>JAJKFL010000042.1:5915780-7153280 GCA_021186555.1 Reticulitermes speratus | reverse complement strand
AATATCGATAATTAATGAAAAACAAAAGCTAAGCTTGTGGATTTCTGTACGAACGCATATTACTTACAAATCTACAGGTTTTATACCAGAAGCATTTAGTCTTAAGACCTCGAAAAATGGCGAAGCTGCGAAACTTTAACCATTCAATGACTGGGTTTATTTCCAAATACTGCCTAGGAAAAAAAGGGGTTTTTAATTTATAGTACTCTTAAATGTGTCAAGGAGGAGTGGAATGTCCTACAAATAATAAAAAGAAGGAAAGCTAGCTGGATTCGTCTCGTCTTGCGTAGGAACTGCTTTCTAAAACACGTTATTGAAGGAACGATAGAGGAAAGGACAGAAGTAACGGGAAGACGAGGAAGAAGACGTATCTGCTTCATGACCTTACAGAAAAGAGAGCATATTGGAAATTGGAAGCACTAGATCGCACTCTGTCGAAACTCGGTTTGGAAGAGGCTATGGACCTGTCATAAGATAGGCTACGGAATGAAAGACTCCTAAATGCATTCGCAAAGGTATGACGCACAGGGTCCGGCAACATGTGATGAATACAATGTCCGTACATTGCTTCGAAGGAGGCATTGAATAGTTAAAGTATATGTAGATCTATGCACAGCCGATCCCAGTGGCCGTGCGGTCTAAGGCGTGGGTCTACGGCCGCTCGTTTATTAGGATTGCGGGTTCGAATCCCACCGGGGGCATGGATGTCTGTCTGTTGTGAGTGTTGTGTGTTTTCAGGTAGAGGTCTCTACGACGGGCTGATCCCTCGTCCAGAGGAGTCCTACCGAGTGTGGTGTGTCTACAAAGTGTGATCGTGAAGCCTCGAAAATGAGGCGGCCTAGGCCCCCAAGGGACTGTCGAGCCATCGGAAAAAAAATCTATGCACAGACATAAATGCTGAATTTGCAATCAGTGATTTATATTTTCTATCAGCCTCAAAATATACATTGAAGAATTTGAAGTCCTCGCAGAAGAACATTTAAAACTATCTATTAAGTTTCCTAAATTTGCCAAAGTAATGAGCCATAATGTCGTGAAAGCTTGTACCTTCTGGTTAGACTTTGTGTGGAGAGTATAAGATGGACTGGTAAAGGAAAGAGCCTACTCTCACTTCATACACATTTCTATGTGAAAGCTGTAGATCAACTTACATTACCCAAACGTCACAAGAAATGAGAAAATCGCAGGCAGTCCAAAGATCTGCACTCTTTCTGATTACGTCCACAGAGACAACGACTGTGTCCGCTCTGATATCACAAAGGGAATTGCAGACAAAATTTTTTAGATTGTCTGTACAATCGGCTTGGTTTTAACTATGAGCAACATTACTGCCCAGCAAAGGCAAGTGTTTCGCTTGTAGCATTTTATATAATGCGATTTTAATAGGCTTTCATCAGGGAAAAGAAAGCAGTCAAAAATTTTCTGACACAATATATTTCCCTTAAAAGCATGTTGTTGTTAAATGAAACCAGTGCTTATGTTTGGACAATACGTTTGTAGAGATGTCTCTGTATGCAATTTGCCAGCACGGCCCTTATATGGAAAGTTCACCTGTGTGAGAGGCTGGAAATGTAGGTGGAATATGTCATGACGTCTGCCTAATGCACAGGCGCACCGGTGTGATACCTGTCGGAATGCTTGCTACCGCCTATACATACTGTGCGTCTTCAAATGAGCAATACGTCACCTGCAAAATAATCATATTAGGGAGGCTCTGTTAATTACCTATTATTGTATTTTATATTTCTCATTATGCTGGAAGAAAATATGAGAAAATCGGGGGCAACAAAGAGGCTTCCACGGACGTTTTATGATAATATGTATTGGTAATATGTACTGAAGACGATCCCAGTGGCCGCGCGGTCTAAGGCGTGGGTCTTCGGCCGCTCGCTTACTAGGATCGTGGGTTCGAATCCCACCGGGGGCATGGATGTCTGTCTCTTGTGAGTGTTGTGTGTTGTCAGGTAGAGGTCTCTGCGACGAGCTGATCCCTCGTCCAGAGGAGTCCTACCGACTGTGTTGTGTCTCAAATGTGTGTGATCATGAAACCTCGACGAAACGAGGAGTCCCAGGCCCATATAGGGCTGTCGAGCAATAGGAAAAAAAAATGTACTGAAGGAAATGTGGAGAGCTATCAAAATAACAGACAACTTCTTACAGGGAGTCTCTTTTCGTTAATACTTGATGACACGTCTTATACATAATTGTGTTTGAAGAAAATTACGAGAAATATATTTATAACAGAGATACTTGTATATGCAGGCAATTTACATTAATATGTGGTGACAATATGTGTCAATATTTGTGCCCCAGGAAGATCACAGAAACAGGATTTGTGATCATATATCGGAAAAAAATTTGAAATCGGGACGATTTCCTTTGTGTGATCTTTCGTTTCTAACATTTATTTACTGTTTACCTCGCAATGCATATGGGTGGAAAATGCAGCACGAATGGGGGTAAAAATACAAATAAAAAGTTTGGTTGAAAAAAAGAGCATTTTTTGCAAAACCGTGTTTTACAAAGACGTTCTTATTTTATTGTATCGTGTCTGTTTGCCTGTCTGTCCAGGAATCAAACACCAAGGATATATCCACGAAGAAATTCTGATAACATTCTGCGCTCACCAATGAATGATTCTGAAACATTTTTTCCCCTCACTTGTGTTAGTTACTGAAGACCTCCAGAAACTTAAGGTCTTTGAGAGATGTATTTCTTCCTAAGGTAAATGAATTCATCCCATATCACATCCCATGAGCACAATAAGCCTAAGGCTGCGGTGCATCCGGAGCGAATGCCGACGGGCCCAAAAGAAAGAAGAAAGAATCCCATATCACATTAAGCTTACTCTTTCCTAAGATGGATAAATAACCTTGAAGCATGACACATTTTGAAAAAGAAAACAACATTTTGAACAATGTAAACCAGAGCGGAGCGTTGTGCAGATTCTCATAAAGAAATTAGAGCAAAAATAACTGCATTAAGCTAGAATAATGTAATCTTACACTCTTAGCAGTATATAAAATCATATAAAGTTTATAGGTAAAAAAAGCAAGTCGTATTTGAGCTTAACTGTACGTGTGAGGTGGAGGTCTTCCAAAATGGCGCACACAGATGGAAGGTGCTAAAGGAAAATCTTGAATAAATTTAAATAAATTTTATTAGGTATAATAATAGACAAATTCTTTATTAAGTTGACAGCTGTAGCAACAACTTAGTTACTTCTGAAACGAAAGAGACTCTTATAAATCAATGATTTATGAATTTGTTCTTCTGTTTAACGATGCTGTTAGTAACTGACAGTATACACCATCTAGTGATTGAATGATTAAGAAATAATAAATCTGGAAGGAAAAAATTTTGTGGCATAATTACAAGTAGTATCTCGCTATTCTTATGAAGTTCCTAAAAAAAACCGTGCAAATGTCAGCTAGGATAATCAGTTTCCATTCAAACGCAGGGACTTCCCGGTCACGTAAAGTGCTAACCACTTAAGCGGTATGTTTGTACGGGCATAAAAACAATATTTTTAGAAGTGGTATATAGGTTATGCCATTATAAGTATCAGATTTTTTATTTTCCATTTTTCTTCTCTTCATTCGTTAGCAAACTTTCTAACTGCAAGAACTTCGCTCTTCTGTGATGTTGCGTGACATTCCAGAAGGGCGAAGACCTCAACTGCACTGCGGCGGGAGGCTGCAAACTCACATGAACCGTGATTATTGCTGGAATGATATTGACAGGGTAAATCCGAAATACTCTGAGAAAAACGTGTCCCACTCTCACATCGTCCACCACATAACTCACATGGACTGGCCTGGAATAGATGGCGGCCCTCCGCGGTAAAAAGGCCAGTGCCTAACTGCCTGAGCCACTACGCGGCTTCACTGTCCACCCCTGATGCTTAACCTCATCTCGAAATCTCCAGGCCCACGTCATATATGAGGGTGAGACCAAGGCTATTCTCGGTAGCCTCCCCCTGAGGGCACAGCTCCCGATTCTTTCACGCTCACAGTAATTATCATGCAACTTGTTATTCCAGCAGACCAGAGCCCCCTTGGCGCTTGCTTCTTATGATAATGTATCATCCTCTTACATGACCATCGAGCATAGCGCGGTGAAAAATACGAGTAGCATGACCAGATTCGACGGTTAATACACTTTAAATATAACCTGAAGATGGAGGCAACAAGGTCTTCCGAAACGTCAGCATTTATCTGTTTGCACGACGTCTTTTACCAGAAGACTGCAATTTTGGTACTCAAATACAGGATTATTCAAAATGATTGTCGGGGTTTTAACAACTTGGCCGCCTCTTTCTCCAGATGCAACCCCATGTGATTTCTTTGTATGGGGTTACGTCAAGGATAAGGTTTATGTTCCTCCTCTTCCCGCAAGTATCCCGGAACTGAAGGTACGAATCAGAACCGACATTGAAACCATCACCGCTGACATGCTAGAAAAAGTTTGGAACGAATTCGATTATCGTGTTGATGTTTGTAGAATCACAAAGGGTGCGCATATAGAGCACCTGCAAGGTACGTCACAAAAACTTGGAGTGTTGTTCTATTAAATAAAAAAATACATATACTCTTATCTCAAGTGTATTGTGTATGACAAGTTGTTAAAACCCCGACAATCATTTTGAATAACCCTGTATATCCATCGTTTTGAAATCACTTGTTATGAAATTGAAATTTATCACCGGATATCTCAGTATTATAGTCATAAATGCAGTAGTTGGAAAGGTGAAATGGCTCCATTTTGAAGTCATAATGTCTTACAACTTATGATATATTCTCAAAAGCTTAAAAAATATTAAAATGTCAATGACAGACGTGAAAGGAAGAGCCCACTTGGTAGAATAATATTAAACCACCTCAGTAAATATGATACAAGTTCAAGCAAACTTTTTCTTGGACTACTTAACTCTTGAAGAAGTGACCAAGAGATTGCCCCGAAACGTCGGTAAGAAACTACCATTCTACGCTGTATAAAATCCCAAAAGAGCACAGATCTCATGCTGCAAGTTGTGAATTGAACTCATATGGCTGAATACAGCGTACAATGTGTTTCGATTTTCAGGAATTGCAGAGAGATGGATTTCCTCGACAGCTGAGCGAATACAAGCTTCTTAGGAAGGACTACTCGCCATTGATTCTGCTACTGTTTCCTTTTTTCATAAATGTAGCATATATAACATTAAACGACTAACTAACTCGTAAATCTAACTTTTAAGATAAGCTGAACAAACGTGAATAATTGCTATATTGTTGAGAATTACCTTTCCCTTAATACTTTTATATTTCCATTTTTAGAGTCTGTCACATAAACTCTCAGTTATCAGTGTTCAATTATTAAATTGATCTGTTTATGCTGTGCTATTCCCTTTGGTTCAAAGTTACTTCATTTCTTCTACCATTATCGTAATTTTTTTAGATCACTCTTCACAGCGATAATTTGGTGATATCAAGACGAGTGTGGCTACACTGCTACACACCGAGAGCCGGTACGGAAGCGTGTAGGCGGTATGGAGTATCGAGTTGGTTGGTGATTCTGTCTAACGAACATGATAATGCAGTAAGAATCTTTGTAACTCCGTTTATCTTTCTTTGTTCGTGCATTGTAATAGGAACTGTTACTTTTTATTTAATACCTTAGCTCGTTACTAATTATGTGATGTGTAATACGTGAGAAACTACGTCGTTAATCGTGTGTGTAACAAGTGTTCATTCATAAGCAATATCTGATAGCTTTATGCTGTGTTTGTGTGTTGTGAATCTGTTTAAGTGAAGTGTGAAAGGGGTTATAATAAAGGGATCTTGCTGTATTCATTACAAGGACAAATGTGAATGAAACACCGACCCCCTGTGCTGTTGAAACCTAACCTAAAGACATCACTGCAACTTTGCCTGAGACGTCAACTACCAACCCAACGAGCCTACTTCGCGCGGTGAGTTGTGTTACATTAACAGTAGGAAATGGTCCACACTTAAGTATTGCACAATATTGCCTAGGATTTTCACAGGTTTGAGGTTTTGAGTTTGAGTTATAAAAAAATTTTTTGAACACTATCAGTTTTATTTGAGTCTACCAGAAGTCTGTGATGTTTTCAGTGACCTAGAAACAACAACAACAACAACAAAAATCCCGTCTGTTTTATGCCAAGATATTACTAAAAGATAATCCAGACCGCCATGGCTATGGAAGCTGATTACAAACACTACTGAATTAAGATTACGGTCTTATGTGATGTGACGCCGTGTGGTTTGGTAGATAAACGCTAACATTTTGGATGAACGTGCTTTATCCATCTTCAAGCTCTATCCTGAAAATAGCATCGAAACTTTTCACTAAATCTAGAGTCTTAAAGACTTATTGTAATCGGTAATGCTTCCGACTTGTTTTTGAGAGATGCTGGGTTCGAATCCTGGCTAGGACACGAACTGTCCTGACTCAGAGTTCCGTGGTTTTCCTCACTCCCTTCAGGCAAATCTCGAATTAGGCCACGACCGATTCCTCCCACTTTCTTTTCAATTCACTGTACAGGTATTTTCCAACCATTGCACGTTATATAGCTTCAGCTTCTGAACGTACAAATGCAGGTCATTTTAATACACTCATCCGTGATAGCGTCAATGTGATACCGTGACATGTAACTTCGAAGTACTTATTCATGCGCCCTGAAGATGGAGGAAATATATTACTCCGAAACGTGGGTACCCCATCTCTGACGTAAACTACATGTTCTTTGTCACTAGTCTTTCATTTGGGAAGATGGAGAAATCTTCCTGTAATCAACTCGTCAGTTGGAGAAACCTATCAAAGCTGATGGTGACGTGTACCTTTAAGCGACTTTACCATGTGCCCTGAAGATGGAGGCAATTATTTCTCCGAAACGTGATACCCGTGTATCAAACTGACTGTTTCACGTTCTAGAAGACCGCAATTTTAATACTCACCTTCCTGAGAACCTCAAATCTCATCATAAAATTACGTCGGAAGGCAGAAGCCACAAACAAAAGCACTTGCACGCGCTCCAACATTAGGGTTTCCACTTTGCCACAAACCGTGACTCATTTGGTGCAGAATAGCACCGTGTGATCTTGGCTGTGAGACGCTTAGTGCTAATCATAGCAACGACTCTAATGGGGAATTCATGTAGCGTTACCATAGCAGTAACAACACCTCCTTGCCATCTGCACCCACACTGCTTTGTACCCACAGTTCACTCACTCACTGTCAGAACTCTTTGTCTCTTTGCTCCTACAACGATGCTTCGGTCACTGCTTGCAGCCTTTTGATTTCTTTAAGGATCTTGAATCTGTGTCAAGAAACTCAGATAACAGCAAATGAACCGTGATTGCGGTCTGTGTTAATTTGTTTACAAGTATCTTATGTCTGACGTTTCTTTGTAGTCTTCTGGTTTAAGACGATGTGGTTTTGTTGACCATGTTTTTCTATTTATACAAATTATTTGAATTAAACTCAAATGTTTTGTAAGATGTTTGTTTTAAATTTTAGAGTAGTTAAGGAAAGATAATGCTAGGAAAATCTAGGTGTATATTGTAGGATAGTTTAAAAATGGATCTTAAAGAAAGAGGATGGTGGTGGGGAGAGGCTGAATTGGTGTGTCTCAGGATAGGAACAATTGGCGGGATGTTGTGAACAAGGTAATGAACATTCTGCTTGAATAAAATGCCTAGAGTTTCTTCACTATCTAAGAAACTGTTAGCTTTTCAACGAGTAGTCTGCGGTCTGAAGTTATTTACTTACTTAGTCAGTCAGTCGGTCAGTCAATTAGTTATTTATAGTTTATCCAATTATCTGCTTATTAATCCTGACTTTTTGAACTGAAGTGTGATATTTCAACAATTCCTCGGAACACACATAATTAAAAGAAAGAACAGAATTTTCAAACAAGTGATCTTGCCACTGACATGGGAATCGTAAGTAGGTTGGTTGAATTAAATACACCAACAACTGCACAAAACATAATATAGTAGACACTATACCGACATGTTTCGGCTCTCAAGCTCCTCTGAAAGAAATCCATGTAGAAGAAATCGTCTTAAGGTGACTGGTACACAAACTTTGTATTTTCTTACAGAATGTCAATATCAATAAAAACACTTTGAGATAATCCACATATTCCACTGTAAAATTAATAAATAATTCAAATAATTATATACGTTACAAGTTTGTTCTTCCCCTATTCTTTGGTCAGAGATTTTGAGATAGACTGGTAAAAAAAAATAATTAATCTGAGTTTTGCAATATTCTTTGGATTTTATCCTCATTTATTTTAGCTTAGAACGATATTGTCAATACAAATTCTATAAATTTATGTACCAACCAAAGACTGCGTGGTGTGTGTGTGTGTGTGTGTGTGTAGAAATCTCCTTGAGAATGGTTTGAGGGCGAAACATGTCGCAGTGCTGTGTAATAAAATAAAGTTTTATGTACGTTGTTGGTGTATTTGATTCAGTTAACATTAACACAGTGCTTGTAGGTTATTCTGTATTCCTTATGCTTAAAATTGTGTATGTAGATGTGTATAATTTTATTTTATTTAAAGACGCTGTAAGAAAGTCAGGCTATATAGCGTCAAATATTAAATTGGAAAGTACTTGAAAGACGGCGTTTGGGGTCTCTCCTTAAGGCACTATCCTAACACTTTCCTGATTTGAGGAAGGGAGGGAGAATAATAACGAAGAACCACGCTCAGGATTTTCTGTGTCACGGCGGAAATTTGAACCAGTTTGAAGTGTTGCCTGGGGAGATCTTATACCAAATTTCAACCACATCTGTCATGAAATATGGAAAGTACGGGTAGAAATTCATTTACACCCTTAAATGTGTTTGTCACTTGTAAGAGTTTCACGAAACTCACGTTTGCTAGACAAGTGTTATTGTACAAAAATTATACCAAATTTAATCACGCTGAAAGTCGGTCACAGAGAGACGGACGGACATACCTGATCTGAACATAAGGCCTTTTTTTATACTTTGCAAAGAACGCCTGATGATAGGGGATATATATATATGTATATATATATAACTAAAGAAATTCCTCGGTATGTAATCACCATATACTTTGTTTCTGTTATTGTAATTTACATTTTGTATATGACCTTTAAGACCCTACCTTTATTAAGAGTTGAATTTTAGTTACTGTCCCTACAGAACCCTGAAATTCAAGGTCATCAGGATATGGGGAAAATCTGCAGCCTCCATCTTCTACCCTGAAAATATAATAAACACACTGTATGCAGATAAATAGAGATACTCGGCCGCAGGTCTATGGCTTGGGAAAAATTACCTCTGCGTTAGACTCCGTGCCCTACAAGCCAGATCTGCGATAAACTGCTACATGTGCCTTCTGCTCGCCTTTTTATCTTTTTAGTGCTGTGGCTTTTCCCTTCATGCTGAAATTTTACACATTCACATTTCACGTTTCGTTTGATTAAAAGTTTGACTCAGAAAAGGTTTGGCTACCAGAAAGCGGAGTAAGAAGGCAGTAAAACATGAACGTAACTGTATGCTGGGACGTGACGTCATGCATTTGTTGGACAGATACGAAAGTTTCAGAGAGATCCGCTGCCTCCATCTTCAGTGTATTCTTTTACCCTACAGCTAGAGGTATCACGTCTCTCCAAAACGCTTGTGCATATATATACCAAACAACACGGTATCACTGCCGTAAGAATCCTCAGACCTGTCAGCTACAAAGAGAGTCTTGAAGGAGTCCGCAAGCGGCCATCTTAACTAGCGTCGTTTTTTTTTATCTTGGACTTCCCGTGTGTTTCATAAATTACAAAACAGTTACTAATTACCACCTACACAACTAATTTTATTATATTTATAAATAAGCGGCTAAATTTTTCACCCATTACGTGGTCTTCCTCAGGCGGTTTAAATGCACAGAAACCAAAATTACAAATGCAAACATTATTTTATGAGGTCAGATTTAGATCTCAGTCTGACACCACAACTGATATTTGCATTTGTAATTTTGATTTCTGTGTATCCAAACGGCCTGAGGATGACCATGTAATTGTTGAAACATGTAGCCGCATATTTATATGATATACTAAAATTAATTGTGTTGATGGTAACTAATAACTAATTTGTTAGCTAACGCAGTACTGTTAATTTCTGGCAATTGGCGCGTTACGGTGACCCTAAAGTTTTACTGGAAAGGGAAACGAAAAGTTTTCTGAACTACACTGGCTAAACTGCAGAAGGTGTTTAATCTCGAAAGATTCGAGAGAATGGTCGTGCTGTGTAAACTTGAAATGTTTAGAATTGTGCGTGAATGTTACAAGGATTTAGCTCTTAACGAAGATATCTCAAAATTATATTCATGAAGAAATTAAGAGAAGACTGAACTCCGAGAATGTCTGCTACCTTTCGGCCCACAATAATTTGTCTTCTCGTTTGCTTTCCAAAAATATAAGATTAAAATATCAAGAATTATAATTTTGCCTGTTGTTTTGTATGGGTGTGAAGCTTTGTCTCTAAAATTGAGGGAGAAAACTTAGGCTGGGGTTTTCGAGACCAGGGTACTGAGGAAAATGTTTGGGCCTAAGAGGGACGAGGTAAGATGTGAGTGGGGGAAGTTGCACAGGGAAGGGCTTCATGACATTTACTCCTCACAAAATAATATCTGGGTGTAAAATAGAGAAGAATGAGACGTGCTGGAATTGTTGCACTATGGATGTTGGTGGGAAAACCTGTTGCAAAAAGATAACTTAGAAGATCTAGGCGTAGATGGGAGGATAAAGTTAAAATAGATCTTACAGTTGAGGTGTGGACATGAGTGTCCTGGTTTAGCGTAGGAACAATGGGTGGGCTGAAATTAAGTTGCAGACCAACTGATGCACACTAAAACCACTTTTTATGTAGCTTTATTATTAAAATTGTTAAAATTGTACCCCTACACGTGTTTCGATCCTAGGATCATCGTCAGGGGTTTTTTTGCTAAAAGCTACAGTCACTTCAAACACATGATTTTATAATTCTATCGCACTTTAAAACTTATATATTATAAGTTAAAATCTTGTAAAAAGACTCGTTATAAAGTTGTAAAATTGTAAAAGTACTGTAGATAGTAGATTGCGGAAGTGCTGTCTTTTACAAGATTAACTTATAATAATAAGTTTTAAAGTGCCGATAGAATATTTAAAATCATGTGTTTGAAGTGAACTGTAGCTTAGCAAAAAACCCCCTGACGATGATCCTAGGATCGAAACACGTGTAGGGGTACAATTTTAACAATTTTAATAATAAAGCTACATAAAAAGTGGTTTTAGTGTGCATACAGTTGGTCTGTAACTTAATTTAATATGACGAAGATGCACGGTGTCACAGTGGGAAGGGGTGGGCTGTTATGGACGCGGTAATGAACCTTCGGGTTCGATAAAATTTGAGGAATTTCTTGACCAGCTGAGGAATTTTTGCTTCTCAAGAAGGACTCTGCTCCATGTAGGTAAGTCAGTTAGTCAATTAGTTAGCCAGGATAATAAATGTCCAACCTCAAATTCCAGCCGGATATTTCTGTGCAGCTAATCGGAGATGCTCTTCTTATGCAAATTCTTTGTAGAAATCGACTTACTGATTTTTAACTTAGTCGTTTGGAGACAGTACATGATTTGGGATTCTCACGGTGGCTAATATTGAGATAAATGAATTCGGAGATGTTACGCCATGTTCTCTGCTAGAGACTATAGTAACCTGCTACCTCCAACTGTAGGGTATAGATCATGTACATGGTAACGTGCACGCTCGTAACAAAATACACGGTCCGCAGCAGACAGATGAGTCAACGAAAGAATCCACACACATTTCCACCACCCTCTGCCTAGCAGCTTCCTCCCCTCACCGTGTGTTCCCCCTCTCCCGTCAGTTATCATGGTCTGCAGACGCTCCCTTTTCCTGTATTTGCCTTTTCGGTTTGTGTTTTGTATGTTGACGGAGGGGAGTTGCTCTGTATAAGTGGGGCAGGAGTGACCCTGAGGTAAGTGATGGCCTTCGCTCTTCTGGGATGTCACGCGGCGTAGGGTGGCTACAGACGTTTCGGGATAATAACTTATCGTTCCCATCTTCGCGGGTCAAACAGCCCTGAAAAGAATGGTCCTTCGATATGGGAAAGAAAGTTTGTCCCGAAACGTCGGTAATCAACTACCAACCTAGGCCGCGTAACATTGAAGAATAGCGGTGGCGTCAATTACACCGCGGCGGAAGTTTAAACTCCTTGATATACTTGCTATACATAATCCTGTCAACGAAAGAACGAAGGGAAATATAACCATTTGTAATACTCTTACAACCACTTGTCACGTGACGTCATACTATGTTTACTTCACGCTCTGAGAAGGAAATTTCGATGGGATTATTGAAGTTGGTAAGTCGGGCATGTACCGTACTTTTCCGTTAAGTTGGTAGCCCTCCTGGTTTTTATACAGAAGTTCCCGAGTTCAAATTTTGCACCAAGAGTATTGTCATTCTCCTCAGTCCCGCCAATCAAGTTATGGGGCCATACCTTACAATAGGCCACGATCGCTTTCTTCTACACACATTTTCCTGCTCACTATCATCCAGCAGTTCCACGCTGTATAGTCTCACTTACCGGCAGCGTCGATAAATTAATTGCAAACAAACAAACAAACAAACAAAAACCATCAACAAACAAGAGATTTGAATAAAACAAAATTGTGACGTCTTAGAAGTGAGCAATTGCCTTCAAAGAGAGCTATTAATAAACTTGGGATGAACATTCAGTTACATCTTTATTCTAAATAGTCCTTGAACACGCGGCTTCATGATTAGGCCCGACCGAAATCAGTTTTACCTTTAACTTTACACTGTCATTCAGCATCAGTTACTAGATCGAAGCCGGAATAGCTCAGTCAATATAGTGACAAGTCTACAGACTCGACTATCCGCAGTTTGATTCTCCGCAGAGGCAAGAGATTTTTTCTCTTCTCGAAAACCTCCAGACCGTCTCTGAATCTCATCCATTCTCCTGTAAAGTTACAGGGGCTATTTCCCTCGGGTTAAAGCGGCCGGGGCGTGAGATTCACCACTCCTATCTGGTGCCGAGGTTAAAAATGAGTGGAGCTATACATTTGCTCCTCCTACGTGCCTTCGTGGTGTGGGCAGGGTACGCTTTACCTTGCTTGTAGCTCTCCCACTTGTTAGATCACATAGGCCTATACAGTGGAACCTCGAACTTCGAACACAATCCGTTCCAGGAGACGGTTCGACTTTCAAGTTGTTCGACTTTCGAGTTAAATTTCCCCATAAGAAATAATGTAAATTGAATTAATCCGTTCCAGACCCCCAAAATTTACCCAATATAAAACATTTTAAGTGCCTATTTCAAAATATCATAATGATAAAACAAGTATATTTAATTTCAATAATTGAAAATATACAAAAGAATGGTGCGGTTTTAATAGTGAACACTATTAAAACCGCACCATTCTTTTGTGTATGTCCTGTATATACATAAAAAATATTGTATAATAATCAATTAATAATAATAGTAGGAGGGATATTACTGTTCACTGGTAGGTGAATTACCCTTCTTTCATCTGGACCAAGCAGAGAGAGAAGGCGACCACGTGATTCTTTGTTCGACTTTCGAGTTTTTGTTCGAGTTTCAAAACCGGATTTTCCTCGAATTTTTTGTTCGAGTTTCAAGTTGTTCGAACATCAAACCTTTCGAAGTTCGAGGTATATTCCTGAATATATTAATGATTCCACAGCATAGAATCTTCTCTAAACGGAGAGGCGGAAAATGTAAAAATGTAAATTACATAATGATACGAATTACATCTATGTAGACGCAAAGCATTTAGAGCTGCAGATTAAATATCTGATTGAGGGCGCTCTGGATTGCTGCTTTGTTTCAATGGTGGCGCGCGCTGAGCACCTGTCTTGAACACAATCAAGGTGAAAGGAGCTCGCTAATGGGGCTGAGGGGGCGGTCGCCGACAGGTGTAACAAATGAAGGCGGCTACCCGAAATACCTGACCGCGCCATGGATCCTGTCTTGCTATAGCTCGGGTGAAGTAGCACGACTAAGCGGCTTTCACATACGAGCGACTGGGTTCGAGAGACGGCCGGGGCTTGCGAGAGACAGTGCGCCTGCGTCAGTGTATGTCCGCTTCATATTTTACTTAGGAATATTACATAAACTTTGGGGGTACCCGGTGGCGCAGTTGGTTGAGGCCGGAAGGTCGCGGTTTCGATTCCTGATGGTGTCACTGGAATTTTGAATTTACATAATCCTTCCGGTCGCACTATGGCCCTGGGGTCGACTTAGCCTCTAACAGAAATGAGTACCAGGAATATTCCTGGGGGTGGCAAGGCTGACAGCCTTACCACCTTCATGTGCCGATTGTCTGGAAATCTGTGAGCCTCAACCTCCAGGAACCCTAAGGGCCTGTCCAGGCCTGTAATGGGATTGCTTTACCTTTTACCTGTAATACTGTGATGAAATATGCAGAAGTATTGCTGTTTTTGCTACATTAACCGTCTTAGTACATAAATTTAGATTTTAAGACTGTGAAGGGATAGGATTTTCTATACAGCTTATTGGAGACTTTATATTTAACACTGACGAAGCTTCGCGTTCCATAAAGCAGACAATTTCTTGAAAAGTAGAGCAAACGTTGAATTGTTAAGTAACATCCTGTACGACCGCATTAGATATTATTTAGTTTTGTGGCCATGACTTCCGCACCTTTACATGTAAATTCGTGTTTTTATTTAACCAGTTGATACCTTCTCCCGAATTTGGAAGGAAGACTAACAGGGAACCGGAAGGCTGACCAACAAGGAACATTAGTTTAACTGCTGTAAATTGGGTGTCAAATATTCAGCTGCCTCACGTCGAATATCGTATATCTATTAGGCCTATAGGCTAGTTCTCAAGCTAATACAGGCTTAAGTATGTTTTTACAGTTGTAGGGTGCTCAAAAATTATTGGAATATTCTACGTAATTTGAACAAAATTAATAATAATAATTCAATTCAATTCAATTCTTGTTTATTAATGTGCCGAGTCAACAGCCAGATGGCCAATTACACAAACAGCAATAATAATAATAATAATAATAATAATAATCCTGTAAAAGTATTTGTAAGGTGTGGATGTTTTTGTAAGGAGTGGATGCTTTTGTAAGGTGTGGATGTTTTTGTAATGTGTGTACGGTGTTCTAATGTGTGTACTTGTATTTACTGTATGTATTTTGTTTTGTAATTGTGTATAGTTTGTTTTGTATTGTTACTTTTATGTATATTTATATGTCCATTTGTATTGTGTGTACTAGTGTAAGGACTACTGCCACCGGGTGAAAACATTTGTATTGTGTGTACTAGTGTAAGGACTACTGCCACCGGGTGAAAACATTTGTATTGTGTGTACTAGTGTAAGGACTACTGCCACCGGGTGAAAACATTTGTATTGTATGTACTAGTGTAAGGACTACTGCCACCGGGTGAAAACATTTGTATTGTGTGTACTAGTGTAAGGACTACTGCCACCGGGTGAAAACATTTGTATTGTGTGTACTAGTGTAAGGACTACTGCCACCGGGTGAAAACATTTGTATTGTGTGTACTAGTGTAAGGACTACTGCCACCGGGTGAAAACATTTGTATTGTCTGTACTAGTGTAAGGACTACTGCCACCGGGTGAAAACATTTGTATTGTGTGTACTAGTGTAAGGACTACTGCCACCGGGTGAAAACATTTGTATTGTATGTACTAGTGTAAGGACTACTGCCACCGGGTGAAAACATTTGTATTGTGTGTACTAGTGTAAGGACTACTGCCACCGGGTGAAAACATTTGTATTGTATGTACTAGTGTAAGGACTACTGCCACCGGGTGAAAACATTTGTATTGTGTGTACTAGTGTAAGGACTACTGCCACCGGGTGAAAACATTTGTATTGTGTGTACTAGTGTAAGGACTACTGCCACCGGGTGAAAACATTTGTATTGTGTGTACTAGTGTAAGGACTACTGCCACCGGGTGAAAACATTTGTATTGTCTGTACTAGTGTAAGGACTACTGCCACCGGGTGAAAACATTTGTATTGTGTGTACTAGTGTAAGGACTACTGCCACCGGGTGAAAACATTTGTATTGTGTGTACTAGTGTAAGGACTACTGCCACCGGTGTGAAAACATTTGTATTGTGTGTACTAGTGTAAGGACTACTGCCACCGGGTGAAAACATTTGTATTGTGTGTACTAGTGTAAGGACTACTGCCACCGGGTGAAAACATTTGTATTATGTGTACTAGTGTAAGGACTACTGCCACCGGGTGAAAACATTTGTATTGTGTGTACTAGTGGAAGGACTACTGCCACCGGGTGAAAACATTTGTATTGTGTGTACTAGTGTAAGGACTACTGCCACCGGGTGAAAACATTTGTATTGTGTGTACTAGTGTAAGGACTACTGCCACCGGGTGAAAACATTTGTATTGTGTATACTAGTGTAAGGACTACTGCCACCGGGTGAAAACATTTGTATTGTGTATACTAGTGTAAGGACTACTGCCACCGGGTGAAAACATTTGTATTGTGTGTACTAGTGTAAGGACTACTGCCACCGGGTGAAAACATTTGTATTGTGTATACTAGTGTAAGGACTACTGCCACCGGGTGAAAACATTTGTATTGTGTATACTAGTGTAAGGACTACTGCCACCGGGTGAAAACATTTGTATTGTGTATACTAGTGTAAGGACTACTGCCACCGGGTGAAAACATTTGTATTGTGTGTACTAGTGTAAGGACTACTGCCACCGGGTGAAAACATTTGTATTGTGTATACTAGTGTAAGGACTACTGCCACCGGGTGAAAACATTTGTATTGTGTGTACTAGTGTAAGGACTACTGCCACCGGGTGAAAACATTTGTATTGTGGGTACTAGTGTAAGGACTACTGCCACCGGGTGAAAACATTTGTATTGTGTGTACTAGTGTAAGGACTACTGCCACCGGGTGAAAACATTTGTATTGTGTATACTAGTGTAAGGACTACTGCCACCGGGTGAAAACATTTGTATTGTGTATACTAGTGTAAGGACTACTGCCACCGGGTGAAAACATTTGTATTGTGTGTACTAGTGTAAGGACTACTGCCACCGGGTGAAAACATTTGTATTGTGTGTACTAGTGTAAGGACTACTGCCACCGGGTGAAAACATTTGTATTGTGTATACTAGTGTAAGGACTACTGCCACCGGGTGAAAACATTTGTATTGTGTATACTAGTGTAAGGACTACTGCCACCGGGTGAAAACATTTGTATTGTGTGTACTAGTGTAAGGACTACTGCCACCGGGTGAAAACATTTGTATTGTGTATACTAGTGTAAGGACTACTGCCACCGGGTGAAAACATTTGTATTGTGTATACTAGTGTAAGGACTACTGCCACCGGGTGAAAACATTTGTATTGTGTATACTAGTGTAAGGACTACTGCCACCGGGTGAAAACATTTGTATTGTGTGTACTAGTGTAAGGACTACTGCCACCGGGTGAAAACATTTGTATTGTGTATACTAGTGTAAGGACTACTGCCACCGGGTGAAAACATTTGTATTGTGTGTACTAGTGTAAGGACTACTGCCACCGGGTGAAAACATTTGTATTGTGTGTACTAGTGTAAGGACTACTGCACCGGGTGAAAACATTTGTATTGTGTGTACTAGTGTAAGGACTACTGCCACCGGGTGAAAACATTTGTATTGTGTGTACTAGTGTAAGGACTACTGCCACCGGGTGAAAACATTTGTATTGTGTGTACTAGTGTAAGGACTACTGCCACCGGGTGAAAACATTTGTATTGTGTGTACTAGTGTAAGGACTACTGCCACCGGGTGAAAACATTTGTATTGTGTGTACTAGTGTAAGGACTACTGCCACCGGGTGAAAACATTTGTATTGTGTATACTAGTGTAAGGACTACTGCCACCGGGTGAAAACATTTGTATTGTGTGTACTAGTGTAAGGACTACTGCCACCGGGTGAAAACATTTGTATTGTGTGTACTAGTGTAAGGACTACTGCCACCGGGTGAAAACATTTGTATTGTGTGTACTAGGTGTAAAGGACTAACTGCCACCGGGTGAAAACATTTGTATTGTGTGTACTAGTGTAAGGACTACTGCCACCGGGTGAAAACATTTGTATTGTGTGTACTAGTGTAAGGACTACTGCCACCGGTGTGAAAACATTTGTATTGTGTATACTAGTGTAAGGACTACTGCCACCGGGTGAAAACATTTGTATTGTGTATACTAGTGTAAGGACTACTGCCACCGGGTGAAAACATTTGTATTGTGTATACTAGTGTAAGGACTACTGCCACCGGGTGAAAACATTTGTATTGTGTGTACTAGTGTAAGGACTACTGCCACCGGGTGAAAACATTTTGTATTGTGTGTACTAGTGTAAGGACTACTGCCACCGGGTGAAAACATTTGTATTGTGTGTACTAGTGTAAGGACTACTGCCACCGGGTGAAAACATTTGTATTGTGTGTACTAGTGTAAGGACTACTGCCACCGGTGAAAACATTTGTATGTGTGTTACTAGTGTAAGGACTAAATAACTAGCCACCGAGTGAAAACCCAATTGCATGTAAGTATATAATAATGAATAATAAAATAAAATAATCAATTAAGCTCAAGGTCATAAAGATACCTATGGAAGATCAGGTGTAGATGGAAAGGTAACACAACTAGGATTTTAAGGAAACAGAAAGGATGGCGTGGACTGGATTCGTCTGGCTTAGGACAGGGACAAGTTGGCGGGCTGTTGTGAACACGGTAAACGAACCTCTAGGTTCCATAAAGTGAATAGAATTAGTTGACGAGATGAAAACATGTTAGCTTCTCAGGAAGAACTCTGCTCCTAGACATAATTAGTTAGGTAGCCAGACATGAAGACACGTGGGGAAATGGAGGTAATAACTTCACGCATTCCTAACGCCCAGTACTAGACAGAGGTGATTTTTCAGCTTCACGACACGGCCGCTTTATCCCCAGGAAAGAGCTCCTTCTGTCCATTGAATAGGAGGCCGGGTTGGTCCCAGAGCCGGTCTGGACGTTTCGGAGAGGAGAAAACTCTCTTGCTTTTGCGGTCCTCTTAGCACGTAGCCGAGTCACTATACCGACTGAGCTGTCCCCGCTAATAAAGATAATGATAATAATGATAATAATGTATCTTCCTTCTTAAATGGGATTTATGAGATGAATGTCGAAACAGTTTGTATGGACTACAAATGAAAGCAAGACATTAAGAGAACTAAAAATGCAATCAAAGTGGGAAAGCATTTTCAAATATAAAATAATTGCAGTGTAATATCTGGACTATATGCAAAGAGATAGACTTCCAAAACTGCTAAAAACGTGACAACCAAATGGAGCGAGGTACCTTTGAAGCTGTTTAAAATGACAGATGGACAAATGAGGCTGGAACTTGTCAGCAGGTAACGTAATTTCTTGATGACTATCATGATTATAATCATCTTCATAGAATGATACAGGAGTCAGAATAACTCAGTGAGTAAAATGATTAATTATGATTTGAGCTTCCTAATTTCAATATCCAGCAGGAACGGGTATAGTTAATTCTCTACCCTATGACCCTGCCCAGACCGACTCTGGGACACATCCACCCTACACAGTGGCCACCTAATCACCTATTCTCGCACCTAAAGCGGGGAGAGCGTCACCTAACGACGTAACATCTACTGCTCAGTTTATGAATACATGGAGTTTTAGCTGCAGTATCTATACTTCTTAATGAATATTAGGTACAACGAAAAAAAGCACATTTGTACTAAGTACGCTTGAACCACCTGAGGCGGCTGTCAGCCTGAAGACATTTTAATGAATATATTCGTCGTGAAAACTTAAAGACATACAAGCTTTTAACACTTTAAGTACATTTATTGTATTTATTTATGTATATATATATATAGAGATTTATTTCCAACCTCACAGAAAATACACGGCTTGTCCAATACAAAGACCAGCCTCTTTTTGTTGTTTAGACAAATGATAACTGTGTGTCGTGAAAATCAAAAGAAACGTAAATTCACTGTGTGGGCAGAATGCAAAGTTTTTTAATGGTAAGGTAAGGCAAGTGGTACTTGTAATAACCACGGCGGTTTAAAGGGTTAAATGTCTAAGTCTCTGCAAGTCGTGTGTTAATATGTACTAGGTGCGCCCAGAAAGTAATGCAACGCATTTTTTTTCTCGGCCCAATTTTGTTGGATAAAAATGATATTTTGCGTGCTGTATCTTTAAAGTGTCCCGCGTTTATGCACATAGGCGCAATGTTTCCCGCTGGATAGCAGCGCAGTAGTGAGCTTTCAAAATGGAGTCTGCAAGTGACGTGCGTTCTAAACAGAGAGCAGTAATTGAGTTTCTTTTGGCAGAAAACGAAACGAGTGAATCAATTCACAGGCGCTTAAGAAAGGTCTATGGAGACATGGCAGTGGATAAAAGCACCGTCAGCCGTTGGGCGAAGCGATTGGCGTTATCAGAACAAGGACGGGGCACTCTGTCTGATCTCCCGCGCTCGGGCCGCCCATCAACAGCTGTGACGCCTGCAACAGTGCAACGAGCCGACAGTCTTATTCGAGACGATCGGAGAATCACAACCAGGGAACTGGCCGCTGTACTCGGTATTGGTAAGGGAAGCGTAGACAAAATCATTCACCAGTTAGGATATTCAAAGGTCTGTGCCCGATGGGTCCCTCGAAACATAACCGAAGAGCACAAGCAACAAAGAAAAGCCATCTGCTCCGAGTTGCTTGCTCGTTACGAGGTTGAGGGTGACGATTTCTTGTCCACCATTGTCACGGGTGATGAGACATGGATTCATCACTTCGAGCCCGAGACGAAAAGGCAATCCATGGAGTGGCATCACACGACCTCTCCTCGGAAGAAAAAGTTTAAAGCAGTTCCCTCAGCCGGCAAGATCATGGCGACAGTCTTTTGGGACTGTGAAGGAGTCATTCTCATAGACGTGTTGCCCAGTGGCCAAACGATCAACTCGGACGTCTATGTGGAAACACTGAAGAAGTTGAAGAAGCGTTTCCGGAGAGTTCGTTCCCATAAAGATGCGACAAAAGTGCTTCTTCAACACGACAATGCGAGGCCACACACAAGTCTGCGTACCCGAGAGGCCATCACAAAACTTCAGTGGACTGTCCTGCCTCATCCACCGTACAGCCCGGATCTGGCTCCTTCCGACTACCATCTTTTCGGTCCCTTGAAAGGTGCAATCCGCGGAAAGAGGTTTGAGGACGACGAGGAAGTCATTGCTGAAGTAAAGAGGTGGTTGCGACAGAGACCTGCAGAGTGGTACCGCGAAGGCATACAGGCTCTCGCATCTCGGTGGCGTAAGGCCAAAGATTTAGAAGGAGACTATGTTGAAAAATAGGTTTAGGTAGCCAAAGATTCATGTAATGATGTGACATATTTGAAGTTTTAATAAAATCAATTGTGAATGAGAAAAAAAATGTGTTGCATTACTTTCTGGGCGTACCTAGTATTAGGGTAGGTCTAGTCTTTCTTCGCTCACACCTTTTAATACTTATTTCTTTCCGCGGCAAAAATGGTTACGCGAACGCGCCTCAATGTGGCGTTATACGCACATTGCCTGTCTTGTGTTGTTATTTGTTTTATTTTTATGTATATGTGTTGTATTTGTGTAGTTGTGCTGGCTGTGTAATTGGCATCTGTATTGTTGAGCCATCATGTTAATACTTACTGAATCATCATCATCGTCGCCGTCGTCGTTATCATCGTCAATTTCATCATCGTCGCCGTCGTCGTCGTTATCATCGTCAATTTGAAATGTGTATTTTATTTCCGTTTCCTGATAGATAGAATTTAAAGAAACATAATTTGCATTACTGTACCCAAGTTACGAGCTCACAACCAACTAGATCTCTAGTTATTCTAGGCTGAGAGTGTTCGAGAATAGGGTGCTGAGGAGGATATTTGGGCGTAAGAGGAACGAGGTAACAGGGGAGTGGAGAAGACTACATAACGAGGAACTTAATGATCTGTACTCATCACCAAATATTCGGGTGATCAAATCAAGAAGAATGAGGTGGGCGGGGCATGTAGCACGTGTGGGCGAGGGGAGAGGTGCATACAGGATTTTGGTGGGGAGACCTGAGGGAAGGAGACCACTTGGAAGACCCAGGCGTAGATGGTAGGATAATATTAAAATGGATCTTCAAGAAGTGGGATAGGGGGGCATGGACTGGATTGCTCTGTCGTAGGGTAGGGACAAGTGGCGGGCTCTAGTGTGTGCGATAATGAACCTTTGGGTTCCATAAAACGCGGGGAATTTCTTGACTAGCTGACGACCTGTTAGCTTCTCAAGAAAGACTCTGCTCCATGGAGTTTGTTAGTTTAGTTAGTTAGAACTGTTAAAGCCACAAGCATACAGGGCTAACATTTCGCCACTGAACATACCTCACGTAACATTATAACACACCTGCTTAAGTTTCGCACTTTGTTCTGACGCTAATTACAATCAATTACTGTAGAAACTCTACGGCAAAGTCACATTCGGCTCATAAAGGAACCAAATCAACAAAACTGTTTCACCAGTCACATACACTCATATGGTTGTAGAGTAAAGAAAGAAAGAATCTCAAACTTTTTTCCTCGTTAGACAACTTTCCGTTTAACATAAGTTTTTAATTCTGCATAAAATTAATATTGTAACTAAATATCTCGCTAGATATTCGAGGTTCTAACAGCAGTGTTGATGAAGTTTCTAGGCTTCTGTGTCTTTGTGTAAATACAGAATGAGCGATAAGTCACTGTGAACATCGGAACACGTGACCTCTGTCGTATTCAAGTGAGGCTCACTTGCACCGCTTATTGCAGCCGTAAAGTGCTGTACATTCATGTAACTTCCACTCTGACCTGTATCGTACGTGACCGCTGTCAAATGTCTGTGGAGGTCACTTCCAACACTTACTGTAAACGTATTGTGCATTCAATGTCACTTCCGCTGTACCCTATATTCTACCTCCCACAGGTGCAAAAGGGCTTTTCGCTTACCCTGTAGTTATATTTCGTAAAGTTTTAAGTGCCTACACAGCGTAACATACCAGAAGACCTGCACAAATATACTCTTATTTCACTCTTCAATAACACACAAGCTATATTACACACGTTAACTTGGCGACTTCTTTCGGCTCTGGAAATGAGCCCCTCTCTATTCAGGACCAGTACACCTCCTACGCTGACACCAGTTCTTTCATGACAATGTGGGCCGGGATAGCGGCTGGACGGTCCGAGGATCGAATCCCGGTGGGGGCGAGATTTTCTGCAGTCCTCCAGGCCGGCCCTGGGGCCCACCCAGCCTCCTGTAAAATGGGTAAAAATCTAGCGCCGAGGTTAAAGAAAGAGTAGAGGTAGACCTCTACTCCCCCTCTGGGCCTTTGTGGCCTGTTCTAGGGAGAACAGGAGCACTGCAGGTTGGATATTTCAATCCAGTGAACGAGCATTCTGTACGCAGCTAGCAAAAATCACTGCGAACTTCACATACACGTGCATAAGAACTAGTAGTGTGGACGCATCTGACATTAGAGTGTGAAAATGAAAAGATTCTTAATAGTATTTAACTCGTATGTAGTGATGATGTGGTTTATAATTTGTTTGCGTCGTTAGGCGTTTTGTGTTTTGCTAGCTGTCTTTCAGGTGTAGCAACGGCTCTGCTGGAAGCTCTCATATATTTCGATCATTCTGAGGCTCACTGAATGAGAAGTAAATGTCGTTTTACATGGCTTGGTGCCTCACCAAACTGCCTCATCATTTTATGTTTTGTAATCACCTGTTATTTATGTCGAGTGAGTCGTAAAACAATGTATTCAAGCTGGCCTTTTGCCCAGGTTCATGACACTGACCCAGTAGTCAGCGAATTCTCTTGCTGAACGCTACTTATTGGATTGCTTATGAAAGGAAAAATGATCTACATGTAGCTGGTTTTACCGTATCTTAGCCTATATCGAAAAGTAAAAAACTGTTTTCTTTTAACTCTTTGAAACATGAAAATCGTGTAAGTGATGTATTTAAAGTATCAGTTAATCCGAAGCTTTATACGCTATGCACAGGAGCCTGTCATTTGACCCTATCATGTGCCAGACAAATCCATTCCACACACACATACTCTCACCACATACATGTAAGATACGTTTTAATATTATCCCCGAATCTAGGCCCATGTATTTTATGTTGGATGTTGCCTTTGACCTTCTGTGTGTAAAGAAATCATTTTCCTTACCATGGTGACTGTTTGCATTATATTTATATACAGCGTGTTTCATAAGTCCATCCGGGATTTAGAGGCTTGGCCGTGCAGTAGCAAACCCACATATAAGAGATAAAAGCATGCTAACGGATAGAGGAAATGTAAAAGTTTTTTCGTGACAGATGCGATGGCGTAGTTACCCGTTTCTCCGCTAGGAGGCAGTGGTGTGCAAACATGGCGTTTTCAGGTGAACAGAAAGCTTTTTGTGTCCTGCAATTTGCTAAAACCCACTGCCAGGTCACCCGACCTTACTCCATGTGACTTTTTCCTGTGGGGTTACGTTAAAGATCGTGTTTACGTGCCTGCTTTACCAAGAGATTTACCGGAGCTTCGGCTAAGAATTATGGATGCAGTTGCTACCATCGACGTTCATATGTTGGAACGTGTGTGGCAGGAGCTAGATTACAGGATTGACGTCTGTCGAGTTACCAAAGGGGGACATATTGAACATTTGTAAGATAGGTTCAAAACTTGGATATGTACTCTTTTCACTGACATGCTCTCATCCCCCGTGTGTGATTTGGCTCCTGAGCTACAGACCTCCGAAATCCCGGAGGGATTCATGAAACACCCTGTATATTCTAATATTTGATAATGCATGTAGGCTATTGTTACGTGTAAGTAGTTTCCTGTAGGATAAAGGTTAACGGCCTATGGTGGTAAATATTAAAAGAAAATTTTAACTGTAATGTTGAAGACATAATGACTGTTGGAATTGTTAGGGCAACTGGTCTGTTAGCTTAACTATAGGTCTTTAGATCCTGGCTAATGTCACTTTAGTAGCCTGTTAGGTGGCTACAAGTACTTCAGAGTACTCTGTTGCCTCCGTCGACCACCGAAACGTCGGTGTCATTCAACCACACTACACACAGTATCACTTTTTACAAGACAGCTGCTGTGGGATTCTCAATTGTCACGTATTTGTGAAGTTGTTTTGGTATTGCTATTATAAAAATGAAGAGAACGTGTTTTTTAAGGGCCCCGCAGCAGATGCTACGGACGCACCGCAGCCTTGAGGCTTATTGTGCAACCCTGTGATGAAGATGATTAGTTTTTTTTTAGTTTTTTCGTGTAATGGAGCACCAGTGGAATGAAATTGACAGAAGAAAACCGAAGTACTCGGGGAAAACCTGTCCCAGTGCCAATTTGTCCACCACAAACCCCACATGGATCGACCTGGGATCGAACCCAGACCTCCGCGGTGAGAGGTCGACGACTAACCGCCTGAGCCATGGCACAACCTAAGAGAACGTGTTAGAAAAATATCGTGGAACGTAATATGTAGGTGGATTTGGTAATTTCCCTGGAGGCCAACCCACCTAGGAATTAGGTCCGGCAGTTTATCTTGTCCATGCGTTGCTGCAATCAGGTTCCTCTTTATGAGTTACGATGTGCCTCATAAATATATGTGAAACTGTACGCACTGCAAGATGTAGCGGTCAAGATAATACGGCTACTGGTTGGTTCGTGCATGAAAAGCATCACGCCCAAAGGAAGCTGTCACTGAAAATATTTTAAGCAGTTTCTGCATAGTAAATTACGTTAGATAAGCTCCTGGAGAAGCCAAAATTTCCTACACACATTTTCGATTTTCATGTAGCAAATGTTCACCACATGTGACACTCATTTTCTTTTTTTTTTTTTTTTTTACAAAATTCATTTCATCTCTGGATTCTAAAAGTGAATGAGACTGTAGACAGGGCTACAATATATGTCCGTTTATGTCTTTCACGAATACTGCGTACTAACAATCTGTTCAGAATTTACGACATTATTTGCAATGTGAAAGCCTTCCGTGTGGGACAATTTGGAGGTCAGGAGGTCATCATACGACTTGTGCTTCTTTGTGTTAGAGTCGACAGTGCTGTTGTTGGTGTGTGAATGAGTAAATTACGGCCAGAAAAGTGAAATTAAAAGCAAAATGTAAAGTCCTTTATATGCTTAAATACGCATCAACCAGTAAGGACTACAGGAAAGTGGAGCACATTTTGTTCACCTCTGCACTAGATGGATATGAATGTTCAGCTTCACACCCCGGCCGCTCTATCCCCAGGGATTTAGCCCCTGGTAACATTGAATAGGAGATTGGGTCGGTCTCAGAACTGGTCTGAATAATGTCGATATGAGAATGGTCTTTTGTCTTTGCCGGGTAACGAATTTAGATTCTCTGGTCCTCCAACATTTAGCCTAGTCACTATACTGACTGAGCTATCCTGGCTCCTAAATGTATGTTAGATCTCGAATAATTGGTCACATTGTTGCTTCTACATTTGGGATGTCGTGGCCGGTGTTGAAGTAACGATTTTTCCTGGATGAGACAGAAAACTTCACACGTTTAAACACGAGACAAACATACAGACGAAATAAATGTGTACGGGATATGGGGTCTTCACAGTGGTTATAGTTTAGAATTGGTGGACTGAGTTGACATTGTTGTGGTCACAGATGTTCGTAGCTACAGCTGTCTTTATTTTGACGGGCTGTAACCCGCTGTGCGAAGTGAAGGTACAGTGCAAGTGGCACTATTTCGTTATTGTATGACGTGTACAGATGGGCAGTCTACATGTTTCGGCCTTCGTCAAACACATGTAATTCCAGCAAATGTGGCATACGTGCACGTATGGGAGAGAAGAGAAGTGCTTACGGTTTTGATGGGGAAACCTGAGTGAAAGAGAAAGCTTGGAAGACCTAGATGTATATGGGAAGATAATATTAAACCGGATCTTTAACAAATAATATGAGAAGGCGTGACGTGGATTTATGTGGCTCAGAATAGAGAAAAGTGGCAGAATCTCGTGAACACGGTAATGAATCTTCGGGTTCCATAAAATGAGGGGAATTTGTTGACTAGCTGAGGAACTGTTAGCTTCTCAAGAAGGACTCTGCTCGGTGGACTTAGTTAGTTGCATACGTTCTTGTATCAGACCTGATTATTATCGATTATTAAGCCGAAACATGTAGTCTAGATTGTGTGTGCTTATAACATAAAATAAAGTTGTGTCTAGCGTAAAATTTCTGCTTGTATTAGCTACCTTTATATCCTACTCTGAAGATGGCTGCACCAGATTCCTCCGAAGCTTTGGTAATGGCATAAGAAGCAAATCTAATTCACAGGAATGAAGCAATCCAAATGATTCTACAGGTACCTCGCACAATCATTATACATTCTACTGTCACCATTAAATACTAGACCAGTGGTTCCCAAAGTGGGCGGTACCGACCCCTGGAGGGCGGTGGGATTACCGAGGTGGGCGCTAATAGGTACGAGAGGTGGAAAGGAGCGCTGTTATTATCACAGGGGGGCGCTAGTAGATAAGTAGTGCATTTATTTTTATAATGAAATTCAAATAAAGTAATTTTTGTGTTAAAAATAAAAAATTAACTAAATTTCTTAGTATTTTAATTTATGAATCATATTCAAGCACATATTATTTTTTAATAAACTATTGCTAGATGAATTATTGTTAATCATAAAAAAGATGATAAATTTTAATTTAGTAATTAACACAAAACAGTAAGTTTAACTCTTATAATTTAATTTAAACGATTTTTTAAATATAAAATAAAAGTTGAAACAAAAGCGCATTTATGTTTTTTAAAAAAGGTAGGGGGGCGCTGTGGGTGTGTATGTGGAACCAAGGGGCGGTGGACCGAAAAAGTTTGAGAACCACTGTACTAGACTATGCAATGTGCCTTGAAGAAGGTAACATTCCAATTCCGAAAATTTGGAGCCTGTCATTGTCCGCTGAATTAATTTAAAGTCTTGCCGTTTGTCGTGTGAGATATTTCTTCCTTAACTTTAAATGTTGGTTAGCATTTCTTGCGGTACAACGCCTACGGCAAACATAATGGAGGTTAGGAGGCAAGAATTCACCGCTGAGGAATGTATAAATGAAGCGTGTTGGAACAGACAGACAGGCAGAGGGCGGAAAAGTTTTTTTTAAGTCTGTGTTACTAGAAAGCTGTTAACCAGTGAGCAGGTGTATAGTCGGAGCACTCGATTTGTTACGTGTCCTACACTGTGTTGTTCTCGTGCTATTACTCCTACTGTCTTGATTCTGACAGCAGAATCCTCTTCTTGGCCGAACAAACAGATAAAAATAAGTTATTTACAAGTGGCAGATTGCTGTTTCTTATCCATATACCATTCAACGCGCAGTGCTACTAGTGGATAGTCCTCACATTTGGGAATCAATTCGATTATAGGCCTACTGCTTATTAGGGAGACAGTCAATTAGTTCTCGGTGGACATATCAACTACCTTCAGATCCACCTGCCAAATGCTAGGAAACAACTAAGATTAAGACAGGATCGCTTCCTTCCATATCCCTTTCAATTCCTATGCTTATATAGTTACCTTGGTGTGTTTAGATGAGCGATTGAGTGATTATGTAACACCGTAGTTGATGGTTACAATATCGATTGAGAAAGACTGTGTTTTCTGTGAGATATGCGCTGAGGTTGAAGAAATAGTTGATCATCGATCATATAATATCATGTACTACATAGCACAACCACAATGCACCACTCATATGGAAGAAATTAGTGCTTATTTACCCTAAGGATAAATAAATGACCGACAGAATAGTCCGTGTAGTAGCGCGTGAATAGTATTGCGGTCCCTAGTATGAGCGGAACATGGGTGAATATTATGTCTGTTCGTCGTATGAGGGGCACGTGGATAATTATTCAGTAATTTTCCTTTCATTCGAAGCTGTACTGTCTGAGCTATTCACAGCATCGTTAAATAGATAAACAACATTGTGTTTCAATTCAAACCCATTCGCAAGTGAAATTTCTGTTACACCGACTTCTACTGTACGTCACTGAATTACAGTTTCTACTTTATTTTAGGAATTTTGAGTTACATTTCCTATGTATTAATTCACCGTCGTGAGGAACTTAATGTTATCGCTTTTCTGATTCCGCTCGTATGGATTGACAAATTTACATTAACATTTTCTGTTTAAAAAATTAAATTGAAATAAATGACTGGTGAACATTTACCTTCCGTGAACTGAAGGGGGCGGAGGGATGAAGACTATCATGACGGATTCTCACACACACGCACACACAGACTTCAATCACATACAGTAGAACCCCGTATCCGCGGATTCGGTATCCGCGGTTTCAGTTACCCGCGGTTTACTGCGGATCGAAAATATTAACACATTCACTGCCAGAGTCGACCATGGTCGATTTAAGTATTACGTTTTAATTTGCAGCGTCGACTTTAGTCGATCTAAAGTTTACTATTATAGGGTTCGCTACCATCCGCGGTTTCGGGCATCCGCGGTAGGTCTTGGAACGTATCACCCGCGGATACGGGGGGACTACTGTATTGGGGAAAACATGGGATAAAGCTGGCAGGAAACTGAAACAGAGCAGGGTGCAAACACTGAGCCCGTATTTTTTTCTTCGCCGCTGTCTCTTATAAGATGTATTGTCAGTACAAAGTCCTCAGTTGGTCTGGCGATTACGTGGAGATATGGAGGGCGTGACAGTTCTTTCTTGTTTTCGACATCTCTGTCGAATTAACAAATATGATTTCTGAAGAACATTCCATGTACGTGGACTACACGTGTGCAAAAGAATGGATTTGTACGATGGCTTTGAAAGGCTACGTTTAGAGTTTGAAATTAATTTGATCAGAAGACTATTTGCATCTAATTTGTGTAACGTGCAGTGTACGAGCAGTTCAAAGATGCACTCCAAGCAAGACGGTAAGTGGTAACGGGATACGATATATTACTCCTTGGATTTTAAGTGGCAACGCTTACACAGAAAGCAGGATCTCGCCGCGAGACTGCGGAACTGTGGCGGTATTTTTATCTACCGCAGCATGCAGAGTACTTCCGCGTACCGCACTGTAGTTTTGCACGTGGCAGGACAGAGTGGTAGGCAATCGGTGTCGTGTTTTACGTTTCTGGATTGGGGGGGGGGGGGGGCGTGGTAGGCATTTTGTGTCGTGTTTTTAAATTCATATTTAATATTATTTGGAAGAAAGAAATGTCTACAGAGTTCGTGATTTCGTGAAGGAATTTCGTATCCTATATGACACGGGGAGAGCACATTACAAAGACAATAAAAAAGATGAAATATGGGATGACATTGATCTCATGGATATATTTGTCCTTCTCCTTTTCCTCCTGAAACAATGTATTTGCATGACGACAGTGTAGCCTAATTGCAGTTACGTACGAAAAAGTTATTTTAGGAATAGCAAAAAGTACTGCATAAATACAAATCTTTTGAACAATACCGACAAATGCACTAATTTTTGTAGTATATACACTACACAAACGCCCTACGTACGTTTCGGTCACAAGTGACCATCTTCAGGGGCTCAATAACACTGAGATTTACTTCACTACACTTCACTTGTTCATCCCACTGCACTGTTAACTTGTACTATCTTTTTTCATATCCACTTGGTGTAGGTATTGGTTGTCTTCCGTTTTTACTGGTAGCTGTGATGAGTTTGGTGTGTTGACTTGGTCACGGTTTATGTAGTGTATATACTGCAAAAATTAGTGCATTTGTCGGTATTGTTCAATATATATATTAACACAATGCACGGTGAACAAAAAATCAAGTTAAAAACAAATCTTTTGTTTTTGTCTGCTGTTAATGCGGCTATGCCGATCCCAGTGGCCGCGAGGTCTAAGGCGTGGGTCTGCGGCCGCTCGCTTACTGGGATTGTGGGTTCGAATCCCGCCGGGGGCATGGATGTCTGTCTCTTGTGAGTGTTGTGTGTTGTAAGGTAGAGGTCTATGCGACGGGCTGATCACTCGTCCAGAGGAGTCCTACCGAGTGTGGTGTGTCTGAGTGTGATCGTGAAGCTTAGATAATGAGGCCCTAGCCCTCTAGGGGCTGTTACGCCATGGAAAAAAAGCAATGTAGCTAATATCAGGAGATCTTCGTCAGACGACACGTACAGGTCGCACAGAGTAGCGCGGCAGTGTCCACTGTGTCATACCGCGACACAATACCGCCTCGCTGGTGTGAGAATAGAAACGGTATACCTCTACCGCTAATGTACCATCCCGTTACCGCTCCCTCGTATCGTCTTGGTTTGAGCGCACCTTTCTGCTTTATTTGAATCATGTGGACCGGGTCCGCTGAGAGAAGTCCCACGGATTGTCCTCCACATCTCCCTCAAGCTCCTACACTGCCCTCTGCAGCATATTTACCCTATATACTCCCTTAGTCATATAGCCATTCTGTTCAGGCAAATGTTGCTAGTGGTAACCTTGCGATAATATTCTGTCTATAAGCGCTTTCGGCTGGCTGACATAGGCCAGAGGAACCTATAAGGAAACGCAATAGTGGAAACAATGGAGGAATTATCTATCACCGTTACTCCCACCATCCATCAGACTTCTTTCTGTTGCCTTAATATAGTAGCAGTGTTCTAATTGTAATGAAGCCTAGGAGACTCTAATATACTGATATGGTGCAATAAGGAATTCGTGTCCATGTTTGGTGTGAAAAGTCACATTGAGAGACCTAGAAACAGATGAGATGATAACGTTAAGGTGCGTATTTGAGAAATTGGTTTTGAAAATAAGCGGTGGATTGGAATTGGACTAATATTATCTCCCATGACAAGCTTCTGATATTGACGATGTTGGGCCTTCAGGATGTGCTACATGACTGTTAATTAATTACACATATTCTCGCAAGTTACACCGTAAGCTACTGCTGTTGGCAGCTACTCGTAATTTAGGACTGCGCGGTAACATCTGGAAGACTGCAGCTTCTTGGCTGTCGCTCTGAAACGCGTGGGAGCTGACAAAGATGGATGGCAGTATTTACCGGTAGTGTAACAACTTTGGTGTACCGAATTACAAGCGGGCGTCATACTTCTTTGGTTTAATAGAGTTAGGGATGGAAACTAAGTTTCGCCACACTCTTGTAGGCGTAGGTAAATTCTATAAGTTTCATACATGTCATTTTGTAAGCTATAGTGCGACTCGGCTAGGCCTAACACGTGGAAGCAAGAGGGTGAGCCAAAAAGAGAAAAACGAACAAGAAATATTCTCGGCACTCGTGAAAGACTTAAGAATGGTTTGACTGTGAGGATGTTGCTAACACCTTAAAGTACACTGGCTACTATATTTAACCTCATTTAACATTACTTTTTCTTTAATTTTTCCCACGGAGAGTATTTATGGGCGTCGTATGATTTCCACAGTAAACAAAGACTGTTTCCCTAAACAGCACTAAAGCATTTACCTGTATAACGGAGACATACGTGTGTGTTTTGTTTGAGGTAGAAACTAAATTTTGAAATACTGTCGAGATGAATTTTCTGCCTCAAGCGGTCAGTTTTGTAACTAAATTCATGAAGCTGCACTGTCATTTGGTGTACGTAAAGGTAAAGGTAAAGGTAAAGCAATCCCATTACAGGCCTGGACAGGCCCTTAGGATCCCAGGAGGTTGAGGCTCCCAGATTTCCAGACAATCGGCACATGAAAGTGATAAGGTTGTCAGCCCTGATCACCGGCCGCCTTTACCCCCAGGAACAAGTCGTGGTACTCATTTCTGTTAGAGGCTTAGTCGACCCCAGGGCCATAGTGCGGCCGGAAGGATTAAGTCGATGAAAAATTTCAATGGCCTGCTACCTTCCGGCTTGTAGCGCAGTGCCTCAACTAACTGCACCACCGCGTGCCCCACTTAGCTTCTTCAGCCGCAGCATATAAAAGAGCCAAATTGCAAAGCAACTGTTATAGAATATAAAGTAACAAAATATAACTGAAATTTTGAAGGCATAAGTGAGTATGGTGACCAGACTACACACTGGAAGGTCCAGGATTCGAATCTGGGCAGGGGCAAGAGATATTTTTTTTTTCAAAACGTCTAGACCGACTCTGGGGCCCACCCAGCCTCCTAGTCAATAGACACCTGCGACTCTTTCCCCGTGAGTGAAGCGGATGGGGCGTGGAAACCACCTACACCCGTCTAGTGCCGAAGTTAAGAGTGGCTTGGGCTACACCCCTAATCACCCTACGTGCCTTCAATGCATAGACAGGGACAGTTTTCTCATTACCTTCAATATAAAAATACACAGAAAGGCAAAACTATGTCGTTCCTTATCGAGAAGGTATGTGCTCATCTCGTCGAGAAATTCCCGAAGGTTCATTACCGCATTCACAACAGCGAGCACGATTCCCTGCCCTGCTTCATATAAATGCGGTTCACAACCGTTCATCCTGTATCTTTAAGATCCGTTTTAGTATTATCATCTCGTCTATACCTGTGTGTTCCAAGTGGTATGTTTGCTTTAGGCTTTCCAATCAAAATCTTGTATGTATTACGCTTCTCGCTTCTGCATGCTATGTACCCAACCCATCTTATCCTGCTTGATTTGTTCGTCGTAATAATATTTAGCTGGGAGTACATGTTATGAAAAATTCTGATTATCAAGTTCATGTTTGAATTCGTAAATTGTGTAAATATATATCATTGTACCTAATGTTTTGCTCATACAAAAGGGCCTTTACCACTTTAAATAATTGGCATGGCTTTCCTTTTTATGTTCTCCGTCCCGCCAGCATATATTGTGAGATATAATAGTCTGAAATAAAATAAATTATGCATAGGGAATATCATCATACGAAGCCTTGGGGAGATATTTGGTGTCATCTGTCTGTCAAAGGCTTCATTCAGTTGACACAGTTACGGTGGCAATTAACAATGGAAAGACTATTGTACTGCATATTGCAGCATCTACACAAAATTCTGACTAACGTTATGTTAATTTATTAAACTTAATTTTAGGCTCACGTTAGGCCTGTTTGGAGCACGCGGTGGTGCAGTCGGTTGAGGCACTGCGCTACAAGCCGGAAGGTCGCGGGTTCGATTCCGGATGGTGTTACTGGAAGTTTTCATTGACATAATCCTTTCGGTCTCACAGTGGCTCTGGGGTTGACTCAGCCTCTAACAGAAATGAGTACCAGGAATATTTCCTGGGGGTAAAGGCGGCCGGTGCTTAGGGCTGACAACCTTACCACCTTCATGTGCCGATTGTCTAGAAATTCTTGGAGCCTCAAACTCCTGGAACCCTAAGGGCCTGTCCAGGCCTGTAAGGGAATTCTGTACCTTTTTTTAGGCCTGTTTATCCATTTATGGTTTTATAGAAAGTGGAATTCATATAAAGGGGACTTTTTTCTGGGTCAGTATGATTAAAAGGCATAGTTTCACAGCGATTACTGGAAGTGCCCCTTATCGCAGTGTAGAAAAGAATTTTTTCAGCGATTTAAGAACTAATGTAGATGCATTATTTTATCTGACAACTGTCTCTAGTCACTTTCCATTGGCTCGCGTAAATTGTTATACTTCGACGTGCAGGGAACAACGTGCTTGTTAGACGTGACGTTTGTCTGCGAGCAGAAGGAATAATTGTTTGGCGTATTATTTAAATACGATGAGCAAAATTTGAAACTGCGTGGATCCTGACTCACGGAAATTAGAAAATCGGCGTGCGCTGCGCTGCCTGCCACCATGTGAAACGGTCTGACGGAAGAGTGATGTGAGTTGTCAGATAAAGTAATGTCCCTTTACTAGGTCTCAGAGAGACAGAAGGGGAGACACGACCTCCACACAAGGATTTCCCGTCATACTTTGTAAAAACGCCTAAAAATATGAATTAATATATATAAAATGCACAGAAGCATTTCCAAGTCTTCCTTCCACTAGGGTAGTCTCCGAAAGTTGAACTTGTACGATATAGTCTTAATATATCTCACTGTCACCACGATCAAAACTGTTTGCATGTCGCACTCGTTTCATAGATCTACAAATATGTAAGTACTTTGTGATCTGCTGCCAAGCCCAGTTCCAGGGATTCCTTAGTTTAGGGCCACCAAACAGAAAGCTAAATGGGCCTATAGTCACGATCCGAAGCGGACAGCTCCCCTATAAAGACCGGAACCGTTATTGCGTTAGCCAACTCCATAGTTTCTGAAACTAACTAACTAACTAACTCCATGGAGCAGAGTCCTTCTTGAGAAGCTAACAGGTCGTCAGCTAGTCAAGAAATTCCCCGCATTTTATGGAACCCGAAGGTTCATCACCGCACTCACAAGAGCCCGCCACCTGTCCATATCCTGAGCCATATCAATCCAGTCCATGCCCCCCCATCCCACTTCTTGAAGATCCATTTTAATATTATCCTCCCATCTACGCCTGGGTCTTCCAAGTGGTCTCCTTCCCTCAGGTCTCCCCACCAAAACCCTGTATGCACCTCTCCCCTCACCCATACGTGCTACATGCCCCGCCCACCTCATTCTTCTCGATTTGATCACCCGAACAATATGTGGTGATGGGTACAGATCATTAAGTTCCTCGTTATGCAGTCTTCTCCACTCCCCTGTTACCTCGTCCCTCTTAGGCCCAAATATCCTCCTCAGCACCCTATTCTCGAACACCCTCAGCCTATGTTCCTCCTCAGTGTGAGAGACCAAGTCTCACACCCATACAAAACAACAGGCAAAATTATGGTTCTGTATATCTTAATCTTATAGTTTCTGAAAAGAAGTATAAAATATAGGGTAACTCTTTCTTCACGAAATTTGTTCCATGTTTGAAATTTGGTTTTAACAATTCTCCATAGATGGCTCCAATATGGAGATCTCGTACTTTTAGATTTTTTGTTTTTGTTTTGCATGGCTCGACAGCCCTAGTGGGTATAGGCCTCCGCATCGTTGAGGTTTCGAGATCATACTCAGATACACCACACTCGGTAGGACTCCTCTGGACGAGTGACCAGCCCGTCACAGAGACCTCTACCTGACAACACACAACACTCACAACAGACAGACATACATGCCCTCGGCGGGATTCGAAACCGCAACCCAGCAAGCGAGCGGCCTCAGACCCACTACTTAGACCGCGCGGCCAGTGGGATCGGCATTATAGCGGATTTACCTTACCCAAATACATATTTGTTTTTCGACTTTTCACAAACTTCATACAGTTATCAGCGGGTATATTTTCACTGCAGCCTTACTGAAAGTGTAGACATAGCTCTCGTTTGATAAAACTCAGGTGGAATAAACTTGTGTAGCTGTGTTGTGTCGGTAGCTTTAATTAGGTAACAAATCAAGGTAGAGGCAGTGGGAGGAGACGAGAAGCTGGTTTGTTCTCTCCGCCTGACTCACAGCAGCAGCTAGCAGGTGCTTCTGTCCGCCCACCAACCTGAACTGCCTAATCTCTAATTTCATAATACAGTTTCCGTTGACCAGCTTACAGAAGTCATCACAAAAGTCCTTCCGCAGTAAACTCTGTTACGTTCATGTACTACGTCCTGTTTCCTTAAAAAACTTTACGTTGTCGGAATATGCGTTAGGCCGATGGTAATGGTTTGATCCCCGGCAGAGGTTGAGAAATTTTTATCTCTACCAAAGTGTTTAGGCCGATTTTGGGACTCAGCCTCCTTATTTAATGAGTATCAGATGTTTATTTGCTGCATTCCTGGGGTAGAGGGGCCGAAGCGTGAAGCAAACCAATCACCTTCATCTACTGTTGATTTTAAGAATAAATGGAGCTATACCACCATTCCCTACACGATTCCATGTCGTGCTCAGGGACAGCTTTTACCTTCCTGATCCAGTTAAGACAACACTGGAATATTTCAGTGCATGAAGTAAATTCGTTTCGGTTTCAAATCCCAGAAGATAAAGGGACTGCTGTGTCCGCCATTACGTCAGACCTGGTCTAGAGTCCATCTATATCAGGGGTGGCCAAACAGTCGATCGCGACCGCTTTTGGTCTCTATCAAAATTTATTTGCCGCCTCAGTGCGATCAATAGCTCTTCGTTTGACAGCATCGTTTGGATCAACGTACCTCTGCGAAGAAGTCTTCTCCCAGATGAAGGTAATTAAATCAAATACCGAAGCCGTCTGACCGATGAACATTTAAAGTACTGCCTTCACTTTGCCTGAGTAATTATGAACCCTCTTTTAGTAAGTTGTCGCAAGATATGCAGTGTCATGCATCAACTTCGCAACAGGAAGGTTAATAAAAAACAAATTTTAATTATGATAAACTGTTAGTTTGAGAAGATCACTTTTTAATAAATGAACAATTGTACTTTTATATATTTGATGTAATTATGCTATTTTACATTTCTTTACCTTAGTTGACCTAATATTAATACATTATGTACTGTGGCAGATCGCGAAAGATTATCTGTCTTTAGAGCAGATCACTGAGTCCAAAAGTCTGGCCACCTATGATTTAGATTATTATTCAGACAGTACCGGGGGTTGATACTCTGGATATAAAGCTGTAGAAGCGTGAGGCTGACCACTTGCCTCAGTTTAGTGCCGAGTTTAAAATTACGTGGAATGTTAACTCCATTCTTCCATAATTCGTATCAATATTCGTGCCTTTATCAAATATAAACTTAATAAAATGGTGAAGAACTGTATTAATTAATATTGTGAGAATAATTAACATAGAAAGTAGTTAAATTTGTAGTGTTAACGGAGTAATGAAGGTACTTTGTCATTTAAACCTTAAAAGTAAACAATCTACGCAGGGTGTAAGATACATACGGCTTGTGTCTTAGGTCGCCCGAACACTGGAGTCATTTGGAGTCTTAGGCGTCCATCCTACCCCAGGCAGAGACCTAGGCCTGTTTGCTTTTTCCTTGTTTTATCCTGATTAGAAACAGGACAATCTCCTGAACACGGAATGAGTTTTCATGGGCTTTTTAAAGTTAATCGTGAATTAAAATCAATTAAAGATCAAAATTCTTCAATTCCTGAGAATTTAAAGTCCTTATAACGTGTATGAACTATTTTAGACATAATCTAAAATGCGCTCATTGTTCGTAAATTGGGAATCTAAATTACACAGTTTTTAATCTTGTAGGATGACTCAACAACGCCGTGATATATCGGCAACTTCTTTGACGGAGCTGATTACGTGGATGTCTAAACACTTTTATATAGGCGTACCTTTAGTAAATGTAAATGCAAGGCGACAAAATAATTGATTTAAGATAAGAAATTTTGTGCCATTTAAGCGCACCTTTTCCATTACGTTGTGTTCTAGCCTCTATCTGGACCGCTCATTCATGTAATTCTAAAGTCTGTACTGGTGTGCTGCGGTGTGCTTCTACTTTGTGCGTTGTCTTATCGTCATGATGTGTTTTCAGTACAATCTTTCAGAAACTGTATCACTTTGTATTGTTTGTAAAGGAAGGAACGATTTCTACTCATATGCATTTCTTCTGGTTTGTTACACCGTTAGCACTGCTTGACCTTTAAGCTGAGGACACACGTTCCCTCGAAACGTCGGTAAATATTTATCAGTTATCACGTCGTGAATCCCAGAGGACCTAAATCTTTAAGCAAAACCGCTGTGAGAATCTCAAATCTTCGATTTTTCCTCAGTTGGGCCTCTTAAGGAAGATATTTTCTTGGTCTCAAAAACCAGTTACTTTGTACCTGAAGGTGGAAAAATTTACTTTGTTAAGATTTATAGAATTTATGTTCGCTGCTAATATTGGTGTATTTTAACTGACTGTACTGTAAGGTGCCGATCCCAGTGGCCGTGCGGTCTAAGGCGTGGGTCTACGGCCGCTTACTTGCTGGGATTACGGGTTCGAATGCCGCCGGGGGCATGGATGTCTGTCTCTTGTGAGTGTTGTGTGTTGTCAGGTAGAGGTCTCTGCGACGGCTGGATCCCTCGTCAGAGGAGTCCTACCGACTGTGGGTGTCTAAGTGTGATCGTGAAGCCTGATAATGAGGAAGCCCTGGCCCACTAGGGGCTGTTACGCCATTGGAAAAAAAAATACTGTACGATGTCTCTATAGGCTTTGCAATTGCAGCTACGCCGATGTTCCGACTGACTCTAAAGTTTCAGCTTTACGTCCTGTGACCTCTGCTACGTACACCATAATAATACAAAGTGTCCCTTTTATCATGTCTCTGAGGGTATTCAAGCGGATACAGGCTTCATATGATTTAAAACTGCCGCACTCAGAGACAAGATTCTTGAGATCCTGTGTTACGCACGTAATACATTGTTGCGTGATTTCAGGCTTCTGCCGAGGTGTAAAGGAGATTTCGCTTTTGGAGATTTTACGCAGCGTAGAATGGTGGTTTCTTGCCGACGTTTCGGGACAACCTATCGGTCCCATCTTCAAGGATCAAGCATTCCAGACAACTTGACCTTTGAAGATGGGACCGATAGGTTGTCACGAAACGTCGGTAACAAACTACCATTCTACGCTGCATAGAATCCCACAAGGGCGGAGATGTAATAAATCTAATTACTTCATTGAGACTACTCCTGTATTGAATCTTATTTAATATTTGTTACCATATTTACACTATTTACTTATGACTTAGTCGCCCTCGGTGGACTAGTGGTTAGCGTGCTCGCCACTGGACCCAAGGTTCGCGGGTTCGATCCCGATCGAGGGCGATAAAAATCCGTAGCACCACTTCCTTCGGAGGGGAAGTAAAGCCGTCGGTCCCATGTCGTAGATTTACGGCATGTAAAAGAACCTTACGGGCATGAATAGAACCAGTAATGTCCGTAAGCAAAATTCAAGCTGCCATTTCTCACCCAAGTCTCCTGACTGCCTGCCATATGGCTCTGGCAGTCACACCAGGAGCAAAAACTTGTGTGGTCAGTGAGCCGGTCACTCACTACAGAATGCACACTTACCGACAGGAAACCTTCATGAGGCTCTGGCCCACCTCGGGCTGTAACGCCAATGGAAGAAGAACTTATGACTTATGAACCGCGTGACGCTTATATACTTGTAAATGCTATTAATTTTTAAAAGTATGGTCTCCTGGGATGTGACTCCGTGTTTATTGGTAATTTTAAACGATATGTCGGTGAAGCTTGCTAACTTTGTGTACTCATCACCGCTGTGAAAATTTGGCTCCTTGTTATATTGTTGCTATGTTGTTCATGGCGTATCAGCGCTGTCTACCCTTGGCTTCGGGTTGCTGTTACGAAAGTAGTTAGTTGTCTTTAGGTTTAAATTGTAAAGGTGTAAATGTTTGCGTGGTGATCGCTTACAGAAACACGATGACGTTGTGTAAATATCCATCTAGAATGTGATCTTACAGCGCCTTGTATTTCTGTAACGTCATATCTTCGTTTCAGAGAAACCTGCTGCTGCTTCCTTTGCCCATCTTTTCGCCCTTTCGTGGCATTTAATATCATACCCATTCCTAACCGAAAGTTAGTTCGAAGATGAAATTTTCGCAGGGACGGACACTAAAAGCACCGCTTTCCCATCATGCCTTGCACTTTGTGAAAGTAACGAACAAAATTTATTTTATGAAAAATTACTTAAGAAATGAGGATGTATGTAAGTTAGATTGAGCAGTTCAGACGAACAGCTTCGCACTGTGTGACGATGATGTAAGCTTACTACCTCCGAAAACCTTCTGCCCTCATCCCACTTTGAACTTAGCTATGTTCTGTAAAATTGGAATCAGGTGCTTTTTAAAAATTAGTGTAGTATGCTTCATTTCCATATATTAATCTAATATTTCAGGGAAGATAAAAGGAACAGGTATCAGACAAATTATACCTTAGCTGGCAGGTTCGTGGCTGCCCCTATCTTCACTCACTTCTCCCGCCGTATTTCCTCCCACGCCACTCTCAAATTCCAGAGCCCGTGATGTAGCCAAGACGGGTAGCATTCCTGTGTATTTGGGACCAGTTCCATTGTTCTTACAGCAGTCCCCTGTCCTATGTAAATTATGAAGACTGCGCTCTCTTAATCCCCCTGGCTTATGTCGTAATAGCCTATCCATTATAAATGTTTACGCACTTCCTTTAGTTCTTCCAGTGAATGCTTTTTGGGGTACCCACAGTAGAGAGCAAGACAGGAACAAGGCTAATGTAGGGCCGTGCCATGACTCAGGCGGTTAGTCGCCGGCCTCTCTCCGCGGAGGCCCGGGTTCGATCCCGGGTCAGTCCATGTGGGATTTGTGGTGGACAAAGTGACACTAGGGACACGGTTTTCCCCGAGTACTTTGGTTTTCCCCTGTCAGTTTCATTTCATTGGTGCTCCACTACTTGGAAAAACGGAAAAAAACTAATCATCTTCATCACAGGGTTGCACAATAAGCCTTAAGGCTGCGGTGCGTCCGTAGCATCTGCTGCGGGGCCCTTCACCATAAAAAGGCTAGTGTATATATGTGGTTTCCCGAGTTATGACGCCGTGTAGCCTGATAGATGGGCGCAGAATGTGCGTTCTATATTATTTGTTTATATATCTACATGGAGCAGATGTGCAAATGTCTTACGTAATTGTAGGCGCTGCATCCGTACACCATTTAATGTGTTTAGAGGATAGGTAAATGAGTAGGCATTAAAAACGAATTCCATGGCATTTACAAAAGGATTATTACTTCCTTGATGTCTGAATTTAAACAAAATTCCACTTAAGTATTTATTAAATCTTTCAGGAGAAAGAACTTGTGTAACGATCAACTCTTTGCCCTGCTTATATAAACAAATAATACAGGAATTTACTGTGACGTTGTCTTTTCGAATGCTTAGAGTTCCTAGAAAAATGGCGTCTTTTCTGCGAAGCTATTTATTAACACATTATCATGTCATAGACCTCGGAGACATGACCATCTGTTCAGTCTTCCAGTTGAAATATCTGAGTAATTCAAAATAATACTATGGATTTTGGATGTTATGTCAAGGACTGCTTTAAATGTGCATGGTCAGTAAGTGACTCCCACGTGGCAGTAAGGTTCCGCCTGCAATACAATTTAAACCATCAGCTCTGCGTGTGATGTTAATTGCTGGGGGGAACGGTGACGGTGCGTGGGACACAGTGGTCAGATTCCAGCGGCTCCAACACACTACGGCGTGGGTTTACGGACTGTCAGGAGGATTTGATTTAGAGGGCGTTGGCGGGTACTTGTCGGTTCAAGTTTCTAGTCGCCAGTAAATCAGCTTTTTACCTTTCTTCTTCGTGTTACAAACGCTAGCCATTATATCTGCGTATGTTTATGAATCTTGCCTCTTTAAATTGGTTATTCAAAAGGATGAAAATTCCGCTCCTGGTGTAGTTATATAGGGTACTTGTAAATTATAAGCTACCCTGGATAGAAGTTTTCAACCCTGCACCGGAATTTAATTAGATGCTTGTAATTCCCACAGTGCATGGCGCCAAATAAGGGTGAACAAGCTGTGTGTGGCGAAATGTGAGGATGCAAAGAAAAATTGCTTATTATTTCAAGACCATTCAAAAGATCGCTTAGAAGCACTGTCCTTTTCGGTCTGAATTTACGTGACCTTTTATAGTAGCAGTGAATGATATAGTATCAGTGTATGATATAGTATCAATGTGTGATATAGTATCAATGTATGATATAGTATCAATGTATGATATAGTATCAATGTATGATATAGTATCAATGTATGATATAGTATCAAGTGTGATATAGTATCAATGTATGATATAGTATCAGTGTATGATATAGTATCAGTGTATGATATAGTATCAGTGTATGATATGGTATCATGTATGATATAGTATCAGTGTATGATATAGTATCAATGTATGATATAGTATCAGTGTATGATATAGTATCAATGTATGATATAGTATCAGATGTATGTATAATAGTATCAATGTGATGATATAGTATTATCAGTGTGTGATATAGTATCAATGTATGATATAGTATCAGTGTATGATATAGTATCAGTGTATGATATAGTATCAAGTGTAATGATATAGTATCAGTGTTGATATAGTATCAATGTATGATATAGTATCAATGTATGATATAGTATCAGTGTATGATATAGTATCATGTATGATATAGTATCAGTGTATGATATAGTATCAGTGTATGATATAGTATCATGTATGATATAGTATCAGTGTATGATATAGTATCAGTGTATGATATAGTATCAGTATATGATATAGTATCAATGTATGATATAGTATCAGTGTATGATATAGTATCAGTATATGATATAGTATCAATGTATGATATAGTATCAGTGTATGATATAGTATCAAGTAGTATGATATAGTATCAGTGTATGATATAGTATCAGTGTATGATATAGTATCATGTATGATATAGTATCAGTGTATGATATAGTATCAGTGTATGATATAGTATCAGTGTATGATATAGTATCAGTGTATGATATAGTATCAGTGTATGATATAGTATCAGTGTATGATATAGTATCAGTGTATGTATATAAGTATCAGTGTATGATATAGTATCAATGTATGATATAGTATCAGTGTATTTAGTATCATGTATGATATAGTATCAATGTATGATATAGTATCAGTGTATGATATAGTATCAATGTATGTTAGTATCAGTGTATGATATAGTATCAATGTATGATATAGTATCAGTGTATGATATAGTATCAATGTATGACTATATTTTTCTGCAATGAAATAATTCTGTGGCTTTTAATCAACAGGTATTATATAATATAATAAAATTAATAACAATAAAATTCGTTCTACTTCATACAAGAATGATCGGTTCCTCCCAGTCCCTTCCTTTTCGTCATATATTACCTTTTAATCTAATTCGAGAGTTCATATCCCTCACTTAACATCCTTTAACAAACCGCTAGTACGTGTGTATATAAGTACATAGTTAATCATTCAGTGTACAGTGGGGCTGATTCGTGAAAACAGGTAAGACGTGGGGCAAGGAGACTCGACTGCTTTTAAGCAAAATTACCAAATATTTCTACAATAGTCTGATTACGAGAAATCTTAAGTTCGTTAATAGAGGTCATCAGAAGACAATTTTACGCCTTACATTATGAAGAGTAGTTTAATAAGATGTGATATATAAAAATGTGCGAATAGGTCTTCAGTGTTACCTCAACACAGCGCTGTTGCTGAGGCTTCGGCTCTTATGGGATGTGAGGCTGTGTCGTTGTGAGTGGTTCCCGAAGTTTCGGAGAATGTGTGTGCTCATATTCAAGGGTTAAGTAGTTCAAGTTGGACGGTTTAACTCTTGAATATGAACACAACACTATCCTTCGAGTCGTCGGGAAACACTCACCCAACGTCGCAGAGCACCAAAGACCCGAATCCTCAAATTACACGTTATCCAGCATGCAAACGCATGCGCCGTGTTATATTGTCTGTGACCTGTCAGGCTGTACCATGTTCTTCCACATTATCTCATAAACGGTATGATTTTTGGGGTGTAAGGTATTGAACACAAAATGGTTTTGATTTTCTCTACAAATTTGTCTGAACCATTTCTCATTCTAAGAAGAATTCAGCGAGATATTATCATAAATGTACATAGGTTGTCTTGTAAATTACCCGTTATTCTTGTCAGATTTTAATGAAACTTGAATTTTCTCCATAGATTTTCGAAAAATTCTCAAATATAATAATTTTGTGAAAATCTCCTGACCATTGTTCCATGCGGACAGACAGAGGGACGAAGCTAATAGTCGCTTTTCTCAAGTTTGCGAAAGCGCCTAAAAGCATAAGGTTTTTGCATATTTGGGCTTTTGTGTGGGCGCATACGTTTTGGTTTGCGTAAGAGTGTGTACGAGACAGAGTAGGCTATAAGGTTCCGTTCCATGTAGCAGGTCTGGAACTGGAATAAACAGAAATGTTCGGAGTAACATTACGTATCCGTATAGAGTGGGTGACTCAGTCATACGTGACACAAAATACGCTCCTGCACGAACAGTCTCTGTTGATAAGCGTTATTTGACCACAAGCGTCCATTTCCACGCATTTATGAATCAGCCTAACGGCACTAGCCCCACGACGAAGTGACCAAATGCTCACAGTCTGTGAGACAGCACTCGTTTATAACGACACAAAATATTCAGTCCCTTTCATGACGTTATAACCGAGTTAGACTGTATTTTGTTCGAGTCTTAAAATTCTTTTCTGCAGTAGCATAGGCTACGGGCTGGACGATCCGGGGTTCGAATCCCAGCAGGAGCAACCGATCTTTTTCTTTACAAAACGTTCAAACCGGCTCTGGGACCCAACTAGAACCGTATTCAATGAGTACCGGGCTTCTTTCACGAAGGGAGTGGGGGGGGGGGGGGTAGGCGACAGCTGCCGGGGCGTGAAGTTGACCACTTACCTACATCTAGTGTCGGGATTAAGAATGAGTGGAGCTATGCATCCACTCCCCCTTTATGCCTTAATGGCGTCGACAGGGACAACTTTACCCTCTTTCTTTAGTTGCATTGATTATTGAGTAACAATACTGGTAAAAGTGTGTTACGTAACATTTTAAACAAGCGTTTATTAAGAGAGAAATTTTAAGGGCTGATAAAAGCTGCCGTGGAACAGCGCGTAAATATTGTTTCTGGTCATATGACGAGGCCACGTCTAATAATAATAATAATAATAATAATAATAATAATACCATTAAAACGCGGCACGTAAAACTGACATTATATTCTTCAGAATAAAACATACATGCCTATAGATTACCTATGAACTCATTCTGCATATATTAGGATTAACAAGCTCTAATATCAGAAATTATGCCCCGACATCAGACAGGTTTCTACAGCCAGTTTCACGTTGCGACATCCTAACTAGCTGATGCTGCCCTAGCCAGTGTTGCCAACTCCTCGTGAGGAAATTCGCTAAAAAGTTCCAAAACAATTCTCCATTTGTTTCGAAGACAATCGCCAAACTTAAATGTATATCACCTATGAGCTACATTACACTAACCTGGGAACACGTGTATCGTTTATTCTTAAAATGTATTGAGTCCACTTACGTCTGTAACCCACACTAATTTTATTTACATTGTATATATATTTAATTCTTGATATATTTCTTGATTTGGTTTATGCACAAAACAGACACTCCCCGACTTACGTAGTAGTTACTTTGCGGAACATGTGTAATTTTGCTCAAGTCGGAATTCAATATGCAAATGGTGAATATATACGTATATACAACGGAGTCCAGTTGAAATCCAAACTCCAATACACTGGAAACTAATTAGCCACAGCATGACCACTCCGTCGGCTGTGTTATCGCTCATCAGTATTCATCCGCCACCTCCGTCTCATTGCGCTTTCATTCCCGCAAGGAAGAACTGGGCCCGCTTTTCAAAAATATTATTTCATTTGTTTAACTTCTTTAAATTTGTAAGTCTGAAACTGCGTAACTTTGAATTACGTCAGTCAGAGAGTGTGTGTGTAAATTTACAGCCTGCAAACGACCTTAACAGAGTCAAATCCGCTGTTTAAATTAACCCTTCAGGTACAACTGTCTTACGTTTAACATTTTAAATTGTACACACATGGTCATGCTTCTAAATGTAATAAATATAATCTGCCTTTTAAATTTTTCTTGAATCTAATCGGCTTCATTCAAATGCTATCTATAATCCAACACTTACACAAGTGCATGTCCGTCGTTTAGATATAAACATTAGAACCTCAATAGCCAAGTACAATCCTACCTGCTACAGTAACCTGTTGTAGTAGTGTATATCACTGTACCATTTGAACTCTACCTTGTAAAGGTGCGAACACAAATTAATGTGATTTCTGTAAGAGATAAGGTGGACAGTTAGCACGGAACCTGTTTACCGCCTGACACAATACAACGAACCGGTCCAGCCTGCCAAGAGATATAGAGCCAGCTCTACTGTTGTAACATAAGTTCTCTGGGTTTAAATTAGTCCACATTGCACTTAACATCTTCAGGCGAAACAGGGCTTATGAACTGTATTTTAAGGAAGAAAACTTACCACACAAGAGGCCATGCAGATTTCATCTCACCAGGTTAACATTTCAATGCTGGCATCCGTGCACCATGCGGTCGCCTATGCAATTAAGGGTACTATAAATTTAAAACCCTTCCATCGTGGGCAGTGGTTGGGATTTAACCCCATCGCCATTGAAGGGTTAACTTGGGACTAGTCGTGGGGATAGAGGGCATAAAAAAGGATAATGTCAGTAGGAGAGCCCACGGGCAAAAAAGAGAAGTGAAACCCCTTAAAATATTCGAGACAGGGGACTCTCTCTTAGAAACATAGTAAATTATTGGCAGAAGTAAATTGCTAGTAATAGAAGACATGGTAGAGGGAAAAACTTAAGAGCTGCAACCCGCTGCACCGCTACTTGCTGGTATTTGTTGATTATACTAACAAATCTGTAATAATGAACACTGAGATTTGTAATCAATTGTCATTGATAAATCTATTGGGAGTGCACAGGCGCAGAGCATTTTAACCTAAAGGCATTTTCTGGATTTAACGACTTCAACTTCAGGGTGATTTGGCCTGTACTTACTTTAGTGCTTTACGTTGGTGTGTACAGGGTATGCACAAAAGAATGGTGCGGTTTCAATAGTGAATACTATTGAAACCGCACCATTCTTTTGTGTATATCCTGTACTTCAAATTTACTTCCCATACTCATACTCCCCCTTAACGAGCAGTTGTAAGCCACAAAGTTTTGTTCGTTTCTTACTGCAGCTACACTTGTATGTACCAGCATTTTATTGCGAGTTTCCTTGTCATAAATCTCTTACATGTATTGCAAGTCTTACTCTGTTCAACACAAAACAACCTCAGGCATAAACTTCATTAGACGTTCTGAAAATCGTACATTCAGTGAGTTAAATAAAACACGAACCTAAAATTTTAAGCATAAAATCCATATTAATATGCTCAACGTTTAAAAATTCAGTTCCCAGTTCACAGAAAACACATTGCTGTCCCATTCAAACGTCATTTCCTTAGTGTTGTTTAGGGGAATAACTGTTGTTTATTGTGAGAATCATACAAAAAAAAAATAAAAAAATATATAGCCTATTATGTGGGAACAGTGCATAGCTTTCTAGTAGTAAATCAGACTGCACACGTAACTAATAAAATAAAAGCCACCTATCTCCAAGTTGAGTGATTTTTCAGTACAGCAGAAAGCTGTTTTATGTAACTGCTGTTATGGTAAGATTATTACATGGATATCTTGCTTACAGGCTTAGGTACACTGCTAACTAATAACTAACTAACTAACTAACTCCATGGAGCAGAGTCCTTCCTCAGAAGCTAACATGTCCTCAATTAGTCAAGAAATTCCCCGAAATTTTTGGAAGCCGAAGGTTCATTACCGCATTCACAAGAGGCCGTCACTGTTCCTATCCTGAACCAGATCAATCCAGTCCATGTCCCATCCCACTTCTTGAAGATCCATTTTAATATTATCTTCCCATCTACGCCTAAGTCCCACACGTGCCATAGGCACACTGCACATCCTTAAAAAGCCAAATAATAAAATAAAATAATAATGAAGGTCTCTCTCAGTTATTTTCATCTACATAATAAAAATTTTTGTGCTTGTTATGAAACCTGTGTGTCTGGATACCGGAAACTGTCAGGTCTGAAACAATTCTCAAATTTAGTAGTTTGTTTGATTTCTACTGAACCGACATTCTGAAGCTGATTTCTATTTTTTGATTCCCTATTTCTTATACTAGATATAAAACTTCCCTTGTCAAGAACGTGTACTAAAATATTTTTTACAGCTTAAGAAACGACAAAAGAAGGCCGTGAAAGGATGAGCAATATTTGTTTTAAAATGACACTATAAATATTAAAAATCTTTAATTATTACTATTAAACGTCAAAACCAGTATACAACACATCGCTTTCAAGACATTATTAACCTTTCCCTATGATCCTACTTTCAATCGACATTAACCCTTTAAAGACTAAGATTAACCTGAACTGTATTTAAACTTTCAGTCCGTACCGCGCAGTAAACACACTCCGTCTCAGTTATACAAACCAGTCAGTTAATGCTGTACAGTGAAATAATCGCTGTTTGTTCTGAGATCCACACAAACACATAAATACAGTCCGTACGCGCAGTAAACACACTTCGTCTCAGTTATACAAACAGTCAGTTAATGTTGTACAGTGAAATAATCGCTGTTTGTTCTGAGATCCACACAAAACACATAAATACAGTCCGTACCGCGCAGTAAACACACTTCGTCTCAGTTATACAAACCAGTCAGTTAATGTTGTACAGTGAAATAATCGCTGTTTGTTCTGAGATCCACACAAAACACATAAATACAGTCCGTACCGCGCAGTAAACACACTTCGTCTCAGTTATACAAACCAGTCAGTTAATGCTGTACAGTGAAATAATCGCTGTTTGTTCTGAGATCCACACAAAACACATAAATACAGTCCGTACCGCGCAGTAAACACACTTCGTCTCAGTTATACAAACCAGTCAGTTAATGCTGTACAGTGAAATAATCGCTGTTTGTTCTGAGATCCACACAAAACACATAAATACAGTCCGTACCGCGCAGTAAACACACTCCGTCTCAGTTATACAAACCAGTCAGTTAATGCTGTACAGTGAAATAATCGCTGTTTGTTCTGAGATCCACACAAAACACATAAATACACTGTGTGGGCAGAACGTAGAATTTGTGAATGTTAAACATGGCGGTACATTCAGTCCGTACCGTGCAGTAAAACACACTCCGTCTCAGTTATACAAACCAATCAGTTAATGCTGTACAGTGAAATAAAGCTGTTTGTTCTAAGATCCACACAAAACACATAAATACACTGTGTGGGCAGAACGTAGGATTGTTGAATGTTAAACCTGGTGGTACATATAGTAACCACTGAGGTTTAAAGGGTTAATCCGACGTTTGACATTCAATCAGCTGTAACGTGACGACTTCAGCTGCCTGGTTTATTGTTGCCAACAGCCACACAGCGTGCGCCCCTCTCTGGTCTGTTGGTCGACAGAAATGAGAGGCGGTCAGTGTCCCAAACGAGTCGGACCGGTGGACGCGCTGACATGTGTTTGGTGACAACTTACAACAGCACTCGACATGAAGCCGACTGTTTCAGGCTTGCGTGTGTTTCAAATCCTCTCGCTTTGCCTCATTCTTTACGTGTCTCTATGTTTACTTGCGTTTATTTAACACAACTGTTCTGTGCTATTTACATAACACATACTAATGGTTTATACTTCATTTCACCGGTTAATATTAATACGCCTTAATTAAAGGTGGGCGCAGCTAATACTCAGTCGACATGTTGAACAGTGGTGTATAACTCTGACATTCCAATTACTTCCTGCCAAGTCCTTTCTCGTTTACACACATTTTCTATCATTACGTGAACAAACCAATTGTCCTGATTTCATACCGTGCTCTTTTATTTAACATAGTTATTCGAATAGTAGCTGGGATAGTGTAGACTGTATAGTGACTGACTACGGGCTGGGCGGTCCGGTTTTCGAATTCCGGTAGGGGCACTGTATTTCCTCTTCTCCAATACCTTCCACATCGGCTGTGGACTCCCCCCCCCCCTCCAACGGTTTTTCTCCTGTGGTTAAAGCGGGCGGGGTTTGAAGTTAATCACGTACCTCCATCTAATGCCGAAGTTAAGACTGAGTGGAGCTATACCTCTACTCCCCCTATACGAATTCATGGCGTGGATAGGGTCAACATTTTATAGGCATGCTAGTATTTTCTTAGGCGTGTAATTTTAAGTAAGTCTCAAACCGTTTAAAGCACAGATGTTACTGTATGTACCGTCTGATTCGCGGTTAGGAAGGTGTACATTTTCCAACACAGTGTATTTACGCGTTGGTATGATTCTCTCAGTAAACAATGATTATTTTCCTATGCAGTATCAACAGGTCTGTCTTCATAGTGGAAACTAGAGTGTTTTCTGTGAGGTAACAACTGAATTTTTGTATTATCTAGCTGAAATTCCTTCGTTCTTCCGTGACGTGGTTCGCACCTTTACTCCTTGGCTTCTCACCGCTTAGGTTCGATCCCAGACCAATCCTTTTGAGATTTGTGGAGGACGAAAGGCAATGGTATATGTTTTTCTTCAGTACTTCGGTTGTCCCCTGTCAGTGTCATTCCACCGATGCTCCATACTTCATCTTAACATTACTGTCATCAAAAGGAACAAGAGGCTGATACCTGGGAACTTTCCAACAAAACAAATTCTCTTTTGGATATCGGGGGAATACTGGACAGAAAACGGCTTTCGGCATTTGGCCCTTTTTTCGCTCTGAAAGAGTTATTCACAATCTTTATTGTAAAAAATATTTTATTATATGCGATGCAGGATACTCATTGTTCTGTGTTACTAACGCACCCTCACCCTTAACCAACCCTTTATTATTTCAACATTTATTTTATTTATTGTTGGCTATTGGGCTGTTTTTTGGTTCAGTGTAATATTTCATAATTTTTACGATTGAACATGATCCTTAACCAGGAGCGGCTTTCTTTTTGTATTTGCCGAAGATTAAACACGCATCCACTTTACCATAAGAGATATGTGTAGGCTAAATCCTGTGACTATATCTTTTCATGTACGTGTTTTGGATAATGACTTCCGATGTGATCGTATTCTGTCACGCAGTCAACGTCTAATAAGGTACAATATAACTGTTTGTTCACTTGCAATAACGGGCTTGTTTAGCCAGTTATATACCACAGAAGCTTCTTTGAGAAAAGAGAGGGTTTTTAAACTTTAACATTTGAACAGTAAATGTTGTCGTTCAAAGAAGAATCATGTAGTCGTATACTGGCAGTACGCTTGCTGTGTGGCCCTGCTGGGTCCCTTGAAGCTTGTACCAGGAGAAGGACCACCGCCTGTAACTAAGACGCCAAAATATTCTTCAGTTGTAAGTAGAAGGTTGTCTACCACTGCTGACAGCCAGGCGGTATATGCAGATAGGCAAAATTGCTTAGTGTGTGACAACTTAATGTAATTGGCTTAGTTTACTTACGTCGTTTATCTGTTAAACTCTCATCTAATAGTTGCACTTACTTTCGAATCCAAACTATTTAAGACATTTCATTTCTTGTTATTGTTTTGATGTGTTTTATTTTTGATTCAAGAATATATTTATAGCTAAAAGTTTAATGAATGTAATTTAACCTACACATTTCAGCACTGAACTGCAGAGGACAGTAGACGTCTCTCGTGATCTTAGGATCTGATTTTGAACCCCGTGATGAAAGAATTCCAAGGTCCCTTGGCCCTTCCTCCCCCTCGCCCCCCTGAGCGCAGAATATCCGTGCCCTCAAAAATGCAACAGCGATAATATGTCGATGATCCCAAACTAAATGATGCAGAATAGTAGAGGTATATAGTAGCTACGAGCGCGCGTTGCAGGACTGGGCGGGAGAATATTCACTCGCTGCTCCACTGAAACACCGTAATCCAGTGGTATTCAACCTTTCTTGTTCGCGTACCCCCTGATACAATTTCTCTTCAACTTTGTACCCCCAAAGTTGTTTGGTACATAATTCAAGTTATACATAGCCTATAATCTATATCTGAAATAAATTAAATAAATTACATCCAAAATAATGTATTAAATAATAAGTTTTAATTGAGAAAAAAGGAGAATCAAGCTATTAAATGACGGCAGCGGCAATTGTCAAAGAACAAGGTAATATGAAGGAGTGCGTCTGTTTGTTTATTGCCACAACAATATTTTGAAGTAGGTTCATTGCGTTGTTAAAAGAAGTGAAAAACAGTATTAGGCAAACGTTAATCCCGCCCAATAGTGTTCCGTCACATTCCATCGCACTATGTGGATAAAATGAAACTAGCCGCCCAGATAAGAATCGCATGTCCTTACGTCCGGGTCTCTTGTGGCTAACCCTAAATCTGGCCCTGATTATTCAGTGTTTATCATGAAATAATATATTTTTTTTTTAATTTTACGTACCCCCTAAGATGTCTTCGCGTACCTCCGGGGGTAAGCGTACCCCACGTTGAATACCACTGAAACTCCGTAATCGACCAAAGTAATCGAAATAATCGATAGTAATCGCTACTGCTCGATTATAACCAGTGTTACTGGACACTATTTTTAATATTATTATTAGCCTATATCAGTCGATAACATTGGACCTGAAGTGTGACTCAGATCACTCACAAGGTTATGTACATAGTAGATGTATGTCTAAATATTTTCGACTGCAACTTATAGGACACCATGGATTATGGTGATGTCTCATAAACTGCGGGCGGGCGCGTGTTACTGTAGGCTAATACCGATTAACTGAGAATTATCAGTAATAATAATCTTTGTCACTTGGACACTGGAATTGTTGGTTCGAATCTGACTTGTCTCACAGTTACACGTGTGCATTTTCTCTGTATTTGTGTTGTCCGATGCAGGTAGAATCATTGAAACTGGCCGATCCCCGGTCTAGAGAATCCTACCAAATATTTACAAATAAAATCAACAAACCCGGAAACTGGAGGCTTTTGCAACGTACAAAAAGAAGAAGAAGAATCATGTACGTTTCGCAAGTAAGGCAGTAAAAGTGATGCAGTGTGTGGCACTTGTCACTGTCTGCAGGTCATTATACACAACGTCCAGCAGCTGTTGGTGCATAAAATAAATGAACATGTCATCCATCACAAACACAGTCGAGGTAACGGTACAAGTTGTGCTGCTTTCTGTTTACATGGATGTTGTCTAAAGCAGTGAATGTTTCCTCCTGCAGTGCCTTTGTCAGGTATTAACTTTTCTGCTGTTTGTTCAATGATAATTATGATTCATTTTTTTCCCCAGTGGCTATAGCCCCTTGGGGGCCTAGGCCGCCTCATTTCTCGAGACTTCACGATCACACACATCAGACACACCACACTCGGTAGGACTCCTCTGTACGAGTGACCAGCCCGTCGCAGAGACCTCTACCTGACAACACACAACACTCGCAAGAGACAGACATCCATGCCCAGGCGGGATTCGAACCCACAATCCCAGTAAGTGAGCGGCCGTAGACCCACGCCTTAGACCGCAGCGGCCACTGGGATCGGCGATTATGATTCATACCCTACATATTATGAGAGAAATTTTCATCAAGGATTTATTTGAGATGGATCATAAAGGCATAAAGAATGCTGCGAGAAGAATTGAATAGTACTGATGAAGGAAGAGAAAACATTCAACTGACAAAAATAACGAGAATGAGAGGAAACGAGAAAGGATAATAAGGAGAAGGGAAATGGTGGTTTACTTAAATTGATCTCTTTTATGCAATAAGAAGAAAGAATTTATAAAAGCGAAAAACGATATAAAGGAGATGAAGCGTAACTACGAGTATAAATATGAAGAAACTCTCCAAAGCAAAGTTTCCCCTCGGAAGAAGAGGAAATACTGTAGGCTAAGAATTGCTGACTGAGACTGAAATTCAGGGAACTGACGGATTATGTTTGCACACAGTGCAGATGTTAAAAACAGCCGAAATACATCAGCTGTACGCAATAAATCATTTCACTGTATGATTTTGGAGTTTTCAGTGTGTTGTGGATGGTGGCAGCAAGCTCCTCCGAAGCGTATATAACAAATTACCAATCAGCATGGCGTCGTTTCTCGGAAGACTACTATCGTTACCCAAAAATTTCGCTGTTTGCTAAGAAAAGTTAATTAATATTCAAGAGGTAACAAATGACAAATTATCTTTGCGAGAATGGGTTGAAAAATAATCAATATTTTGCAGTCAAGAATATCAAAGGTGTTCTCGAAAACATGATTGTAATTCCAAAAAATGCCGTGCAAAAAAATTCAGTAAACTTCCGTAGGGCATTCCACTTCCGGGGTATTCGATCTGTTTTAATTCTTGAGTAATGTCACGAAAAATTGCAGCTGTAGGCATGGTAGGTTTCACCGTGCTCTTACCACGTTCTACACAACACGAAGAGTCTTTAAGTTTTCTCTGGGTTTTAGCAACGGATTTGCAATTGATTATGCTCAATTTTTATGATGGATATTGATTGTATTATCGGCGATTTAGGAATTGAGGCTGATAAATAACCCCTTAAGAATTTAAATATAATATATCGTCAACTGTTTCTTCGGCCTCAGTTCATATCTCTCACAAAACACAGTTTATCTTCCTTATAAAGACCACTAACAAAATTTAAATGGGTCTTCATTTAAGGTTTCAGTTTTTTTTCATATTTTGTACAAAACCTATATTACCTACCTTGCATAAAAAATTGCGTTGTACTTCTAGATGGCAGACCGCTTAGCGATCGTGTAGCTGCTTGTGCAGAACTTTGCAAGTAACTGCTGTTAGATATTTCTGACGTAATTTGTTTTGTAGACAGAAAATATTTCACGTTCACAAAAACTGCTTTTTTTTACAGATTTTCCCCTCCAGATTCAATAATTATATCAGCCTTAACAACTTCCTGTTTCGAATTTTAACAGGTTTTTGACCTGTAAAATTGCAAACTCATATTTTATCGGTTGACTGGACTCCTCCTGAGCTAAAGCTTTGTATCGTGTTCTTTATAGAGGAGAACCTGAAACTAATATTTCAGTATTTTGTTATGGTGACAGGTGTCGGTAGCACCAGATCGAACTGTGGACGGACCTGACCGTCTCAGCAGTAGGGCCACGCTGCTAACAACATCTTCACACACAGTGCTGTAAACCTGGAAGATATGTCGAACCGGATCGAAAATATTAGGCATATGAAAACCGGCAAGGTAGAGGGTGTGGCAATATTCAGGATCTCATTACTACATGTGGCTAAGGACAGTCATCCGAGCATTGTATCACCACGAACACTCACCAGTCGCCACTGTCATCAACACATTTATCTTCAGCATCAGTCACAAACTTAACACTCGGCCACCAAGCAGTTTTTCTCAAGCGTTGAGGCTTCGGACTATTTCTTGCGGAAACAGGCTGTCTGAGTAAGACTTTTCGTGCTTTCGTTGAGGCTTCGGACTATTTCTTGCGGGAAACAGGCGTCCTGAGTAAGACTTTCGTGCTTTCGTTGAGGCTTCGGACTATTTCTTGCGGGAAACAGGCTGTCCTGAGTAAGACTTTTCGTGCTTTCGTGAGGCTTCGGACTATTTCTTGCGGGAAACAGGCTGTCCTGAGTAAGACTTTTCGTGCTTTCGTTGAAGATTCGGCCTATTTCTTGCGGGAAACAGGCTGTCCTGAGTAAGACTTTTCGTGCTTTCGTTGAGGCTTCGGACTATTTCTTGCGGGAAACAGGCTGTCCTGAGTAAGACTTTTCGTGCTTTCGTTGAGGATTCGGACTATTTCTTGCGGGAAACAGGCTGTCCTGAGTAAGACTTTTCGTGCTTTCGTTGAGGATTCGGACTATTTCTTGCGGGAAACAGGCTGCCCTGTGTAAGACTTTTCGTGCTTTCGTTGAGACTTCGGGCTATTTCTTGCGGGAAACAGGCTGTCCTGATTAAGACGTTTCGTGCTTTACTCAGTCCAATCGAGGTAAATACCGAGAAAGTTTCTTTGACTAAGCTACTTCCGGTTTTGTACAGTCATTTCCCCTTCTGCATTCACTGTAATTATACCGTAGAAAGCTGTATATTGTGATCTAGTAAAGGTGTCAATATATGGCCCCTGTTTTGTAAAAAGATGCTAACTGCCACTTTGACCTAACTGAGTTATGTGTAGCGAATCATTTAACTAAAGGTCGTCTCATTCATTCATTCTGTAGTCTGTCTTTCGACAGGTCCGTAGCATCTTCAAAAGCGAGTTCTGCACAGAGTGCGATCTAGTGCTTCCTCTTTCAATTTACAGTATCCTCTCTTTTCCTTAAGGTCATCCAGTAGCTGCTTGCGCCTTCTTCCTCGTCTTCCCGTCATTTCTATCTTTCCCTCTAACTTTCCTTCAATCACATGTTTCAGAAGGCAGTTCCTACGCAAGATGTGACCAATCCAGTTAGCCTTTCTTCTGTTTATTGTATGTACGATATTCCTCTCCTCCTTGACTCTGTGTAATACTTCTTCATTTCTCACACGATCGGTCCAACTGATCTTCTCCATTCTTCTCCAACACCACATTTCAAAACTTTCCAGATACTTCTGATCTACTTTCCGAAGTGTCCACGTTTCAGCACCACACAAAGCTATGCTACAAATGTAGCACGTTACTAGTTTCTTCCTTAAATTTAAGTCGTCTATGATATGTGAAAGATTACAACTCCATCTTCAAGAATGACCAAAATAGGTGCGGGATATCGTACCTCTCAAAGCATTTGTCAAATGTAAAACTGAACCACCTTATTGCTTCTCCTGTAAAATTGATATTTTGTGGGTTGTTTCCTTTTTACAAAATAGGGGCGACATAGGCGTAGAGCTCAATAAACAATTAATAAAACTGGCATGGCGAAGTATGAGATTCTCAGAGCGATGTAGCTCAAGATTCGACTCATCTAAGATGTGACGCCGTGTCGTTAGGTGAATAGAAAATTCATGGACTGCTTCACACTGAATATGAAGGCACCAGGATCCTCCGAAATGTCGAGAGCCGTCTCACTGGATGCTGCTTAAGATGTGCTTGCGATAAGCTGGCGATACGATTAGCTTACTGTACGGCTCTACCCTGTGTTTCAAACAGGATCTCGCACACCGAAGACGACACGATAACGATATGTTTACGACGGGACGATACGACACTCTGACGACTCAGCTTGCTGTGTCGTCTATCGTAGTTTTTCCATTTGCTTTCCACATCGCAGTACAGCAGCCGTTCAGACCACTCTGGTCACGCCTGTTGCTACACGATCATGAACAATCTCGAGCATTATTTGCTCTGTGCTTCAAGTCGCTACTGATGTCGCTGCTTCCAGCATCAGGGGAGTTTTTATTGGATTTCCCATCTCTTAAGCATCTCTCTTCGTCTGGTTCCTACCCTCTTGATCTGTCCGGCTTGGGAGACCCTACGGTAGCAATGCTACCGCCGGCTTAGCTCTCAGGGTCACTGGAACTCACAAGCTCCTCTACCACGGCAAGGTGGAGATACCAATAAAGGGGCAGAGATCTCACTGGCTTTCAAAATGCTTTGCTGATTTATGTAAGCTTGAGTGTGCGAGGCACGTATCGTTTAGTATCGATCGCATCGTCATCGAATTGCCGTTGTGTCGCAAGTTCTGGTATGTGTGAGAGAGGGCTGTACGCAGTATAGGCGGTGCTTGCACCCTGGTATTTTGAATGCTCCTATATCTTGCATTTACTGTTGTCAAAGTAACTTCCATTATTTTTGTATGTATAAAAATGTAAATGCTTTTATATTTGTGTATATTTCTAATATCAAACTTTATCAAAGTGTGTCCAGTGGTTGAAGAATTCAAACATGCGGAAGGACAAAGAGACAGACGTGGATCCGTCCCATAAGCGTCATTAGGCGTTCCTCTTCCTTAGCTTTCAGCGTTTTCTTGTACATTTGAAATCGTAGTTTTCATTTGTCTCGAGGAAAGTTTGTGACATAAAATTTCCCGGCAGTCTGGTAACACTGTTGCTGCTTGTAGCACAGGCCTGTATTTCCAGGGGCGATGAAACGTAAAATTAATCAAAATAATGTATATAAATTAATTTTATACCTCACAATGAACATATACAGTTTCCATTAAAAAAACAAGTGTTCAGAGAAATAATCGCTATTTATTCTGAGTTTTTTTAATGTTAGAGTAGATGACATGTGTAGTAGCGACGGCTGTGCTTTCAAGGCGTAAAGACGCATGACTTGCGTGTAGCTACGTTACAATCAGTTTCTTAGAAAACTTAGAACCGGTTACTGAAATGACATCTGTCAGTCCGTCTGTCCGTTGTTGGAGGTAAGAGAGATTCATGGCATAGTAATTAAGACAATTACAGAGAAATCAGTCTTATTGTTTGTTATAGCTGAGAAATTATGCTTCTCACAATGGAATACTTTCGACCAATGATGCTGATTCATATACAAATGATACGCCTCTCTGTGAAGCAAAATGTAAGGTAATTAATCCCTTGAGGCCTTAAATTTACCCCACGGTATTTAAAAGTTAAGTCTCTATTTCACAGTAAACACATTTCCTCTCTGTTACAAATACCAGTCGGTTAATATTTAACACAATAATTGTGGTTTGTTCTGAGAACACAGGTGTAGGAAAAATGCAGAGTTGTTTAGTTTTCACACAGGTGGTATGTAGTAATCATTTTGTATTTTAAATTGTTGAAACGTTAGCGATGAGCAGGGAAAAGAGTGTCAGAGTTAATTTCGTAATATGCATGCGCCCCAGAGTGGTCCGGTAAATGGGACTAATATTGCAGTTAGGTTCACGCTGCTTTATTATGGGTTATGGAACTGTGTAGTCAGGGAAGTTGTTACCAATGTGTTGGAAAAATCTGTTGCCTTCTTCTTCACGTTGGGTAGGCAGTAGTTCTCCTCCCTTGCCCGATATGTGAGCACCGACTACCAGATTACACGGTGTCAATCTTAATTTTTCTCCTTGTGAAATTCAAATTTCATTCTGTCCGGATTAAAACCCCTATTCTGGATTCGATACTAGGATCCTCCAGTAATGATTACAGTCGCTTCCAGTCGAGTACTCCGCTGTAGAAAGAATAATAACAACAATGTAGAAAAGTAACAAAGAAGGTAATACGAAAGGGGAAGGAGATAAAGAATTGGAATCAGATCTGGGACGTGACGCGTGTCGTTGGGAAAGTAGTTCTCGACGTTTCGAAAGATGGTGGTACCTTCATCTTCAGTGTCAAGCAGTCCTTCTTCTACTGCTCGCCCAACAACCAACGTCACATCCCAGAAGATGTGAATCCTCGGCAACACTCTTGTCAGAACCTCAAATCTCGAAAGATAAAGTAAAATTTTGTGCAAATGTAAGATCAATGAATACACGACAGCATGAGGCGATGTTGGTGGGGCCTGTTGATGGTAATGTAATAGTGATGGATATGGTGGTGATGGTGTTGATGGTCGTTATGGTGTTGCTGGTGTTAAACTGGAAGAAGGGAGCAGCGATTTATGTGCCGGAAGAATTGAAACTTTCGAAGATTAATAAAACCTTGTGGATTGTGATACAGTGCAATCTGACTGAGAGATAGTGCCTCTGTGTTCAGGGTTAGAGGAAAAGACTCGCTGAGTCTTAAGTCAGAGTCACTTTATGACTGACGATCAGTCAGTCCAGTTAGTCAGTCCGATCAGTCAGTCCAATCAGTCAGTCCAGACAGTCTAGTCTGTCAATCTAGTCAGTCAGTCAGTCCAGTCAGTCAGTCCAGTCAGTCTAGTCTGTCAGTCCAGTCAGTCAGCCAGTCCAATCAGTCAGTCCAGTCAGTCAGCCAAATCAGTGAGACCAGACAGTCTAGTCTGTTAGTCCAGTCAGCCAGTGCAGTCAGTCTAGCCTGTCAGTTCAGTCAGTCCGTCAGTCCAATCCGTCTTGGTGTCAAGACCTTCTTAGGTCGCATGACCAGATATTAGCCTATTAAGGTACTGCAATGTAGTTTCTCATTGCCTTAAGGCTCCCTCTCTGCCGAACGTGTCTGTCCTTCGTCAGAATACAGCGTCCTTTGCTTATATTTACAGCAATACTTTCAACAAACATATTCGCAATGTTTGAAACCATGGGTATCCAACCCGCGGCCTGCCAGGTTGTATTATGCGGCCCGCGGCCACATTTGTAAATTATGTATATACTATAAAAATTACATCATAGTAACTTATAGGCGGTTAGGTATACCACTTTTTTTTACATGGTGAAGGGCCCCGCAGCAGATGCTACCGACGCACCACAGCCTTAAGGCTTTTTGTGCAACCCTATGATGAAGATAAGCAGTTTTTTTTTACCAAGTTTTACAAGTAATGGAGCACCAGTGGAATGAAATTGACAGGGGAAAACCGACAACTCGGACAAAAACCTGTCCCAGTGCCACTTTGTCCACCACAAACCCCACATGGACTGACCCGGGATCGAACCCGGGCCTCCGCAGTGAGAGGCCGGCGACTAACCGCCTGAACCATGGCACTGCCTAGGTATACCACTTATTGTTATTTTTCCACGTGCGGCCCTCCAACCAGCCCACAATAACGGGTGTGGCCCTTTGCCATAAAACAGCTGGACACCCATGTTTTATACATTTCTAACACTGTGCAATACCTACATGGTCTCTGTCAGTGCAGGTCTTGTAGAGCAGATCGTGTCTTATCTTACTGTCTTTGGGAGTGGAGCGCGCGGGAAAGAATGGTACGTGATGTAGGGAACCAGGGATAGAAAGCGAAACAGTGAAGGACCTAATGGGAAACGGCGTTTGAAAAAGGCAGAACATTGGTTCTGATTTACCAAACAACACGGTGTTACATTCTCTTGTTACCACTGTGTATTTCTCACGTTGCAGCTCAGGCTGTAGCATATGATAATCAGACTGTGGGATGGACACATTCATATGCTACGTGCGAACAGACAGTGAAATGCATAGACAGATTGATATCTTTATACGAAAAATTTATAGAATATTGAGCATCGTTATCACATAGATAAAAATGGCATAGTTAAAGGAATTCCTTTTCCCCGGCTTTTTGTTGTTGTTGTGTGGCTTGTACCGCCCCTGTATGTGTGATTTGTGCGACCTCCTACAGCGCATGCGCCCACGTCCAGGTCCCCATCAGTCGGGACAATGACCGCAGCAATACTTGTAAAAGAGAGCAAATACCATACATGATGGACCATTGTTTCTCAAATTTGATTAATTTATGAACGCATTTTTCTTCATAACTAATTCGAGTGCTGGGACCTGGCCGTGTGTGTGTGTGTGTATATATATATATATATATATATATATATATACTGCACTTCTAAACTAAATTGTTGCTGTGAGAATAGGACAATAGTCTATACAAAATGCCATGCTGCTGAAATATATCTCACCAATATAGTCGTATTTGCTCCCACACACGTGAAAGAAAGTACATGTATCAAGGTCGATAATGGCTTCTGGAATGCAGATGTGTAGTTCTATAGATAGGTACTTACCAACGTTTCGAATAAACCTGTTGCCTCCACCTCCAGAGTAAATCTCAGTAGGTTGGACGTATCAATTGTACGCCCATTTGTCGATACAGTGTCTCTACGGTCTTCGCATTGCCAGGTTTATGAATGAGTGGAGCTATACCTTCACTCCCCCATATACCTCTATGGCGTGAAAAGAGAGAACTTTAACTTTACCGTAATAAATTTCAAAACTTGCATTTCTGTATGTGTAAAAATGAGTTTGGTTCGTTCGTGGTTGCTTCGTTGATTGTTGCGATGGCGTTCTGAATTAGATATGCACTGAGCCAGAAGAAACAGTTGAACGTGAGCATGTAATACAACATAGGAGCAGATGGCAGCACTCCCTTAGATGAGATTATTCTTGGCTTTGATGTACGAATAAAGAGACTGCCGATGAAAGCGGTCATGGAGTGGGGCACGAATATTATGGCGGCTAGTTATGATGAGTTAAAGAGCCTGTTGCCTTTAAGGAACGCGCTGAGGGAGAAGAAATAGTTGAGCATCGAGCATGCTTATTATGGTTAACGGGTGTTTTTCAGACTTAATATATTCATTCCGTACGTTTTAACTCTATATTTAAAGTCCGACAAATGTACAATTTAATCACATTAATTGTTTTAGATATACACCAACAAAATGCACAAATCAATAAGGTGCAAAGTAGCTCCTTATCATAATTTTACCCTACATGCGTTTCGGCTCTCTATGAGCCATCATCAGGGGTTTTCTTATAAAAAGTGCTTTTCAAATGCTGGAATTCCAGCATTTGAAAAACCTTTATTAATTTGTGCATTTTGTTGGTGTATATCTAAATAATAAAAATGCACGGTGAGTTAAGACTAAAGACACATTAATTGTGTAATTTCACTGTCCTACATGTCCTACTGTTCTCACCAGCCAGCAGACAACTTACTCCGATAAACAGAATATCAAAACAACATAGATTATTCAACTTTTATACAATTTTTAACCAATGTAAGACTGAAACAACCAACAACCACAATTGTCAACTTTTATTTGTTTTAAACAAAGTATATGCACAATTGTAAAGAACTCATGTAAACAATTGTACCAGTTGGTGTAAATAGTGTGTGATTTGAGATGAGTCCCTGAAGATGAACCCAAATTAAGAGTTCGAAACATGTAGGACAGTGAAATTACACAATTAATGTGATTAAATTGTACATTTGTCGGACTTTAAATTTTTTCATTTTTCCTCTCTGTCTTTGCGTTAGTATTAGGTTGCCAGGTAATGATAACTGTTGATAATTGAAAGCTGATCTAAGTCCACTGCTATTGCGTTACTTGGTAATCGCTTAATTTACAAAGTGGTAACTATAGGTTGTCACATGTATAAATCATAGAAGATTACTTTAAGGGAACATGTATTAATAATGATGTGTTAATGAAGGAAAAATATTATTATTTAAATGCACTTTATTCTAAAAAAAATCGCGGGGGAATAACGGATGTATTTATTTGTTTGTTTTTGTTTGTTTGTTTGTTTGTTTGTTTGTGGCAGCTGAAACAATATAGCATCGAAGGGTAGGATATTTAGTGAATAATGATTGTAAAGGGTTGAGAAAAGAAGCGGTTTTTGTTTAACCTAATCTAGGTTCCTATTCCGGCATTTATCTAGAGGGACTGAGAAAAGCCACGAAAGCCTAATTCACAGTTCGGTCTGCGGACGCACAGTTGAACTGGGGTCTTCCAAATATGGAGCAGGCTCGCGAAGTTTCGTGTATTTTGAAGTAGTTTTCAAAAATTCTGTAATACGTACAGATTTTAGTAAGATGTGCTAAAGGAAAAGACCACTTCGGAGACCTAGACGCAGATGGAAGGTTAATATTAAAGCCCATCTTCAAGAAACAGGTTATGTCCTAAGTGAATTCACTGGTTTGGATTAATCTATCTCAGGATATGGGTGAAAAATATTGTAAGGACTCCCATCTATAAACACCTGAACTTCTGTCATGCTATTGGGGACTGTGTGAAGTAATTATGATTTGCATAAGTAGTTTATATAAAAGCAACTTCCATCTGAAAAGTTGTAGATGGAATTCACACATTAAATAAATAAATTAATTAATATATCTGGCTGAAAAATTAAGAGCAGATTGAAGTCGGGGAATGCTTGTTATCATTCGGTGCAGGATCTTCTGTCTTCCAGTTTGCTATTCAAAAATACAAAGATTAAGATATACAGAACTATAATTTTGGCTGTTATTTTGTATGGGTGTGAGACTTGGTCTGTCACATTGAGGGAGGAACATAGGCTGAGGGTGTTCGAGAATAGGGTACTGAGGAGGATATTTGGGCCTAAGAGGGACGAGGTAACAGGGGAGTGGAGAAGACTACATAACGAGGAACTTAATGATCTGTTCTCATCACCAAATATTCGGGTGATCAAATCAAGTAGAATGAGGAGGGTGGGTCATGTAGCACGTATCGGTGAGGGGAGAGGTGCATACAGGATTTTGGTGGGGAGACCTGAGGGAAGGAACAACTTGGAAGACCCAGGCGTAGATGGGAGGATAATATTAAAATGGATCTTCAAGAAGTGGGATGGGAGGGCGTGGACTGGATTGATATGGCGCAGGATAGGGACAGGTTGCGGGCTCTTGTGAATGCGGTAATGAACCTTCGGGTTCCTTAAGACGCGGGGAATTTCTTGACTAGCTGAGGACCTGTTAGCTTCTCAAGAAGGACTCTGCTCCATGGAGTTAGTTAGTTAGTTAATCTGGCTGAAAAAGGGCAACACAGTAGAAAGCTGGGGATTTAAAGCAGGCTAGACCTATTGTCAGCCAATCCCAGTGGCCGTGCGGTCTAAGGCGTGGGTCTGCGGCCGCTGGCTTACTAGGATTGTGGGTTCGAATCCCACCGGGGGCATGGATGTCTGTCTGTTGTGAGTGTTGTGTGTTGTCAGGTAGAGGTCTCTGCGACGAGCTGATCACTCGTCCAGAGGAGTCCTACCGAGTATGGTGTGTCTAAAAATTGTGATCGTGAAGCCTCGAAAAATGAGGCGACCTAGGCCCCAAGGGCCTGTCGAGCCATTGGAAGGAAAGAAGACCTATTGTCTTCTCTTTTGATTGGATTAGAATGACTTTCTAGATAATCTAGAAGGAAAACAGCTGTTTAGATAACAACCAAGTTTGTTATTTCATGGACATAGTGATCCAACTTCTCATTTTATCTACAGAAATGAATGGGGCTGGAAATTTAGAATGTGGCAGAACTGCGTAACTACCGCCAAAGGCGTGGCGTATAAAAAGAACGTAACTTGGGGTTTCAGGGAAACAGTCATATGCAGACATGAAAGTAGATCTTTCTGTATTCACTTGGAACCAAGAACCGCGTTATTACAACAAAAGTGGAGCGCCATATTTCGCAGAAATATTCATAATAGAGACGCTGATATAGAGATGGTATTGACGAAAGCAAGACCCTTGCATTTGAGAGGATTTTCAAAGAGGATTAGCTATGTGAATAGGCCTATACACAGAAAACTCTGAATTCATATTACACACAATGCGACGTAATCTGATGAAAATATGAAAACTTCGGTGTTCAGAAGTAGGATACCTTGTAGATATGTAGGTGGGTAGAAGTCTTGTAGGAACTGTCTGCCTCTATCCTGTACCTTAAATATAAAGGTACCTTAAATTAAGTTATAAACCAACCGATGCACACTAAAACCACTTTTTAAGTAGCTTTATTATAAAATTGTTAAAATTGTACCCCTACACGTGTTTCGATCCTAGGATCATCGTCAGGGGGGTTTATTGCTAAAAGCTACAGTCACTTCAACACATGATTTAAAATATTCTATCTGCACTTTGAAACATAAGTTAAAATCTTGTAAAAGGATTCTCCAAAAGTTGTAAAATTATAAAAGCACTGTAGATGGTAGATTGTGGAACTGCTGGCGTGTGGTATTAAAAGCATATGAAATGTTTTTGCGTGGAGCGGAGTGTACTACGTGTTGTGCTGTGAGGAGTACTATGGTGGAGTGTATACCACACGCCAGCAGTTCCACAATCTACCATTACAGTGCTTTTATAATTTTACAACTTTTAGAGAATCCTTTTACAAGATTTTAACTTATGTTTCAAAGTGCAGATAGAATATTTTAAATCATGTGTTGAAGTGACTGTAGCTTTTAGCAATAAACCCCCCTGACGATGATCCTAGGATCGAAACACGTGTAGGGGTACAATTTTAACAATTTTATAATAAAGCTACTTAAAAAGTGGTTTTAGTGTGCATCGGTTGGTTTATAACTTAATTTAATATGACGAAGATGCACGGTGTCAACAGTGTGAAATTTATAAAGGTACCTTATTCCTCGGTAACTCTGTAACTAACTAACTAACTACAACTAAGTAAACATATAGGCCTACTATTCTGATAACGAAACCTGTAGCTGTGTTGCGTTATATTTGAGAATACTAAAATAGACAGGACTACAGAATATTGTGATATACTAGACCCCACAGCTAGAAACAGCGCAATATGTGAAACGGGAAGTACGTTGTTACACAAGTGAAATATTCCATAGTAAATTTGTTCGTAATAAAAATCTTACCACGTGTTAAGATACTGAGAGCAAGCGTACACTTACACAATTAGTAAAGGCTCATAAAAGTGTCGTGTTTAACCCAAATATAACCGTCAGTGTAAGAAATCACGGTATTACTTGGACTGTGTTGAAAGACATTCATTGCCTTTGTGGATGTTAATAATGGTGCAGGGGATTATCCATTGGTGTTCTTAGTAGTCTAAATAAACCACGAGTTGAAAGTTAGCAGATATGTTGCTATGTTGCTTCATAAATTATGTTTACAACACAAGAGGCCACCATGGTTTTGCTTGCAGAGAAATTAGCAAGTGAACTTCCCTTTGTGTCGCTGTACACGTTTATGTTGTGAAACGCATTGCAGTGTGTGGAAGGCCAGATTCCGTCAGTAACAATTATCATTCATTTATTGTGTATTCTGTAAAAATAATATATTGTCTTGTTGCAATATTTTGAAGATCTCTGTTAACGTGAGAATTTAATTTCACATTATATTGTTGGGTCGTGTGCACACGACCTAAAAAAACTACAAATTATTTTCACATTATATCCTCCGTGCATTCTGATGTCAAATCACAAATTAAAAAACCAACAAATGCACTGTATTTCCACATGTATAGTCCAATGCCCCTACATATGTTTCAGCTTTACCAAACCATCATCAGTGGGTTACAATATACTTAACATCCATTATTTGCTTCCAATGATATGTGATATATGTACAGTGTGTCCACAAAGTCCCTTCGGGGTTTTAAAAAATTGTGGCGCGCAAACAAATTGAGCTAGCCAAATGCGGTTTGCGGCAGATTACAGTGAAGCTCTTGAAGCTTTTTACTGACCTCAGTAGACCTCAATGTGGGCTCCCTTGGTAGCACGGAGAAGTCCAGACGATATTCGAGCTCTTGCCATGTTCTGTGGAACATGTCCGCTGGAATAGCCGAGATCGCATTCTGATACGGGTCTTCAGGTCATCAAGTCATCTGTTGGCGGCAAAAAATACTTCCAGAGTTTCACTGTAATCTGCCGCAAACCGCATGTGGCTAGCTCAATTTGTTTGCGGCCACAATTTTTCAAAACCCCGAAGGGACTTTGTGGACACACTGTATGTCATTTGACGCAAATAATGGATGTTAAATACAGTAGGCCCTCGATTTAACGGACTGATTGGGTAGGAAGAAGTGTCCACTATTGCCGAAAGTCCGTTAAATCGAATTATTTTAAAAACATATATTAATAACGAACTTACAATATACAGGATTATTAAAATGTTATTATAATGTATAAGTATGAATAAAATATTATTATAATGTACATTCAGTAATTTATACACGTCACTAAAATAGCTGTTAAAATATAAAAATAAAAAAGGTTCTAAATTTTTCCTTTAGGACAGAAATTTTTTGTCCGTTAAATCCGAAGTCCGTTATATCGGGGTCCATTAAATCGAGGGCCTACTGTACATGTAAACCTTGGAACGCCCTGATAATGGCTGGTAAAGCTCAAACATATGTAGGGGAATTGGACTATACATGTGAAATACAGTGCATTTGTCGGTTTTTTATTTGTCATATGAGAATTTAGGTTGTCATGGAAGTTGCTATGAAGATTATCTTATGGGATGTGACGCCTTATAATTTGGTGGAATTGCACTGCATGGATGGTAACCTACTGCCACGATCTTCAGTACTCATCTACACTGATGATGGTGTGGTGAGCTTCCTCTGAAAGTTCGGCAGGCTTGTACCAGACTACACGACGCTACATCTCGGATTATTTCAATATTTATTAGTAACATGTTTATTGCCGCTGTTTTACCTAATAGCAAATAAAACACGACGCCAGTGTCAAAGGTCATAAGCAGAAGTTATCAGTATTCTGTTAACGAATGGTAGGGTTGCCTTCAGGTAAATGTAATTCTATGGATCAGAGTACTTCTTCAGAAGCTGCTAGTGTCGCAACTGATGCAGAAAATCCTGTCTTCCTAAATTTGAGGTTTTACCCAGTAGTACTGAAGGAGATAAAAATCTTCTGGAATGTTAGGCTATACCCTGATGTTGGAAACAAAATTATCCTCCGAAACATCGGTAACTATTTACCATCTACACGGCGTAACATCCCATAAAACTTGGACCTTCAAACTCCAAGTTTATCTCACCTAGTGTACATTATTAACGTGCTGGTTCACCCGCTGTTTGTCACTATCCTGAGCCAGTAAAGTAAAAATACAGTCGAACTCGGTTATAACATCACGAAGGGGACTGAATATTTTGTGTCGTTATAAACGAGTGTCGTTATAACCGAGGAGGATAATGTTATGATTAACAGTAAGGAATTAATTGGTACCACAGAATATCTGACTCTACAGGCGAGGTGTCGTATAAACCGATGTCGTTATTACGGGTTCTACTGTAATGTTTTCCCTGTGCTCCCCATGAAAGCGTATGGGGAAATAGAGGTGTAGCTCTACTCATTATTCATCTCGGCACTAGATGGGGCTGAGTGGTCAGCTTCATACACTGGCTGTTTACCCAAGGCGAAAGAGCACCCGTTGTCCATTGAATAGGGGGTTGGGTGCGCAAGCGAACGGTTTTATTTGTTGGTTCTGGAGGGAATCGAACCACGAATCGTCGGTTGTCCAGCCCGCAACCTAGTCACTATACCGACTGAGCTATCCAGGCTCCGCATAAGCCAGCATTCGTTGGTTTCGTTACCATATCCACTTTCTTCCATCCCATTCCTTTAAGGCAGGTAAGGTGAAGTCGCTGTGCTGATTAAACACCTCGCTAAGAAAACATATGAGAGATATGAGACGTAAGTCCATCCATTTTTATGTTATTCATATCGCGCATTTTCTTGTAATTAGTAAAATTAACCGACTTATGCACTTAAAATGTACATACAAAAGTAAGCATAAAACTCCTACCGAGGTGCCATCATCAGGGAATTTATCTGAACAAAGGAATAAAAGGCCAACACGCTTATGCAGGTACTGTGTCGCCTTCATGAAAATTATTAAAATATAAAAATTCCCAAATGCGGAAGTTTAACAATTGTTAACCTTCTGAATTTGGGAATTTTAATATTTGAATTATAATAATTTTAATAAAGGCGACACAACGCCTATATAAGCGTGTTGGCCTTGTATTCCTTTGTTCAGGTAACTCCCTGATGATGGCACCTCGATGCCGAAACATGTAGGAGTTTTATGCTTACTTTTGAATGAATTATATTAAGTGTATAAGTTGGTTAATATATTAATTATAAATCCACGCTTTCTTCAACCCGACGCTGTATAGAAGTAAGTGGTGAGCTTGACGCCTCTGCTACTTTCACCCCAGTTAATGAAACTCTGCTACCCTTCAAAAAAGGATATGGGGTGGGAAATGAGTTGTGTCTGGAGGCTTTGGAGAAGAGAAAAGCTTCGTAAACTTTCCGGGCATAGAACCCCAATTCCATTATTTTCCAACCTACAGCCCAGTTACCATACTGACTGATTACGTCTCATCTTGTCTAGGTTTTTCAAGTAGTTTTCTACCTTCAGTTCCTCCAAACCTTACATGCGCTTTTTGTAATAACCCGTGCTACATGTTCATCTCACCCTCCTTCATTTGTTCCGTTGATAGAGACCTACTAAATGACCTACAAGAAAATCAGTTGATTCTTTTCCTGTTACTGACCCATAACAAACTGCGATATGTGATCTATGTATAGATCTGCATCCCAGAATAATACATGACGTATTTTGATAAATCTGGAACTGTGACGTTTCGCGCCCAAGGATGCCGCAGTCTGAGTCCAATGAATTGGGTCAAAACCGCGCTTTGCGGTAGACAAGTTAACTGCAGGCTCGTTTGGTCTTCGCTCCGGAAAACAGAGACAAGTCGCTAAACGCAATTTTTCAGGGAGAGAAGAAGAAAAAACGTATGTGTTTATGCCGTAGTGTACGTAACTCCACACTCCATTTTGCCGTAGAATATAAAATATTGTCCCCAGTGACATAAATCCGTTATCAACTGGTTCTTTAAATAATTACGTTTGCGATTTATATTTCGTTTTAATCTAACGCCTGACTTAACTCTGTTTTTCTTAACGGCACCGCACATTTCTGGCAAGTGTCTTTTAAGCGTGAACTGCAGTGTAATCGTGACATCAAGTTGTAATAATTTAAAATGAGTTTAATAATCCTCAAAATAACCATTAACATGAAATGTTTAAATGGATCGTGTACGAACTGCACAATTTTGTCGCATACAGCTCTGCTGTCAAGCGTTAAGTATGTTTATGACCGACGTATCCAGTAAATTTACTGACAGCATCTAAACACGTGTGCAGATACCTACTTTGAGACTTCTTATGTCGAAAAAAATATATATACTGTTTAAGAAGGAAGGCTACATTACGAAATACTGTGGATTAAGTTTATATTGTAATTGTCTGCGATAAAAATACGAATTTTTTATGTATGTCTACATGCACAATATGCCAATTTTGTGCTGTATGTACTGTGCATTTCATATTAGTTTAAGTCAAACCAACTAATGCACACGATTATTAACAAGTATAAGATGTATTTACAACGCCTACATATGTTTCGACAAATAAATTGCCATCCTCAGGGGGTATTATCAATGAACTTCAAATACTTATTACATCCAAATACACAATAGCTGGTTTTACAGTAAAAATATTTATGCCCTGACCCAGAAGGATCCAGTTCATACCACCTTATTTTTTTCTATCAGATCACTGCGCTACAAGCCGGAAGGTCGCGGGTTCGATTCCCGATGGTGTCATAATCTTTCCGGCCTCACTATGGCCCTGGGGTCATCTCAGCCTCTAATAGAAATGAGTACCAGGAATATTTTCTGGGGAGTAAAGGTGCCGTTGCGTAGGGCTGACAACCTTTTCACCTTCTTATGCCGATTAACTTGAAATCTGGGAGCCTCAACCTCCTGGAATCCTCAGGGCTTGTCCAGGGATTGCTTTATATTACATTGGGAATAAAAGCGTTAATTCCATGAAATTTTAGTTTCAACTTGCACAAAACTAATTGCTTGAAACCTGTTTTTTTTTGCGATATATGCATTTCACAAAGGCTTTCCTGTTGATAAATCAATTTGTGATTTGCGATAACAGAACAGACACCGGCTGTCTGTAGACCTGCTTCAATAACGATGGAAACCAAAATTTCTGTATTTTGTATTTCTGAAACATATTCATTCGCACCTTCTCGCAGACGTGGAGTAATTTTGAGTCTGACCTGACAGAGACGCAGCAAAATAAGGAGCATAAAATTTGCCAAGAAACACGGTTGGTTGGTTTTTTGTGTAAAAACGTAGAGTATATACAGTCCTTTATTTTCTTTCTTTTATTTCTCACTGCTGAAAGCTTTAGACAACACTAATAGGTATAAATTCCATTAGTCGTGGGAGGAAACGGAATCAGCGGACTGGAACCCACAAGTAGTCTGACAGTTCGCAGTGGCGTTCAGATATGTATGTCAAGCACCAACAGACTTCTGTGGGCACGTTTCGTTTCACTACGGTGTGTAATACAGTGATACCTCGGCTAACGAAGATAATTCGTTCCGGAATCACATTCGTTAGCCGAAATCTTCGTTAGCCGAAACGTGAGCAACTTTCTGCTTCCCTTGGGTTTGTCGCTTAATTTTTTTGGTTGGTGGGTCTCCCCTATGTGATGTGGTCAGCTCATCTCTTTGTCACACACATACAGACGGAAAAGATAAGCTCCTGGAATGGCCCGACCGTTCATGTTTGCTGCTTTATGTTAGCGCGAGCATCCACTAAAACATTCGTTAGCCGAATCCATATTCGTTAGCCGAGTCCGAAAAACAGCGAAAAAAATCTTCGTTAGCCGAAAAATTCGTTAGCAGGGTCACTCGTTAGCCGAGGTATCACTGTATTTATTCATGTTCAATGGACAAAGCTCCCAATTGCTCTGTCTGCTTAAACTCAAGTGTTACGGTGATTAGAGAATATTGAACTATAAAGGACGTGGAAGTAAGCGGACGTGGCCTAATTTAAAAGTGCTTTCTTTGCATTTATCTTCGGGTGACAGAGGAAAGACCATTAAAATTCCCAGTCAGGATAGCCGGCATCCGTGCCCAGAATTGAACACGGGACTTCCCGAATAAGAAGATGAATATCGCTCAGTCGACCGTGAAGTTAGACACAAATCTTACGCTAAGTTATGCGGAATGTTCATTGTGTACCTCAGCACGACAGATGGGATGTCTCAAGCCGGGATTAGACGGCGCGTGGCTCGTCCAGTGACGTGACGTCACTTGCTCGACCAACAGATCGGAAGAGAAAAGACAATCTGGCTACACGACGCGGCGCAGCTCGGCAAATGGCCGACCAGCGGCCTTGCTCGGGTAGGTTCGGCTCGGCTTGTGGATTAAGTCGTGTTGTTCTATGAACTTAAAAATGTCTTCGTTTGACCACTCCATTCTAGCCAATACCAATTGTGGGACAGAAACTTTCACTCTTCGCCACCCCGACAGCAGAAAACAAAGACCAGACCTAAGTGTATACAGGTTGGACGAGACTGGCTTGGCGCGTAGACTGCAAGCCCCGTGTAGCCGCAACAGCTGCCAGCGCCGAGTCCCTTTGAGGCTCGTGAGAAAACCGCTTCTGAGGCGATCCCACGAGCCTCGCTTCACCAATCACACTCCGCGCCGCGCCAGGCCGGTTACACGGCGCGTTTGAATACGATTCTTTGTCAGTGACGTCAGTTATGACGTAAAACGAGCCGAGCCACGCGCCGTCTAATCCCGGCTTCAGAATGACTCGGCTGATGAAGACTTTATATGCGTTAGAGCTGCCATGCTTGGGGAAACGATAAAAGGAACATTCTGTACATTGGTTTTTTGTTCTGCTGATGTTGTATTCTTAGTGTCCGGTAAGAAGGGCTCACTTTATATTTAGTCAATATTGACTTATGCCCGCTCTACAGGTGGCGGGCTCTTGTGAGTGCGGTAATGAACTTTCGGGTTCCATAAAACGCGGGGAATTTCTTGACTAGATGACGACCTGTTAGCTTCTCAAGAAGGACTCTGCTCCATGGAGTTAGTTGTAGTTAGTTAGTTTATGCCCGCTGTACCTAGGACTTACACATTTTCAGGCGCTTCGCAAAACTGCGAAAAGTGACTTTAGCTTCGTCATGTCTGTTCGTCCGCATGGAACAACTCAGTTTCCACTGGACGGATTTTCATGAAATTCGATATTTGAGTACTTTTCGAAAATCTGTGGTGAAAATTCAAGTTTGATTAAAATCTGACAAGAATTACACGTACTTTACATGAAGACCTATGTACCACGTACATTTATGATATCTCGCTCAGTTATTCTTGGAATGAGAAACGTATCAGAGAAGATTTGTAGAGAAAATGAAAAACACGAGTTTTATGTTCGAAGTTTTTCCAAAAATCATGCGTTTTAAGAGATAATGTGGGAAAATATGGTAGAGCCAGACAGGCCGCAGAGGACAATATAACACGACGCATGCGCTTTGCATGCTGAATAACTAAGGCTACACACACTCACTCAGAGTATATAATACTTATTGCTTTAATACGGCAACAGTAGTTACGCGAACGCGCCTTAATACAGTATTACGTTTCTACGTACATTGACTGTCTTGTTTGCCTTTCAAAAGATATTAAGTTTAATTCGGCTTGTAATGAGAATTTCAAGCAAAGTGCTTGACCTTAAATTCCATATTAAAACACCCCGTTTCTGTAACAGCTCATTGATTTAACTTACGTCTTTCCTGACTTTTTTACTCACGCCTGTTTGCTTAAGAGCAGAGTACTGTTGTCTGGAAAAGAAACGTAGCTTCTCAATGACGTTCACAGCATGTAGCAATACAGGACGTATGCCTACACTGTTTGTCTGGTAAAGGTAAAGGTAAAGTTCTCCCTAGAACAGGCCACGAAGGCCCAGAGGGGTAGTAGAGGTATAGCTCTACTCTTTCTTTGACCCTGGCACTAGATGGTGGTGGGTGGTCATCTCTACGCCCCAGCCGCTTTACCCCCGGGAAAGAGACCCGGTACCCATTGTATAGGAGGCTGGGCGGACCCCAGAGCCGTATGGACGGCTGCGAAAAATTTTGCCTCCACCGGGATTCGATCCTCGGACCGTCAGCCCGTAGCGAGTCGCTATACCGACTATCCCGGCCCACACACCGTTTCATCGTTTGTCTGTCCAACATTAATGTCAATTTTATTTATTAATTTTACGTCGCTGTTGTTATTTCCGACGATATAGCGTCAAATGTCGTCGCGACGATTGATGAATATTGCTTGGAAAGTATGTGAAAGGAACAGTCCTGCTCTAAATTGAAGTGCTCACCCTGGACTTGTCTGAAGGAATTAAAAACAACCAAGGAAAACCTTGAGGTGTGGACGGTCTTCGAGTTGTACCCGGCACCATCTAATATAAAGCGGGAGTGTTTTCTATGTCACAAAAGAAAAAAAAAATAAAACATTTATTCACTTCAGATTTCTCCATTTAAACTTATAATCAGATTGTCTTAGGTTTTCCAAAGCAACTGCTTTAGAAATCGGATAGGATCATTCCTGACTTACGCTGATTTCATTCAAACAAATGATTACTTTTTATAGAAGCCTAAGTCTGTCTGTTCTACGTCTATGCTCTCCTTTTGTGTGTTGTGAATAGAAGCGGAAGTTGGCAGCAGATGAATGTATGCTTCTGTCCCCTTTACAGTGTCCAAATTCGAAGACAAATTTCTCTAGATTGCACATTTTTAATGCTTGTTGCTGTATTGTCGAGTTTGGTATCTGGGTACAGATGAGGTCTTGCCATGGCTCAGGCGGTTAGTCGCGGCGCTGATATCGAGGAGGCCACAGTTCGATCCAGGCCAGGTGACATTTGTTTTACAGAAAATGGCACTTGGGCACGTTTTTCTCCGAGTACTTCCGGTTTCCCCTATCAGTACCTTTGCACTTGTCACCGACGCAATGTAACTTTAGTAAATGACAGCGTCGTTAAATAAGACACTTCTCTCTCAATCTCTTCTTTCTCTGCCCGAAAGCAGATGTCTTTCCAGAAATTTTCAAGTTACTCAGGTAATGTATTTTACACAAAGTTTGTTTTTAAGAACTTCCCGTTAAATTTCAACGGCTTTTTACTGGTGTTTAAAATAAGGCAGTGATGTGGTGTGAAGATTGTCTTGTTTACCCTGCCTCAAACCGTGGAAGCCTCTTCAATAATAAGCCGTTAAGTGCACACGGCGAATTGGCTAAGAGGAAATAATGTGAGGCATATTGTGCATGTGACGATGTACACAATTTAAAAAAAAAAAAGAACAGGTCTTCAGTTGTGTACGCAAAGAATTGTGTGAACGGTTTTATTTAGCGTAAAGTACGCCGTATGTGCCAGTGGTGCCAAACAGAAACGTTAGCTGCCCATCTGTCTACCGGATCGTCGTCAGGAAACAAGGGACCAGGACACTGCTACCACTGCAGTGGTAACAGTGCACTGTTACCAACTGTGCGAACACTAATTTTAAAGAATGTCATCCCGTTATGTTGTTAATTGTATAAAAAAAATCAGTATCTGTCCAAAGACAACTCAATTCTATTTATTGTATATAACTACATGTTTCGACCTATCTCAGGTTATCCTCAGGTTCACAGTTGGTCTTTAAAACATATTAAGTAAGAATTATACATTATATAAGCGCGTAAAACACAATTAAAATACTGTAAAATTTGTAAACAGTATTTGTAACAGTTGTGGTAGCACCTCTATCCACACATATTTATATTTCCTCGGCTAGTCAAGAAATTTTCCTCATTTTATGGAACCACAAGATTCATTACGGTGTTAAAAAAATTTGCCTTTTGTTCCTAATCCTCAGCTAGATTAATCCAGTTCACAGTGTCTAATCCTATTATTTAAGGTAAAAGGTAAAGCTTTCCCGTAACGAGTTATGAAGACTCAGTGGGATGGAATGTGGGTTTCCATCATTAATTTGACATTCGGCACAACTAGGACGGCAGAGTTGTCAGCTCCACGCGCCGGCCGCACTTTACCCCCAGTGAAATTCCTTGGTACTCATTTTTATTAGAGGCTGACTGGACCCCGGCGCTACTGAATGCGGACAGAGGGAATAGGGCACTTGAAACTTTCCAAGGACCCTACCTAGAATCGTTACATTTTAATATTATCCTCGCATCAACGTGTAGGTGTTAAAGTGTTGTTGTTCCTTCAATTATCCCACCAATACTCTTAACTGAGGAGAAATCGCCGCTAGGTGACCTACATATCATCCACCCTGTCGACCGGGTTCCGGATCCTGGCTAAGACCACGGCAACGCGTGGCTTGTCATACCGCATGATATATCAGCATATCATGCCTAACAAATTAAAATAACAGGCCCACCCCTGTCACCTACGCTGTACGACAGTCAGGTGTCCTGCTTGCTAGCAGTTTTGGAAGCTGGCCATGAGAGACACAATGACGGCACTGCAGCAAGTCGGGGAATTGAGATAGAAGTGACGTAATAAACAGAGAACTGTCTCGAGATCATAAATTATACAATTCACTTTAAAAAATATTAAAATGTCTGTTGCAAGTCACATACAAAGTGTTGCTTGTCTGTGAGTCTTCCACCTTTATGTAGTGTTGCCTCCAAGCAAACCCAAGTACGCTATCTTCAGTCTTTCCTAAGTTGATATACTTCATGTGGCGGTCACTGTTCTGCGAGTGTGCGCACGGTTTCAGGCGTCAATTACTGTACCAGCTGCAGTGCCCCATCCATGGTCAGTGGCGTGCGACACATCCCTCCTGTTCTAGTGTTTCACACAGTTACGCGCGGTAGCCAGGATAGCTCTGTCAGAATAGTGACTAGGCTACAGGGTGGACGTCCGAGGAATCGTGTTGAATTCCCGGCAGGCGCAAGAGATCTCTCTAAACCAGCGGTATTCAACCTTTTTTGTTCGCGTACCCCCAAATATAATTTCTCTTCAACTTTGTACCCCCAAAGTTGTTGGTGCATAATTCAAGTTATACACAGTCTATAATCTACATCTAAAATAAGTTAAATAAATTACATCCAAAATAATGTATTAAATAATAAGTTTTAAATGAGAAAAAGGAGAATCAAGCTATTAAATAACAATATATTTATTGCCTATCATATAAAAATTAATAAAGGAACAAAGGTATTTTAGCAAAGCAAAATTATATGCACTATGTGGAATAAAATGAAACTAGCCGCCCAGATAAGAATCCCATAAAGGAGAGAGAGAGAGAGAGAGAGAGAGAGAGAGACAAAAATGGCGCTCCCAAATCGCATGTTCTTACGTCCGGGTCTCTTGTGGTTAACCCTAAATCTGGACCTGATTATTCAGTGTTTATCATGAAATAATATATTTATTTTTTTTAATTTTACGTACCCCCTAAGATGTCTTCGCGTACCCCCGGTGGTACGCGTACCCCAGGTTGAATACCACTGCTCTAAAGCGTCTTGCCTAACATCTTTCTATTCAATGTGTACGGTGCGCTGTTTCCCTCGATGTAAAGCGGCCGGGGCGTGAAGCTGACCACTCATCCCAATCTGTTTCCGAGGTTTAGTGTGAGTGGAGGTATCCCTCCACGCCGCAGTATGTTTCATGGCGTGCACCTTGCACATTGCACATGTAGAAAGACGTTACGTGTGAGTTTTAAATCCTACAATACGAATGTTAATTTTGTCAAATGGTCTATCACAAAATTATATTTAAAAACGGTTACAATTGTATCAATGAATAAGGTTTTCAGCAGTTACAGTGAACTCTCAAGTACACGTGTGCCAAATCCCGTAACTGTAGAATTTTTGGTTACTTAGAAAAATACGTGTAATTTTTGTACGGTTAAAAATGGACAATGGGAAGAAATGTGTTATAAACTGCCCTTTAGAAGCGTGTTGCCGAAAGTAATATAAGTATTAAGAAATTCCCAAAGCATTTAGGTACAAATTTTTGTCTACTTATTTTGAAAACATAAATCACGAAAATTTATATTTTCAAAACACTTTTTTTTTTTTTTTTTTTTTTTTTTTTTTTTTTTTTTTTGGTATGGCTCGACAGCCCTATATGGGCCTGGGCCTCCTCCTTTCGTCGAGGTTTCATGGTCACATACACTTTAGACACACCACAGTCGGTAGGACTCCTCTGGACGAGTGATCAGCCCGACGCAGAGACCTCTACCTGACAACACACAACACTCACAACAGACAGACATCCATGCCACCGGTGGGATTCGAACCCACAATCCAGTAAGCGAGTGACCGAAGACCCAAGCCCTAGACCGCACGGCCACTGGGATCGGCTTTCAAAACACTAGCTTCTCTAAATTAACCTAACTTAACTTATCTCGGAATAATGAAAGGGGAAGACTGCTACTGGGCTACGTGCGTATAGCAGCGGTACTGGGCTCGCTTCCCGGTAGTGGCAAATAGTTCTCATTCTACACCGTCCTCAGAAACATTGGGCTCCACCCATCGTCATATTCATTGGGTAACATGGACTGTGTCCTCGGGGGTAAGGCGGTCGGAGCATGAAGCTGACCACTTATATGTATCTAGTGCTGGGGTGAGGAAGACATAGAGGTATGTAGCTCCACACCTGTGCTTAATTAGGCACAGGTTGTAGCTACATACCTTTGCTTAATTAGGCACAGAGAGATGAGGTGTTCGTTCTTCTGGCATATCGTGGACAGTGGGTTAGTTGTTACAGACTTTCGGGACAAAGTATGGGCCCCATCTTCCAGAGTCAAGAAGGTGAAACCGATACGTTGTCCCGAAACGTCCGTAATAAAATACCAACTGATGCCCCGTAACATTCCAGAAGAGCGAAGATACGAACTACACCGCGGCAGAAGCCTAAAGGCCTTTGTATTTGCATAATATTTACTGGAATAGTAATTTTACGGGCATTAACTACAAGACTATAACATTAAAAAATTGCAAGGCACTAACAACGAATGTATCCTATATATTGTTCACACCGTGCATTTTCATTTGATTACACATTTTTTAAACCAACAAAATGCACACTTCTTGATTTCGGGCTTCCGTCGCGATGTTGATGAAATCTGCGTCTTCTGGGTATTACGCGGCGTCGTGTGGTAATTGTTTACCGACGTTTCGGGACAACGTATCGGTCCCATCCTCACGGGTCAAGAGTCGAGCAATACCCCAGAAGACCGCAGATTTCAAGCAACTTCTTAATAATTATACACTGTCCTGGCCTTCCATAGGTACACACAACTTCTGATAAAGTGGACCCACAAAAAGCAACTGAGAAAACCTACTTTTTACATCTTGAACTTTTAATATGTACTATTATTTGTTGTTTTGTGATTTTTTATAACTCACGATACGTGTTCCTGATGATGGTTTCATAATAGGGAACCGAAACATGTTGGACTGATTTTACTGTAAAAAAAGAAGTTATATTGTAAAATAAATAAGAAGTGTGCATTTTGTTGGTTTAAGAAATGTGTAACAAAGTACTAATTAAATTAGTTTACAGGACTAATAACATATTTCACAGTTACTTGAATGATCAATTAAATTCTTTTGTTTTACGGAAAGTTTAGAAACGCCGGAAATTTAATTATCCAGAACCAGCTTAATTCAATTCATGCCTAAGATCTTACTTTACTGATAAATATTTTATTCTTGAGCCGATGGCTGCTGTAAAGAATCGCAGGTACCAAAATGTAGGTAATTTCTTGATAAGCTGAGCGATCATTGGCTTGTGTAGAAGTACTCGAGTTGATTAAGATACTTTTCCGTTATCATAGTTATACTCTGAAATATTATACATTCATTTTTTACTGAAGGTTTTTTTTTTATCTGCGCATGAAATAAAGCACTGTATTGACATCGTTATATCTGTGTCATTCAGATGTCAGAACGCCACTGCTTCTATATTATCGGCTTCCCGCTTTAAATGAAGTGTTCACAACAGTTAATGTGATCTCTCTGTCGTAATGATGTATCAGACTGATGAATAACAGTATCTAGAGTTATTTGGCAGAGAGCCTTCAAGTTTTGCTTTCATTTATATGTCAAATTTCAGTCCAGTGTGACGTCCACACGCGCTGATCTGCAAAATCTGATACGGACTGAAAACATACAGAGTTTCATTTGTTTCGGATCTGATCGTTCCGCTTCATATCAGCTTTATTTTAGAATGAAGGCACTGTTGCTGTAATGGGAACGAATTCAGTTGTGCTGGAGTTATTCAAATGTACGTGCAACTTCACACAGTTACTCTCTCTTCAAAAGCTTCTTTTCAGCAAGAAAAATTTGATTCACTGAGTTATGGACACCGTGTTTCAGTAGTTACTATTTCTGCCACCAGGTTTAACATTTGTATACTCAGACTCTTAGCAACAGTGTATATCCCGTGTTCGATCCCGGGTCAGTCCATGTGGGATTTCTGGTGGACAGAGTGGCACTGGTACAGGTTTTTCCCCGAGTACTTTGGTTCCCCTGTCAATTTCATTCCATCGGTGCTCCATTACTTGGAAAAATAAAAAAAATAATCATATTTCTCTCATTTCATCTTCATCACAGGTTGCACATTAAGCCTTCAGGCTGCGGTGCGTCCGTATCATCTGCTGTGGGGCCCTTCACCACAAAAAAAAAACAGTATATCATAGTTACACCAAAGTAATCACTTCAAATGTTGATTAAAATCCTTAAAATATAGCAGATTACTTAAGAGTGAAAAATTATTTTTACATAAGTAAAATGTGGGATATTTCAATTATTTGGGTAGCATGATAACAAGTGATGCAAGGTGTACACGTGAAATTAAATACAGAATTGCCATGGCAAAAACAGCATTCAACAAGAAGAAAAATCTTTTCACCAGCAAACTGGAATTAAATTTAAGGAAGAAACTAGTAAAGTGCTACATTTGGAGCATAGCTTTGTATGGTGCTGAAACGTGGACACTTCGGAAAGTAGATCAGAATATCTGGAAAGTTTTGAAATGTGGTGCTGGAGAAGAATGGAGAAGATCAGCTGGACCGATCGTGTGAGAAATGAAGAAGTATTACATAGAGTCAAGGAGGAGAGGAATATCGTACATACAATAAAAAGAAGGAAGGCTAACTGGATTGGTCACATCTTGCGTAGAAACTGCCTTCTGAAACACGTGATTGAAGGAAAGTTAGAGGGAAGGATAGAAATGACGGGACGACGAGGGAGAAGACGTAAGCAGCTACTGGATGAACTTAAGGAAAAGAAAAGATACTGGAAATTGAAAGAGGAAGCACTAGATCGCACCCTGTGGAGAACTCGCTTTGGAAGAGGCTACGGACCTGTCGTAAGACAGACTGCAGAATGAATGAATAAGTAAAATGTGAAATTGATTGAATTTAGTAAACATATTTCCTAGACTCCATGTGACATTTCTTGGTTTTATGTTAATACTTTTTCCACCGCTGTTCCAGAGATATGTTATGAATGGCATTTCAATCCTTTTGACCTGTCTGTTATCTTTCACTCTCTATTAATCCTACATTTAAAACATTCCCTTTCAAAATTCACATAAAACACAAAATTTATTTTAAAGGCAACGAAGGGATCAAACGCTGTTATTTTCATCTGTTAGCAGAGACACAAAAAAAGAGCAATATTTTTTGCTGATATGAACACGGCTATTTTGCAATGCACGTGGTGGCCTCGCAGCCTCCCTACACGTGACACGTTACACTCTGCGAGAGCTTCTGTCGCCATATGTGGCGACTTCCAGTTGCTTTAGTTTAGATTTGTGTGTAAGATTATATATGGATTTCATTCCCTGTGCTAATTTTTAAAGGCCGGATTGTTTTCTTGGCTGAAGGTTTAATATCTTGCTTGAAATCTTCCGTGTATTGTTTTCACGTTAAGTGAAATGTAAATTGTAGTGACGTATATAAAATTTGAATCCTATGGAATCGTAAATGTTTGTCGACGTTTTTAGGGGCCGTAATGTCATCTTATTTAGGCTCACGTAGTCTAAGGAGGGTTTTTCGGTGACTGTTTATCATTCGACGTGACTTTATATCCCAGAAGACTTAAATATTCAATAATAGGCTCTTAGAACCTGAAATTTCTTATGTTTGTCTTCATTTAATTTTGTCACAAGGTTCTGGTATTGTGTCTTTGGCCTTTATTTCTGTTGGAGGAATAAATAACTTGGGGCTCTCCTCACTGAGAGACCGATGCACTGTACGCTCAGTTTTCACTTTGTACAAGTTATAGACTGCAGGCTGCTGCTAACTTTTTCGGTATGGTAACTAGGTTGCCGGTTGGACAATCCAATAATTGGATTTCGATTTATGTTGTGTGTAGGGGGGGGGGGAGATTTTTCTCCTCGCTACGTCACCCATACCCCGTCTTCTTATCGAAAATGTAGTACGGATCTTTCCTCTGATAACTGATGCCAATCTCTTTATAGTGGGGAAGTTTACAAAATTGGAGCTGTACCTCCATAAAATGTCTATGGGTTATAGTGAGCTGTTGTACAAGTTCTTTACCTCTTTAGCTTTCACAAATGTAAGGGATATACGGGACATGGACGGTTTTACATCGATAAAGATATGTGTGCTGTAGGGCATATCTAAACTGTTGATGTAGTCCGCCAGCCAAAATTGTTAAACAGCCCAGACTTAAAATCACTGCCACTGAACCACACCGCCTCCACCCTCACACCCACACAAACTAAAACAACTAAGTTGTAAGTCGGCTTTAATGCTGTGTTTGTTGTTATAATGCGGGTGTGTGTATATATATATATAAAACAAATGCGTAAAATTTTATGTGCCAGCTAAAAGTAACGACTCTGAAGTGCGATGTAAATTTAAAAAAATTTTGTGGAAGTCCTTCCTGAAATCTGCTGTCAATATTTTAATATCGTTTACATTTACGTGTGCCAAATATATGCGAAAGTGTAATCTGATGACATTGACAGTTGAAGAACACATAATGATAGGCGTTCTGAAAGAGCCCTGGCATTTTCCTTTGCCATCCTCTGATGCAGGATGATCTGACTGCTATCATCACGTGTCAAAATGAAGATTCTCTCATCGCAGAAGCGTTATCGTTGGGGATTCAATCTTCTTTACGTGACGCTGTGTCGTTGGGTAAGAGGTATCCGACGTTTCGGAGGGAAGTAGTGCCGTCATGTTCCTGTGCCAGAGGCTGCCCACCCAACAACAGAGCATCACATCTCAGCAAACCCAGCTCAGCTTCGCCTCTGCAAGAACCTCAAATCTCGCGATAGTACGGATCCTCTGTCCGTCATTTAATGGGCCTAAGCTCACGTACTGCCGATCCCAGTGGCCGTGCGGTCTAAGGCGTAGTCTGCAGGCCGCTCGCTTACTAGGATCGTGGGTTCGAATCCCACCGGGGGCATGGATGTCTGTCTGTGTGAGTGTTGTGTGTTGTCAGGTAGAGGTCTCTGCGACGGGCTGGTCACTCGTCCAGAGGAGTCATACCGACTGTGGTGTGTCTAAAATGTGTGACCATGAAACCTCGAAATGAGGAGGCCCAGGCCCGTAAAGGGCTGTAGAGCCATAAATAAAATAAATAAAAAGGCTCACGTACTGATAAATTATGTAAATATTCAATTCCTATTTCACACTATTACCACCGTGCATTTTTTAATCAAATAATTAAACCAACAAATGCACTGTTTTTTACCACTTTTACTGTGGCCTTTTGTCCCGTCACCCTACACGTGTTTCAGAGCCTGATGATGGAACTGTAAGGTTCTGAAACACGTGTAGGGTGAGGGGACAATAGGCCACAATAAAAGTGGTAAAAAACAGTGCATTTGTTGGTTTAATTATTTGATTCAATTCCTACCTCACAAGAAAAATTTTCCATTGGAAAGACTACTTGTTTAATGATGTTTCTATGTCATCGATATTGTGATAATCATACCAAACACATAAATGTGCTCTGTATGCAAAACGCAGAGTTTCTTAATGTTACAATAGGTGACAGGCTTACCGTTCGACGCCAGGCTCCTAGTAGCCTCGGCTGCTGAAGACGATATATAATAAACAATTAAAACCCACGTGTGCTATTGACAGGTCCAGAATGAGTGTCACATACATTGATTCAAATTTCGTTTTATAATATCGCAATTTATGCAGGATTTTTTTAACAGTTTTTAGCCCATTTTCTTACCTTGATAGTAAAAAGAAAGCTAGTAAGCTTATGAGCTCTCTATGCTGTCTGTGTGTCCCTCCAGTTCAACTTTGAAACCAGTTGACAAATGTTAAGGAAATTTTGCACGAACGTTTTGGGTCTATATGTTGTCTTTCGACTGCGGCTTTGATTGGCCGCTCTTCTTGTCGCCATGCCTACGTAACTGAACCGAATTCTTATCTCCACTGAAGATGGGGACAGAATATTCATCCGAAACGTTGGTATCCATCCAAAATGATACACGATGACTCAATAGTAGGAGTTAATGTCGCAACAGCTACCCTCAAAGAAGATCAAGTTATGTTTTCATATTTGTAATATAAGTGCCGGGATAGCTCAGTCGGTATAGCGACTCGCTACGGGCTGGACGGTCCGGGGATCGAATCAAAACGTTCGTGCAAAATTGCCGATCCCAGTGGCCGCGCGGTCTAAGGCGTGGGTCTTCGGCCGCTCGCTTACTGGGATCGTGGGTTCGAATCCCACCGGGGGCATGGATGTTTGTGTTGTGTTAGACGTATGGACGATAGCATGAAACATAAGGTGACATGCAGGACAAAAAGGACTTCAACAGTACAAATGGATAAAAGGGGAAAACCCAGGAATTAATAAAAAAAAAAAATCCCGGTCGGGGCGAGATTTTCCGCAGCCGTCCAGACCGGCCCTGGGGCCCACCCCACCTCCTGTACAACGGGTACCGGGTCTCTTTCCCGGGGTAAAGCGGCTGGGGCGTGGAGTTGACCACCCACCCTCATCTAGTGCCAGGGTTAAAGAAAGAGTAGAGCTATACCTCTACTCCCCCTCTGGGCCTTCGTGGCCTGTTCTAGGGAGAACTTTACCTTTACCTTTTTATTTGTAATATAACATCCTCTCTCACTGGATCCATTAGCTGTCAGAAACTTACTAAAACAAATTTTGATCTGTGCTTCATATTTTCTTTATGGGTGGCCTACAAAATGAGCAGCAGGTCTGCAACTTGTGATTATTCTGATCTTATCTCATATATCTGCTGTTCAGACTCCACCTAGTGCAATGTAGGACGAAGTAATTAATGACCAGTAGTGAGTGAGGGCTGCTTAAAAAATGAATGTGCTGCAAAAAATTTCTTAAAATTTGCGCTTTAATATAAGGCCTACATACACAATACTAACATCTTCATTACTATCAACTTTATAATGTTAGGTTTTTTTTTAGTCGTCCTCTTTTACCTGCTCCGGTTTTCCCGTTTCAGTATCGAGGTTTGGAATTTATTTTGATCACACTGAGAGACACACCACAGTCGGTAGGACTCCTCTGGACGAGGGATCGGCTCGTCGCAGAGGCCTGTACGTGACAACAATACACAACACTAACAAGAGACAAACATGCCCCCGGTGGGATTTTTTTTTTTGTCTGTCCGGGGTTTTCCCCTTTGATCCATTTTTGTACTGTTTAAATCCTTTCGTCCTTCATGTCACTTTACGTTCCATACTACCGTCCTTATACAACATACACAACACAGACATTCATGCCCCCGGTGGTCCTGATATAGAAACTAGACACAGTTGAACCCGGTTATAACGACATCGGATTATGCGACACCTCGTCTATAGCGTCAGATATTCTGTGATACCAATTAATTCGTCACTGTTAGCCACAACATTATACTCCTCGGTTATAACAACACTCGTTTATTTTTTTATGGCTCGACAGCCCTATATGGGCCTGGGCCTCCTCGTTTCGTCGAGGTTTCATGATCACACACATTTGAGACACACCACAGTCGGTAGGACTCCTCTGGACGAGTGATCAACCCGTCACACAGACCTCTACCTGACAACAAACAACACTCACAACAGACAGACATCCATGCCCCCGTTGGGATTCGAACCCACGATCCCAGTAAGCGGGCGGCTGAAGACCCACGCCTTACACCGCACGGCCACTGGGATCGGCATGTTAGGGTTCTACGGCTTGAAATGCAGAGACCTGCTATACAGACTGCTTTTTTTTTTTTAATTTTGTACTTTTCCACAGTACCACCAAACAAATTCCAGGATAGTACCTCAAATTTGGCCACTGCCACTTCCCCCCACATCATTTCCAGCTCATTACTTACAGATTATTCTACCACTGTACGCTACGTGGACTGCGATGCTGACAGTGTTTTTAAGTAAACCATAAATAACGTTTCCTCGCCATGCTCTTGGCATCTCTATCGACTGTCTGGTAAAGGTAAAGTTCTCCCTAGAACAGGCCATGAAGGCCAAGAGGGGGAGTAGAGGTATGGCTCTACTCTTTCTTTAACCCCGGCACTAGATGAGGGTGGGTGGTTAACTCCACGCCCCGGCCACTTTACCCCCGGGAAAGAGACCCGGTACCCATTGTATAGGAGGCTGGGTAGGCCCCATGGCCGGTCTGGACGGCTGCGGAAAATCTCGTCCCCACCGGGACTTTTTTTTAACCTGTCCGGGGTTTTTCCCCTTTGATCCATTTTTGTACTGTTTAAATCCTTTCGTCCTTCATGTCACTTTACGTTCCATGCTACAGTCCTTACAACAAACACAACACAAACATCCATGCCCCCGGTGGGATTCGAACCCACGATCCTAGTAAGCAAGCGGCCGCAGACCCACGCCTTAGACCGCACGGCCAGTGGGATCGGCTGATTCGATCCCCGGACCGTCCACCCCGTAGCGAGTCGCTATACCGACTACGCTATCCCGGTCCACCTCTCGACTGTCTGGGCTTCATAATTCTCGCCTACTTCTCGGCAGATAACGAAATGTCATTGGTGTTTTCAAACTCCCAAATTACTTGTATATCATCATTATCATTATCATTATCATCATCATCATCACGCTTTCAAGGACCCAGGCCTCGTACCTGTTCCGGCCTTCATATAACAATCCAGAAGTCTCTTAACTGGCCGTCCTGTGTTCCATTTTGCTGCTGGTTGATATTTCGTAATAGCGTGTGAGACTCTGGAACTGTCCATTCTACTAACATGTTGTATCCATTTATTGTTATAGTTGTTGATTTGTACCAAAAATTGATGTGTTTAAAGTTCTTTCAAATATTTGGTTTCTTTTGTGGTGAAACAGCGGGAATTTTGCGGTTTTCCTAAAAAATTTCATCTTTGCTTACGTGATTCTGGATATATCTTCTTCCTTTAGTGTCCAAGTTTCAGTGCTGTATAGTGGGTGTGTGCTGTTTATTTAGTGTCAAAGTTTCAGTGCTGTTTACAGTAGTAGGGTGTGTGCTGTCTATTTAGTGTCCAAGTTTCAGTGATGTATAGTAAAGTGTGTGCTGTTTATTTAGTGTCCAAGTTTCAGTGCTGTATAGTAGGGTGTGTGCTGTTTATTTAGTGTCCAAGTTTCAGTGCTGTATAGTAGGGTGTGTGCTGTTTATTTAGTGTCCAAGTTTCAGTGCTGTATAGTAGGGTATGTGCTGTTTATTTAGTGTCCAAGTTTCAGTGCTGTATAGTAGGGTATGTGCTGTTTATTTAGTGTCCAAGTTTCAGTGCTGTATAGTAGGGTGTGTGCTGTTTATTTAGTGTCCAAGTTTCAGTGCTGTATAGTAGGGTGTGTGCTGTTTATTTAGTGTCCAAGTTTCAGTGCTGTATAGTAGGGTGTGTGCTGTTTATTTAGTGTCCAGTTTCAGTGCTGTATAGTAGGGTGTGTGCTGTTTATTTAGTGTCCAAGTTTCAGTGCTGTATAGTAGGGTGTGTGCTGTTTATTTAGTGTCCAAGTTTCAGTGCTGTATAGTAGGGTGTGTGCTGTTTATTTAGTGTCCAAGTTTCAGTGCTGTATAGTAGGGTGTGTGCTGTTTATTTAGTGTCCAAGTTTCAGTGCTGTATAGTAGGGTGTGTGCTGTTTATTTAGTGTCCAAGTTTCAGTGCTGTATAGTAGGGTGTGTGCTGTTTATTTAGTGTCCAAGTTTCAGTGCTGTATAGTAGGGTGTGTGCTGTTTATTCGTTGCCTGGTTTGCTTCTGGACTAGGGAAGGTTTTATAACTTAATTGATGATTCCCTTTATCTCTAAAAATTTTGCTAGTTTTTCATATCCCTGTCTCCATCATACGACAGTGCGCATCCCAGGTAATTGTACGTGTTTATTTGTTCTGTCATTTTGTTATTAATTACAGTAAAACCTCGGTTATCCGAACTTCGCTTAACCGAAACTCAGGTTAACTGAAACGCTTTTTTTTATACGCGAGATGATGTTATCTAAATTAAATTGTTTAGAACTGTAAGCATTATTATTGAAATACAAATGGCAGTTTACAGCAGTAAGTTAGTTCCGAGAATACCCGAGCGCCTGTCAGGTGCTACGATTCCCAGAACTGCCTGCCGCGAGACACCTCTGAGCCTCTCCCCATCAGTTTGTTGCGAAAAATTGACGTGTGCCGAATTATCCGAAATTTTGCTTATTCGAAATCGGGTCTGCACCTTTATTTCGGATAATCGAGGTTCTACTGTACTGTCTTTCTTGTGATGAGGTGTCGTATCCTCTGAGTGCCATGGGTTTATTTCATTATTCTACTCTACCTCCTCAACTATATTTGCAAATCTCAATTTGTAAGTCCCGAGGAAGGCCGATAAGATACCAAGGGGAAAAAGTTAATACTCGCGATTACCTCAAGACGTGATCCGGTATAGCTCAGAAAGTATAGTGACTGGTTTTGGGTTGGGATCCCGGCCTTGGTACCCCATGACCTTCGCTGTGTCTCTCTGTCACACCCAGCCTTCTATCTGTTTGATGTCGGAAGGTGTTGGCATGTCTTCTAGACTGTAAAGCGGCTGGGACAAGATATTGACGACTGACCTCCATATAGAGCCGAAGTCACGAATGCATGGAGCTATGCCTCCAGTGTATACGACTTTAAACTAAATTAAGCATTGGGGCAACTTTTCGATTTTTATCTCAAGAATCTGGGAAAAAAATGCAGGATGGAGAATACTAAATTGAGCGTAATAAGGTAAGTCGCTTTACTCGCATTTAGATTGAGACATTTGTAGTATATATGTACACGTGATGCAAATTGTGAAGAAGTCACGACTGACTGTCAGTGACAATCTGGTCTTAGGATTTTAGGATTTTTTTCAGAGTCCAGGAAACCACAACGTTTCGGACACTGGATCGCTTTCCTTCCTCGGGTGAACATTTGGGGAGACATCTAGTGAGCTGAGACGGACAGCTGTTCTCAAACACTGGGGGGTGGGGGCGGGGTTGGGATGGGGGTGGTTTTGGGGATGGACATGCAGCACTTACGTAGAAGCATCGTCAGCCATGTAGGTGTTTTATTTTGTTTGTGCGCAGGGCCCCGCAGCAGAAGCTACAGACGCACCGCAGCCTAGAAGCTTATCGTGCAACCCTGTGATGATGATTATTAGTGTTTTTTCTTCTTTCCGAGTAATGGAGCAACAGTGGAATGAAATTGACAGGGGAAAGCCGAAGTACTCGGGGAAAAACCTGTCCCAGTGCCACTTTGTCCACCACAAATCCCACATGGACTGACCCGGGATCAAACCCGGGCCTCCGCAGTGAGAGGCCGGCGACTTACCGCCTGATCCATGGCACGGGCATGTAGGTGTTACAAATGTATACGGTAAAAATAAGCTAATTTTGGTCTATATTTAAGCATAACATCCTGAAGATAAATGGGTGAAGGTGAGTTTGCTTGCATTCTTAACATGGACACCAAATGGACGTGAATGATTAGCTTCACGTTACGATTTCTTTAACCATAAGGGACGAGCCTCGATGCGGTGGGCAAAGTGGCACTTGGACAAGTCCATCTCCCAGTACTTCAAGTTTTCCCCTGTCAATATTCCACCAATGCTCCATACTCATTCATGCATATACCACCGACACCGCATAATCTCAGTAACTAAGAGCGTCGTTATATAAACACATTCTGTCACCATTTTATATGGGGCTGGATGGGCCCCTAGCGGTGACGAAGGGAAAAATTTAAGTCCTTGCACGAAGTGGGACTTCAGTCATTCAGTCTTGGTGTTGTGCTGTTTGCTTACAAAATTAGTACAAGGAATACATAAAGTTTTCACTTTATAGACCAGATGAAAATGATTAAGCCGTCTTCTTGTAAATCGTACGGGTGGTATAAATAACACCCGCATATATATGTATTGGTGCTGAAAAAAATGTACGTTGTAGAAGGCTGTTATAAGCAGCTATATGGTGCAGAATCCTTGTTGAGAAGCTGGTATTAACTGAGTTACTTAAGACATTTTTCTCGCTTTCTTGGCAGGCGAAGATTCATTGCCGTGTTTAAAAAAATTATGCTTTTGAATTTTGTCGTGATCAGGCAAGGGGTTGCCATTAAATTTGGGTACTGAGCGAGGGCCTAAAATTTCTTCGCCGCAAGAACCAATGAGTTACAAAATGATGGAGGACCTCTTAGTTGTCTGCGGAGTCGCTATAATAGAAAGAATGATATGTGCTTTGCAGGATCGTTATATTGAAGTTACTATGGAGATTTTAAGAGAGTACAGTCGAACTCGATTATAGCGTCATTAAGGAGACTGAATATTTTGTGTCGTTATAAACGAGTGTCGTTATAAACGAGAGTATAATGTTATGGTTAACGGTGAGGAATTAATTGGTACCACAGAATATCTGACGTTATAGATGAGATGTCGCATAAACCGATGTCGTTATAACCGGGTTTGATTGTATTTATTATGTTTGGAGTTCACCACCCCGATGTAAAGTTTCCCATTTGTATTGAAGCCAGATAAAGTAATTTGTTGTTCTGTGAGGATTGTTTAGAATAATCTTTCGTGGAAATAATTCAAAATTAATATTGTGTTATTTAAAAAAAAAGTAAAATAACTCCTTTGCTTAATTAAGCCCCACGCCAAGGACTGAGGCATCCTTAACTTGGGCACTGAATGGACTTCTATGGCCAGTTTCACAAAACATGCTCTTTGTGCTCGCGGAAGTAGCTGCCCGTTCCCAATGGATAGGAAACCGAGTGGACCTTTGTTTCGGTCTGGAAGCTGTAGGGATTCTAACTCCACTTATTTGGTTGTCCGACCGTAGTCTAGTCACTATACTGACTGAGCTATTTCGGTTGCAGCCGTCACGTAAAACAAATTTTAATCGTAAAATTTTACGCGTTAATGGCTTCCCATCCAGAAGATGTTACGACAGTTCTCCTTGGAAATCGTACCTAAGGCGTCATAAGTCCGCCCGCAGGCATCATGTAATTGCTAACACTTACTGGTTTAAGTCTGTGGGAGGGATAGCTGAGGACTTGCGGTATATTGGTACCCTCATGATCGACTCAGCATGTTACATATAAACCGCAAAAAAAAAAGTACTGCCAGTGGATTACGAGACAACTCCTTGCGATTCCAAGCGTCAAACCTTATGCAGGTTTATTCTACTGTAGAACGCTCAGTGGTTATTTTACGTACCACCTGCCTTTACTTTGAAACATTCATAATTTTACTCACACAGTGTATATATATATATATATAATATATATATATATATATATAGATATATATGCGTTCCTATATTTCTCGCGGGGCACGCGGTGGCGCAGTTGGTTGAGGCACTGCTCTACAAGCCGGAAGGTCGCGGGTTCGATTCCCGATCGTGTCATTGGAATTTTTTATTGACATAATCCTTTCGGTCGCACTATGGCCCTGGGGTCGACTCAGCCTCTAACAGAAATGAGTACCTGGGAGGTAAAGGCGGCCGGTGAGTAGGGCTGACAATTTTACCACCTTCATGTGCCGATTGTCTAGAAATCTGGGATCCTCGACCTCCTGGAGCCCTGAGGGCCTGTCCAGGTCTGTAATGGGATTGCTTTTATAATTCTCGCAATAAACAGCAGTAACGTTATATTTTGTAATCGAGATGCATTACGTTTTCTGCGAGGTATGGGGGAGTAGAGGTAGCCGGCTTAGCTCAGTCGGTATAGTAACTAGGCTACGGGCTGGACGGTCCGGGGTTTGAGTCCTGGTAGGGACAAGAGGTTTTTCTTTCCTCCAGAAGGTTCACATCGGCTCTGGGGCTTAGCCTCCCGGAAGCAAAGCGGTCGAAGCCTCAAGTTTTGTACTAACCTCGACCTAGTCCCAAGGTTAAGAATGGGTGGAGCTAAACCTCTACTCCCCTTATATGCCTTCATGGCTTGTGCAGGGACAGCTTTTTTGTGAGGGAGTAGAGGTATAGCTTCAAGTATTTTAAACTAATCACTGAGTGGATATGCTTGGTCAGCTTTACGTTTCGCCCACTTCTTCCCCGGGAAAAGAGCACCCGGAAGACACTGGGTGAGAAGGTATGTGGATTGCACAGCCGGTCTGGAGGCTATTTTTTTCTTTTTTTTACTATGGCTCGTCAGCCCCTTGGGGGCCTAGGTCGCCTCATTTTTCGAGGCTTCACGATCACACTTTAGACACACCACGCTCGGTAGAACTCCTCTGGACGAGTGAACAGCCCGACGCAGAGGCCTCTACCTGACAACACACAACACTCACAAGAGACAGACATCCATGCCCCCGGCGGGATTCGAACCCACGATCCCAGCAAACGAGCGGCCGCAGACTCACGCCTTAGACCGCGCGGCCACTGGAATCGGCCTGGAGGCTATGGAGAAGGGAAAATGTCTCTTTCCTCTGGCAGAAATCGAATACTGATTCCGATGTCCTTTAATAACCCGTAGCCTGGTTACTGTACCGACTGAGCTGTCGATACTTAGTAGATGACAGAGATTAGGTAAAGTTTAAATTATACCTGTGCCTAATTAAGCACGACATCTTGCAGACGTTGGAAGTGTGCAGTTGTAGATCAAATCATTTTTAATCTTCATTCTAGATGGAGGTAAGACATCATTCTCGCCTCCTGCCAGCTTTATCTCGGAAGAAAAACCAACTGATTCTCATTATACAATTGCCGAACTTGACGCTGTAGAGGAGGAATATCTCTATCCATCCCGGGAATCGAACCCAGACTTTCAGGTCTTCCAGCCCCTAAACCTAACCACTATACTGACTGAGCTAACCCGGCTGCTCAGATAATACGGCATGGACATAAATAGGCCTATATTTATTCGTAAATGAGACTTGCTAGTAACATTAGGCACTGCGCTACAAGCCGGAAGGTCGCGGGTTCGATTCCCGATGGCGTCGTTGGGATTTTTCATTAACTTAATCCTTCCGGTCGCACTGTGGCCATGGGATCAACTCAGCGTTTAACATAAATGAGTACCAGGAATATTTCTTTGGGGTAAAGGCGGCCGGTGCCTAGGGCTGACAACCTTACCACCTTCATGTCCCGAACGACCAGAAATTCTGGGAGCCCCAACCTCATGGAGCCCTAAGGGCCTGTACAGGCCTGTACAGGGATAGATGTACCTCTGCTATTTACATTAGCCCTATTCATGGGGTAAAACACGCGATCAAATCTTCGCCGGTAATAACACGTAACGTTTTCTTTACTTCACTGATTCATAGTTCATTTCCCCGGCAATGAAGGGTTTCAGAACGTGGGTTTATACATTATAGATGTGAGTAAAACGCCTGGAGACGTAATATGCTGTCCGGAATGCAGAGAAACTGGAACCATAAGTTTAGATAAGGAATGTTGTTAGGACGAGACCCAACACTGGCACGCGAATGGAAAAGTAGCCTAAATTTAATTACAGACAGAGCTGGGGACTGCATGCTACTGCTTTACTGTGTAAGGTGCAAGTACTTTGTCCACCTTGTTACAGCTTAGAGCAATGAAATGACAGCGTGTTAATTGTCAGGTGTTTTTATGTTTATATTTCGTTTTATTTTATTTTATTTATGTCAAATTTCAGACTCTATGCTAAGGTAAGGAACGGCGATATCTTAGTGAAAATTATTTAAAAATTTTCCGTTAATTGGTGAATGAACTGAGAGTAATTTTCTTCGCTCATTGTGGTTCTTTTTTTAGCCCCCTGGCCTTGTTCTCTCTTCTGTTTATCAATGTCTATTTTTCCTGCAACAGTTTAGTTTCCTGTCCTGAGAATGGAGAAAATAAATTCGTCTGAAAACTTTCGTACCTGGCTACACATTTGCGTGATGCCATATTCAATAAGATGGCAATTATATTGCATAATATTGGGACTAAATACAGATTATTTCTAAATGGTGTTAAGAGCACTGACATTAATTATGGTTGTGACAGCAGCAGCAACAGCAGCATTAGTATTAGTAGTAGTAGTAGTAGTAGCAGTAATAATTTGTGGAGAAGTCTACCCGCTTTGTTAGCTCTTCAATGACTGTTCTAAGACACGTGCAATAACAAAGTTTCCCTAGCCTGTAACTGTCGCTTTAACCAAGTATCTTATTTGTCGGTAGAGGTAACAGACCGTCAAGTGAATGGAACATGTAACACGATTTTTTTTTTTTTTTGCAAATAGCATTTCACATATTTGTGACTATTTTTATCAGAAGTCGTGTACATACAAGTAAGTGAGACGTCATTAATCTACATACGTGCCACTATGTAAGTGCTGGCACTTCATCCATCTGTCACGTTCTGCACCTTCTAACAAAAAAAAATGTAATGTAAAGAGCAAACATGCATCTTTTTCTTTCTTTCTTTCTTTTGAGCACACATCGGCAAAGTGCATCATGTGAAAGCCGTCAACGACCCTTCAAAGACTGTCTGCAATTTTGTAAGCCTGCATTCTAAACAGTGCGTCTTGCAACATCAAAAAATTTGGCTAAGAGCAAAGGACCACGTATTTATTTAGGAGACCGTCCATAATTCGTAATGAGATCTTAGAATGGAATGGATGTAGTGCATCTTTTGTACGCAGGATCGTTGCAAATTATTCGGGGGGGGGGGGGAATTTGTTTTTTCTGGCGAGGATTATGTGGGGGGGGGGGGGGATGTTATGGCCAAGGGGTACAAAATTAGAAATAATTGGCGTATAGGTTCTGCAACTTCTAAGAAACAAATATTTGAAAATCTTAGGCCATATTGCTACCGTATAAACCAGAATAATGGGATAGTGAGACGAGCAAGTTACACTTGTCATAAGGTGTTTGTTTACAGTTTGACGTATTTCCGCTTAACAGCCTTCCTCAGATAGCCTATCGGTTTTAATGTTCGTAATCATATTTATATTTTGACTTTTTCTTATTTTTAATGTGTAACGGTCCTGCAGTGTCGACCTCGGTGGACTAGTGGTTAGCGTGCTCGCCACTGGACCCAAGGTTCGCGGGTTCGATCCCGACCGAGGTCGATGGATTTTTAAGGGTGATAAAAATCCGGATCACCACTTCCTTCGGGCATGAATAAAAATGTTGCGTAAGCCAAATTGCCTCCATTTCTCATCCAAGTCTCCTGACTGCCTGCCAGATGGCTCTGGCGTGCACATCAGGATCGATAGAACACTAAGCGCGGCTAGCTGGCCGGTCACCAGCTGCCATGAATGCGTATGACTTAGTAACCTCGACAAGAGGAGGCTAGAGGAGGCCAGGCCCATACAGGGCTGTTGAGCCAAGAATTATTATTATTATTAAAAGAACCTTACGGGCATGAATAGAAATGTTCCGTAAGCAAAATTCAGCGGCCATTTCTCACCCAAGTCTCCTGACTGCCTGCCAGATGGCTCTGGCGGTCACATTAGGATTGAGTTGAACAGCGCGGCCAGTCGGCTGGTCTCCGAACTGCCACAAATGCGCAGACCAAGTAACCTCGGAAAGATGAGGCCCAGGCCCATATGGGCTGTCGAGCCATGGTTATTATTATTATTAACGGTCCTGCAGTATCACTATAATTCCAGAGGATGACTGTTAAGCCGAAACATGTCGAGTCGTAGATAAATATTTTATGAAAATTGTACCTTATTGGTTTTCCTATCTCCAATACTTGAAAATTGTTGTTAGCATTTTATAACATAAGAATTACTATATAACGCCTTATTTTCATCCACACAGACTGTCTGTATGTTTCGTACATTTCTGTGCGATTATTTCCCTAAACTGAATCAATCGGTTAGATTTGTAAAGGAGACACAGTGTGATTTCTAGGAGGTAGGAACTGGGCTTTCAAATATTATTTAGTTGGGTTTCAGGCTTCAGATATAACAAAGAAGCTCTATCCTGTGACACTACGCAGAAAGTAACATGGCGGTCGTTAGGGCCACGTGATCGTAACACCTCTCTGTGCAATTAAAAGGTTAAAGTAAAGTTATCTCCTTGCACGCCTTGAAGGCGTGTGGGTTGGTGGAAGTGTAACTCCGCACATTCATAATCTCGGAAGTAAGTGGAGGTCAACTTCACGTCCTGGCTGCCGTAGTCCCTGTAAAAGCGCCCCAGGTATTCTGAATATGTGGCGTCTGATTGGTCTCCAGAGCCGGAATTTACACTTTGGAGAAGACAAGTATTCGTGCCAATGCCGGGAATCGAGCCTCGTTCCCGCGGTCGTCTATGCCGTATTTTAGTGACTATGCCGGCTGAGTTACTGAGCTATCCCGGTTCCTCTGCGGAACTAACACAGGATATTTTTTTCTCGGTGTAAAAAATCTCGCAGTTCTCAAAGTTGTTTACATAAAACCAGGAAGTATGAAAAGAATCGAGGAGTCTTTTGAGATAAATCTTAGAGTAAATGGATTTATACGACTGTTAGTAATCTTCCCTGAGAACCCTCGTGTTCGCTCGTGGGCTTACTGTGCATCTTCCTACATTTGTGAGCCCCGAGGGGAGTGTTGTCTGTCTCATGCAAGATGGATTGGTCAGTTTGTATGATTTATTAGCAGCTGAACTCGGTTATTCGAATGGATTAAGGTAGCAACCGGCGATGTATCTGCATGCATGAAGCTGTACCAAGCAATCTATTTATGGAGGGGAAAGTCTTTGTTTTGGTTTATATTTGTTTTGCTTAACAACGTACTAGCAAGTGCAGCCAGTATAGGTACATATAGTATATGGCCGGGCGGTCAGTCGCTGGCCTTTCACCGCGGAAGACCTGTTTAACACTCAGGACAGTATACGAAGGATACCATTTGGATATAGTAGCAGTGGGACAGGTTTTTCTCCAAGTATTTCTGTTATCACAAGAGCAGTTTTCCGGTCTGTTATCCGGGAGATGGTAAGTTGTAACACGGCAGTAATATTTAAATTTAACAGCAGAGGCAATGTACGTACAACGTTCGCGTAACCATTGTTGTGGTGGAAAGGCAATAAGTATTAAATATTCTGAGTGTGTGTCAGTATTCTTGCCTTCGTTATGTGGCTGGCTGGCAGTTGGTACCTGATAGGGACCAGTTGCATGGCTGTTGGCAACCGAATGGAGTAGGGACAAGTGGCTGGCTGGCAGTTGGTACCGGATAGGGACCAGTTGCTGGCTGTTGGCACCGAATGGAGTAGGGACAAGTGGCTGGCTGGCAGTTGGTACCGGATAGGGACCAGTTGCTGGCTGTTGGCACCGAATAGAGTAGGGCACATTAGATGGCATTGCTGGGGCAGATGTGGGTGTACCGGGTAGATAGGGACCAGTTGCTGGCTGTTGGCACCGAATGGATAGGGACAAGTGGCTGACTGGCAGTTGGTACCGGATAGGGACCAGTTGCTGGCTGTTGGCAGACCGATATGGAATAGGGACAAGTGGCTGACTGGCAGTTGGTACCGGATAGGGATCAGTTGCTGTCTTTTGGCACCGAATAAAGTAGGGACCAGTGGCTGACTGGCAGTTGGTTACCGGATAGGGACCAGTTGCTGTCTGTTGGCACCGAATGGAGTAGGGACCAATGGCTGGCTGTTGTCAACACGGTGAAAAAACTTCGGGGTTCCATAAAATTTCTTCCTTAGCTAAGGGACCTTCGGCTTATTAAGAAAGACTCTGATCCACTTAGAACGTTTGTTCGTTACATAAGACGACAGCAAGAGATGGCACAGGAAGTGCTGTGCTGCACAACTACTTCTTTCACTCGCCACGTCACTAACTCGAGGTCGTTCTGGGAGTCATTATCTTGTCCATTAATTGCAAACCAGCAGCGTAATATACTAGCCTGCTTTCATTATGTCTCGTTAATGACATTGTAAGTGCTACACAAAAGGTAAAGGTAAAGGTAAAGTGTCCCTGTACACGCCACGAAAGCTATAAGGAGAGTGGTGGTGTAACTGCACTCATTCCTAACCTGGGCACTAGATGGACGAAAGTGGACAGCGTAAAGCCTCAGCCATCTTTCCTACGGGGAAAAAATCCCCGTTACACTTTGAATAGGAAGGCTGGGTGGCCATAGGGCTGGCGTGGACGTCTTGGAGAAGAGACAAATTTATTGCCTCTACCTGGATTCGAATCCCAGATCATCCATCCTGTAGCTTAGTCACTATACCGATTAAAATGCTACAGAATATTCTTTATGTCGTGCCATGGAGAATATGTTTATGCCCGAATATAAGGCAGCTCCTAGTATAAGGCAGCTCCGAGTATAAGGCAGCTCCGAGTATATAAGGCAGCTCCTAGGTATATAGGCAGCTCCGAGTATAAGGCAGCTCCTAGTATAAGGCAGCTCCGAGTATAAGGCAGCTTCGAGTATAAGGCAGCTTCCGAGTATAAGGCAGCTCCTAGTATAAGGCACTCCGAGTATAAGGCAGCTCCTAGTACAAGACAGCTCCGAGTATAAGGCAGCTCCGAGTATAAGGCAGCTTCGAGTATAAGGCAGCTCCTAGTACAAGACAGCTCCGAGTATAAGGCGACTTCATCTTTCCGTTGGGGTGTTTAGAGAACAACTCACACTGATGAAGAAACGAAAACTCACACTATGAATTAGGCAAAGACGTGTACTACATTACGACTAACACTAAAGTTTTCGCTTGAATACTGAGTGAGGAAGAGAAGCGCTAAAGCATGCCTTATTAGTCACATTTAATAGGAAATGACGTGTCACTGGGAAATGATCTTCGGCCTCGCTTATAAGGCGACCCTTATTTTTCCAAGCGGCTATTTGCGAAAATAAATATTTGCCTTATATTCGGGCTTACACGGTGCAGTAGTTTTGATACAGCTGTTACAAAATGTGCTCAATATGACCATCGCTCCGGCAACGCAAACGCACTAACGTAAGGACAATAAAGTGAATTGTTTGTGATGTTATTTTGTTAAACGCACTTACGGTTTGCTAGTGAAGGTGGTCGACAGTGTATGTTCTCGGCCTGTTTGGTTGCACGCTTGTGGGACACTCTGTATACTCTAACTGATATACATAGATCTACCAGAATGTAAGAGATACAGTTGCAAATAAAAGTCCTTTGTGAGAATTGATCTTCTTACGTTGGTATCAGGATGGCGGACTTCTCAGACGGTGGGACCTTTCTATGAAATACACGGCGTTACGTAATTTTAAATCTTCGATGATCTGTAAAGTTCACCCTATAACAGACCATGAAGGCTCAGAGGGGAAATAGGGTGTATCTTTATCCTCGGCGCTAGATGGGGGTGGGTGGTCAACGCCACGCCCCGGCCGCTGTATCACTGGGAAAGAGACCCGGTACCCATTTTACAGGAGGCTATGTGGGCCCCAGGACCGGTCTGGAGGGGAGCGGAAAATCTCGCCCCCACCGGGATTCGATCCCCGGACTGAGTCACTATACCGACTAAGCTATCCCGGTCCACTTCTTTGCTATATACTTAACTAAATCTGTAGTTAAATAAATTACAGAAATTTCTGACGAGAGTGCTGACTTGATAATGGTACTGGAATTTTAAAAATTCTTTCCTGAATCTCGATTTATTTGTAGTAGTTAGTAGGTGCGTGATATTACCAACAAAAGCCTTGTTCAGATTTTAAGAATAGTATCTATATAGGACTATAAATAACTAGTGACATTTCAGCACTACGTAATGCCCTTTCCTGGCATGCTAGATTATTAATATGCATATGCGAGTTGTTCTCCTGTCCTGTTGATACAACAGGTGGTAATAGAATCATGGATTCCAGTTGTCAGCACGGCTATAAAAAATTAAGTACTTCTGCACCTCTATCCACCTGTATCTCCTTTAAATGGTTCAAGATCTTTTCAGTCATTGAAAATGTATGTCTTTTCTACGTATGTATGTATGTATCTGTTCTGACAGCTAACAAAGAAGACTTTGTATCGCAGGAAACTGCAGCTGTACCAACTTTATTTTTCTAACTTTTTATGTGAAGTGAAGGAAGAAGTTCGTAACTAAATATTAATTTTGAAAGTGAAACCGGTTCTAATAGAACTGAATTATGAGAAGATAAAACTTCTGTGTGCTATTATAGTCATTGCGAATACAAAGAAGGGGCTTAGAAGGTGTCCGTTGTTATATGAACTTGACAGGAAATATTTTATGGTCCGTGGAGTTAGCGCAATGTAAATACATACTGAATAAAACCTGACGCTGGGACAGCTAAGTTAGTGTAGTGACTAAGCCGCGGTCTGAAAGACAGGAGGATCGGGGTTCAATATCCGGGAGGGTTAGAGATTTTTATTCTTCTTTTATTTCTTGGAAGTGTGTGTGAGTGAGTGAATGAGTGCGTTCGTGCGTTTGTGCGTTTGTGCTCGCGCGAGCGCGTGTGTTTATTTCAACTTTTGAACCAGCTGACCGATTTTTACGAAACTTGTTACGAATGTTTGGCGAACGGAAGCCGTTCCGAAGCCTTTTTTTTTAAGTTTCTACAATCAGTAATAATAACATGGTGATCGCCCGAATTTTCAACCAGGAGCTACGTTGGTATCTCTTAACTTATAGTTCTTAAATCACTATGTTTTCTTTTTAGATTGTGAAGGGCCCCGCAGCAGATGCTACGGACGCACCACAGCCTTAAGGCTTTTTGTGCAACCCTGTGATGAAGATGAGCAGTATTTTACCCAAGTTTTACAAGTAATGGAGCACCAGTGGAATGAAATTGACAAGGGAAAACCGACAACTCGGAGAAAAACCTGTCCCAGTCCCACTTTGTCCACCACAAACCCCACAAGGACTGACCCAGGATATTTTTTGTCTGTCCGGGGTTTTTCCCCTTTGATCCATTTTTGTACTGTATTAAATCCTTTTGTCCTTCATGTCACTTAGTTCCATATTACCGTCTTTACAACAAACACAACACAAACATCCATGCCCCCGGTGGGATTCGAACCCACGATCCTAGCAAGCAAGCGGCCGAAGACCCACGCCTTAGACCGCACGGCCACTGGGATCGGCTTGGGATCGAACCTGGGCCTCCGCAGTGAGAGGCTGGCGACTAACCGCCTGAGCCATGGCACGGCCCAAATTACTATGTTAATGCTGTAGATCTGAGAAAACTATACAACTCTCTGTAAGGTAACTATTTTATAAAATCCAAAATAACAATATGGTGACCATGGGAAATTTTGCTGTAGCATATAATTTAATCTGCCGAACCCGGTGGCCGTGAGGTCTAAGGTGTAGGTCTGCGGCCGCTTGGTTGCTGGGATCGCGTGTTCGAATCCCGCTGAGGGCATGGGCCTTCTTCTGTTGTGTTTGTTGTGTGTTGCGTAGGTAACGGCCTCTACCACGGGCTGATCACCTGTTCAGAGGAGTCCTACCGGTTGTGTATGTCTATGTGTGTGATCTAGAAATGTCAACAATGAGGCGGCCTAGGCCCGAGTTAGGCTGTCGTGGCACAGAACAAATATATATAATTTTATAGTCCTAACTAGTGAGCCATTGGAGCCAGGCATGCGGCACTTGGTGTGGAGATAGATCATGAGTACACCTACATTCTGCTTTAAAATATTTTGTGTGTATCAATAAGAAGAAATATGGCGAGGACGCTTAACTTTGAGGCTATACCCGAAAAATGTAAAGTGTACCAAGTCCTTAATCCCAGTGACCGCGCGGTCTAAGGCATGGGTCTGCGGCCGCTCGCTTACTGGGATTGTGGGTTCGAATCCCGCCGAGGGCATGGATGTCTGTCTGTTGTGTGTGTTGTGTGTTGTCAGGTAAAGGTCTCTGCGACGAGCTGATCACTCGTCCAGAGGAGTCCTACCGAGTGTGTGTGTGTCTAAAAAGTGTGATCGTGAAGCCTCCAACAATGAGGCGGCCTATGCCCCCAAGGTGCTGTCGAGCCATGAAAAAAAGAAGTCCTTATTTAAAAATACGTGTTTTACAAACATAAAATTAAATGACAGTCATAAACATGGCAGTAGTAGTCATTTGCAGGCCCACAGATCTGTTCAGCAGGCTACTAACCTTCATGAGGTTCGTTCGGATTTGTTTCTCCATTACTTCCATTCCTCCTAAGAGCCCAACAACCACACAAATAATTGTATGAAGCTTCGTCCTTAAATTTGCAGGCATTTGGATCTGATCACACACATCCATCCAGGGCCGAGGTTAAGAATGCGTGTAGCTCTACCTCCACTTCCATACACATCTTCTTGTCTTAATGTTTAATTAGCAACAGAAACAAATTTACTTTTGCAAGTCTTCGAGTTTGTGTCTTCATATGCGATACAGCAGTTCGATAGAGAAAGAAAAGGGAAATTAAGTATTTGAACACTTTTAGTGCGAAGTTCTTCTAATATATAAACATCCAGTTTTTAAATCACAGAAAACACACGGTGTCTGCATTACAATCCCAGCCGGTTAATGCCGTTTAGGAAACTAATCTTAATTGTCAGAATACTAACTAACTAACTAACCAACTAACTTGGCCGTGCCATGGCTCAGGCTGTTAGTCGCCGGCCTCTCACCGCAGAGGCCCAGGTTCGATCCCCGGTCAGTCCATGTGGGATTTGTGGTAGACAAAGTGGCACTGGGACAGGTTTTTCCCCGAGTACTTCGGTTTTCCCCTGTCAATTTCATTCCACCTGTGCTCCATAACTTGGAAAAATGAAAAAAAATTATAATCTTTCTCTTCATCTCCATCAGAGATTTGCACAATAAGACTCAAGGCTGCGGTGCGTCCGTAGCATCTGCTGCGGGGCCCTTCACCACACAAAAAAAATACTAACTTCACGGAGAAGAGTCCTTCTTGAGAAGATAATAGTTCCTCAGCTAGTCAAGAAATTTCCCGCACTTTAAGGAACCCGAATGTTAATTGCCTTTTTCAGAACAGCGCACCACTTGTCTTTGCCCTGAGCTAGATTAATCCAGTCCACGCCCTCCCACGCAATCTCTTTAAGATCTATTCCAATATTATTCTCCCATCTACGTCTAGATATTCCAAATCGTTTCTTCCCTTAGGTTTTCCTACAAAAACTCTGCATGCCTTTTGTTTTCTTTTCCTACGTGTTATGCACCCCACCCATCTGATTCTCATTCGTTGATTTCCCGAATCATATTGGCTGAGAAGTACAAATTATGTAGCTGCCCGTTGTATAGTTGAGAACGTTGCGTAACACATAAGTACCTTATGTGGGCAAAATGTGGAGTTTTTAACACGAAAGCAGGTGGAACATATAGTAACCACTATGGTTTAAAGGTTTAAATGAATAGCCAAAGGAAGTAATAGGATCGTAAAGGAAACAGCGATAAGAAAGGAACGAGTTTTGGGGCAGTTGGAGGAGTTAGTTATGATCAGGAAAGCGATCATTCGATCGAACTGTAATCAGTGGCTTGCGTCGTAACTGCACCTGCATGTTGAAACACTAAACTCGTGCTAAAAGCATTTTCATAAATTTAAAAATTCCAACCCTTAGGTGCGGAAACATTCCAGACGGCTGGACCAGTTTGAGTCTTCGTCATCTGTCGAACTGTCTGTCTGTCTGTCTGTCTGTCACGTGAAAATCACGGAACTTGCTTTAGGTATCAAATAAGTGCTTGTTTCATGGAAATATTTTTGCCCGAAAGTATGTAAAATTTGTATATTACCAAAACGCAGACTACACCAACACGCCATGACAGCTGACGTCACCGCCTTCCTTTACCTTTTTATTTGTGAATATAACGTAGCCAGTGGTGAAACTGCTGACTTTAGTGAACACGATTAAAATAAATTGTAATTCAGTCGAACACAACTCTTTTATTTATAAAACAAATTTCTTTGTTTTTACATTATAGTTACATACTTAATATTATTTTCACCGTGCATGTTTATTAACACTAGTAAAAACTATACCAACACATGCACTTACTATTAAAACATTAATAGTTTTAAAAATCAAGCCCATTTGATTTTTAAAACTATTGATGTTTTAATAAATAGTGCATGTGTTGGTATATATTTTACTATTATAGCTACATGTTTCGGCTCATAATAAAACCATCGTCAGGCTATCCTTGTAACAATATACAGACCGGCGCAAAAATCACTTCAGAGTATAGTGTGTCAAATGACTTTTGCGCCACTCTGTATAGAGGAACGCTGCATTACAACGTTACAAACTGATAGCCTGTAATGTAACTTCCCTCTACATATTCTTACAGGGATAGCCTGATGATAAGCTGAAACACGTAGCTGTATTGTAAGAACAAATATAAATTCTGTCAATAATAGAGTTGTGATGGACTGAACTTGATATCACGTACCAACTGACTGAATCTCTAGGACCCACAAAATGGAATTTCATGACCAGCGTAGCAACTATTAGATTCTGGAGAAGGACCTGCTTTGTGGAGGTTTACTTGTAACATCATATGGGAGAATTATTTTAAATGATTATTTGGAAACAATGCTGAAGGAAGCTGTCGTCACATTGGAAGGAGGGCGAGTTAAAACTTTGGTCACGATATTTAGTCCCTCCGCCTCGACAATCGATTCCGAGACCCTGTCAGTATAATTGTATTTTTGAAAATAATAAATACCTCCGTGTGTGTTTCCGTTATAAGCAACATTTTAAAATTTCACGAATAGTTCGGAGAAATAAATTATAGTATTACAAAGGGTCATAATGACCCAAATCTTATTTTGTAAAAAGAAAGAAAACGTCTAAACAGGAGAAAAAGGATTTGATCCTATGCGTAAATACAGTAACATGGAAGAGTGTAGAGCGTCTTCATGGAATGCTCCGCGCTTAGTGATAGAGTTGTAGGGGAGAGGGGGTTAGTTGGCTACAGGGGTAAGTTGGCAAAATGGCCATAACTCCCAAATATGGCGCAGGATAGCAACACCTGTCAATTTGTACTGTTCAATTACTTCTCCTGAGAGCGGTCAGCAAGCGTCAGCGCTTTGTGAGCTATGACTGAAGTGTGGTGTAGTGTTTTATTTTGTACACCGCAGGAAGTAATTTTTTATCGCTTTATAAAGTGTTTTGTGTTTGAAGTTTGGTTACAGCTACATGTGACATTGTGCCACCCATGAATGGTACCTCCTTTTGGCTAACATTGGAGCTAGAGGGAATTGTAGACTTCCATTTTGCTTGAGGATGATACACTCTAAAACATAAGAAGGTGGCGACGGGGCAGGTCGGCACACTCAACGTGGGGCATGTTGGCTCACTGTGTCAACTTGCCCCGCTGTCGATCAGAATCTCATTCGTTAATTGTTTAGCAGTGTGATTTTTTTCTGTCCGGTTTAAGAAGCTAAATAATGCGTACTTGCAAGAAGAGGTCATATAGGAGCAACACACGTCTGGATTATTGCTACAAGCTGTGAGAGCTCTGCGAAAACGTGGACGGTCAACAAGGAAAGCGGCGAAGGATTTCAGATTTCTTTTCGTATCTGGGCAAGATACTGCAAAAGGGTAAGGCAGGGTGAGGTAAAACCATCTCACCAACACTGCCATTGAACATACCGTCCATCCCTCTGGGTAGATGACGGAGGAGCATTTTGTAAGCTATGTAAAACGTTTCGTGGCACATGCTAAGCCTTCTAAATAGAGATCAGTAGTTCTGTTGCTAGACAACCATGATTCGCATTTGGCCATACGGGCAATAGACTACTGCAAGCAGAATGGCGTGACTGTCCTCAACTTCCCTCCACACTGCAGCCGTAACTCCAGCCTCTTGACAGGTCTGTCAACGAATCGCTTACCACGTATGTGAACCGAGCTTATGATGCCTGCATAACTAACCATACAGGCACAACACTCCTTGTGTCGTCAACACACCTTCGCACCTGACTGCTTTTTACTGCAAATACCAAAGCAGGATTCCAGTTTTCTGGAATTTACTTTGTTGTATCCCCGAAATTTCGGAGAAGGCCGGTGGGACGTATCGTGGATGTTGCTCCACCGGAATAGGATTCGTATAGGTTGTGAGGGATGCTTGAAACAAACTCGTTGTACCAGGTTCCAGGCACTTTCATTACAATAGGCCGTATTTACAGAAAACAGGCCGGGAAGGCCTCGCAGCAACTTATACAGACTGACTGGATCAACGGCAGGATCGGGAATGCGCCCTTTCAGGCGTCAGAGGTTTTATCAGACAGGCATGTGTGTGATCTGTGCGTAGGAGTAGTCGTTACTCCTCCGCATGTGACTGTGCGTCAGCAAGGAGTCACACGGTGGGCTCCATAATTCCAGGATGAATAACAGATAAGCAGTTACAAACATTGGGCAAAGCGAATACAAAGAGACGTATGCTGAGAAAGTACTAATAAGCAAGTAATAAGGTCCGATGATACGGACAAAGTACAGAAGGTACTGCATCAAGGAATGTCGTTGCCTCAATTTCTATAATATATATATATAAATATATACATTATATATATATAATGTAAGGAACATCCGTAATATAACAGATGTATGCAACAACCTGTTCAGCGGCGATATCTTTCAAAATGAGGAATTTATGGAAGATTACGTTGCAGATATAGCTGCCCCTCCTATGGAGGCTGCAGATTCCAGTAGCAACAGTGAACTTCCTGCGATTTTGATGATTCTCCCAAATGATCATCTTCTGCTTCAAAAGTTGCACACATCCTGCTACTCCAGAGGACGTTCGAAACCTTCCCATAGCGTACGCAAAAAGAGCAAGAATGTAAACAAGAACAAGAAAATAACTGTCATTTTGGCTGATACCTCTGTCAAAAATGCTTTGACACCAGTACAACAGAAGGCTCGGAGCAAATGAGAGAAGAACTGGGCCTAAAATATAAGAAAGAGGAGCGTGTCACGTATCTAAAGAGAGATTTACAAGAGCAGAACGCAAAAAAAAAAAAAAGAAAAAAAGAAAATGCAGGCGACACAGACGAAGGAGACTCCGAGGATACTTCCTACCTCTACTGTCTTGGCGCATCCAGAAAAATGTGGATTCAGTGCACAGAATGCAAGTTTCGGTCACTTGAGTAATGGACTGATGGCTCTCCCAACTGTGTTTGCTTAAATTACCAGTCTCATAGGATTGGGATACTTTATTTAGAATTGCTGGTGGTAGGCTAGTGCCATACTGAGTTACCTTTCCTTTTGATTTCCTTTTTCAATTTAAGTAAATGTATTGAATTTTGGGCCGAAATTCTATTGTTTCTCAACTGTTTTATTACCATAATAACACCTCGTTGTTGCGCACAACCTGTATCTGACACCAGGTGCGCAACCAGAATTTTTCATTGGGGGGGGGGGGGGGAGGCTGACCCTGAGGCTGAATATAATTTGTGTTTGATTTTAAAAATTGTGTTATGAAAATCTTGTCATGAGTATAACATAACACTGTCAGCAACTGCATTTATATACATACAAATATAACTACATGTTCCATGACTCAATCACAGTGTCATATCTTATGGCTTTTTAATTTTATTAATTTATTATTCAAAATTCTAATGTACTAGTCATCAGCTGATTTCAGTGACTGAATTTGGCTGCAGGGTAAATCACGTAATACCCTTGATATCATCGTATTCACAAAATCTGTGTTTTTAAATTTCAGTTTTGGGGTGTTCGGGGGGCTGCAGCCTGGTAGCCCCCCCTTTGGTGCGCCCCTATCTGACACGTTTGTTCCATAAAACATTATATTAATCACTGTCTGTTATGTCTTGGCCTTGAAAAGTTGGCATCTTGATTTTCCACGTATTTTACCATATGCCAACTTACCCCGTGTGTGGGGCAGGTTGGCACACGTGCAGAGGTTAGGGCAAACGCCTCTCCCTCCTATTCCTTATGAATAGCGTCAAGTTTGTGTAGGTCAGATTGTAGCCCAAGGGCGTTGCTAGCCATACGTGCCGCTATATTCAACTTAACATGTACAGGGAAAATGTGAAAAATTATAACGTGAAAAGTGTGCCAACTATCCCCCCTCTCCCCTACTGTGTTTGCAGAGATTATCTATTGAGAATGGGAAATTCGAACATCTTTCAGAATCAATCCCTTTTAAGAATCCATCATAAGTAAAGTGTGTGGCAAAAACAATTAGACGATTTAAATTTGGCGCCACTCCCGTGTTTTACGAGATGGCGCGCCGTAACGCACGGTGATGTGTAGAGCGGTTCATAGCCTTAAAAACAATGATTCAGCCACACTAACACAACGTGTATTCAGGCGGCATTTTGGCGTAGGAAGAAATGGAAGGATTCCGACACTACAAACCATTTTGAATTGGGTTAAAGAATTCGGAACAACTGCATGTGCTGTCGACAGGAAGAACCCAGGTCGTCCTCGAACCGTACGTACTCCAGAAAATGTGGAAAGAGTGAGAGTCGAGTTGCAGCTGAGTCCTCGGCGTTCTGCTCGTCGGCTTTCAGTAGTCCTAGGCATGTCGGATAGAAGTGTTCGGCGTACGTTACACGAGGATTTGCACTTTCATCCAAATGGTGCAGGAATTAATCCCTCGTGATTTGAAGCAACGGGTGCAGTTTTGCAGAAACCTTTTGCAACTGATAGACGCAAATCCACAATTTTTTAACCATTTAATCATGACAGACGAGGTTCATTTCCACTTAAATGGACACGTAAATAAACAAAGCTTCAGACACTGGGCACCTGAAAATCCACGTCTGTTGCATCAAGCACCTCTGCATAGCGAGAAAGTCAGTGTGGCGTGGAGTTAGTGCGTTCGGAATTCTCGGGCACTACTTTTTAGAGGATGCCAATGGTCAGTCAGTGACGGTTATATCAGATCGCTATTTGGTGATGCTGCAAGGATTTCTGCATGAACGTCGCCAGTGGCGTGTTGATTGCGTCTAGTGTGGTTTCAACAGGATGCTGCTACCGCCCACACTGCAAGAATCTCGATGCAAACAGTCAAGGAAATGTTCCCGAACACGTCATGTCTCGTTTCGGAGACGTAGCGTGGCCTCCGCACTCGCCAGATTTATCAGCATGTGACTTCCTCCTATGGGGGTATTTGAAGCAAAAGGTTTATGTGAATCGCCCTCACACTATCCAGGATGTGAAGGATAACATTCGAGCTGAGGTTGCACACAGAACATGCTGCAGAAAGTGATGAACGGTGAAAGGCGGCGTGTTGAGTTATGCCTTAACTCCGGTGAAGCGCATTTAAGTGATGTTATCTTCAATAAGTGAACATAAAACATAATGCTTTTCCTTGTAGTTTGTTTTTATGTGATTACTAGGTATTTTATTTTTAATTAGAGTGCTCCTTTTCAAATTATAAATCGTTAATTTTTTCTGCCGCACCCTGTATAATACCAATAGCACCTACGTCTTTCGCATATCCCAACACTTACCTTTATCTTCAAGTTTCGAAATAAATAACTTAAAGAAACAGAATTGAATTGTTGTTTTTAGGCTGTGACACCGTATAGTCTTGTACGCAGTTATTCACATTTCGGAGGAAACTGCTGTATTCATCTTCAGGGTTCTTCAAAATAATGGTAAGTACGTATGGGGCTACACTGTGTTATACGTCGTATAACCCAGAAGACCACAACGAGAAACTCAGTATACCAGAATAACTACATTTGTACTGTAATTAAGTCTGTAATTATCAAAATACGAAAGACTTCTTAGTAAAACGTGTGAGACGCATTAATTGATTTGCTATTCTATGTTAAGTTCAGCGAGAAAATCTTATATTTCATCATTAGTAATTAAGAACTTGTTATACATGTTTTCGTGGGGGTAAAGCGGCCGAAGCGTGATGTTGATCGCTCACCTTCATCTAGTGTCGAGGTTAAGAATGAGTAGAGCTATACCTCTGCTTGTCCTGTATACCTTCATGACACGAGTAGTGACAACTTTACGTTCAATACATTTAAATTAATTGAGGAATGGCAATGGTCTTGTGTCAGGAGGACACATAAGACGCTGTGGTCATTTGTTTGATATCCCTGTTTTAAATGTATGTATACGCCCATTCCAGGTTTTATTCAGTGAAGCGAACACGTTTCTCTTCCAGTTTCCGTCATCAGAGTCCTGAGCCAGAATGTATCTTGCATTTGGCGGGGTCCTAGTTGATAAGTGTTTGACTGTCTGCTTGCTTCCCTGGGGACACAATACACAGGTGTATGTAACGACAAACTAATGAGCTTTACAGCACCCTGTGAGCTTTGTCCGTCTTGTGTAACTCCAGTCCTTTCTTAACCTTCGGCATTACATAGAGTTAGATATTTAGCGTCAAGACCTGTCCGCTTTTACTCCCGGGGAAAGGGCCCCTGTTTTCATCAGCTGTCCAATACACGGATGGGTCCCAGAGCCGATCTGGACACTGTGGAGAGGAGAAAAAACTTCGTTCCAATGCTGGAAATCGGACTCTGATTCCTCAGTTGTCCAGCCCATATTCTAGTAAGGGTAACTTCAGAGTTACGTCGGCTCTAATTACAGTTGAACCCGGTTATAACGACATCGGTTTATACGACATCTTATCTATAGCGTCAGATATTCTGTGGCTCCAATTAATTCGTCACTGTTAATCGTAACGTCAAACACCTCGGTTATAACGACACTCGTTTATAACGACACAAAATATTCAGTCCCTTTTCATGACGTTATAACCGAGTTCGAATATACTTGTTATATATATTTATTACCTTTATCTTTCCGTTCTTCCCACCTACCTCCTTCCTTTGTGTCCCTCGCCTTACTTTTCGTCTCTTTCCTCTTTCTTTCTGCAGTGTTTATTTATGTAGTTTCTTTTTGGTTCTGTTTCCGTCTTGTACGTCCATTCCGATTTGATAGAGTGGCGTAATACAATGTGGCAACCACGTCTGGCTTTTTAACGGCGAGGACGAGGAAAACCTCTGTCTCTTGCTGGAAATCGAAACTTCCTGAAGCTTATTTACTATACTAACGTAGTTGCCCGCCTCCACGAAGTTTACATGTGCTGGCGGGTTAAAATAAAATAGCTGCTGTGTGAGTTTGTAGTTATCTTGAGCATTGAGGAGCCGCGGAACGCTTCGTCCTGAAAGAATTAGTTCAAATAAAAAAGCAGAAGACGAAGTGAGCCAAGTAAGAAAAAAAATAATGAGGAAGAGAATGAAGACAAAAAGTGAGGAATGGGAGGGGGGACAGAAATAAACGTGTCAGGAATTTTGATCAAGGTAAACCCTCTTGAAGGAGCTCTCTTGGCATGATATTAATTTATTTGTGGTTTGTTTAATGATGTCAGTATCCCAGACTCTACGATGTCAATTGTAGCATGGTTAGTGGGGAAGTGCAAGGAAGATGTCATGACCTAATCGAAGTACTATTTCCGAATTTGCATGAGTAAATCAAGAAAAGCCGATCCCAGTGACCGTGCGGTCTAAGGCGTGGGTCTGCGGCCGCTCGCTTATTGGGATTGTGGGTTCGAATCCCACAGAGGGCATGGATGTCTGTCTGTTGTGAGTGTTGTGTGCTGTCAGGTAGAGGTCTCTGCGACGGGCTGGTCCCTCGTCCAGAAGAGTCCTACCGAGGGTGGTGTGTCTATCAGTGTGATCGTGAAGCCTCGAAAAATGAGGCGGCCTAGGCCCCCAAGGGGCTGTCGAGCCATTGGAGGAGAAAAAAAACAAGGAAAACCGAGAGAATCATATTTTAGGATTATCGTTGTCGCATCTGCTATTGAAGTGAAGCAGCTAACAAACAGAAGTCTAGACTGTCAACACTACCGAGTTTATCCGTGATTTCAGGCTTCCGCCGCGACGTTGATGAGATCTGCGCTCTTCTGGGGCATTACGCAGCGTCGAATGTTAATCCTTTACCGACTTTTCGGGATAGTGCCCCAGAAGAGCTCAGACTTCTTGACCCTCGAAGATGGGACCGAAACGTTGTCCCGAAACGTCAGTAAATGATTACCATTCGACTCTGCGTAATGCCTCAGAAGAGCGCAGATCTCAGTACACAGTCTGTTTGATCATATCTCAATAGTACAGCCATTCAGGTACTCACTGCAATAAAGTTAAATAGCATCACGTAATTTAGGCGTATGGGGGCATAGAGGTGTATCTCCGTGCTTTCATGATCTTATAACTAGTTGAAGGTAAACTGTCACTTTCGATTTCCCGTTGCTTTGACCCCATTTTCGAATTTAATTCACGCATCAGGCAGTAATGTCTTAATAATTTGTTATAAAATTCATTCCGTTACTTTTTGAAAAAATCCATGAACGCCACCCAAACGGGCAGTCAGATTTACCTCCAAAACACCGTACAGATCTGTCTGTTAATAGACCCTCCACGTACAGGGTCTTTTATACAAGTTTTACTTGTGTACTATAAAGTAGGTAAGTTAGTTGTTGCACAAGAAACTCCAGAAGATGCCATTAAGAAGGAAACCAGGTGCAAGCTGAGACAGCTGTCACCCACGTGCCAGACTTGACCGACAAAGCAACGGGTGTTTTACCGGCCTAACGTTTCGAAAGTACCTTCCTTGTTCGTCACCCCCGCATAAATCGCACGTACCCACTGTATACATAACATCTCACAAGAATCACTCAAGTAATCAGGCGTTTCACGTATAGGATGCCACGAAAAATTGTTACGCTTTATGCTGATGACTTCATTCCATCACATAATTACTTTGTATAAATTACTGAAGTTGTGTAGCTTCTAACGAAATGCAGTAGGCTAACAAGTCAAGCATTCTTCGCCCTGGACATGTTTCCTTTTCTTTTGAATATCAAAATATATACTAACTAAAATTTTAAAGATATAATAACACAATATGGAGAATAAAGTTTAATGGATGAATTAAAACACGAACCAAATCCAAAAACTCTAACGCAACATTTGCTCATCGCTTTAACAGCTGTGGCTACCGTACGTATTGGTAAGATTACGGAGTGTTTGTGTTAGGTCGACGGTAGGTAGCAGAACACAAACAGGAAAGTTAAATACAGTCGAACACGGTTATAACGACATCGGTCTATACACACCTCGTCTATAACGTCAGATATTCTGTGGTACCAATTAAATTCCTCACTGTTAACTATAACGTTACACTACTCGGTTATAACAACACTCGTTTATAGCGACACGAGGTATCAGTCCCCTTCATGACATTGTAACCGAATTTGACTCTAGGTTCTTTTATATTTGTGGTTTATTTAAGTGTGTTTTTATAAAGAAGGCTCTGTGGAGAGAATTGTTAGAAACATAGCTTAGAACGAAATGACAGCGAAGTGGTCGTGGCCTAATTTCAGGTATCATGCCTGCATTTGCCTGTAGATACTGAGAATTACCGTGTAAATATTCAGACAGGATATCCATTCTCCGAGCCGAGATTTGAACCCAGACTTTACAGAAACGAAGAAACAGCGTTACCAACTCGACCGCAGTGTTCGATGTGTTTATATGTGTTTATGTCTATGTATATGAGTATGTATATGTGCAGTCTTCTATCGTGAAGATGGAGACGGCAGTTTTTTTTCCGAAACTTGACTGCATATGTACCAAACTACAAGGCGTCACATCCTAGACAACTGTATTCTTAATAATTACATCCTTGAGAACCTCAAACCTCACACCATCATTATGTGACGTAAGCTGCATTCTTCCATGAGGGTGACAATCAGAAGTATCACATTTTATTGTACAGGTAAAGCAATGCCATTACAGGCCTGGACAGGCCCTTAGGGTTCCAGGAGGTTGAGGCTCACAGATTTCTAGACAATCGGCACATGAAGGTGCCACCTTTACCTCCCAGGAAATATTCCTGGTACTCATTTCTGTTAGAGGCTGAGTCGACCCCAGGATAATGACACCATCGGGAATCGAACCCGCGACCTTCCGGCTTGTAGCGCAGTGCCTCAACCAACTGCGCCACCGCGTGCCGCCCACAGTTCATTCTACAAAGACAATGTATTGACAGGCTGTTGAACGCGCCTACGTGTCTGTGACATTGTAGCATAGACACTCTCAGACTTGCACAATCTCAAGTCACGCAATTTTGGGATTACGCAATTTGTAAAACGTAAAAGAATTGAAATAATAATACTGTTGAAAGGTGCGCTGCATTTTTCCTTGCGGGAATGAAAGCTCAGTGAGGTGAAGGAGGCGGAAGAATACTGCTGGGCGATAACACGGGCGGAGGGGCGGTCATGCTGCGACCGATCTGATTCCATTGTGCTGGGGTTTGGATTCCGACTGATCTCCCTTTATGTATACATATGTAGTTTACCATATTTGTACTGTATTCCGATTTGGGGCGAAATTCGACGTGTGTCGGACTTTCCGGAACGTTACTGTTGCGTGAGACGGGGAGTGTCTGTACGTGAAATGTAAATTTCCGAATCAATTTTTCATTTTGTGGGTTTTAGTCTTAATTCACCGTGCATTTTTGTATTAGAGACAGTTACCAACAAATGCACAAACCATAAATAAAGGCATAAATCAACCTTTTATCGTAATTAAAACCCTACACATGTTTCGGCTCGCGAGGAGCCATCATCAGGGGTTACAGTAGTGCTTATCAAATGCTGTGTTAGGTCTGTTGACGACACTTGTAATGTTACTGCACTGTTTGTATAGGTGATCATGAAAACGTTTGTATCGTATGTTAAAATCGTGAACAATAAAGATATAGAGTTAGAAAGTGATAAAACTGCACAGTTCACTGTTCCTTCCAACGTTTAGGTTATAATTTTGTGGGTTATTTAACGACACTGAATCGGAAATTATGTGGCATCAAACGGTAGTTTTTGTAAGACAATGTCTGCGCCTTCGTGGCGATGCTATCTTTACATTTGCCAGCACATACTGATAAAAACAGACATACTTCAATCAGATACCTCGGACGACGTTTCAACCAGATCCCCTTCTAACCCGAAAACAAATATAAATCGTTTCCGCTATACGCCAACATGTTAATTCCCACGATTTGATTTTGTGTTTAAGCGTTCTGTGTGAATTTCTTGTGGAATCATTATTTTTGGGACAATCTGTATAGACTAGGCCTGTGCGAAGGGTGCTGAATATAAAAAAGGAAAGATTGGGGCGTGTGTGAGCAAAAGAATGGACAAAGTGGAGGGTGCAAGTATGTGGGTGAACATCTTCCAACGGAAATTTCATAATAGTAGGCACACAGTGAATGAATGAATGAATGAAGAAACTAATCCGTACAGTATAGCTCGCACAAAGAAGGAATAACGATTGACATATAAATCACGTATAAAAGGAGCTTGAGTCATTTTTAAAAGTGTAACAGTTTGGGTGGAAATGGGACAAATAGCTTTGCTGGTACTCACAAATATAAAATCCCATTTTTGTGTTTATACAGAACAAAAGATGGACGTCTGACTAGTTTACTGGATTTTTCTCGTATCCTCTTAACGGTCTGTAATCATACAGACTCCGATTTATATTTCGACCACACCAGCAGTTGTTTCATATGAGTCGTCGTACAGAAAGATGGCAGCTTCACACTGGAAGCCTCAAGTTCATTCCTGGATGGGTTCGTGTGCAATTCGTATTGAATAACTCGTACTGGGGTAGGTTTTTGTCAAAGTATTTTCAGTTTTTCGCTACAAATCATCAGTCTACCATTGCTCCATACCCTACTGTCCTCGTGCGATATCCCTGACCGTGCAGTACAGTAATGCAGCCTCAACTTAAAACAAGACAGACAATGTACTTATAAACGTAACATTGAGGCGCGTTCGCGTAACCACTCTTGCCGTGAAAAATCAATAAGTATTACATATTCTGAGTCGACCTCGGTGGACTAGTGGTTAGCGTGCTCGCCACTGGACCCAAGGTTCGCGGGTTCGATCCCGACCGAGGTCGATGGATTTTTAAGGATGATAAAAATCCGGAGCACCACTTCCTTCGGAGGGGAAGTAAAGCCGTCGGTCCCATGTCGTAGATTTACGGCATGTAAAAGAACCTTACGGGCATGAATAAAAATGTTGCGTAAGCCAAATTGCCTCCATTTCTCATCCAAGTCTCCTGACTGCCTGCCAGATGGCTCTGGCGTGCACATCAGGATCGATAGAACACTAAGCGCGGCTAGCTGGCCGGTCACCAACTGCCATGAATGCGCATGACCTAGTAACCTCGACAAGAGGAGGCAAGAGGAGGCCCAGGCCCATACAGGGCTGTTGAGCCAAGAATTATTATTATTATTATTACATATTCTGAGTGTGTGTCTGTAGCCTTAGTTATCCAGTATGCAAAGCGCATGCGCCGTTTTATATTGTCATCTGTGGCCTGTATGGCTGTACCATATTTTTCCACATTATCTCATAAACGACACGATTTTCGGGGGAAAAAAAATTTATTGAACATAAAATTTGTATTTTGATTTTCTCTATAAATTTTGTCTCAAGCATTTTTTATTATAAGAATAATTGAGCACGATATTATCATAAATGTACATAGGTCTTCACGTAAAGTACCCGTTATTCATGTCAGATGTTAATGAAACTTGAATTTTCTCGACAGATTTTTTAAAAATACTCAAATGTCAAATTTCATCATGATCCGTTCAGTGGGAGGCGAGTTATTTCATGCGGTCGGACGGACAGACAGACAGACGGACAGACATAATGAAACAATTTCGAAAGCGCCTATCAATGATGGCTTTATTTCTGGCTGCCACTCAACTGGTCACAGGATAAAGACATTTTAGACTTTAAAGTAAAACAGCTAAATCTGTAGGTATGTGTGCACGAGCAAAATAACTTTCATTTAGTGTCGAATGTGTTGAATTACATCTTATCTCCCCGTAGCGTGATGTTTAAACACGGACACAAGATATATGTACTTATCTTATTCCAATATCTTAGCACAAGTTATTTGTAATTTTTTACCACATACAGGCATTTGGTTTTGACACAGTCAGTGCTGCGTGTTTCAGTCCTCTGCAGTTCGAAGTTTAGTTCAGAGTCAGAAGATTATTCTTTGATGTCATATGCCTGTATGTTTCAAATAAAATATACCATGGACGCAGAAAGAAGTCCCATGGATCTGTCGAGATGTTATGATTTCAAGCCAATCATTCTGTCTAAAACTGAAACCTACTTCATTGCCACATTGTTTCCTGTTTCTCAGACTCTGTTGATGCTTTCCTACACTAGGCAACTCCATGGAACATAACCTTTTTTTTTGAAAATGTAACAGTTCCCCAGCTAGTAAAGAAATTTCCCGCATTTTGTGGAATCGGAAGGTTCATTAGCGTATTCACAAGAACCCGCCGTTTGTCCTTATCCTGTGCCAGATTAATTCAGTCAACGTCCTCCTATTCTTTTCCTTTAAGATCCATATTAATATTATCCTCCCATCTATGCCAAGTTTCCTAAGATGTTTCTTTCCCTCAGGTTTCCCCATCAAAATTCTGTATGCAACTCTCCTCTCCCCCATACGTGCTACATGCCTCGTCCATCTTATTCTTCTTGCTTTGATCACCCGAATGACATTTACTGACCTGTATAGATCATGAAGCTCATCATTATGCAATCTCCTTTCGTCCCCTGTCACCTCGTCCATCTTAAGCCCAAATGTTCATCACCCTATTCTCAAATACCTTCAGCCTATGTTTCTCCCTCAAAGTGAAAGATCAAATTCCACATCTGTAATACACAACAGGCAAAATTAAACTTCTGTGTATTCTAATCTTTCCTACACTCACAACAATAAACACGATTTTTGTTTAACGAAATTTTCAGCATTTCAGACTAGATGACGTCCATTTATACATAACGTTTAAGTAATTAATTTGAAATTGTGTGAAAATTTACTGGTCGTGGCTTAAAGCTTTTTTTTTATAAAGGGGCTGAGAAAAACCACAAATCAACTCAGCTGAGTTCACTGCTGTTCGATAGAGATCTGAAATTGACGCATTCCGAATATGAACCTCTAACCACTGAATGGTGAATTTTGGTGATAAATATAATACAGCGTGTTTTATAAATCCCTCCGGGATTTCGGAGGTCTGTAGCTCAGGAACCAAATCACACACGGGGTATAAGAGCATGTCAGTGAAAAGAGTACATATCCAAATTTTGAACCTACCTTACAAATGTTCAATATGTCCCCCTTTGGTGACTCGACAGACGTCAATCCTCGTACGAGGTCCACAGTCCCAGGCGATGATCCCGGCCTACCTGTTCGTTTTGCGACACACAAACAGCCAGTTTCCTTTAATTTTCTATACCAGTCTCTTACTGTTTTGTCCGTTGGTGGTTCTGCACGATACTTGGTTCGAAAACCACGTTGCACTGTTACAATTGACTGGGTTTTAGCAAATTGCAGGACACAAAAAGCTTTCTGTTCACCTGAAAACGCCATGTTTGCACACCACTGCCTCCTAGAGAAGAAACGGGTAACTACGCCATCGCATCTGTCACGAAAAAACTTTTACATTTCCTCTATCCGTTGGCATGCTTTCATCTCTTATATGTGGGTTTGCTACTGCACGGCCAAGCCTCTAAATCCCGGATGGACTTATGAAACACGCTGTATACAGTCGAACTCGGTTATAACGACATCGGTTTATGCAACACCTCATCTATAACGTCAGATATTCTGTGGTACCAATTAATTCCTCACTGTTAACCAAAACATAATATTCCTCGGTTATAACAACACTCGTTTATAACGACACAAAATATTCAGTCCCTTCCATGACGTTATAACAGAGTTCGACTGTATATATATGTTGATGAGGTGAGCAGTCAGCTTCAATCTCCGGCCGCTTTATCCCTCTCTAAAATCCCCGATACCCATTTAATGGAGCCGGGATAATTCAGTCCGTATAATCACTCGTCTTTTGGTTGGACAACCGAGGAAAAGCACTTATTTCGGCACCGGGGGAGAAGATTTTCCCTTCTCCAAAACGTCCAAACTGACCCTGAGGTCCACCAAGCCTTTCATTCTGACGGTACTTGGAGCTTCTTCGTTGAGAGTTAAAAGGGCTTGGGCGTGAAGCCGACGACTTACCCCCATCTAGGACCAAGGTTAAGAATGAGTTTCACTATACTCGTACTTTTACTCCTCCCTAGGCTTTCGTGGCAAGCACAGCGACAACTTTAACTTAACCGAATTAACAAGAAGGTGGATTCTCCCCCAGAGTTTTTCTCAAAGCTGTTAAAGAGTCACCTGCTAGGAACTGAGTCAGTCATTCAGCTCACAACTTAGAACTAACGATACATCTAAGTTGTGTAATCATTTGCGGCATATAATTAGACAGGACCGGTTAAAGGCTATCGGAGTCTATGCGGCTGCATGGGGGCCCCATCGTTCTTCGGGGGGGGGGGGGGAGCTGAAATACTGGTTTATTACAGATCTTGTGTCAGACATGTTTTGTATGTAATGTCTAACATTGCTCTCTCTGCATTGTCAGTTTAGGACTCAAGCTAAGGAAGGGCCCTTAAATTTATTTTTACATTGGTCTCCAAAATGTGTTATACCGGTCTTGTACACAGCAAAATATTTTAAACATTGGTTCTGAAAGGAAATTTTAGTTTTTATTTGCTGTCCGATTTTTCTACTTGTAGATCATAACTCTTTTTTTTATCGTAACAGTGGCACTGGGGGGGCAGACATATGAAATTTAAATTCTGAAGTTCTAAACGCCTCTTGAAGTAACAAAGCATATTAACCAAATGGCGTGCCCCTGTAGGTGCATTGCATTTACATTAGTTAATTTCTTGTGTCAGCAACTCACTTAGCCATGTTTGCGAAACATGTTTAAGGACTTAATAAACACTGCTGCGGGACCAACACGTGCTTCGGCCAACTTGGCACTGTGTGCATTGTTTAACGGCGTTGTAATATCTGACGAAGGCATTGAGAGGGGTGGGATAAAACAGCCATTGCGTGAGGTTGGTTGGGAAGAAGGATGAAGTGGCCGTGGACTATTCCTGTGGTGTCCCTGTTATCCCGGAATTTGCCTCAAGGGAGTAAGGGAAATCGTGAAAAGCCTTAGGATGTCCGGTTCCCGGAGAAGGTTCAGACTTTCAAAATGGTTAGAAACGTAAAAAAGGGTAAAGGTTTTCCTGTCTATGCGATGGATTATAGGGGGGTAGCGGTAGAGCTCCGCTCATTCTTAATCTCAGCACTAGGTGGAGGCGAGAGGTTAAGTTCACGCTGTGGCCGCTTTAGCCCGGGAAAGAACCCCGGTAGCCATTGAATAGGAGGCTGGATGGGCCCCAGAGCCGGCATGAACCTTCTGGAGAAGAGAAGGATGTCCCCTACCGGGATACGAACCCCGAATCGCCCAACCCTCAGCCGAAGTCCCTGTGCCCTCAAAGCTACCCCGGCTTTCAAAATGGAGTAGACGAAATTATAGGTGTTATCCACAGTTTGACACTGTAAGACAAGAAAGTCGGCAGAATTCTAGTTAAAGATTCCTTTTATACCTCACAGATAACTCCATGCTTCTGAACTACAAACACTAACTTGTTAATGCTGTTTAGAATCATAAACGTTGTTTCTTCTGGAAACCATACGAAACTTTTGATTGCACTTCCTGACAAAATGTATAGTGATTGTGTGTTCAAGCAGCTGATAAAAACGATTAATGCCACTAACAAATCAAAATTGAATACATCAATTAACTAAGAGCAGACTGAACTCAGGGAATGCTGCTACCATTCGGTCCAGAATTTTTGTGTTGCACTTTGCTATGTGAAAAGTATAGAATATAATGTACAGAACTGTAATTTTGCCTGCTGTTTTGGATGGGTTTGAAACTTGGTCTGTCACGTTAAGGGAGAAATTTAAATTAGGGATGTTAAGGGATTAGGGTGCTGAGGAAAATGTTTGGGCCCAAGAGGGAAGGACTAAGAGGAGGCTGGACAAAACTACTTAATGACGAGATTCATGATCTGCACTCCTCACCAAATATTATTAATGTGGTCAAATCCAGGAGGATAAGATGGACAGGACATGTGGCACGTGTGGGCAGAAGATCAATAATGCACATTGGATTTTGATGGGGAAACGTGAATAAAAGGGACCACATGGAAAATTTAGACGTAGACGGGAGGTTAATATCCAAATGGATCTTTAAAAAAATAGGATCGGACGTTGTGGACTGGATTTATCTGGCTTAGGTCTGTTGCAGTGACGGTGGCAGTGGACCTTCGTGTTCCATAAGATGCGTGGAATTTCTTAAGTAGCTGGGGAAGTTTTAGCTTCTCAAGAATGACTCTACTGCATGTAGTTAGTTAGTTAGTTATTTAGTTAGTTAGTTCGTTAGTTTGTTTGTTCAGGTGCGCACCCAGAATTTTTAGCGGGAAGAGGCGGGCTGAGTTTAAAAATCATGTTATAAAAAATCATGTCGTAGGTATAACATAACACTGTCTGCAACTGCATTTATGTACATACAAATATAACTACATGTTCACTGACTCAATCACAGTGTCATATCTTCTTGTTGTTTTTTAATTGTATTAATTTATTTTTCCAAATTCTAAAGTACTAGTCATCAGCTGATTTCAGTGGCTGATTTATGATGGAGGTTAAATCACGTAAAGCATTTGATATCATAATGTCTACAAAATTTTCGTTTTTTAAATTTCGGTTTTGATAATTTGGATGCGCCCCTGTGTTTGTTTATTGGGTAGGTAGGTGCATACTGTGGTTTATCGGGTGATATTTTTATGGTATCATTTTGTCAACTAGCAAAAATGACCCGGTGGCGAAAATTGACTAACGCAAAATGAACAGACCGAAAATTCTTGCTATAATGAAGTTAATAAGGGTCATCGAGTTCTGTGTGTTTCCTGGCCGGAAGACCTTCTGTTCAACGCAATGAGAGGACTTTGCAATGCATACATACCCGACTCGCCCACACACACTGGTCTTCTTACCTCGCGTGCAATTGAAAGAATGGCTGTTACATGGGATGCAGTTGGAATGTCACCCCACACGCGTGCGGTTTGTCCTCTGTGGTCCGCTACCACCCACGCGTCTCTCCAGTTCATCGTCTGTCTCGCCATCACACAGCCAGAGGAAGCACATGTGACAGGCAAGATGCTAGTAACAAGACTGGTTCATAGTCGCAAGCCACGTTTACAAGAAAGTTCATATATGTCTTCGTGTTTCGTGTAGGCTGCAACGTGCATGTTGAATCATCTAAGGCTGCGGTTCCCAAACTTTGCGAGCATATTAAATTAAGTTATAAACCAACCGATGCACACTAAAACCACTTTTTAAGTAGCTTTATTATAAAATTGTTAAAATTGTACCCCTACACGTGTTTCGATCCTAGGATCATCGTCAGGGGGTTTATTGCTAAAAGCTACAGTCACTTCAACACATGATTTAAAATATTCTATCTGCACTTTGAAACATAAGTTAAAATCTTGTAAAAGGATTCTCTAAAAGTTGTAAAATTATAAAAGCACTGTAGATGGTAGATTGTGGAACTGCTGGCGTGTGGTATACACTCCACCATAGTACTCCTCACAGCACAACACGTAGTACACTCCGCTCCACGCAGAAACATTTCATATGCTTTTAATACCACACGCCAGCAGTTCCACAATTCTACCATCTACAGTGCTTTTATAATTTTACAACTTTTAGAGAATCCTTTTACAAGATTTTAACTTATGTTTCAAAGTGCAGATAGAATATTTTAAATCATGTGTTGAAGTGACTGTAGCTTTTAGCAATAAACCCCCCTGACGATGATCCTAGGATCGAAACACGTGTAGGGTACAATTTCAACAATTTTATAATAAAGCTACTTAAAAAGTGGTTTTAGTGTGCATCGGTTGGTTTATAACTTAATTTAATATGACGAAGATGCACGGTGTCAACAGTGTGAAATTTGCGAGCATAACCTCACTCCAACTTTCTTAATTTACAAAGATAGGCAATGTACGTATAACATAGCACTGTGGCGCGTTCACGTAACCACTGTTTCTGTCAACAATATGTATATTGAAAGCGTCGCCATGGAAATACAACAATGGGTTCCGTTTGCATTGTTGTCGAACTGCAGAATACTTCGTACTGCTGTTAACATTGTTGACGTACTTATGTCTGCTTGTGAAGTGCCCGTTGTTTTTTGTACAATTTTAACCAAATTTGGATTTTCTCCACACATTTTTACAAGTTGCCAGTATTAAATTTCACGGAAATCCGTCCAGTGGGAGCAGAAGTGATAGTGCGCAAGAAGTAACATGACGAAGCAAATAGACGCTTCTCACGATTATGAGAATGCGCCTAAAAAATAAATTTTGAACCCCACGTATTAATATTTGTATCTCTAGTCTCCGTTATGTAGGAAAGTACATACAGACCAAATGCTGTAATGATCTCACAGCAGCGGTAAATGACTTCACACATATACATAACATTAGTAACAACAGAGGGTAAGAAAAGAAACCAATCGCTGACTGGAAAAGCAAGACTTACTGTGAAGTTGTGTGAATTCTGGGGGATTTTTGAATAACCTCGCCGTCCCCTTGCAAAAACCGCGACCTCTCGGGGGGGGGGGGGGGGGGAAGATTTCCGCAGCCCATAAGTTGTAAATCGTTGCTTTCAAGCACAGTGGTTACTATATACACCACTTGCTTTAACATTAACGATCCCCGCGTTTTACCCGCGGTATGTGGGTGTGTATGTATGTATGTATGTATGTGTGTATGTATGTATGTGTGTATGTGTGTATGTATGTACGTGTGTATGTATGTGTGTATGTATGTATGTGTGTATGTATGTATGTATGTGTGTATGTATGTACGTGTGTATGTATGTATGCGTGTATGTATGTATGTATGTATGTGTGTATGTATGTATGTATGTGTGTAATGTATGTAACGTGTGTGGTATATGCATGTATGTATGTATGTATGTGTGTATGTATGTATGTGTGTATGTATGTACGTGTGTATGTATGTATGTGTGTATGTATGTATGCGTGTATGTATGTATGTATGTATGTATGTGTGTATGTATGTGTGTATGTCTGTATGTCTGTATGTATGTATGCGTGTATGTATGTATGTATGTATGTATGTGTGTATGTATGTATGTGTGTATGTATGTACGTGTGTATGTATGTATGTGTGTATGTATGTATGCGTGTATGTATGTATGTATGTATGTATGTGTGTATGTATGTATGTATGTCTGTATGTCTGTATGTATGTGTGTATGTGTGTACGTGTGTGTGTATGTATGTATGTGTGTATGTATGTATGTGTGTATGTATGTATGTACGTATGTGTGTGTGTGTATGTATGTATGTCTGTATGTCTGTATGTATGTGTGTATGTGTGTACGTGTGTGTGTATGTATGTATGTGTGTATGTACGTGTGTGTGTATGTATGCATGTATGTATGTATGTATGTATGTATGTATGTGTGTATGTATGTATGTGTGTATGTATGTATGTGTGTATGTATGTACGTGTGTATGTATGTATGTGTGTATGTATGTATGCATGTATGTATGTATGTATGTATGTATGTGTGTATGTATGTGTGTATGTCTGTATGTCTGTATGTATGTATGCGTGTATGTATGTATGTATGTATGTATGTGTGTATGTATGTATGTGTGTATGTATGTACGTGTGTATGTATGTATGTGTGTATGTATGTATGCGTGTATGTATGTATGTATGTATGTATGTGTGTATGTATGTATGTATGTCTGTATGTCTGTATGTATGTGTGTATGTGTGTACGTGTGTGTGTATGTATGTATGTGTGTATGTATGTATGTGTGTATGTATGTATGTGTGTATGTATGTATGCGTGTATGTATGTATGTATGTATGTATGTATGTATGTGTGTATGTATGTATGTATGTATGTGGGTTTCGCGTGACTATGAAAAATAAACGGCGATTATGTATTTAAACAGCTTTATCGGAATGGCCTTTTTGCTGGAGACGTATGTTTTCTGTGAGGTAGAAAACAGTCCAATTTCGTGATTACGAGGGCTTAGATGAAAGCTGTCTGAAAGCATGGTATCTGTTGAAGGGTTGTCTTCTAGGTTTTGATGCCGTGTAGGCTGGTAGAAATCTGCCCGGAAGGTGGAGGCAACAAGTGCCTCCTAAACGTCGGTAAATTTTTAAAGTACTACACGACAGCATGCACCAGCAGACAGCAGTGTCCAATACCGCAGGAGAACCTCAAATCTGAAAACGAGGAACTTTAAGGGATGCGTTAATTAACCTCTAATGACAGGAAAATTGGCGTTGGTAATCGAAGACGGATCAAGCAGTGAAAAGAGAGCATTAAAACAATATAACCGGAAACAGATCGTTACCTCATCTGTTTGAATCTTGCGGTGCCGCCCGCGTCTGCATCCCACGCCGCTCCTCGTCACAGTACATCACTGAGGAACGGGTATCTGAACCAGCCGTCCAACGTCCACACACTGTCTCGTACTGTCAAGTTGTTGTTGACACGCTCTAGACCAACTGTCTCGTTACAAATTGTATTATTTTGTACTGTCTGCAGCCTAACTACGGTAAAAGGTAAATGACACTAGAACAGGCCGTGAAGACCAAGAGGGGGAGTAGAGGTACAGCTCTACTCTTTCTTTAACCTCGGCGCTAGATGGAGGTGGGTGGTCAACGCCACCCCCCCCCACCCGACCGCTTTACCCCCGGGAAAAAGACCCGTTACCCATTGTGTAGGAGGCTGAGTGGGCCCCAGTGCCGGTCTGGAAGGGTGAGGAAAATCCTGCCTCCACCGGGATTCGATCTCCGGACCGTCAAGCCCGTAGCGAGTCGCTACATAGAGTACGCTATGTCGGCACACAACTAACTAACTATCTAATTAACTAACCGACCAAGTAACTACCAAACCACCTAACCAACCAACTACCTAAGTAAGTAAGTAAATATGTAAGTAACTAAATAAACAAGGTAATATATAAATCGTCAAACACAACACTCTTTAGAGTATTTTTATATTTTGAAACATGCAACATGTTTCGGCCGCAAAGGGCCATATTATCAGGTATCAAGGATAAAAATACTGACAGAAAATTATTTATAATTATATATTTTATTTATATTTATATATATATAATAATTATATATAAAACATGAAATCTGTATTAAGAAGAGATCTCAACCTTTCTTGTGAAATAATGGGATCTCGTTCTTAATACACGTTTCAGGTTTGCTTATAAATAATTTTCTCTCTCTGTATTTTTATCATTGATACCTGATAATGGCCCTTTGCGGCCGAAACATGTTGCATTTTTCAAAATATTAATAGACTTAAAGAGTGTTGTGTTTTTGACGGTTTAATACCTTCCTTTATAAGGGTCACAATGGGATGTCTAAAATAAAGTTTAACTGACTAATTAATTCCATGGAGCATGTTTCCTTTAATTTTTAAGCGTGTTATTTAATTACACTTTCATTTCATTATGTTATATGGCGTCGATGATTTGGTGTTGAAACCTAACAGTAGATCAGATATTCAAGAAATTCCCTACATTTTATGGAAGCCGAATGTTCATTACCGTGTTAACAACAGCCCGCCAATTTTCCTTGTCCTCAGTCACATGGATCCAGCCCATGTCCTTCTTCCGTGTACAAAATTAATTTTAACATTATCTTACCATCTACACCTAGGTCATGCAAGCGGTATTTATCGTTCAGTTTTGCCCACCAGCACCGCAATACAAACACGTAAGTTATAGTCTGGTGTGCTTCAGTCGTTACGTCAAGCCAAACCATCAATGGCCTTTCAGTGTAACTGTTCCACTCCTTAGCAGCTTATAAAACAGTTGTACATAAACCTCGTAATGGCCGTCCGTTGTCTGTCTGTCTGTTTGTCTGTCTGTAGCAACTCATGGAACATTGCCACTAAGTCCGAAATATCCCTGCATCTGTTAATAAATTTTTCCGTTATGCCTACGACAACTTGCAGGTCAAGTAAACAGGTGGATGCTCCCTGGTGTGAGCCGTGCGTGGGTGATTCTTAACCAACAAATGTTGAATGGTGTCAGTGACCACTGATACCATGTTGCTGCTGCAGAAACAGTATTTCTTTAAAGGAAGAAGTAATTTGCCAAAAATTCTCTTCATATAGTTCACACTTGCAGACTTTAGTGTGTTTTATCAAGTTACGTATGAAATTTATCTCAGTAAGACAATTTTGTCAGATTTATATACATTTCTTTTCCTAACCGTTATCTGTACAGTTATTAAATTTTCCACGTGTAGTTGCGGGTTCTCTGTGTTTGTTTAGGTTTCTGTGACTTTGTTTGGGCACGTGTAAACTTATTACTAATCACTTTGTGGGGTTTACTTTCTCAAAGCGGTGTTGCTGAATGCTCGTATCTTCTGGAATGTTACTTTTTTTTGACCGGCAATATTGGCATTACAATTATTAAAGGGTAACAGATAACCGGTATTTTATCCAAATTACGAGTCATTTTACTTGATGCGTATAAGCCTATCTGTTTTATCGTTATATGCACTGTTAACTTTTGTTTGTATACTGCTTATTCTACTGCTGAAAGCTCTTAATAATGGTCCAGCTGGACCGAAACGTGTAACAGATTGATTAAAGGCAATTACGGGTGTCTCCCTATATACAGTGTACTTTGTGTGATTTATAACCTTCCTCTTCTAAAATACGATTTTTCACATTGTTGACACCGTGCATCTTCGTCATATTAAATTAAATTTTCAGACCAACTGATGCACCATTAAAACCACTTTTTATTGTAGCTTATTAAAATTGTTAAAATTATACCCCTACACGTGTTTCGATCCTCGGATCATCGTCAGGGTTTTTTTTAAAGCTACTGTCGCTTCAGTCACATAATTTTGAATAGTCCAACAGCACATTAAAACTTGTATATTATAAGTTAAAATCTTTGTTAAAAGTTGTATAATAGTTGTAAAAGTTTTTGTACGTGTAGGGGTATAATTTTAACAATTTTAATAAAGCTACAATAAAAGGTGGTTTTAATGGTGCATTAGTTGGTCTGAAAATTTAATAAAATACGATTTGTTTCAAAATTTAGATCTTGACCCAAGCCAATCCCAAAATTTAATTTAAAATACTGAGTTCGTCTTGGATGATTGACAAATGAATGGAAGGGCCAGATATATATATATATATATATATATATTTGTTCTGTTTTGCCCGTTTTATAGGACGAGGCGAGGAAATTTGTAAATAAAGGAGAACATTTATTTTATATGTAAATTAAATTAGTGGGCTTTAAACAGCATTTTAAAACTCATTCCTACAGATTATTACTGGACTGGCGTCTCTTGATAGGTGTTTCCAAATTTATATATATAATCCTTAGTCCGTCTCCTTGACGCCCTGTATCTTGAAAATTTACGATAGCAATTAATTGTAAATACGAAATTATGCGTTTAGTAAAGAAGAGTTGGGATATTTGTTAACATTTGTTTACTGTTACATGCAGCGGTAAGATTCCAAGTAAATATATTTGCCCATTATGTTACACAATGCCAGTGACATTCGTGGAAAGATAAAAACTAGTGCTGTTGCTAGGACACGGAAAGGCGAAGTATTCACACCGATTTTACTGCAGAGAGGTGCTAGCATGCTGATACGCTCACGAAGTCGTGCTGCCAATAAACTGAATTCGTGTATATGTGTGTAGATCATTTAACCTCTCGACCACAGCCAAATTATATACCAAATGATGGTGTGAAATCAATCAAATCTCCATCCCTTCGGCCAGTTTCACAACATCTTGACTTCTAATTGTCGTTTACCGATACCTGCAGTACAGTCAGTGTTTCAGGGGTTAACAGACTTCGCTTCCTTAGTCGAATATGGCACTTCTTTATTCTTGAAGCTTTTTCGCATATGAAACAAGGCATGTTATTCGTTTACTAATTATTTATTTAAACTTTTTAAGGCACAGCAGTTAGCGTATGTATCCCATCCGGTGTTTTATAGGTCGTTCGTCATCAGCGTCATCATGCGTCGGCCTAATGACCCTTTTCGGTCTCAATAGTACAGTCTAGAAGTTATAAGAGAAAAAATAGAAGTAGGTCTGTCACTGTCCGCACCATTAAGGAATGTAGAGGAAACAGATGAATAGTTCTATGCAGTTTTCACCTAGGCATTAGATGAAGGTGAGCGGTGAATTTCACGCCCCGGCCGCTTTACCCCCTGGGAAAGAAGGTCGGTACCCACTGACAAGAGTGTGGGTGTGCCCAAAATCATTGAAGATTTTTGGAGGGAGTGCAAAATGTCTTGATTCTGCCAGGAATCGAGCACCGGATCTGCCAACCCTTAGACTAGTCGCTATACCGACTGAGTTATCCCAGCTGATTTATAATAGGTTTCACTGTATTTATTTAATCTTGTACTTATTTCAGAGTGTTATTTGTAGTCCTGTATCAGACGCTGATCGGCTGACATGAATTCATACTCAAATCCACAAAGCCGTTGGCCTGGCCTCAGGAACGGCCAGTAAGTGGGCTATAAGCAGTGTGACAGTCCTTGCCATCAACACAGCCGAGGCTTTATGGCGAAATGAGAACAGAAAGTTGGCTCGAGTTGCGTCTGATTTATACACCGGGGGTTGGGGGGGCATTGGTAGGGGGCACCGGTCACACACTGCCCTGAATAGGAGGTTCCCGTAGGTTACCTCAGTCCCTGTAAGCGAATACAGGGGTGTACCATAAAACAGAATTATAGTTCCATGTCTTAAAATACGTACCTGGTCTTTTTCCCGGGAGTAAAGCGGCCGTGGCGTGGCGGTCAACACCCACCCACTTCTAGCGCTGATGTTGTGTATGGGTAGAGCTATACCTCTAACTCCCTCTGTTCTTTCATGGCATGTCATAGTGTGACCTTTACTTTTACTTTTACTTCCATGTCTGATTTAATATAGACAGCTATTTCCAGATATAGCTTAAAATAAACCACCACTTCGGGCTGTTCCGTAGGATAAACGATCACGTCCGAACGTGCTCTTTGCGATCTATGCAGATTATTACAATTTCAATATTTGACGCGAAAGAACGTTTGCAGTTGATACATGATATTAAAGTAACTTTTACTTATATATCAAGAGTACAGTCTTAATAACATTTATTTACGGGCTGGACTGTGTTTGTTTCCTGGCAGGGGCAAGAGATTTTTGCCTTCTCCAAAACGTCCAGGCAGGCTCTGGGGACCACCTAGCCCCATTTTCGATGGTTACCGGGATCTTTTTGTGGGGGGGGGGGGGGTAGAGCGTCGAGTGCGTGAGGCCTTTTGCTTCCTTCTGGTGCCAAATTTAAGATTAAGTGGAGCTATACATCTACTTCCTCTATATTACTTCATGGTGTGGACATGGATGCTTTACTTTCTTTCACCCTTACCCCTCAACTTTAAAGTTTTCCACCCATCAAGGTCGTTTTACGGGAAGCAAAGTAAATATTCTCTTATACTTGCATCAATATATGCCTTGGCCCGATACTGGGCATTTTCAGATTGTTCGTAAATTTTCTTTCTCTCTCGGTAACTTGAGACGGGCCACGGCCACTTCTTCTGGATTCCTCCTGACTTTTCATAAGCCATCCTTTACTCATATCTGAGTCTGTGCCACTTAACTTTTACGGTTCTTATCCAGTCCTTCAGTAATCACATGAATTAACTGCACAGGAGTGCTTCTTGAGAAGCTAGTAGTGTCTCAGGTAGTCAATACGATACTCATATTTTATGGAACTTGAAATTCCATTACGGTTTTCACAACAACCCGTCAACGGATTCTGTTTTTGAGACAGAAGCATTCAGGATACTTGCTTCCACCACCTGTCTCAAGATCCAGTTTGATACTCAAAGTGGCCTCTTCAGTTTTCCTACAAAAATTCTGTATGTATCTCTCCTGTCTCGTGCGCATCCTACGTGTTCTGCGCAGCTTATCCGCCTTGATTTCATCATCCTGGTGATTTTAGGGTAAGAGTATAAAACGTGAGGCTCCTCGTTACGCTGTTTTCTATTTCACTTCTTCTCTCCTAGATCCAACTTTTCCCCTCAGTACCCTATTCTCGAAAACCAGCAGTCTGTGTTCTTCCATTAATATGAGAGACTAAGAGTCACAGCCATCCAAAACAAGAGGTAAAAGAGAGAAATATACTTAGTCTGTGTTTTAGAGGGCAGAAGGAAGGATTGAGCCTACTTTAATATCTGTATTTCTTTTCCAGTGGCACAGCAGCCCATAGTGGGCCTAGTCCGCCTCATTTTGGAGGCTTCACGATCACACTCAGACACACCACACTCGGTAGGACTCCTCTGGACAAGTGATCAGCCCGACGCAGAGACCTCTACCTGACAACACACAACACTCACAACAGACAGACATCCATGACCCCGGTGGGATTCGAACCCACAATCCCAGCAAGCGAGCGGCCGCAGACCCACGCCTTAGACCGCGCGGCCACTGGGATCGACATGTTCATTAATAAAGGTACATTTAACTCCAGAACAGGTCGTGGAAGCCCAGAGGGGGAGTAGACGTATAGCTCTACTCCTTCTTTAACCTCGGCGCTAGATGGGGATGGGTGGTCAAAGCCACGCCCCGGCCGCTTTACCCCCGCCAAAGAGACCCGGTGCCCGCTGAATACGAGAGTGGGTATTTTCCAGATTTCTGGACGCTGCAGAGATCACAAATGTACCTGATGGGTACTGAAGGCCGGTAGTTGAGCTAATAAATATCTCCTTACACGAAGATTGAATTGTTCTGGAGCACGACGACGCCGTGTCGATTGGTAAATAGTTACTATCGGTAATATATTTACCAATCGGCAGGTAAATAGTTACTATCGGTAATATACGAGTATTTACCAATCGGCAGGTAAATAGTTACTACCGGTAATATATTTACCAATCGGCAGGTAAATAGTTACTACCGGTAATATATTTACCAATCGGCAGGTAAATAGTTACTACCGGTAATATATTTACCAATCGGCAAGTAAATAGTTACTATCGGTAATATATTTACCAATCGGCAGGTAAATAGTTACTATCGGTAATATATTTACCTATCGGCAGGTAAATAGTTACTATCGGAAATATATTCACCAGTCGACACGGCATCACATCCCAGAAGACATCAATCTTCATCAACACCGCTGAGAGAACCTCTACATTAATTCCACATTGTCGAGATTCTGTGTCAGGACCACAGCTGTATTGTCTCAGTAGCATTTTGTTTACCCCTGTTACTACATATCAACATGCGAGTCTTTCGTATTAGTTTTTGCTAATGGCTTTAAGAAAGATAAAAAAGGCAGCAAGTATAGATGTCATTTATAAGTGTGTATTTCGACTTCTTTCTACTTAATTTCCGTCGAAGCCTTCATCAAATTTTAAAGCATGCGTGACAAACACTGCTGTTAGTAGGCAGCTCATCCTACGAAGTCTGCACACCTTACCCAGTTACCAGTATTAAAGCGGTGCCACTTAGCTTGATTAATTCAACTTGACTCAACGAAGGTAAAAGAGAAAGAAGGCGTCTCTGACATGGCACAGTACTATTTTTAAACCAGCTTCACGACGCGAAATCTAATTCTGTCTCTAAGTTAAGCCGTTTGTCACATAAACAGCTCGCAATCTCCCTACCCCACGGCACGGTATTTCAAGTTAAGACTCGCACATAACAGAGGAGTGAGAGTGACGTTCAAATGGTTCCGGAATGCGCGGACTCGACGCCAGGAAAGGGCGTTATGCAGAATAACGGTGCAGTTCCTATCTGATCTGGTCAAGAATATTGACTTTTCTTGTTTCGTTCAGGACACCTTTTGGTAATTGGTGTAGTGAGTCTGTAGCAGGAGTTCCAAGAGAAACGTAGGCCTCACCAAGTTAAGGGTAGAGTTTTGAATCACGTGTGCACACTCCCGGATTTACCGACAAATTAACGCATGGTTGGCACAATAACAAACGTCTAGGAATTATACGGACGTAATGTATATTCAATAACATACTCTCGGGCTAGGAACCACATGACGCGGTTTCTTTTGTGTATAATGGCCCCGCAGCAGATGCTACGGACGCACCGCAGCCTTAAGGCTTATTGTGCAACCCTGTAATGAAGATGAAGAGAAAAATGATCAGTTTTGTTTTTTTTTTATTTTTCCAAGTAATGGGGCACCGATGGAATGAAATTGACAGGGGAAAACCGAAGTACTCGGGGAAAAATCCTGTCCCAGTGCAACTTTGTCCACCACAAATCCCACATGGACCGACCCGGGCCTCCGCGGTGGGAGGCCGGCGACTAACCGTCTGAGCCATGGCACGGCCATACATGACGCGGTTGCTAGCTCGAGAATATTTTGTTGAATTTAGTCGCCGTGAAAGCTTTACACTATATTACGTATATTCTTCTTCCTATGGCACTTCGGCCTACTTGCTGGTCATAGCCTCCCCATGTTCTGTATATATAGCAATGGTTTTGCACCCATGTAGAGGCCTGGTCTTTGCTGAACCCACCGTAGCGGTGCATTTGTTAGAACTTTATTGCCTTTAGTGTGGGTCGGGATAGCTCAGTCGGTACGGGATGGACGGTCCGGGGATCGAATCCCGGTGGGGGCGAGATTTTCAGCACCCGTCCAGACCGGCTCTGGGCCCACCCAGCCTCCTATATAATGGGTACCGGGTCTCTTTCGTGGGGGTAAAGCGACCGGGGCGTGTTGACCACACACTTCCATCTAGTGCCGGGTTAAAGAAAGAGTAGAGCTATACCTCTACTCCCCCTCTGAGCCTTCATGGCCTGTTCTAGGGTGAACTTTACCTTACCTTATTGCATTTAGGAATATTCTCCTGGAGTATGGTTACTTGTTGGTGATTTTCAAAGTTGTCCTCATTCCAAATGGGCAAATATAGTGACGGATGGATTGATGTATAGATGGATGGATAGATGAGTGGATGGACAAATGGATATCGGGTGGACAGACATTTGGATGGATGGAAGGACGGACACACGGTCAGATGGATGGATGGACAAAAACTCAAGACAGATAGGCTACAACTTTCTGCTCAAATTAAACCAAAAGGCGAAGCTATATCTGCAGATATCCAAGCACCAAAACATAAAATCATAGGGTGAGTAGAGGTATAGATCCACGCATTTTTAATGTCGGTACTAGATGAAGGTGGGTAGTCAGCTTCACGCCTCAGCTGCTTTACCCTCGGGGAGAGAATTTCCTGCACTCGTTGAGGTGGAAGCCGGATGGTATCTGGGGCCTGTTTGAACACGATGGAAGAATATCAGGAATCGAAGCCTGTAGACTAACCATGTTAAGTGAGACGGAGATTTACGGTAAAATTAGTCACTGCGAAACTTAAATTAACTTAACCTGGTTTATTCCGTCCTGCTGGTATTGTTAGAATAGTTAAATTTAGGAGCTTAAAGTGTTCTAGGTAACGAGTGGGCCCTACATAGCTGAGAGAGATGGAGTAAACACACGCCTACGGAATTCCCCTGCCACGTCATAACGTAAAGATGTCCTCCCGTTCTAACGAGAAAAACACGTCTCCAGGTGTTGAGTTATGTCAGCGTGATCGGAACGGGACCCGTAGAGACAGTGGGTCTTCATGACGCAGTCGGACACAGTCAGCGTTTCTTTGTAACGTGCTTGCAAACCAACAAAATACACTGCCTGTAGGGAGAAACACCTAATTGTAATGATTCTTCTACATGCTTCGGCCTGTCTGGGCTTTGACGCAGGATATGATTCATACTCAGAGCCTTACGAACGACTTCAACAATGACAACAGGCTGGCTGATGTAGAGATGACGAGATAGACTCGTATTCGGGCGTTATTCGTTTGTTATCTCGGCCTGGACACAGACTACTTTAACGCATTTTGTGGTTTTCCTCGGTCTATCCAGGAAGATTCCAGGGCATTGCCTTAGATCAGTGGTATTCAACCTGGGGTACGCGTACCACCGGGGGTACGCGAAGACATCTTAGGGGGTACGTCAAATTAAAATAAATAAATATATTAGTTCATGATAAACACTGAATAATCAGGGCCAGATTTAGGGTTAGCCACAAGAGACCCGGACGTAAAGATATGCGATTTGGGAGCGCCACTTTTCTCTCTCTCTCTCTCTCTCCTTTATGCAATTCTTATCTAGGCGGCTAGTTTCATTTTATTCCACATAGTGTATATAATTTTGCTTTGCTAAAATACCTTTGTTCCTTTATTAATTTTTATATGATAGGCAATAATATATTTGTTATTTAATAGCTTGATTCTCCTTTTTCTCATTTAAAACTTATTATTTAATACATAATTGTGGATGTAATTTATTTAACTTATTTTAGATGTGGATTATAGACTATGTATAACTTGAATTATGCACCAACAACTTTGGGGGTACAAAGTTGAAAATAAATTATATCTGGGGGTAGGCGAACAAAAAAGGTTGAATACCGCTGCCTTAGATTATGCCATTACTGTTTTCTTCCAAATCTTGTCCAAGTCATCATTTACCAGTCGTCCTACCATCGACGCTGTACATTCTCAGATTCTGACAGTCGTAAAGTAAAATTAAAAAAAAAAGACAAGCCTCAAACGGAAAATTTAAAGAATTAGATAACACTCAAGTGGTTATCCTATATCGGGGCTTTCACACCGCGTAGTGTGCTTGGTATGTTCCGACGTTTCATAAGAACGTACTGGCTCCATCTTCAGGGTGACTGACTTGGTTCTTGTGGATGCTGAAGTGACTGGGTGAAAAGATCTATCGGTCACGTAGTAATTCAGCTTTCACCTGACCCAATTCAGTCCTCCAGAAGAGAGAGGCAGTATGTTCTTCTGAAACGTCAAAACAAAGAGCACTACATGGTGTAAAAATCCAACAGACCATCGTAATTGAAACACTTGCTGTGAATACCTGGAAACGTATACATTTGTAGTCGTGTGACGTTTTTAAATAAGTAGATATTACGTTAGGACTTTATTTATTTTTATGTTTGTTATTGTAAATATTGTCCTTTAAATCCCCTTAATTTTTGATACGGCTTTTCTTGGCTTCAGTCAGATATAACTCCTTAAATTTTCTGGACTGGGCCCATTTTAACAAGACTTTTCTCACTTAAAATCATTTCATTAAAGTATACTAACCACAAAGTCTGGTAAGCTCTTCTGAATCACCCTGTATATGGATTTCTTTCTCTGATTTATGTGGCACATTAGCATAATAATGCATACGACTTCATAACCGTTTGCACTTCTTTTCATGAATCGTAAGTCGGGAGTAACGGGCGTCTCATTGTAACAGTGACACACAGCTCACATTAAAACTACATCGCGGTCGAATTGTTGGCACTGACTAACTAACTAACTAACTAACTCCATGGAGCAGAGTCCTTCTTGAGAAGCTAACAGGTCCTCAGCTAGTCAAGAAATTCCCCGCGTTTTATGCAACCCAAAGGTTCATTACCGCATTCACAACAGCCAGCCACCTATCCCTATCCTGAGCCATATCAATCCAGTCCACGTCCTTCCATCCCACTTCTTGAAGGTCCATATTAATATTATCCTCCCATCTACGCCTGGGTCTTCCAAGTGGTCTCCTTCCCTCAGGTCTCCCCACCAAAATCCTGTATGAACCTCTCCCCTCCCCCATATGTGCTACATGCCCCGCCCACATCATTCTTCTTGACTTGATCATCCGAATAATATTTGGTGATGAGTGCAGATCATTAAGTTCCTCGTTCGAGTTGTTGGCACTCCTTATTCTTATTACGAAACTCTAAGAGCTCGAATCTCTGTCTGGAGACCATCTGTATAAGTGACATTCCTTGTGGTTGCCCTCAGGAGCTGTACAGACATATCTGTAGAGTATATCTCTATTAACTCCCTGAAAAACGAATAATCCAGTCAAAGTGAAAACACTTTTGTGTCGAATGCTCCTTTTGTATCCGTAAGAACATTGCTTCATTAAAAGGTTCCCAGGCTTTGCCAGCTTTTCTTTCTCATAAGAACAGTACTGGGATGAAGACGAGTACGGATTATTGGTTACACTGCAGTACGCGTAGTGTGACTGTCCCAGTGATATTTATCCACTACAAATCCCACATGACTGACTCGGGGTCTAACTCGAGCCTTCGCGGTGAAGTGCCGTCAAATAACCGCTTGAGCCATGGCAAGTCCTTGAAGCACGGAAGGGAGTATGTAAAGGTAAAGGTAAAGATCACCCTAGAACAGGCCACGAAGGCCCAGTGGGGGAGTGGAGGTATAGCCCTACTCTTTCTCTAACCTCGGCGCTAGATGGGGGTGGGTGGTCAACGCCTCGCCCCGGCCGCTTTACCCCCGGGAATAACCTGGTACCCATTGTATAGGAGGCTGGATGGGCCCCAGGGCCGGTCTGGACGGCTGCGGAGTACCTCGCCCCCACCGGGATTCGATCCCCGGACCGTCCAGCCCGTAGCGAGTCGCTCTACCGACTGAGCTATCGCGGCCCATCGAAGGGGAGTAGTGAGATGCATTTTATATGGGAAGGGGTGTGGGCAGAAAGAGCATAATTTGTTAGACGACTCCCAGGTTTCGCCCGCTTTTCTGTCTGTTAATAGTAGTGTGAAAATAAAGATGAAGATGAAAATGTGTGAAGAAGACGTCAGAATGGTGACTGTAGTAGCTTAAATAAGAGCCGCGAAACACGAATTTAGTGAACCAAATATATAACCACCGAGTTGCTACCGCAAAGTCGACACTCATATTCTCCATTATAACAAGGCGTTAGCGTTATATGGGGAAATAATCGCTTGTTTATTGTGATAATCCTAAGAAATAAATATGCCTCTGTGTGAGAAGAATGCAGACCTTTTGCAGAATTATTCACTCATACCGTGCACATTCTGCAATTATTCACTCATACCGTGCACATTCTTGCAATTAATGTCACTCATACCGTGCACATTCTTGCAATTAATACATCAACCAACAAATGCACTTAATAAAATACAATTCCTAACAAGTATTAAACTCCTACATGTTTCGACAGCGGGGTGCCATCCTCAGAGAGTTATAGCAAAGGAATATAAGCACAACGCGTTAATCTAGTTATTACACTGCCCCTATTGGAATGTTTACAATGTTATAATTCTAAAATATATAAAAAAAAACTGATAAGCGTAAAAATTACAATATTGTGATATTAAATTATATGATAGTGAGCAGTTCCTGGTATAAGTCCACAGTTGTTTACGATCTGTATGGAGTATGCATACCGACGTGTCTTGTTCTTATGTGATCCGAAGGAATCTCGTCCATATGTGGCGTGTGATGGCTGTCGTATCGGGCAAATACTACGTATAAGCATGCAGAGAGACTAGTGAGGGACGGGACAGGGACAGGGACAGGGACGGAGGAGTACAGGAACTCCTGTTTCGGGCATAGGGGTCACATATACCCCATAATACCCCATAAATCCCATTGATTTTAATGTGGGAACGTGGTGACGTTGGGACAGTCCCTACGTGGTTACGTTGGGACAGTCCCTACATGGTGAAGTTGGGACAGTCCCTATGTGGTGACGTTGGGACTGTCCCTATGTGGTGACGTTTGGACAGTCCCTATGTGGTGACGTTGGGACAGTCCCTACCTGGTGACGTTGGGACTGTCCCTAGGCCTGCTGTCACGCAACCAGCTTCAAACGCTCCACTAATTATGTGGCCGTTCGTGTGTTAGCGTCATAGACGCTGCCAGAATCCCGTTGGCTTTAGATACGTGTATGAGGAGACGCCTAACTCTTCTAGGCCCAGTAGTTAACTATTTGTACCCTCAGGTTTAACATTAAAAACTCTGCAATTCCCCCCCCCCCCCCCCCACAAATTTTATTTATGTGTTTCGTGTGATTGTCACAGTAAACAAACTTTATTTTATATGACTCCGTTTTCCACTGCTCAGTTCCGCGTTAAGTAAAACTCAGTTTGTAGCGTATACATTTTAATGATACGAAGGAAACGTCTGAAAAATATAGCAGCCGAACCCCAAATGAAGTGAAGCCACTATCTTCGCGATGAGTTTTTAATTTGTATCTTATTATATAACCAACATGTACATAAATATAAAGTATATGTAATAACATAGGCTGTGCCATGGCTCAGGCGGTTAGTCGCCGGCCTCCCACAGCAAAGGCCCGGGTTCGATCCTGGTTCAGTCCATGTGGGATTTGTGGTGGACAAAGTGGCACTGGGACAGGTTTTTCCCCGAGTACTTCGGTTTTCCCCTGCCAATTTCATTCCACCGGTGCTCCATTACTTTGAAAAATGGAGAAAAACCTGATCATCTTTCTCTTCATCTTCATCACAGGTTTGCACAATAAGCCTTAAGGTTGCGGTGCGTCCGTAGCTTCTGCTGCGGGGCCCTTCTCAAAAAAAATGTAATAACACAGCCCCTGTCCTACATGTTTCGGCGGCTGACTGCCATCCTCAGGGAAGAGCACCAATATTTAAAATCTATTAAAGCCTGTAAAATAGTATTAAACTATGTCATAGTCAGCACTGCTTGTTATGATATAAAATACAGGGCATACACAAGAGAATGGTGCGGTTTCAATAGTGATCACTATTGAAACCGCACCATTCTTTTGTGTATGCCCTGTATATCAGCTTATTTTATGTGTGATTAAGATTTGTAATAATAGTATTGTGGTTAGCTGTGCCCTTATAACATTTAATGCTTAATTTTCGTATTCTTAACCTGTTACATATTTGCAATAATAGGTACGTTGTGCATGTTGATATGAGCGGAAAAATGGCGTGTGCGTGCTTTGAATCCTAACTGCTTTAATTTGGAAGCAGCAGGTTCCTCCTAAACGTCGTTAGCCCGTAATATTCCAGAAAACCATGTGCTTTATTTTCAGCGCTCTCAGAGCCTCACACAGCCTCAATTATAGCGGTCGGTCAAAGACCCATAACTTATCCCATTACAGTCCCACGTGCTGGATTCCTAATAATTGGAATTTTCGTGTTCAGTTAATGTGCCAACGGCTGCATAGTAACTGATGGTGCTCAAGTTGTCTGCACCACAATGCGAAGACAGTGGTTGGTGTACAAGAATAGAAATGAAATCATTTATCTTGCACATTACAACGCATTTGCACGTATTTTCGCTTGAGCTTAGGACAGTGAAGGATGCAGTTTGTAATAAACACAGTTAATTTCTGCCGCGGAAATTTTGGAACACGGCGATATTGCTTTTAGTAAGAAGAGTGAGGTCGACTGGACCGGTTAATATTCAGTGGAGGACACAGATTACTGTCGTATGAATAAGTAACTATTGACCCAGTCTGTACCTTATATGGAACCGAAAATTCATTATCATGTAGATAGGAACCCACTGCTAGTTTACATCCTGGGTTAAATGAAACAAGTTTACACACTCCTTATTTAATATCCATTTTAATATTATCCTCCAATCAATGCCTACGTTTTCCATATGGGTATCCCATGCGTCTCATACCCCACCCCTCTCATCAACCTATAGTTGATCATTGTAATAATATTCGGAGAAAACCACAAGTTATGGATCTCCTCAATGTGCAGTTTTTACATCATCGTGTCCCCCCTGACGGTGTCATAGATCAAAATATTATCTTCACCTGCGTTCTTGACGTAATGTCACAAATCATGTTTCACACTCAGACAAAACATAAGATAATATTTTATTTTATTAATTACCTCTAAATTTTTACTTTTATACAGGGTGAGCGAATAATTCCTGTGCAGGTGCTGCAAGTAAGATATAGGTTAGAGTGGAAGTCACAGTGAATGTAACGTTACTTTCTGTCTTTCTTTCTTTCTATCTTTCTTTCTTTCTTAGTCTGACCTCGACCTACTCATTGTAGGTGTAGAGTGTTAGTGTTGCATCTGATCACACTTAATGACACATACACACTCGGTAGGACTCCTCTGGACGAGTGATCAGCCCGTCGCAGAGACCTCTACCTGACAACACACAACACTCACAACAGACAGACATCCATGCCCCCAGCGGGATTCGAACCCACAATCCTAGTAAGCGAGCGGCCGTAGACCCACGCCTTAGACCGCGCGGCCACTGGGATCGTCTGTAACAGTACTTACTGTTACAATAAGTGTTGTAAGTGACCCACACAGTCATGTGACAGGTCAGATACGCCACCTAAAATGTTTTATGTGTGGGACTTCCCCACTTTCAGCACATTGCAGAACATTTCTTGTACAGGTGCAGAGGGACTTTATGCTCACCCTGTAGATCGGTAAGTACATGCGCAACTTTTCCTATGTGCCACAAGCAGTTATTTGTTGATGACTGTACGAGACTCAAACTGCATTAAAATTGTAAATGCTTTGTAATATTTCATTATGCATAATGTATTTAAAATAATGATTCTGTTACAGCGAAATTCCCGGAAGAGAAGCTTACCGTTACCGAAGTTGTTGTGTTGCCTATATTAACACGAAGATTGACAGTATCAGCATTTGAGCTGTTGGCCTTCAAATATCTCATCCCATACAGGAAACTCAGTCATTTGTCATTGCAGCAAGATAGTTATCAAATATTGCATAGCCCTTAAAATATTACATGCAGCTGAAGTTAGTTAAACCTTTACAGTACCGAACCCCGGACCGTCCAGGCTACGGACTGGACGGTCCGGGGTTTGAATCCCGGCAGAGACAAAACATTTTCCTCTTTTCCGAAACGTCGAGACAGACTCTGGGCCCCGTGCAGCTTCCTATTCAATGGGTACCGGTGTTGTTTCCCGGGGGTAAAGCGGCCGGGGCGTAAAGTTGACTACGCACATGCATCTAGCGCCGAAGTTAAGAATGAGTGGAGCTATACATATACTCCCCGAATATTCTTTCGTGATGTGGGTAGTGACAACTTTACTTTACTTTACTTTACTGTTTAAGATTCTTACAGTAAACAGCGATTATTTCCCTGGACAGAATTAACCGACTAGTCTTTGTAAGGGAGACACAGTGTGTTTTCTGCGAAGTAGGAGCTGAATTTATAAACAACACTCAGAACTTGAAGAAATACATATATAAAAGCTTGTTTATGTACGATTTCACCATGTTTATGTTTGCAATAATACAAAGTATTTTAATGTAAAACTGCTCATCACATTTGACAGGCTTGAATCCGAAGACGATGGATCGAATCCTCCATCGACGTCAGTGTGGAAAATTTCCCACGATGCACAGCGACAGTAGAGAACGTAACAAAATTATTACTCTGTTGTGTGTCTTTTATACACAGGCGATTCATGATTCATCAGGCTGTCTTGTTCCAACATCATTACTGGGATTTATGGTCTTTGTTAACAGTTGTTACAAACGGACACAAACGTATTAGCCTTGAATACGAAAATTAGATTTTATCTTTGAGTATAAATTTGTACAGAAACTGTCCTCAATCTCGGCTTACTGTGCGATGTTGTGTTCTTGTTCAGTATCGTAACAGAATCAGCACAGTTACGACTAAGTCTTTACATATGTAATTATGTAGAGAGACGAGCGACGTTATATATAACCAGTGGCAGGCACCGTATTGAGAAACTGAGCTCTCCTCTTTCATGTCTTCTTAGAACAAGGGGTCTGATAAAGTTTTCCTTTCATCCGTCTTATTCAGGCGTGCCAACAGTCCAGTTCAGCTTGGAAAGGTATATCACTTATTTATCTCATTCGTTTATTAATTGTTTCCAAAGATAAACATAAATATCCCGTCAAACACAAAAATTAATTTATTACTAACAACCTAATAATAAGTAATTAATAATGAATGTCTCGTTTGGCGAATATTTGTTGTTATCTTTGTATACATAACGGGATGAAACTCATAAACCATAAATGTATGTATTTTTTCTGTTGCGCAACAGTCCAACTCGGGTCTAGCCCGCCCCATTGTTGAGGTTTCTAGATCACACACAATTAGAACACACACACACCCGGTATAACACCTCTAAACGAGTGATCAGCTTCTAGCAAAGGTCGCTACCTACACAACACACAACAAACACAGACACAAACATCCGTGACATCAGCGGAATTCGAACCCACAATCCCAGTAAGCTAGCGGCCGTAGACCCACGCCTTAGACCGCGCGGCCACTGGGATCGGCAAACGACTAAGTAATCCCCGCTCCTAAAATGTAAATATGTAAATAAATACAGTCGAACTCGGTTATAACGACATCGGTTTATGCTACACCTCGTCTATAGCGTCTGATATTATGTGGTACCGATTAATTCCTCACTGTTAACCATAACATTACACTTCTCGGTTGTAACAACACTCGTTTATAACGACAGAAAATATTCAGTCCCTTTCATGACGTTATAACCGAGTTCGACTGTATTTTGTTTTGTTCTCTCTTTATTATTACTCTTTCTTTCTCGGACAGACCGCGAGAGAGATGTGAACATGCTGCTGAGGGATAAAGACTGAGCCTAACAATACACACGAACATTCTGAGCGGGTTGTGGACTTGGCAGGCACTGTGCACATAATAACACAGTGACAGGAACGAAATGCAGACTGTGGGTGAAATGTGTTCAAATACTGAAGCTTTAGAATTCAGTCGTGTTGTGAGTCTATTCTGCGACACCAACACGAAAACAATGAAGGCATCTTTAATGATTTAAAACACGGTGACGACTATGTGTGCCTCCAGCTTTAACCTTAGGGAACTCGGCACGTTGCCCACAGAGTCTATTTATGTGTCGCGTATCACTCTTACAATAAAGAGCGATTATTTCCCTGTGCAGCATTAGCCGGTTGGTCGAGACAGTTCACTGCGTTCACTGGGAGGTCGGATCTTAAGTTTTAGGCGCGTTCACAAAATTGCGAAAATCGACTGTTACCTCCGTCATGTCCGTCCTTCCGTCTGCATGGAACAACTCGCCTCCCACTGGACGGATTTTCATGAAATTTGATATTTGAGCGTTTTTCGATAATCTGTCAAGAAAATTCAAGTTTCATTAAAATCTGACAAGAATAATGGGTACTTTACATGAAGGCCAATATACATTTATGATATCTAGCCGAATTCTTCTTCAGACAAAAGTTGTAGACACAAAACACACATTTTATGTTCAATAACTTTTTTTTTTTAAATCGTGCCGTTTATGTCGGAAAATATGGTACAGCCAGACAGGCCACACATGACAATATAATACGGCGCATGCGCTTTGCATGCTGGATAGCCAATGCTACAGACACACACTCAGAATATGTAATACTTATTGCTTTTCCACGGCAACAATGGTCAAGCGAACGCGCCTCAATGTTATGTTTATACTGCATTGGCTGTCCTGTTAAATACTTAATTCAATTCGAGTTCCACAGAATGTTTTCAAGCAAATGCTGAGACGGTTCCCAAGATTCCAAATTGCTGCTGCATGCTTCTAATGCAGCTCTTTCGATTTATTTTTATCAAAATTATTCTCCTTGATTTAAAGTAACAGGTAATTAAATTAAATTTCTAAATTAAGCCATTTAGTAGTAATGATAAATTAAAATTCCGCGACTCTTATTTCAAGCTACTACTGTCACCATTCTAACGGCTTCTTCTGTATACATTTTCATCTTCATACTGCTCCTACCAGAAGGACCAGTGGGCGAAGCCAGAGAACCTTCTAACATATTAATGCTCCCCCCCCCCCTAATACAAGTGTCTCACACACTATTCTTTTATTCCTCACTTTCACTTTCCTGTTCCATGGGCCTATCAGAAGGACAAGCGGTCGAAGTCTGGTAACCTTCAATCTACGTATGTTTTTCGGATATCGAGGAACACTGGACAGCAAAGTACTTCCACGTTGTAATTCATAGGCAAAATACATTGTGCAGAATGCATTTCATCGAAAACTCGGAATTACTTGCCGTTAGAAGTCAAGCCAGTTTTAGTGAAGTTAACAAGACGTGCTGGACGCAGACTGGAGGCCATTGGTCTGAGCCGTGTAAATCACTGCTAATGAAGTTGCGTGAACTTCTAGTTTGTAGACTCTCGTTCTTTAAACATAGGCGCAACCGACGTGAGTGAAGCGGTATGAAGTTTTCGGCTCAGTCGCTCCCACTGTATTCTGCCCGTTGTTGAAATTGTCGTAAAATAGTGTAGTGCAACAGATCTTTCGAATTAGGATATATTTATCTCTCTCTGTCTATATATACAGGGCATACACAAAAGAATGGTGCGGTTTATGTGTTATTCACGTTTGATATGCACCATTCTTTTGTGTATGCCCTGTATATATATATATATATATATATATATATATATATATATATATACACAAGTCGAACTCTGTTATAATGTTATGAAAGGGACTAAATATTTTGTATTGTTATAAACTGGTGTCGTTCTAACCGCTGAGTATAATGTAATGGTTAACAGTGAGGAATTAATTGGTAACGCAGAATATCTGACGTTATAGGCGAGGTGTCTTATAAACCGATGTCGTTATAACCGTGTTCGACTGTGTGTGTGTGTGTATATATATGTATATGTATAGAGAGAGTCAACCCGGTTATAACGTCATGAAAGCGACTGAATATTTTGTGTCGTTATAAATGAGTGTCGTTATAACCGAGGAGTGTAATGTTGTGGTTAACAGTGGGGAATTAATTAGTACCACAGAATATCTGACGTTATAGGCGAGGTGTCTTATAAACCGATGTCGTTATAACCGAGGAGTGTAATGTTGTGGTTAACAGTGGGGAATTAATTGGTACCACAGAATATCTGACGCTATAGGCGAGGTGTCTTATAAACCGATGTCGTTATAACCGAGGAGTGTAATGTTGTGGTTAACAGTGGGGAATTAATTGGTACCACAGAATATCTGACGCTATAGGCGAGGTGTCTTATAAACCGATGTCGTTATAACCGAGGAGTGTAATGTTGTGGTTAACAGTGGGGAATTAATTGGTACCACAGAATATCTGACGTTATAGGCGAGGTGTCTTATAAACCGATGTCGTTATAACCGAGGAGTGTAATGTTGTGCTTAACAGTGGGGAATTAATTGGTACCACAGAATATCTTACGCTATAGGCGAGGTGTCTTATAAACCGATGTCGTTATAACCGGGTTCCACTGTGTGTGTGTGTGTGTGTATGTATATATATATGTATGTAAAAAAGTAAATTTAAGTTTTCGAAATAGTAATCTAAAATTGTGACAAAATATTCGTGTAGGTGATGTTCACTTGCACACGTGTAAATTTAACCTCATTTACGCCCGTAATAAAATTATAACGTTCCCTGCGCCGATTTTCACAAACTCACAAATGCGCAACAACATTGTGTGCAGTTCTCTTGTACAGAATCTCAGCCAAGTCGTAAGAGAAACGTGGAAATTACGGACAGAAATTCATTTGCGGCCGTCAGTAAGGAATGGCTTTCACTGAGCGGATTTTCATGAAAATCGCTGTCACTGAATAGAGCTTTTGTGGACGTCTGTTTGACCGGATTTTGTCCATAAAGAATAACGTTGTAGAGGAGGGAGTCAAAATTTGATTTACTCCCTTAAGTAAAATATAGAATCCACTGTACCGATTTTAACGAAACTTTTCACTGCTCAACGGCATTATGGGACGGTCTTCTTTACGGAATTACACCCAAACCGTTCAAGAAAAATGAGAATTACTGGTAGACATTCATGTGTGCCATTAAGAAACGAATTGTTGCCACTGAACCTGTTTTCACGAAATTAAGACTTGCTAGACGACTATTTGTAAAGTATGTCCATACCAAATTTCGTGAAAATCGGACAAGCGGTTTAGTGACTGATACTGGGTCACAAGTAGATGAATGGCTAGACTTGGTATCCACATAACAATTTTTTTTGACTCCGTAAATAAATTGTAAGAAGAATTGTTTATTTATTTTTGTCATAGATTCATTTGTTTTATTTCACCTTAGCCATGCTTTGAAATTAAGTTTTAAAAGACGTTCCTTTCCTCAAGCCGACATTGTCTTCATGTTATAGAAGTTGCCCCACTGACTGTTCGTTAGATAATGGAAATGCTGATGAACTTAAGGCGGCCAGCTAACTAATTTTAACGCGAACTAAATTTAAGCCGTCGCATTTGAGATCCAAATAATAATGAACCCACGGAGCATTTGTTGATGTCGGCAATACATTTACACGGCATAGTTTTTCAAAGTAGTAATCTCAGGGGTGAGCAAGCCAATCAGTGACACCGTCACGGAAAATCAGATATCTTTTTAAAGACGTTGTATCAACTACCGAATTTATATTGCATGGAGCAGCAGAATGATCTGAGGGTTATGACTATTAAGCGAGGAATATTGACGTACTTTAAAGTGCTGCCTTGCAGTTTGCATAGAAAAACGGAGTAAAACTGCGGAATACCTCAGTTAATGTGAACTGCATCCGGCTACACTTTTGAAATGGGTATCTCCCGAAAGACAGCAAGAGATTTAAATATGTGAGATAGATTCACTGACATAGTCTTCCTTTTTTTTTTTTGGACATCGTCTATCGTCCAATTTTTTAATGAATCACGACCTTTCGGAAGCCGGTTCTGCTTCCGTCTTCAGGCAAAGAAAACACCTAATCTGGCGGACCCGTTAGTAGAGCTATTCTCAGTCACTGGGCCCATTTGCCATAGACATTCGTAAAAAAAAAAGTGAGCTCAGAGAAAAAGGTACGGCAAAAATTGTTTTCTGTAACACAGCTGAGGCTGGTGAATCTTGATATACGAGTATCGCAATTTGAGTTGCATGCTTCAACAACGAAGCTAAATATTTCCGATTATCAATTATTCACCGATTAGTGCAGCGGTCTGAAACATATTCAGTATATTTTGTACGGCCCTTTCACTGATCGTATCGCAATTACAGAATGTAGCCTTGCTCAGTATCGAAGTATATTTAAATTAAAGTAGGGGAGAGGGGGGCTAGTTGGCTACAGGGGTAAGTTGGCAAAATGACCATAACTCCCAAAGATGGCGCAGGATAGCAACACCTGTCAATTTGTACTGTTCAATGACTTCTCCTGAGAGCGGTCAGCAAGCGTCAGCGCTTTGTGAGCTATGACTGAAGTGTGGTGTAGTGTTTTATTTTGTACACCGCAGGAAGTAATTTTTTATCGCTTTATAAAGTGTTTTGTGTTTGAAGTTTGGTTACAGCTACATGTGACATTGTGCCACCCATGAATGGTACCTCCTTTTGGCTAACATTGGAGCTAGAGAGAATTGTAGACTTCCATTTTGTTTGAGGATGATACACTCTAAAACATAAGAGGGGGCGACGGGGCAGGTCGGCACACTCAACGTGGGGCATGTTGGCTCACTGTGTCAACTTGCCCCGCTGTCGATCAGAATCTGATTGGTTAATTGTTTAGCAGTGTGATTTTTTCTGTCCGGTTTAAGAAGCTAAATATTGCGTACTTGCAAGAAGAGGTCATATAGGAGCAACACACGTCTGGATTATTGCTACAAGCTGTGAGAGCTCTGCGAAAACGTGGACGGTCAACAAGGAAAGCGGCGAAGGATTTCAGATTTCTTTTCTTATTTGGGCAAGATACTGCAAAAGGGTAAGGCAGGGTGAGGTAAAACCACCTCACCAACACTGTCATTGAACATACCGTCTATCCCTCTGGGTAGATGACGGAGGAGCATTTTGTAAGCTATGTAAAACGTTTCGTGGCACATGCTAAGCCTTCTAAAGAGAGATCAGTAGTTCTGTTGCTAGACAACCATGATTCGCATTTGGCCATACGGGCAATAGACTACTGCAAGCAGAATGGCGTGACTGTCCTCAACTTCCCTCCACACTGCAGCCGTAACTCCAGCCTCTTGACAGGTCTGTCAACGGATCGCTTACCACGTATGTGAACCGAGCTTATGATGCATGCATACCTAACCATACAGGCACAACAGTGAAATACATGACAATCCTTGTGTCGTCAACACACCTTCGCATCTGACTTCTTTTTACTGCAAATACCAAAGCAGGATTCCAGTTTTCTGTAATTTACCTTGTTGTATCCCCGAAATTTCGGAGAAGGCCGGTGGGGCGTATCGTGGATGTTGCTCCACCGGAATAGGGTTCGTATAGGTTGTGAGGGATGCTTGAAACAAACTCGTTGTACCAGGTTCCAGGCACTTTAATTACAATAGGCCGTATTTACAGAAAACAGCCGGGAAGGCCTCGCAGCAACTTATACAGATTGACTGGATCAACGGCAGGATCGGGAATGCGCCCTTTCAGGCGTCAGAGGTTTTATCAGACAGGCTTGTGTGTGATCTGTGCGTAGGAGTAGTAGTTACTCCTCCACATGTGACTGTGCGTCTGCAAGGAGTCACACGGTGGACCCATAATTCCAGGAAGAATAACAGATAAGCAGTTACAAACATTGGGGCAAAGCGGAATACAAAGAGGCGTATGATGAGAAAGTACTAATTAGCAAGTGATAAGGTCCGATGATACGGACAAAGTACAGAAGGTACTGCATCAATGCAATGTCGTTGCCTCAGTTTCTATAATATATATATATATATATATATTACATATAATGTAAGGAACATCCGTAATATAACAGATGTATGCAACAACCTGTTCAGCGGCGATATCTTTCAAAATGAGGAATTTATGGAAGATTACGTTGCAGATATAGCTGCCCCTCCTATGGAGGCTGCAGATTCCAGTAGCAACAGTGAACTTCCTGCGATTTTGATGATTCTCCCAAATGATCATCTTCTGCTTCAAAAGTTGCACACATCCTGCTACTCCAGAGGACGTTCGAAACCTTCCTAAACCGTACGCAAAAAGAGCAAGAATGTAAACAAGAACAAGAAAATAACTGTCATTTTGGCTGATACCTCTGTCAAAAATGCTTTGACACCAGTACAACAGAGGGCTCGGAGCAAATGAGAGAAGAACTGGGCCTAAAATATAAGAAAGAGGAGCGTGTCACGTATCTAAAGAGAGATTTACAAGAGCAGAACGCAAAATACAAAAAAAAAAAAAAGAAATACAAAAATGCAGGCGCCACAGACGAAGAAGACTCCGAGGATACTTCCTACCTCTACTCTCTTGGCGCATTCAGAGAAATGTGGATTCAGTGCACAGAATGCAAGTTGCGGTCACTTGAGTAATGGACTGATGGCTCTCCCAACTGTGTTTGCTTAAATTACCAGTCTCATGGGATTGGGATACTTTATTTAGAATTGCTGGTGGTAGGCTTGTGCCATACTGAGTTACCTTTCCTTTTGGTTTCTTTTTCAATTTAAGTAAATGTATTGAATTTTGGGCCGAAATTCTATTGTTTCTCAACTGTTTTATTACCATAATAACACCTCGTTGTTGCGCACAACCTGTATCTGACACCAGGTGCGCAACCAGAATTTTTCATTGGGGGGGGGGGGGGGCTGACCCTGATGCTGAATATAATTTGTAGCATGTCAGCAGTATAGCATGTCAGCAGCATAGCATGTCAGCAGTATAGCATGTCAGCAGCATAGCATGTCAGCAGTATAGCATGTCAGCAGAGACAGATAACAGTAATAAAGTTTTAAATCCAGTAATTTGGCTATAACGTGTTTTGATTTTGTTATAAAAAAAATATGAAGTATTACGGTGTGTTTAATTTTAATGACAATATATACTCCCTTTATTGCTTAAAATGGCGTGCTGCCCGCCTTAAAATTCAAAATTATCCGTTTGACCCGCACACCCGTAAATTACAGTTGAACCCGGTTATAACGACATCGGCTTATACGACACCTCTTCTATAACGTCTGATATTCTGTGGTACCAATTCGTCACTGTTAACCATAACATTATACTCCTCGGTTATAACGACACTCCTCGGTTATAACGACACAAAATATTAAATCTCTTCCATGACGTTATAACCGAGTTTGACTGTAGTTTATCCCGTCTGTATTTTCATGGCGCAGAAGGTGAGGGTTTAGGGGATGCTACAGGATTGTCTTGTTACCTGTGATGGGAATAGTGGGGGGGGGGGGGGTGCACAAATCCCGGTCGCCCGGCCGTCCGGGCGACTAAATTTTTTACGGTGGCGCCTAATAGTTATGGGTCCTCAGTATGGAACTTGCATCATGGCACTTTTTTGGCGCCTAGGATTTTGAGTTGGCGCCTAGGATTTTGAGTTGGCGCCTCGTGCAAACCTAGAGGACAGTACATTGTGTGACCGTACTTAAATGTTTATTATGTTCATGCATACCAGTGGTAACGATGACGTCACGGGGTAAGCAAGTGAGCGCCGATATCCTTCGAACGAATGTTTGACGCAAAAATAACGCGATTACCACCAGAGATTTATTGGCTTTTTCTGAACGTGTTTAAAGCAACATGAACCTCGTTCGAGTGACGTAAGAGGGTGCAAAGTGAACACTAACCAAACTCCTGACCGCCAGCTTACCTTGAGCTGATCGTGGGCGGACACCTGTGGAGAGGCCGCCATGTCACTGACTTACCTCTGGCGTCCTTCGTTATGTCTAATGTAACGGCAACTTGATATCCTGCTATAAGGACGAGAGGTATACCATGAAGTGTGCTTCTTGTGAACTTCCTAGAATTGTGGTCTAAGTTGAGAGCATTATTTGCTGGCTGCCTGATAACCATGTGCTTGCATTCCGTCTGTAGATATCGTGAATAGAGGTGATGTCTTAGACATCGGTAGAAGTGCTTGGACAGTGTAACAGCCATGTTTGGGGGTTAAACAATAGTAGTTATGCAGCCCATTGCTGTTTATTTGTACATTTCAATTACGTATTTATTTTTAATTGTAAGGTGATTGGACTCGTATTTTGAAACCACAGAGTACAATAGCGTAGATAATATCTCCAAAGACTTCGCGGCGCCGGGGTCCCGTGAGATAGTTGATAGACTTCTTTCTGACTGGATTCCTTTCTTCTGTCGCAAGGCAGTATTGTGAATCCCTGTTTTGAGATCTGGCAGTAATTTCACCAATAATTACGGGGAGGGGGCTCCCGGCGGGTTATCTCCATCACTGACAGCGAAGTTAGGAGGTCTAAGCATACCGTAACGATTGTGGCGGGTAAGATAACTTTTATTGAATTATATCGAAAGCTGTAAGACGAATGAATATAAGCAGTTTACTGAATTTAAAACGTATGGGTTTAAGTTCTCTCTTTGTATTCTGATCAAAATGTTTTTCCTTCCAGTAAATAAGTAGTGAGTTACGCAAGGTTATGCCCTAGATACGCGCAGAAATGCGTGTGAGTCTGTACGTAAAATGTCCGTTGTTGTTTTTTTTGTTGTTTTCGATTTTAACTAATATTTCAGTTTACCAAGTTTCGTAAAAATGCATGAAGCGGTTTTCGAGTTGTATACGGAGAGACAATATGGCAAAGGGAATAGGCAAATGTTTTTAATTTTTCGATGTAAACCAGAGTTAACGCCTGTAACGTTATTGTGAGAAATAATGTGGCTTTACTGAAAAGGAACTGTTGTGATACACACAAAAAATATGACGTAAGAATCCTGTTTACAGTCTTCTATGATGTGACACCCTGTAGACTGGTATAAATTCACTAATATTTCTGAGGAATGCACTGTCTTTATCGTCAAGAATTCCGTTGGACACATTGCATTCTTTAGAGAAATTTGTGAATTTATATCAGACTGCATGGCGTCACATCCCAGAAAACGGTAATCCTGATCGTGACCGCCACGAGCACCTTAAATTTCGCAACGTCTTTTAGCACAAAATATCTGTATATTTTGATTATCCCTGTCCATAGATGGAGAGTTCAATTGTTTTTACTCAAACATTCTACAAAAAGCCTTTAGTGTTTTGTCAGATGTACCTGCATGTCTGACGCAAGCATTCTAGTGCAGCAGATGGAAGTCAACAGACATCTCTTGAGCTTCTAGAGGATACGTCATGCTTGGCCTCATGTTGTAGAAACAGCTGTGCTTCAGTCGGCATCATGACCTCCGGACCTCCCAATTTGTGCGGATTGCAGCCACAATTAATAACGTACTGCGTGCGCCGTACGCGAGAAAAAGCCGAAATGCAAAGGAATGCAGCCTGCTGTTCAATCTTACGCAGTTGCAAAGTGTGGAAATGAAGTTCCCTCTTACTCATCTCTTATTTTAAGAAAGGACTAAAGATATTTCTAAATGTGCTCTAAATGAGACCACGGCCTGGTGATGAAGTGAGGAAAACATAACAGGAGAGAAGAATAGAAATGAAAAAATATTGAAAGAAAGGGGAATAGAAGGAAAGGTAAATAGCATGTGAAGTAACTGCCTTCGGAAAACATGAAACATGGCTTTAAGTAATATACACTTGTGCCTGTCTGTCCATCTATCTATCTATCTATCTATCATCTAACTATCTATCTATCTACCTATCTATCTGTCTGCCTGTCTATCTATCTATCTGTTCTCTCTATCTATCTATCTATCTATCTAATTATCTATCTATCTATCTATCTATCTATCTGTCTGTCTGTCTATCTGTCTGCCTATTTATCTATCTGTCTGTCTATCTATCTATCTATCTGTCTGTCTGTCTGTCTATCTGTCTGTCTATTTATTTATCTGTCTATCTATCTATCTGTCTGTCTGTCTGTCTATCTGTCTGTCTATTTATCTATCTGTCTGTCTTATCTATCTATCTATCTGTCTGTCTATCTATCTATTTATCTGTCTGTCTGTCTATCTGTCTGTCTATTTATCTATCTGTCTATCTATCTATCTGTCTGTCTGTCTATCTATCTGTCTATCTATCTATCTTCTATCGTCTATTATCTATCTATCTATCTACCAATCTCACTGTGTAGCACTATAGTTAAAACATCTCTAGATAATTAATGGATACCGAAACGTCATCACCGCCATTACAGTAGGACTGAATCTGATTTTGTAGTCAGTCCGTTTGACACATTATCACCAGTGCAATATGTTTTCTTAAGACGAATCTAAATAGGTGCTGCGAGTTTTGAGTTTCTCGCAGCGGTGTTAAGGACATGCCAGTTCTTCTGGTTTGTTACGCCGTGTCGACTGCTAGCGGTTACCGTCTTGACTATGAAGATGGAGGCACTACGATCCTCCGAAACGTAATTAACTACCAGTCGACAAAACGTTTCGTCATAGAATATTTTAAAGTTCTTAAACATGCCTATTACTTTCAATCAACGAATACCCGAGCAAGTTAGTGTAATAGTAAAATATAACAACGATAGGTCTATCTTTTTACAGTGAACAGTTGTTATTCCCCACAACCAACTTCCAAGCTTCTGGACCACCCTTGTTAGCTGTTCGAGACTGTTCATTCGGCACTTTCCGAGCTACGTTCCATGTCTTAGGGCCATTTCCTCCATCCTTAAATTCAAGGCGCACATGCCGTGGCTACAGGAGACCCACTGAACGTCGGACTGACTGACGATGATGGAGTGACTGACTGGCTGGCTAGCTGGCTGACTGGCTGGCTGGCCGACGGACTGGCTTGCTGACTGACAAACTCACTGACTAATGGAATGATTGACTGACTGGCTGGCTGGCTGAAGGACTGGCTGGCTGACTGACTGGCTGGTTAACTGACTGGCTGGCGACTGACTGGCTGACTGACTAGATGACTGAGTGACTGGCTGGCTTGACTGACTGACTGACTGACTAACTAAAAAACTGACTGACTAATTGGCTGGCTGGCTGGCCGACTGTCTGACAAACTGACTGGCTGGCTAGCTGGCGACAGACTGACTGAGTGGCTGACTGACTGACTGATTTGCTGGCTGGCTGGCCGACTGACTGACTGACAGTGTGAATGACTGGCTGGCTGACTGACTCAGTAACTGACGGATTTTATATTAGTGGAGTACAAAATACTCTAATAAAAAGAAATACTCCATCATGAACTTAATTAACACTTAATGTCTGCTGGTTGCTATAGTATTAAACCTTAGAACTCCGCACATTGCCCAATCATTATATTTATGCGTTTCGTATCATTTTTATGATAAACAGCCATTATTTCGCCGTACAAGTTTCACCGACAGGTACTCCTAATGGAAATACGTGTTTTCTATGAGGCACAGTCCACCGGTCAGGAGAAACTCCCTGCTAGAAATGCGAAAAATGCGCATGCGCAAGGTTTGTGACGAATGACAAGTTGCTACTAGTCGCTCCCACCAATAACAGCCTTCTAGAATTACCTAGAATGAACCGTCTCTCGCACCGCACCAGAGCCGCCCACCATCTCTCAGGGATTTTCTTCTGGTCAATGGACAGTGCAATTGAATATTTGTATATAATGTAGAGTAACTTCAGTGTTCATCCAACGAACACAACTGGAAGTTACTGTAGGCTATCACTGCTGTTCAGATAGATAATACTATCGTCTTATGATCTCGTTATTATGCCTTCAGTTTACGCACTTGATGCAAGGCACTCAACAGTGCAACATGTCACCAGTTCAGTCTATTGTATTTGGTTCTGAGAAACTTTAGTAATGATACAGCTCTGTCTATTGCAGTTAGACGAGTATAGTAGTAGCTGTAATTAGGCAATATGATGTGACATTTACTGTGCCTGGCGCCTGGCCAGACCTCCCTTTAACATCCACACAATCTTGGTAACTACATCTCTTCTTTTCTTTGTCCCCAACTAGAATCCTGTCAAAAATCATTCTGATTTATATCTATGGATGGACGGCGAGTAGAGCAGCGTCTCCACGGAGACATATCTGACGTCAGCAGGAGGGTAAAATAATAAAGGCCAGTATTGTAGATGAGATTTCTTGAGACAAAACTGTATGCAGACATTACAACTCGCAATAGTTACGTTCCGGAAGGTCGGGTGTAAGTCGAATTCTGCGCAAGTCGGAATTGAGTATACGTATGATTAAGTATATATAAACTCCATGTGAAATCCAAACTCCAACACACTGGAACGTGCTTGGCCGCAGCATGATCGCCCCGCCGCCTGTGTTATCGCCCAATAGTATTCTTCCGCCACCTGCGTCTCATTACTCTTTTCATTCTCGCAAGTAAAAAATTCGGCGCGCGTTTCTGAAATGTTATTGTTTTAACTTTTTTTTATCGTTTTTAAAATTCTGTAAGTCTGAAATTGCGCCTAGAATTTTTAGGTGGCTCCTAGATTTTTGGAAAATTTGTGCGCCCCTGAATTAGGGCTATGTTATTTTCTCCAGACTTTTGCTACCCCTCCATTTATTTTAGATTTGAGGTTCCATGAATTTTAATAGGAAAATTGCTCTTTACTCAGATGTCTACAACGTTCGTACCTACCAAACTACACGGTCAAATTCCAAAAGATCGTAATAGTTTCAGTCGATTTTCTTCCCTTAGATATAAAGATCAAACTTGACATCCATATAAAATAAAGAAGAAAATTGTACTTTTGTAAATTTTCATATATCTTTTCGAACCATAAACTTAGATGTCTAAAACGTTCGTACCTACCAAACTACACGGCGTCAAATTCCAAAAGATCGTAATAGTTTCAGTCGATTTTCTTCCCTTAGATATAAAGATCAAACTTGACATCCATACAAAATAAAGAAGAAAATTGTACTTTTGTAAATTTTCATATATCTTTTCGAACCATAAACTTAGATGTCTAAAACGTTCGTACCTACCAAACTACACGGCGTCAAATTCCAAAAGATCGTAATAGTTTCAGTCGATTTTCTTCCCTTAGATATAAAGATCAAACTTGACATCCATACAAAATAAAGAAGAAAATTGTACTTTTGTAAATTTTCATATATCTTTTCGAACCATAAACTTAGATGTCTAAAACGTTCGTACCTACCAAACTACACGGCGTCAAATTCCAAAAGCTTGTAATACTTTCAGTCGATTTTCTTCCCGTAGAAATAGAGATCAAACTTCACATCCATACAAAATATTGTAAATTTTCATATATCTTTTCGAACCATAAACTTAGATGTCTAAAACGTTTGTACCTACCAAACTACACGGCGTCAAATTCCAAAAGCTTGTAATACTTTCAGTCGATTTTCTTCCCGTAGAAATAGAGATCAAACTTCACATCCATACAAAATATTGTAAATTTTCATGTATCTTTTCAAACAATAAAATTTTAGAATGTGTGGGCTAATGCAGCTGTGGACCAAGTGCGATGGTTACTGAGACAAACTGCGTCTTTCTTTTTAACGTGAAATCTGCGTTTTGTTGGGAGTGGCCACAAGCGGTCGACTGTACCAGTATGTGTTGGCCTACACACGTAGAGGCGTGTGCCTTAAACTCCCTCTTAAAGAATAATAGACCAGTAATAATTATCACTGTGTTGTCTGACTTGTAGAACAACAGTGTCATGAATGGAAAACGTCATTGGAATATTTTGTTTGACATCCCGCAGAACAAAGGCGGGAGTGGTTGCTCTCCCATTCAGTGCTGGCACATTTTGGAATCCATTATCCACCCTGATCACCGATCCCCGCCCCACAACACCTTCACAGGGCTAAAATAAATTTTCCGTTCATTTCTTGTATTCCGTAACGTACTTTACTTATCTTGGTATATCTGTTAATGATCTGCTACTGTGGACGTAGTTCAGATAATACTAATGTGTGTAAATTCACTCAGATCTCAATACTTATAATTCAACTATACGTACGTATTGTATCTTCACTGCACCTTATACAGATGACCTGGATGTGGCTTTAGTTACAGGCCGAAACGTGTCGCCTCTATATACTTAATGTAGCCAATAACGAGATGTGTTACTTGAACTGTCTCTATAGTTACAATTTTTTTTCAATGGCTCGACAGCCCCTTGGGGGCCTAGGCCGCCTCATTTTTCGAGGCTTCACGATCACACACTTTTTAGACACACCACACTCGGTAGGACTCCTCTGTGACGAGTGACCAGCTCGTCGCAGAGACCTCTACCTGACAACACATAACACTCACAAGAGATAGACATCCATGCCCTAGGTGGGATTCGAACCCACAATCCCAGCAAGCGAACGGCCGCAGACCCACGCCTTAGACCGCGCGGCCACTGGGATCGGCACAGTTAGCATTGTCTTACCTCAGCCTACTCTCATCGTCGTATTAGCGGTACTTATGACGTTAGTTAGTTTCCTTGTGCAAAAGTTTTGCGTGAATATTAAACCTTTAAAGTACCATTGGATTTGCCCACAGAGGGTATGTTAGGGTTTCATATGATCGTCAGATAAACCCGCATTGATTTCTATAAGCAGCTCTAATAGAGGTATTTTTCATATATCGGTGTGTTTTCTGTGAAGTAGGAACTCAAGTTTTAAGTAGAATTTAGGTCAGGGTTTTTCCTGTGTCTTAAGTCCTTCTAAGTTACATTTCCAAAGTTGCAAGTTGTTACTGCATGCTTCCCATGTAACCGTCCCGATTTAAATTAATAGAAATTACCCCTCCCCTCCCCAGTTGTGGAGGCCACCAAATTACACCGTTCATCATTATATCAAAATTTCGCGGCCCTTTTCTAAAGCTACTAACTATTTTAACGCAGGATCTCTGTCTCTTACATGGGTTCACAAAACGTAGGGCTCATTGTGAACTAACAGATATTTTTCCTGAACACCCAGGCTAGTGGACACTGTGCAGGCACTGAATAACGTATGCGCTCTCGAAACTTACGTGCCAAGTCGACGGCTTGGCCTGGCCCCACGAGGATTCTTTTGTAACGTCGCTGACTTTATGCTTTTTAGAGACAGACCATTCGTAGACAAATTAAGCAAATATTTAACTTTTCCAATAGCATGGCCTGCATTCATAACTGAATGCCATAAGCCTAACTTAATTTTCTTTGAAAACCCAGGCGTATGTGTAAGGATAATATTAAAATGGAAGTTAAAGGACCAGGATGAGAGGGTAGGGCTTCTGATAAGGTCCAGTTGCAAGCACTTGGGAGCATACTAAGTTACCTTTGGGTTACACAAAACGTGGGGAATTTTCTGACAAGTTGGGCGACTGTTAGCTTCTCAAAAAGGACTCTGGTCCATGGAGTTATTTGGTTGTTTGCGATTAAGCGAATCATTCAATAATAATAATAATAATAATAATAATACTTCAGTTTATTAACGTGCAAGCTTAACAGTGTAGGGAAAATTACGAACAAAAGCACAAATACACAGGCACAGCACAATTACACTAACAAAAGCACAAATACACTACAAGCACAATCACAGACACAGCACAATTACACTAACAAAAACACAAATACACAGGCACAGCACAATTACACAAACAAAAGCACAAATACACAGGCACAGCACAATTACACAAACAAAAGCACAAATACACAGGCACAGCACAATTACACTAACAAAAGCACAAATACACAGGCACAGCACAATTACACAAACAAAAGCACACGTACACAGGCACAGCACAATTACACTAACAAAAGCACAAATACACAGACACAGCACAATTACACTAACAAAAGCACAAGTACACAGGCACAGCACAATTACACAAACAAAATCACAAATACACAGGCACAGCACAATTACACAAACAAAAGCACAAATACACAGGCACAGCACAATTACACAAACAAAAACACAATTACACAGGCACAGCACAATTACACAAACAAAAGCACAAATACACAGGCACAGCACAATTACACAAACAAAAACACAATTACACAGGCACAGCACAATTACACAAACAAAAGCACAAATACACAGGCACAGCACAATTACACAAACAAAAGCACAAATAACAGGCACACTACAATTACACAAACAAAAGGAAAACACTGACATATAGGGTGTGAGTGCTGCCTCAGCATCCTTAAAAATTCAATTCAATTCAATGCCGTTTCAATCACGTTTATTAATGTGCTTGTTTAACAGCACAATGGCCAATTACAAAACCAGCACAAAATAATTACAACACAAATTACACAAGTAAACACACACATGACAACACAACAAAACACTCAACAAAAATTAGACTTTTGGCTTAAGTTGAAACACAAGTTAGCTAAATAATTAAAACCGTAAGTTATACGCCTTCAATATTTTCAAAGTGTATTCGTTGCTATATATATATCTATATACTGTCTACAGAAGTTGAGATTTAAATTAGCTAAAGTAATTAAAACCATAGCCGATCCCAGTGGCCGTGCGGTCTAAGGCTTGGTTCTGCGGCCGCTCGCTTACTAGGATCGTGGGTTCGAATCCCGCCTAGGGCATGGATGTCTGTCTCTTGTGAGTGTTGTGTGTTATCAGGTAGAGGTCTCTGCGTCGGGCTGATCACTCGTCCAGAGGAGTCCTACCGAGTGTGGTGTGTCTGTGATCGTGAGGCCTCGAAATGAGGAGGCCCAGGCACACGAAAAGGGGATGTTAAGCCATAGGAAAAAAAAATTAAAACCACAACTCAAATGAAACGTGATACTGGGGGTAAAGCCTGTTTCAGAGCACTAATTCGCTTACTAAATATGTCTGTATCACTGCATATCAAATTTGCAGCTGATACACATCTAGCGGAAGGGCAATTTTTGTGTGCTGCAGAAACATGGTGAAGTCTCTAATATTACAAGAAGACACTCTGAGACTAATATTATCAATCAAGGAAGTACAACATTTACATCCTAGACAAACACGAATGAAAAAAGAGCATCAAAGTAGTGTCTCCTAACTTGTGAAGTATGTAACTTTTAGAAGCTCAAGTTCGCGAGCATAGCTGTACGGAATATGAGGGGAGACAACGACCGAAACACAGAGCTGCGAACTTCCACCGGACGCATTCCAGCATCGGCCTTCTAAAAAGGACTTGTGCCATCTGAACACTTGTGCCCTGGATAGGGAATGTTTTCCATAAGCCCTTTGTAACTTTTCATAAGCCACAGTAGCGGATTCGCCAAGCTTCACACAAAATTTGATGGCACAACGTTGCTCAAACTTTTGCCGGTCCATTTTCGTAACGCACCTCACAAACACAACTTCACTTCAGACGCTCTCAACAATCGCGTAGCAACTGTAGCAAGTTCAAACTTGTACTGAGTCTACGGCAGGGGTTAACCTAACTGCCATGTGAAGGGGGAGGCAGCAGCGTTGTCGGTTCGTGCACAGCGTTGCCAGTCTCATTACTTTTCTACCACACCTCTTATTGGCGTCAGCAGTCGTAATATTATTCAAAGCAGGCGAGGCATATTCTAATTTAGATTTAACTAAGGTAAAGTATAACAATAATAAACTACCAATACTAGAAAAGGAATACATCAGCGTACGTATGTGTCCCAACATTTTGAGTTAGTGAGAAAATACGTAATCAAAGTGATGCTGAAAAAATTTTTGGAATCCAAAAGAACTACTAGATCTTTTTGATGGAGTCGGTGTTATGCATTTATCACACAGTTTGTAATTATAATTAATTGGGTTAGTTTTTCGTTTTAAAGGTGATGACTTTAGTTTTGTCAGTATTAAATTTCATACAGTTAGCAGTCATGATGAAATATGATAATAATAATATGCATTAAATTCGTAGTTTGTTTTCCACAGTAACACCAAGTGTGTACGAAATTTTGTTTTTCTTTACGGAAACTACAAATGTTCTTACTTATAACAGATAATCAGGGTGAGGTATATACAAATTGGCAAGTCACATGTTTTCTAGACCCTACAGAAGGACGCCCTGTATAGGTGAGATGCCACATACACATTATGTTCAGACCATCTCAGAGCCGATCATTAACAGGTGTTGTAGCTCAGTGCTTCAAATTGCAGCACGTGTTACGTTGTATTATTCAAGTGTTATTTGCATACTTGTCCCGTGCAAATGAACTACCGTCTGAGTTAGCTGATACAAATGTCTAACAATATAGACATGCTTTAAATATTTTTTTATGTATATAGTCCATTTCGTCCCTGTTTAATTACGTGCTATAAACGGACAAGAAAATGTGAATTGCTCCTATTATTGAGGCTGAAAAACATTTGAGAATCGAGCATCGGAATTCGGCCATGAACTATTATAAATTTCTAATATTCAGGTTTTAGAGTTATCGATTGTAAATCTCCCCGCTTATGATGTCGCGACAATGATCGATTGTAAATGTTGCTAATATACGGAGGTATGTTAAAATACAGAGTGTTTTTCTGGGAAATATTTACAAATGTAATTTCCAGGGACAGTAACAAAGTGAAAGCACTTTGAATGTTCAAACCATGTTCAGATTCTTGTGGCGGTTTACTCAAAAGAATACCTTTTTAAAGGATGACATACCATTGTGTTGTTTATAACAGAAATCAAGTCGAAGTCTGTCCAAACACAACTAAATTCCATTGATCACACACAACTACATGTTTCGACGTATTTCAGGTCCTCCTCAGGTTCACAGTTTTTGTTTCAAACATATTAGTGCTAATACTAACACATGTTTTTCGGATTTATATTCTTTCCTCAGTATGTTTTAAACAAATTGTTAACCTGAGGATGACCTAAAATAGGTCGAAACATCTAGTTCTGTATAATAAATAGAATTTAGTTGTGTTTGGATGGATTTCGACTTGATTTCTATCAAATGAATACTGTTTTCTGGATGTGACGCCGCGCAAACTGTTAAAAATTTACCGACGTTTCGGAAGCATATGTTGCCTCCGACTGCTGTGCATAGTCTCGTGTGTAGGTAGCATGCACCTATTATTCGATTAGATTGTTAGACCGTAGTGTTGACTGACAGCTGCGACCTGTTCAGCTCCGAAGCAACCTGCAGTCAAACCCAGTAAGAGCTAGGCACCAGCGCTCTGCAGTTCAACGCACCTAAGCCTCCTCCTCTTCTTTTTTACTCGCACAGGAATACTTGTACCGCAGCAGCCTCGTAACAAGTGTCTGCGGCCCGACCTTGATACATACGGCGAGGCGGTGTGGTCTTCCTGTGTCTTGAATCGCTGCTTCCACCCTTCAAATCACAGGGTTACTTCATACACCACATGCTTCAAACATTCACAAACTACGCATTTTGTGCACATATAGGGTTTCTTGCCGTTCGCTTACTAGGATTGTGGGTTCGAATCCCACCGGGGGGGGCATGGATGTCTGTCTCGTGAGGGTTGTGTTTTGTCAGGTGGAGCTGGTCCCTCGTCCAGAGGAGTCCTACAGAGTGTGGTGTGTCTAAAAAGTGTGTGATCGTGAAGCCTCGAAAACTGAGGCGGCCTAGGCCCCCAAGGGGCTGTTGAGCCATTGGGGTGGGGGAAAGTTTCTTACGAATCTTACAATACGCGACGACTATTTATGTAAACAATATTAACCACTTGAACACCGAGTCACCCTGCAACTGACAGTCAAAACAGGTAGTCATGGCGTCTAGCATCACCCCACCGCCCCGGGGGAGGTGTTCATGGCCACATCTTATTAAGTACTCAGTCTGATCTTGTAACCTTTGCAGTCAGAGTCGCCTTGGGGCGACGTATGATCTCAGTTATACATAAAACTTCAGTTCGTACCTCACAGAGCAGTCACTTAATGCTAATACGAATACTAATTTTTTTTTCCCCAATCGCTCGACAGACCCTTGGGCACGTAGGCCGCCTCATTTTTCGACGTTTCACGATCACACACGTTTTTAGACACACCACACTCGGTAGGACTCCTCTGGACGAGGGACCAGCTCGTCGCAGAGACCTCTACCTGACAACAACACCCAACACTCTCAAGAGACATACATCCATGCCCCCGGTGGGATTCGAACCCACGATCCCAGTAAGCGAGCGGCCGCAGGCCCACGCCTTAGACCGCACGGCAACTGGGATCGGCACTAATACTAATACTAACGGTCGCTGTGTAATATCCGTAAGAAAAGTCATTCATTCTGTAGTCTGTCTTACGACGGTCCGTATCCTCTTCCAAAGCGAGTTCTCCATAGGGTGCGATCTAGTGCTTCCTCTTTCAAATTCCTTTATCTTCGCGTTTCCTTAAAGTCATCCAGTAGCTGCGTACGCCGTCTTCTTAGTCTTCCCATCATTTCTATCCTTCCTTCTAACTTTCCTTCAATCACATGTTTCAGAAGGCAGTTTCTACGCAAGATGTGACCAATCCAGTAAGCCTTCCTTCTTTTTATTGTATGTACGATATTCCTCTCCTCCTTGATTCTATGTAATACTTCTTCATTTTTCACACAATCGGTCCAACTGATCTCCATTCTTCTTCAGCACCACATTTCAAACATTTCCACGTATTTGTGATCCAGTTTCCGAAGTGTCCACGTTTCAGCACTACACAAAGCTATGCTCAAAATGTAGCAATTTACTGGATTTTCCTTAAATATTTGTCCAGTTCAGCTGTGAAAAGAGTCCTTTTCTTCTTGAATGCTGCTTTTGCCATGGCAATCCTGGATTTAATTTCACGCGTACACCTTGCACCAAGCGTATGAAACACAAATACACTGCGTGGGCAAAATTCAATTTTCAGTGTTTCAGAACATATTATTTGTAGTGAACGGAGAACCTTAAATGATTAATCGATTAGCCTTTGTAAACGAGACACTGTGTGCTTTGTGATGTATGAACTCAGTTTGTAAATATCCCTATTATACACAAGAACTTAGAGCATCAAGTGCTTAATTTTCACGTAGGCCGTGCCGTGTTCCAGTACTCTTCACTTAAAATGAAACACAGCCTAATTTGAGATTGAAATAGGACTGTTTACCGACGTTCAAACCAGTTCGTAATTCTCATACTTAACAATGAATATTTTAATAAATGATTTGACTACAGTGAATCGAATTACACACGTGATTATACTTTTAAATACTCTATAATATCGCGAGTGATTCCATTGTGCTTTCATCGATAATAATATTATTCAACCAAGGTGTTATTATTATTATTATTATTATTATTATTATTATTGGGGCACGCGGTGGCGCAGTTGGTTGAGGCACTGAGCTACAATCCGGAAAGTCGCGGGTTCGATTCCCGATGGAGTCACTGGAATTTTTCATTGGCATAATCATCCGCCCGCACTATGGCCCTGGGGTCGACTCAGCCTCTAACAGAAATGAGTACCAGGAATATTTCCTGGGGGGGGGGTTAAGGCGGCCGGTGCGTAGGGCTGACAACCTTACCACTTTCATATGCCGATTGTCTTGAAATCTGGGAGCCTCAACATCCTGGAACCCCAAGGGTCTGTACAGGCCTGTAATGGGATATGTATTTTAGCTTTTGCAGCGACAGAATTCAATAACATTCTTTTCTGGCTGTGAGCGTCTTCAGAATTTGAATGCCCGACGCGGCTGTCAGCCCAAAAAGATTTTGTTGAAAGAATTATTATGCTTCTTATTTGTTAGTCATCGTACCATTTCATTTGCGTGTGATATAGAAGATTATTGTATTTGTTTGCGGAAGTTTGTATACCCTGGGCTAAAGACAGCGTCGTAAAATAAGCAATGAATAAATAATAGTAGATTATTGCTTTACGAAGGAGTTTAATTTGTATGTAGTAATGTCAAGCGTTGTGGATTCATTTCTGAACGTCTATTCAAGGATTTACTTTCTGTACCATCAGGTCTAACATTCAAAAATTCTACGTTCTACCACAGAGTATATTTATATTTTGTATGGATCTCAGAACAAACAGCGATTATTTCCCTATCCAAAATTAACTGACTGGTTTTTATAACCGAGACGGAGAGTGTTTACTGCGCGGTACGGACTGTATTTATGTGTTTCTGTGGATCTCAGAACAAACAGCGATTATTTCACTGTACAACATTAACTGACTGGTTTGTATAACTGAGACGGAGTGTGTTTACTGCGTGGTACGGACTGTATTTATGTGTTTTGTGTGGATCTCAGAACAAACAGCGATTATTTCACTGTACAGCATTAACTGATTGGTTTGTATAACTGAGACGGAGTGTGTTTACTGCGCGGTACGGACTGTATTTATGTGTTTTGTGTGGATCTCAGAACAAACAGCGATTATTTCCCTATCCAAAATTAACTGACTGGTTTTTATAACCGAGACGGAGAGTGTTTACTGCGCGGTACGGACTGTATTTATGTGTTTCTGTGGATCTCAGAACAAACAGCGATTATTTCACTGTACAACATTAACTGACTGGTTTGTATAACTGAGACGGAGTGTGTTTACTGCGTGGTACGGACTGTATTTATGTGTTTTGTGTGGATCTCAGAACAAACAGCGATTATTTCACTGTACAGCATTAACTGATTGGTTTGTATAACTGAGACGGAGTGTGTTTACTGCGCGGTACGGACTGTATTTATGTGTTTTGTGTGGATCTCAGAACAAACAGCGATTATTTCACTGTACAGCATTAACTGACTGGTTTGTATAACTGAGACGGAGTGTGTTTACTGCGCGGTACGGACTGTATTTATGTGTTTTGTGTGGATCTCAGAACAAACAGCTATTATTACACTGTACAACATTAACTGACTGGTTTGTATAACCGAGATGGAGAGTGTTTACTGCGCGGTACGGACTGTATTTATGTGTTTTGTGTGGATCTCAGAACAAACAGCTATTATTACACTGTACAACATTAACTGACTGGTTTGTATAACTGAGACGGAGTGTGTTTACTGCGCGGTACGGACTGTATTTATGTGTTTTGTGTGGATCTCAGAACAAACAGCTATTATTACACTGTACAACATTAACTGACTGGTTTGTATAACCGAGATGGAGAGTGTTTACTGCGCGGTACGGACTGTATTTATGTGTTTTGTGTGGATCTCAGAACAAACAGCTATTATTACACTGTACAACATTAACTGACTGGTTTGTATAACTGAGACGGAGTGTGTTTACTGCGCGGTACGGACTGTATTTATGTGTTTTGTGTGGATCTCAGAACAAACAGCTATTATTACACTGTACAACATTAACTGACTGGTTTGTATAACCGAGATGGAGAGTGTTTACTGCGCGGTACGGACTGTATTTATGTGTTTTGTGTGGATCTCAGAACAAACAGCGATTATTTCACTGTACAACATTAACTGACTGGTTTGTATAACCGAGATGGAGAGTGTTTACTGCGCGGTACGGACTGTATTTATGTGTTTTGTGTGGATCTCAGAACAAACAGCTATTATTACACTGTACAACATTAACTGACTGGTTTGTATAACCGAGATGGAGAGTGTTTACTGCGCGGTACGGACTGTATTTATGTGTTTTGTGTGGATCTCAGAACAAACAGCGATTATTTCACTGTACAACATTAACTGACTGGTTTGTATAACCGAGATGGAGAGTGTTTACTGCGCGGTACGGACTGTATTTATGTGTTTTGTGTGGATCTCAGAACAAACAGCTATTATTACACTGTACAACATTAACTGACTGGTTTGTATAACCGAGATGGAGAGTGTTTACTGCGCGGTACGGACTGTATTTATGTGTTTTGTGTGGATCTCAGAACAAACAGCGATTATTTCACTGTACAACATTAACTGACTGGTTTGTATAACCGAGATGGAGAGTGTTTACTGCGCGGTACGGACTGTATTTATGTGTTTTGTGTGGATCTCAGAACAAACAGCGATTATTTCACTGTACAACATTAACTGACTGGTTTGTACTAGTATAACTGAGACGGAGTGTGTTTACTGCGCGGTACGGACTGTATTTATGTGTTTTGTGTGGATCTCAGAACAAACAGCGATTATTTCACTGTACAACATTAACTGACTGGTTTGTATAACTGAGACGAAGTGTGTTTACTGCGCGGTACGGACTGTATTTATGTGTTTTGTGTGGATCTCAGAAGAAACAGCGATTATTTCACTGTACAACATTAACTGACTGGTTTATATAACTGAGACGGAGTGTGTTTACTGCGCGGTACGGACTGTATTTATGTGTTTTATGTGGATCTCAGAACAAACAGCGATTATTTCCCTATCCAAAATTAACTGACTGGTTTTCATAACCGAGATGGAGAGTGTTTACTGCGCCGTACGGACTGAATCTTTAAATACGTATAATTCAGTTAATTTTTGCCTTCAACTCTCTCTTCCCATGTCAGTGTCATTTCGCCAGTGCTGCATGTTACTCTCACCAGAACGACATGCGGACGAAGTCTGGAAACATTTCTAAAAGCAATGCTCTTTTGGAAATCGGGGAGCATGGGATAGAAGAAAATTTGCACTTTTTCTGTCGCATTTAAAGGTTTAAAATTCTCACACGTATCCCCATTTGTGAGAACTGCTGAATGAACCTTGATAAAATTTGACATTGAACGGTCTTAGGAAAATTTGTCGAGCAGTGTAAATTTTTGTTTAGATTGGACAATTTTTTGACCGCTTTATGTGAAGATATGCTTGCATTTATATTCGCATTTCTGTTCTGCTCATTCACAGTTGCTATTCCGCTTTCTGTAAAACATAAATTCTGTTGACGTTACAAACAACTTTATTGGACATCCAACAGACTGCCACCTGATGCTGCAAATTCGTCATCATTCCTGTGACGCAATAATCACATTTCCCCCGCTGCGCCGAGGTTAAGTGAATTGATGTGATCTCCTAAGGGACTGTGTGATCTCGTACAGATGTGTCTTGGGGTTGCCAGTGCTGAGGTCTTCGTAATGGACACGCAGTGTGCAAACTGAATGTTTAAACGTTGTTTAGATCGAAGTCATGCTTAAAATATGAAATTCATCAGACAATAACCTAACACAGCGGTATTCAACCTTTTTTGTTCGCGTACCACCAGATATAATTTCTCTTCGACTTTGTACCCCCAAAGTTGTTGGTGCATATTTCAAGTTATACACAGTCTATAATCTACATCTAAAATAAGTTAAATAAATTACATCCAAATTTATGTATTAAATATAAGTTTTAAATGAGAAAAAAGGAGAATCAAGCTATTAAATAACAGATATATTATTGCCTATCATATAAAAATTAATAAAGGAACAAAGGTATTTTAGCAAAGCAAAATTATATGCACTATGTGGAATAAAATGAAACTAGCCGCCCAGATAAGAATCACATAAAGGAGAGAGAGAGAGAGAGACAAATGACTCTTCCAAATCGCATGTCCTTACGTCCGGGTCTCTTGTGGCTAACCCTAAATCTGGCCCTGATTATTCAGTGTTTATCATGAAATAATATATTTATTTTTTTATTTTACGTACCCCCTAAGATGTCTTCGCGTACCGCCGGGAGTACGAGAACCCCAGGTTGAATACCACTGCCCTAACACACAGTAAAGACACCGCTTTCCAATTGCAAGATTATTCTGTTAATTTTATCTAGAAATATAACAGCTATTTGCTGTGATAATCACGCGAGAGACGTAGATACACTCGGTGGACAAAATGCAGATATTTTCAGTTGGTAAATGTAGTAACCGTTGTGGTTTATAGGGTTTGGGAATTGTGTTCTTAAATGGTTTCTGATAAAATGTATAATATCTTTCTTTCTTCATACACAGTGTGTACTGGGAGGAATCTGTCGTACTGACGGAGAATATTTCTTCGGTTAATTATTCCTACATGTATATATGTATACGTATATGTATATAAACATTCCAGTTTCCAAGTTGATCAGTTATATCGGTGTGAATTAAGCTAAGAAACGTTTTCCCGAGTTATGGCAGATTCCTCCTCGTACACTCTGTATAAGCTACGGAATAAGAATATGATATTGGTGCAGTTTATAAATGTGTTAACACGTAAGCCAATTTCAAAACGTGTTTTGGCTTATTAATGTTTAAAGACACTGGTAAGTCGTAACGGAAATATCTGAAACTTGACTGACACTATCCACTTATTTAAAATGAAGACATCGATAATTTATGCCACTCAGAGTCTCACCTGAAGCGGTAGTATTTGTAACTTTGTAGTTGGGAGGTGTCTAGTTCGAATCTCTGCCGGGACACTGCCGATCCTTTCTGAGACCTCCTTGTTTTCCTCGGTTCCTTCAAGCTAATTACGGTATTGCGCTTTTAATTTGGCCTCTACCGCTTCCTTCCATATCCTTTCCAATTCATCATTCACTGATGTTCCTACCACTCATTTGCTCTTTAGTCCGGAGCTAACGAGTGCGTCGAAGTGAAGTATAAATAAATGAAACAATCATGTTTCTACGCGTCTGTGAAAGTGTAAACCAGTGTGGTAACTTGTGGTAGGCAGTGGTGTGAACAAGTGTGGTACTTTGTGATACGCAATGATGTGAACCAGTGTGGTAACTTGTGGTAGGCAGTGGTGTGAACAAGTGTGGTACTTTGTGATACGCAATGATGTGAACCAGTGTGGTAACTTGTGGTAGGCAGTGGTGTGAACAAGTGTGGTACTTTGTGATACGCAATGATGTGAACCAGTGTGGTAACTTGTGGTAGGCAGTGGTGTGAACAAGTGTGGTACTTTGTGATACGCAATGATGTGAACCAGTGTGGTAACTTGTGGTAGGCAGTGGTGTGAACAAGTGTGGTACTTTGTGATACGCAATGATGTGAACCAGTGTGGTAACTTGTGGTAGGCAGTGGTGTGAACAAGTGTGGTACTTTGTGATACGCAATGATGTGAACCAGTGTGGTAACTTGTGGTAGGCAGTGGTGTGAACAAGTGTGGTACTTTGTGATACGCAATGATGTGAACCAGTGTGGTAACTTGTGGTAGGCAGTGGTGTGAACAATTGTGGTACTTTGTGATAAGCAATGATGTGAACCAGTGTCGTAACTTGTGGTAGGCAGTGGTGTGAACAAGTGTGGTACTTTGTGATACGCAATGATGTGAACCAGTGTGGTAACTTGTGGTAGGCAGTGGTGTGAACAAGTGTGGTACTTTGTGATACGCAATGATGTGAACCAGTGTGGTAACTTGTGGTAGGCAGTGGTGTGAACAAGTGTGGTACTTTGTGATACGCAATGATGTGAACCAGTGTGGTAACTTGTGGTAGGCAGTGGTGTGAACAAGTGTGGTACTTTGTGATACGCAATGATGTGAACCAGTGTGGTAACTTGTGGTAGGCAGTGGTGTGAACAAGTGTGGTACTTTGTGATACGCAATGATGTGAACCAGTGTGGTAACTTGTGGTAGGCAGTGGTGTGAACAAGTGTGGTACTTTGTGATACGCAATGATGTGAACCAGTGTGGTAACTTGTGGTAGGCAGTGGTGTGAACAAGTGTGGTACTTTGTGATACGCAATGATGTGAACCAGTGTGGTAACTTGTGGTAGGCAGTGGTGTGAACAAGTGTGGTACTTTGTGATACGCAATGATGTGAACCAGTGTGGTAACTTGTGGTAGGCAGTGGTGTGAACAATTGTGGTACTTTGTGATAAGCAATGATGTGAACCAGTGTCGTAACTTGTGGTAGGCAGTGGTGTGAACAAGTGTGGTACTTTGTGATACGCAATGATGTGAACCAGTGTGGTAACTTGTGGTAGGCAGTGGTTGTGAACAAGTGTGGTACTTTGTGATACGCAATGATGTGAACCAGTGTGGTAACTTGTGGTAGGCAGTGGTGTGAACAAGTGTGGTACTTTGTGATACGCAATGATGTGAACCAGTGTGGTAACTTGTGGTAGGCAGTGGTGTGAACAAGTGTGGTACTTTGTGATACGCAATGATGTGAACCAGTGTGGTAACTTGTGGTAGGCAGTGGTGTGAACAAGTGTGGTACTTTGTGATACGCAATGATGTGAACCAGTGTGGTAACTTGTGGTAGGCAGTGGTGTGAACAAGTGTGGTACTTTGTGATACGCAATGATGTGAACCAGTGTGGTAACTTGTGGTAGGCAGTGGTGTGAACAAGTGTGGTACTTTGTGATACGCAATGATGTGAACCAGTGTGGTAACTTGTGGTAGGCAGTGGTGTGAACAATTGTGGTACTTTGTGATAAGCAATGATGTGAACCAGTGTGGTAACTTGTGGTAGGCAGTGGTGTGAACAAGTGTGGTACTTTGTGATACGCAATGATGTGAACCAGTGTGGTACCTTGTGGTGCTCAGTGATGTGAGCTAGTGTGGTACTTCTTCGTAGTGCGCAGTGCGCATGCGCAGTGGTGTGAACCAGTGTTGTATCTTGCGCAGTGCGCAGCGATGTGAAATAGGCCTGGTCTATAGAGTTACTGTATGCCGCCCACATAGAAATTACGACCTTCAACCATCTTCTTTTCCGCCTGAAGCTTACTTTAAAATCGCCTCTTTGAAACACAAAGTATAACTCACGTAGTGCTCGAAAAACCAACGCTACATAACACTTGTTTCTACCATACACTGTTTTACTTTACGAGCTATTCTGAGCTGAAGAGTAGGTTTTGTTTTAAATAAATGAGGAAGTATTCTACCTCCTCTCTTTCATTCCTTTCGCCGCGATGTTTCTTCTTTTTTTTTTTTTACTTTTTATGCTGTTTTATCCTTAGCTGCCTTGTAACAACTTTCCCCCTTTTCTCATTATGTTAGCGCCCAGCCCAAAACTCCAGTCTCTTGATGAGTAGAAGCCAGAAGATATTGGTCCCAGTCTAAAACACTAATAACCTTTATGTCTGTGTAGAACTGCAGCACGCAGCTTTAGCTTTGGCAATAACAAGAGCAACATCGCACCTGTTTAGCTTACAGCTGCTTTCTCGAACACAGCAATTTTATTTCCTCTTATCTAACTAAAATCTTACCACAGTTTTTAATGAACGCATAAATTTCTAATAACTAATTCCATGGAGCAGAGTCTTTCTTTAGAAGTTAACATTGAAGAAATTCCCCGCCTTTTATCAAACCGCAAGGCTCATAACTGGATTCAAAATCCCGCAATTTCTCTCTGTCATAAATGACACGAATCCAGTCCACGCCCTTTTACTTTTTTTCTTTAAGATCCATTTTAATATCATCCTCTTATCTACGCTTAGATCGTTTAGAAAAGCCCCTTGATCTTCGATGAAAATTATGTTTTTAAGATTTAGAATTGTGGAAAATAATACCTCGAGTTTCAGGCGCATCCTAATTTTCAGTTCGGAAAAATGTGAAAAAAAAAGTGTCTTAAATTCTAAGTAATACGTGTTTATGAAGCAGCTTGTTGTCTTTCAGATGTGCTGTGACCATTTTGGAGGGGAGCTGTAACTATGAGGCAGCTGAGGGGTAAGGTCATAGGATTGCTCCTACCTCACGCCTTAAATACCGACATTAACATAATTATACAACATATACTGTCGAACCCGGTTATAACGACATCGTTTTATGCGACACCTCGTCTATAACGTCAGATATTATGTGGCACCAATTAATTCCTATATGTTAAAGATAACATTATATTCCTCGGTTATAACAACACTCGTTTATAACGACACAGAGTATTCAGTCCCTCTCATGACGTATTAAACGATTTGACTCTACTATTTTGCGTCGTAGGCAGCCTCATAGCCGTGCTCCTTTCTCTGGAGAGGAACTGCCGGCACACGAAACTGACCACCGGTCATCGTCTAAATCCAAGTTTAAATATACGTGGAGCTATTCCTCCAAAAATCCATGCGTACTCTGGAACCGGTGTAGCTGTTGGAAGGGCTGTAATAAATGGGTTAAGAGGTAGACGACAGGGAAATCTGTTGCTCGATTCCCGACAGAGGCAGAGAATTTGTTCTTTCCCATCTCGTCAAGCCTGGCACAGAAGCTCACCAAGCTTCCTCTTCAATATGGGTTCTGTTCCAGGGGATAAAGCTGTGGAGGCGTGAAGCTCATTACTCGCTGGGATTAAGAATGCGTGGCGCTGTAAGTCTATTGCATCCTGCGTGTTTATGTTTTGTTATTTGATTAACCAGACGGACGATTCTTTGATCTTTGAATGACACTTATATTTCCTGCGATATATTACGTTGCCATTAGCGAATATGATACGGACTGGTCACTCCCAGGTTCGAATACCGACAGTGCTAAGACATTTTTCTCCTCCCCAGAAACGTCCAGACCGAATTTGGGGCCCATCCACCCTCCTATTCAGTGGGTATCGAGGTTCTTCCCCGGCAGTAAAGTGGTAAGGCGTGAAGTTGACCACTCATCTTCATCTAGTGCCGAGGTTAAAGAATGAATAGAGCTACACCTCTACTGTCACTGTATACCTGTATACAGGGACACCTTTACCTTTACCTTTATTATGTGACACTTAGAATTGTGAGGGAGAGAGGGTGTGGCTTCAGCGAATTAAAGCACCGTTGGAGGTCGTCATAGCAGTTACACTGAGGCGCACGCTATACAGGATTTACCACACGAGGTTAAAGCCCAGAAAGCTAGGCCCCCATTTGGCTCTCTTGAACGCGGCTTCTGTAACCACCTGCGCTTGCGCCAACGTAATTTAAAGCCTCTTATCAAAATCGTAAGGGCTTTACGCATCCACGCTCGGTGTTTTTGACAGTAGTTATTATTATGAAATTTGAGGTATCTGATGGAGAGTAGTTAGCGTGTCTGGTGGACTGCAGTCACGCGGAAGATGTATAGGAGGGGCTGAAGATGTTTGTACAGAACACCCTTGAGCTGTTGTGTATAAAAAGGGGGGAAGAACAGGCTGCTATTATGATGAAACAGGTGCCTACAGTGGAACATGGAGAAAATATAGAGTAGATCTTGAAGGAGGAGAAGCAGAATGTGTCGTTATAGAAACCCGTTTCACAGCTTCGCGTTTGCTATCATTCATTTCGTGGCATGAACACTCGCTGCTTGTGGCTCCATCTGCAACATATCATGCAGAAATAGAGTAACATAATTGTCTGTGCGTTAAAAGGTGTTATACTTTGTTCCTTTATTAATTTTTATATGATAGACAATAATATATTTGTTATTTAATAGCTTGACTCTCCTTTTTCTCATTTAAAACTTATTATTATTATTATTATTATTATTATTTACTGCAATTGGGTTTTCACCCGGTGGCAGTAGTCCTTACACTAGTACACACAATACAAATGTTTTCACCCGGTGGCAGTAGTCCTTACACTAGTACACACAATACAAATGTTTTCACCCGGTGGCAGTAGTCCTTACACTAGTACACACAATACAAATGTTTTCACCCGGTGGCAGTAGTCCTTACACTAGTACACACAATACAAATGTTTTCACCCGGTGGCAGTAGTCCTTACACTAGTACACACAATACAAATGTTTTCACCCGGTGGCAGTAGTCCTTACACTAGTACACACAATACAAATGTTTTCACCCGGTGGCAGTAGTCCTTACACTAGTACACACAATACAAATGTTTTCACCCGGTGGCAGTAGTCCTTACACTAGTACACACAATACAAATGTTTTCACCCGGTGGCAGTAGTCCTTACACTAGTACACACAATACAAATGTTTTCACCCGGTGGCAGTAGTCCTTACACTAGTACACACAATACAAATGGACATATAAATATACATAAAATTAACAATACAAAACAAACTATACACAATTACAAAACAAAATACATACAGTAAATACAAGTACACACATTAGAACACCATACACACATTACAAAAACATCCACACCTTGCAAAAGCATCCACTCCTTACAAAAGCATCCACACCTTACAAAAACATCCATACCTTACAAATACATCCACACCTTACAAATGATGTGCATACTGATGTGCACTATAAGACATTATGTACAGCTACAATATGGTACAGCCGATCTCAGTGGCCGCGCGGTCTAAGGCGTGGGTCTGTGGTCGCTCGCTTGCTGGGATTGCGGGTTCGAATCCTGTCGGGAGCATACATGTCTGTCTCATGTGAGTGTTGTGTGTTGTCAGGTAGACGTCTCTGCGTCGGGCTGATCACTTTTCCAGAGGAGTCCTCCCGAGTGTGGTGTTTCTAACTGAATGTGATCCGGAAACCTGAACAGTGAATCAAAATATGGTAGGTTTTTATAATCATGAAATATAACAAGGGGTTGAACGTATTTGCTGCTCTCTGGACATATGGGGAAAGAATAAAATATCTGGTTTCTTCTTTAAATTGCTTCTTAAGGGCAGAAAAATAGCAGCAAGTAGGCCTAAAACAAGTGATTATTATCTAAAGTAATTTTGGGTAATTTTTTTTACAATACGTATAAATCTTTATGTTGATGAGCCTGAAGGAAGCTGACAAAACAGTGACATGTACTTCATACCGTAAGCGTGATTCATGTAGGTACAGTAACTTCACGCTACAACATGTCGTGAAGCCACGGGGTGTGGGGGGGGAGTAGAGGTACAGATCTACTCATTCATGACTTCAGCGCTAGATGAGGGTTGGTGGTGAACGCCGCTCCCCGGACTCTTTACCCTTGCAAAAGACCCGGTAAACATTGTACAGGAGGCTGAGGGCCTTGAGACGCCTCTGGATGGATTAGAAAAACCTCGCCCCAACCTGGTTTCGAAAACCAGACCGTCCAGCCCCTGGCGAGTCGGTATATTGACGACGATATCCCGGCTTCCCTATCGTGTAACTAATTCAATAAATTCTTCCCGCGAGTGGTTGAATGATTGAATTTTACAGTAGCAATTAAACTTCGTTGAAAACTTATAGTTGCTCATTTGCTCAAGCACATTTCCATGTTTTATTGAACCGTGTTAAGAAGAACCAGACACTGTTCCTGTGCTGGGGTAGGTAAATTTAGACCACATTTTTCGATCTTACTCCCGCAAGATCTGTTTTAATATTATCCTGCTCTTTACGTCTAGGCACCTGAAGGGGTCTTCTTGTTTCAAGGTTTTCGGGTCAAAATGTTTTCCCCATGATGGACATAGGCCTACACTTCTATCTTGGCGAAGGTATTTATCAGAAAGTTGGCCCCGTTTAGAGAATTGCATAGAACGCAAATTGTGAAGGGTTATAATATATCACGAAACTGCCTTCGGAAATTTAATTGGCCGATGTGACCTACAGCATATGTTAAGACATGAGGAGCTTCCTTGCTCAGTACACATGGTGGTGTTTTGGTACTGCAATTCTGCCTCACAATTGCTGTGTTTTTAGATGTTTTACATTATATTTTGATAGATAGGTACCAAAGTTTCGAAAGCACCTGTAACTTCTAACTTATAAAAACACAGAAGTAGCAGGCTCCGTCAAAACGTTTGTTTCTCTCTACCAGACTACACGGTGTCATGTTTCAGAAGACAGATTCTCTTAGTCATCGTCTTGAGAATCTCAAAAGTCTCGAATTCTTCCCTGGCTCAACAAATGTCATAACTTGAAATGTTACAGAGAATACAGTTGAACCCGGTTATAAACGACATCGGTTTATACGACACCCCGTCTATAACGTCAGATATTCTGTGGTACCAATTAATTCCTCACTGTTAACCATAACATTATACTCAGCGGTTATAACAACTCTCGTTTATAACGACACAATATATTCGTTCCTCTTTAAGACGTTATAACCGAGTTCGACTGTATTTGAAATCCTCCATTTTCGTTTAATTGTGAATGTGTAAGAGAATTTGAGATTCTGAATCTCCATATTGAATATGTATAACGTATATTGAATGTCGCGGTATATTCGAGATTGTATTAATGCTTAGAGCCGATCCCAGTGGCCGTGCGGTCTAAGGCGTGGGTCTTCGGCCGCTCGCTTACTAGGATTGTCGGTTCGAATCCCACCGGGGGCATGGATGTGTCTGTTGTGAGTGTTGTGTATTGTCAGGTAGAGGTCTCTGCGACGGGCTGGTCACTCGTCCAGAGGAGTCCTACCGACTGTGGTGTGTCTCAAATGTGTGTGACCATGAAACCTCGACGAAACGAGGAGGCCCAGGCCCATATAGGGCTGTCGAGCCATTAAAAGAAAGAAAAAAGATTAATGCTTAGTACGTGGGGGTGGAATAAAGACTGTTTCAAAAAAGTATGAACGGAATTTGAAATATGGCAGGTAAAGATGTTTTAAAGTGGTGGCCTTCCGAAGTTCTGTGTACTTGGAAACAAGGGAGCAAAATAAACGTGATATGCATTCTAACATTGTGTCCGTGAGTTTGCTTACAGTAAGAACACATCGCGTTTTATCTGTCATTTTATTGCTGAAAAAGAACGATGTCTTACGTCAGCGGTTGTCAAAGTATTTCACTTCGAAGAGCACCTTTAGGATATGTTACGATGTTGTCTGAGGAAAACCATGGAATTCTAATTTCTATGTCGTCTTTTGGAATAGGAGCAGTATATATAGGACACATGACTATGGTGAAATGTGACGTCAAAAGACACTGTAGACCTGCTGTGCCCGGGAAATGAATTCCTGTAATCACTGATTCGGAATAGCTCTGATAGTTGAATTAGGCAGATGTTTAGACAAAGCTAAATATAAGTGGTTTGATAAGATAATAGATTTGTTAAATTCATTTCATTCTGCAGTCTGTCTTACGACAGGTCCGTAGCCTCTTCCAAAGCGAGTTCTCCACAGGGTGCGATCTAGTGCTTCCTCTTTCAATTTCCAGTATCCTCTCTTTTCCTTAAGGTCATCCAGTAGCTGCTTACGCCTTCTCCCTCGTTTTCCCGTAATTTCTATCCTTCCCTCTAACTTTCCTTCAATCACGTGTTTCAGAAGGCAGTTCCTACGCAAGATGTGACCAATCCAGTTAGCCTTTCTTCTTTTTATTGTATGTACGATATTCCTCTCCTCCTTGACTCTGTGTAATACTTCATTTCTCACACGATCTGTCCAACTGATCTTCTCCATTCTTCTCCAGCACCACATTTCAAAACTCTCCAGATACTTCTGATCTACTTCCCGAAGTGTCGACGTTTCGTCACCACACAAACTATGCTCCAGATGTAGCGACATTTTAAAGGAACCTGCTGCTTACATAATCAGGTTAACCACTCGCCCTAATGATTAAACCTGCCGGTCCCTCTAAAACATTGGCACACATTTACCAGACTACACGGCGTTACATCATAGAAGATATCACTCTCAGAATTCATCTCTGTGGAAGCCTCAAATCTCACAATAAAATTAAAGTCTTCCCTGAAGATGGAGTGAATACGTTGCTCCGAAACATCTCTATTTATCTATTGATCTACCAGACTGCACGGCATCATATGCCAGAAGATCTTAGTTTCAATCTTAATTACCCGTCACCCAATTTGCTATGCTAATATGGCCAGGAACAAGCCGTCGGTGTTTGGCTACACTGGAGCCATCTACGCATCTCTTGCCCCCCGGTGATGATGGCAGACAGGACGTATTAAGTAGCGGCCAGCTACTCATTAGCCCAAATCAAGCAATAATTATTACGAAATTGCCTTCGACTCAATTGTAGTCTTCTGTATAAAGAAACCGGTTACGCTGCAGGAGATGGCTACATAGCTACTGCTCTACCTGCACACTTTACATTTGGTATTAACCACCCAGTGCTGGTTCAGTTCTGACATGGGACATGAAATGCCAGACAGACCTAGTAGGCTCGTTACCGGTAGCGTAATGCCTAGCTTAGTTTGTTACGAGACTGAGCCTACGTCCTCTAATGACACTTTTTGTTTCCTTTGGCTCGACAGCCCCTTGGGGGCCTAGGCCTCCTCATTGTTGAGGTTTCAAGATAACACATTTAGACACACCACACTCGGTAGGATTCCTCTGGACGAGTGATCGGCCCGACGCAGAGACCTCTACCTGACAACACACAACACTCACAATAGAAAGACATCCATGCCCCCGACGGGATTCGAACCCATAATCCCAGCAAGCGAGCGGCCGCAGACCGACGCTTTACACCGTGCGGCCACTGGGAATCGGCAATGACACTCATTTGGGTCGGCTTAATTCCGCTGTCAGCAGCCCAAAGCTGCTACATAGCTTCTAGTGGTAGTAAAGTTAGTGAATAATGAATTGGAAATAGTATGAGAGTAAGCGGTGGCGGCGTAATTTAAGGTACTGTCCCGACAGAATGGACTGATAGGACAAGTAGCAGATTTTCTGTATGATCCAGAGGTCTATTTTTCCGGAAATGATCGATACAGTAGTACTAAGTAACCCCTTAAAATGGAACGTAATCTCTTTTTAAAGACTCAGTCTGTACCGCACAGTAAACACATTCCGTCTCAGTTATACAAACCAGCCAGTTAATATTGTATAGTGAAATAATTGCTGTTTGTTCTGAGATCCACACAAAACACATAAATACAGTCCGTACCGCGCAGTAAACACACTCCGTCTCAGTTATACAAACCAGTCAGTTAATGTTGTACAGTGAAATAATCGCTGTTTGTTCTGAGATCCACACAAAACACATAAATACAGTCCGTACCGCGCAGTAAACACACTCCGTCTCAGTTATACAAACCAGTCAGTTAATGCTGTACAGTGAAATAATCGCTGTTTGTTCTGAGATCCACACAAAACACATAAATACAGTCCGTACCGCGCAGTAAACACACTCCGTCTCAGTTATACAAACCAGTCAGTTAATGTTGTACAGTGAAATAATCGCTGTTTGTTCTGAGATCCACACAAAACACATAAATACAGTCCGTACCGCGCAGTAAACACACTCCGTCTCAGTTATACAAACCAGTCAGTTAATGTTGTACAGTGAAATAATCGCTGTTTGTTCTGAGATCCACACAAAACACATAAATACACTGTGTGGGCAGAACGTACAATTTGTGAATGTTAAACATGGCGGTACATACAGTCCGTACCGCGCAGTAAACACACTCCGTCTCAGTTATACAAACCAGTCAGTTAATGTTGTACAGTGAAATAATCGCTGTTTGTTCTGAGATCCACACAAAACACATAAATACAGTCCGTACCGCGCAGTAAACACACTCCGTCTCAGTTATACAAACCAGTCAGTTAATGTTGTACAGTGAAATAATCGCTGTTTGTTCTGAGATCCACACAAAACACATAAATACAGTCCGTACCGCGCAGTAAACACACTCCGTCTCAGTTATACAAACCAGTCAGTTAATGTTGTACAGTGAAATAATCGCTGTTTGTTCTGAGATCCACACAAAACACATAAATACAGTCCGTACCGCGCAGTAAACACACTCCGTCTCAGTTATACAAACCAGTCAGTTAATGTTGTACAGTGAAATAATCGCTGTTTGTTCTGAGATCCACACAAAACACATAAATACAGTCCGTACCGCGCAGTAAACACACTCCGTCTCAGTTATACAAACCAGTCAGTTAATGTTGTACAGTGAAATAATCGCTGTTTGTTCTGAGATCCACACAAAACACATAAATACAGTCCGTACCGCGCAGTAAACACACTCCGTCTCAGTTATACAAACCAGTCAGTTAATGTTGTACAGTGAAATAATCGCTGTTTGTTCTGAGATCCACACAAAACACATAAATACAGTCCGTACCGCGCAGTAAACACACTCCGTCTCAGTTATACAAACCAGTCAGTTAATGCTGTACAGTGAAATAATCGCTGTTTGTTCTGAGATCCACACAAAACACATAAATACAGTCCGTACCGCGCAGTAAAACACACTCCGTCTCAGTTATACAAACCAGTCAGTTAATGTTGTACAGTGAAATAATCGCTGTTTGTTCTGAGATCCACACAAAACACATAAATACAGTCCGTACCGCGCAGTAAAACACACTCCGTCTCAGTTATACAAACCAGTCAGTTAATGTTGTACAGTGAAATAATCGCTGTTTGTTCTGAGATCCACACAAAACACATAAATACAGTCCGTACCGCGCAGTAAACACACTCCGTCTCAGTTATACAAACCAGTCAGTTAATGCTGTACAGTGAAATAATCGCTGTTTGTTCTGAGATCCACACAAAACACATAAATACAGTCCGTACCGCGCAGTAAACACACTCCGTCTCAGTTATACAAATCAATCAGTTAATGCTGTACAGTGAAATAATCGCTGTTTGTTCTGAGATCCACACAATACACATAAATACACTGTGTGGGCAGAACGTACAGTTTGTGAATGTTAAACATGGCGGTACATATAGTAACCACTAGACTTCAGAATTTTAAAATATGTAATTTCATTGTCGTTTGTTGCTTCCAGTTTGTGATGCTACCGTAACTGGTAGATTTTCGTCTAGTTTCCATTAAAATAAAAAACAAATTTACATTCACCAAGACATACAAACATAGCTTCAGGAATAATTCAGTATCTAAAATTACAATATAGGCATAGCTCTGTAATGGGAATGGCGTGATATCAATGTCGACACTTGGTACCTTGTTAGTTCTACTACACAGTGTTGGTGTTACGAAGCTGATTTTGGGTTTTATAATACTGGATGACCTTAAGTAAACGAAAAGATAGAGGGAAATCGAAAGAAGAGGCACTAGATCCACTCTGTGGAGGATTCGCTTTGAGAGAGGCTATGGACTTGTCGTAAGACAGACAACGGAATGAATGAATGAATGCCCCGTAGCCCCGTCGCTTATAAAAAAAAATATTCTCACCTACCATCGTGTACATTTTTTTTTTTTTGCCTGCCACTCTTTCTATTATAAATAACAAAACTTGTAATAGCGCACAAAGCACAACTTCTTCATCTACTATAATGTCACAATTCACCAACACATGCACTTCACTATTAAAATTAATAATTTGTTAAAAAGCCCTACATATGTTTCGGTCGGTTAACCGGCCATCATCAGGGGGCGACTAGAGTTACGTAATACAAACACATTCATTAGGTTATCCAGAGATGTGGATTAAAACAGTCAAGTGTGGATATTATAAAACTGCAATAATAAAATGATAAGTTCTAAAATTCACGTCGTATTAGAGATCACTTCCAATGGGTGTTGCACGACGTGTTGCAAATCACTTCTTCATCTACCTTCATACTGTAGCCAACTATCTGTGGCTCTCCTCTTCAGTCTGTACAAAATATGACGTGGATATTCCCTCAGCCGATATATCTGAGGTTTACCAGACAAGATTTATGGTCGACATATTGATGACTCCTCCTAAAGATCCTCGTGTGTTACCTTAAACGTCTACATAACAGGGCGATACAAACTTCCGCCTTACCGAAGGGTGTGTTTGTCGATATAGCCTAGCCTACGTGTTTTTATCGTGTTGTGGACAAACTGGAGTCGCAGGGTTGTTATCGGAAGCTATTATCCGCAGTGTAGAAGTGCCTTCACACTAATTACAGTCTGGAGATGCCAAGATATCAGCGGATATTTAATTGGCACGAAGGTTCTAATTGTGTGTGGATGACGTCTCGTTGTGTTTTATAGATAGGACTACCAATTGAAAAGTAACAACGCCGTCACACATAAAGGTAATTTATATTACAAGAGTTCTTTTTTACAGCACGCTACATGTTTCGGCCCATTTAACTTCCTTTTATATTTTTTTTTGTATAAAAGGCTGATGATAGCCTTTTTTTTTGACCAAATATGTAGCGTGTTTTAAAATGACATTTTTTTAAATAAATTACAGTCCTGCTTGGCCGTTGTCTTTTCAGTTAATTAATTAAGTGTCTGTTAATTAATACTGTGTTTGTCTTAATGGTGTTGAACTCAGTATTCATGTGAAAGTTACGTCAAAGCAGCCCTTAGGGCGGGGGGGGGGGGGTCTGAAGCTCAAAACATACGCGGGACGTCATTTTAAACCAAAAATAAGTCAAATATTTTGTTCAAAATTAAACACGCCGCTAATGGTTTAATATTAAACGTTGATTTCAGGCTTCCGCCGCGATGTTGATGAAATCTGTGGTCTTCTGGGTTATTACACGGCGTCGTGTGGTAATTATTTACCGACGTTTCGGGACAACGTATCGGTCCCATCTTCACGGGTCAAAATTCCAATTACTACTTGGAATCTTGACACGTGAGGATGGGACCGACACGTTGTCCCGAAACGTCGGTAAATAATTACCACACGACGCCGTGTAATAACCCAGAAGGCCACAGATTTCATAATATTAAACGCTTTTAATAACAAATCTGAAATATGAGGTATTCGCTCCTCTGGGATATTGCGTAGCGTTGGTTGGTAGTTACCGACGTTTCGGGACAGCGTATCAGTCCCATCTTCAAGGGTCAAGCAGCCCAAGAAGAAATCTGGGTAACTAACTACCAATCACCGCTGCGTAATATCCCAGAAGAGCGAAGACATCATTTGCATTACGACGGAAGCCTGAAATCATAAATTTGAAATGTATATATATATATATATATATATATTATAGTTACTTATATCTTTGCTGACGTGTCCTGTAGTTCTCAATCCAGGGATAGAGAACCTCCTTGTGCCTTTATGGCCCGTTAAGAAAACCATTTTTAAGTATTTGAATTTAAAAAATTCTTTGACGCTGTTTGAGGTCACATTCTATGATTAGAATAAAATTAATTTGAGGGCCACATAAAGTTTGGAGCCTCATACGGATCGCGGGCCGCTCGTTTCAGACCCCTGCCATAGGATCGGTTTCTGTAACATGCTTGAAGGGTTAAACCAAAAGTGAACAAGTCGTAAAAACGAGTCTAATAGCCTCCAAAGTGACAAATAATTATCACAAAACGAATTATATCAGTAAATCGCCACTGAGACGCATGTGCCTTTAGTGAGTGACGCCTCTCTGCTAGTGCTCCACCTACCGGGGGCTCCACCTCACAAAATGGCACACGCCCCTTTGCAGCTGCGCAATGAATTGCAACCCGCCTCCGTGTGCAAGTGGCACAACTCACCTGCTGGTCACCAGCCGTGTCGTGTCTGCAGCGCGGTAAACTGCAGTCATGCCGCTGTGACACTGTTGTGCGTTTATGGTCTGTTGTTTAACGACGCTGTCAGTAATTCAGACTAAAATAGCTGTATGCGAAAGGCTTAGCACCTAATGTATGGATGATTAATGGATTGGAAACGACGAGGAACTTGCAGTAGTCGTGTAATGTAAGGCAGCGGTATTCAACCTTTTTTGTTCGCGTACCCCCAAATATAATTTGTCTTCGACTTTGTACCCCCAAAGTTGTTGGTGCATAATTCAAGTTATACACAGTCTATAATCTACATCTAAAATAAGTTAAATAAATGATCCAAAATAATGTATTAAATAATAAGTTTTAAATGAGAAAAAGGAGAATCAAGCTATTAAATAACAAATATATTATTGCCTATCATATAAAAATTAATAAAGGAACAAAGGTATTTTAGCTAAGCAAAATTATATGCACTGTGTGGAATAAAATGAAACTAGCCGCCCAGATAAGAATAGCATAAAGGAGAGAGAGAGAGAGAGAGAGAGGAGAGAGAGAGAAATGGCGCTCCCAAATCGCATGTCCTTACGTCCGGGTCTCTTGTGGCTAACCCTAAATCTGGCCCTGATTATTCAGTGTTTATCATGAAATAATATATTTATTTTTTTTAATTTACGTACCCCCTAAGGGTCTTCGCGTACCCCGGGGGTACACGTACCCCAGGTTGAATACCACTGATATAAGGTACTGTCCGAGGATTTGCTTTGTGTGACTGAGGAAACACAGAAAATCAACTGTCAGTATAGCCGGGGTCTAGGCTAGGGTTTGAAGAGGGCATCTGCCGACTGTAAGCAGGAAGCATTACCGACTGAGCCATCTGTCTCGGTTCTATCGTAATGAAGTTTACAGTGGTGTTAGGGTAAAGTGGTACAAATTAGTAACGTGACTGCAGATACAGGTGGCCACGCGGGCGGCCTTGGCCTATTGCAACATCGGAATGATTGTCACCTCCACAACCCACCGCTCGGGGAATGAATGGTTATTTACCTGCCAAGTAAAATGTGCGGCTTGCGTACGGTCTGCCGGTTTGTGCGCGTAACTGAACAGCTTTTACTGACCCTTTAAGGCGCGACTTTCACTTGACGGGACACGGGCTATGTATAACAACTCATTTCGTAAGGCGATCCGGGGTCCGAATCCCAGTAGGGACAAGAAATTCTATTTTCCTGTATCGTCGGGACCGGCTTTGAGGCCCACACATCCTCCTCCTGTCCAGTGCCTATCGGGATGTTTTCCGGGGGTAAAGCGGCCGGAGCGTGAAGTTGACCACTCGCATCCACCTGGTGCTGAGGTTAAGAACGAGTGTAGCTATGTCTGTACGCCCCCTATATGCCTTAATGGCGTAGGCAGGGACAAGGTCACCGTAAGGTCGCAGTAAACCAAGTGCCCCTGTATGACACACCGCCCGGTGAATTAAGCGTGAACCTAGTGCTTCCTTCTGGTTACTTACTGCCTCAGTGGGCTGCGATAGCTCAGTCGGTACAGCGACTCGCTACGGGCTGGACGGTCCGGGGATCGAATCCCGGTGGGGGGCGAGATTTTCAGCACCTGTCCAGACCGGCCCTGGGGCCCACCCAGCCTCTTACACATGAGTACCGGTCTCTTCCCCGGGGGTAAAGCCGGCGGGGCGTGGAGTTGACCATCCACCCCCATCTAGCGCTGAGGTTAAACAAAGGCTACACTTATACCCCTACTCCCCCTCTGTACCTTGATGGCCTGTTCTAGGGAGAAAAGTCGCTTTACACCTTTTTACGCTTTGCTTCCTGCCTCAGTCTTCTTTGGCGACATGTTCGTATTGAAACGATGCTTGTCATGCGATTTGATCGCCCTCAGTGTGCGATGCAGGTATCTTGTATCAATCGCATCGCCGTCGCATTGCCATCGTATCGCAAGTAGTGTCCTGTATGCGGGCGGCCTTACTTACTGACTGGGCTCTCGTTTACAATACAGAAGCCTAGAGCCGAGGAAGAGGAGCACCTTGACAATTTCTGATACCAGTAGCGTGTGTGCTGAGGATTCCTGCCTTCTGGGATGACATAGGTACGCCTAGAAGTATGCAGTAGGCCTACTGTACGCAACGATAATTGACCGAAACTGCAGAGCAAAATCTGGGGATTGATGGTGCTTTCCATAAGGCATTGACAAACGATTTGACAAACCCTTAAATATATAAATATCCAAATATTATTGTATGTTATATACAGGTGTACACAAAGAATGGTGCGGTTTCCCTTTATTCACCATTGAAACCGCACCATTTTTTGTGTATACCCTGTATACCTTACATTTTTCTTAATTACATAATTGAATACACCACTAACAAACAAATGGTGAAGACGAAGTAGCTGATACAGTGTCCACAAACTCAACACAGTTAATGACATTTTATCTACCTAACTTATATATTTTAATGAGTACCATACGTATATAGCTGGTGTAATAAACAATTGAGTCCCTGAAGATGAACTGTAACATAGTTCGAAACATGTTGGACTATTTTTAATATAGACTGCATTAAATAGCAGATAATAAAGGGTGTACATTTGTCGGATCATGATTTTATATAACCAAAAATTATTCTTAGACATTTTTGACTTTCAAAGATGAGGACAGTAGGTTTCCTCGAAACGTCGGCATCAAGTCACCCACTGACCCAGTGGGTGACCTCTTAAACTCGTAGTCATGAAGACTGTTGCTTTCCCTGCATTTTTTTTTTCTATGGCTCGACAGCCCTATATGTGCCTGGGCCTCCTCGTTTCGTCGAGGTTTCATGGTCACACACACTCAGACACACCACACTCGGTAGGATTCCTCTGGACGAGTGATCAGCCCGTCGCAGAGACCTCTACCTGACAACAACACACAACACTCACAACAGACAGACATCCATGCCCCCGGCGGGATTCGAACCCACGATCCTAGTAAGCGAGCGGCCGAAGACCCACGCCTTAGACCGCACGGCCACTGGGATCGGCAATGGGATTCGAACCCACGATCCTAGTAAGCGAGCGGCCGCAGACCCACGCCTTAGACCGCACGGCCACTGGGATCGGCAATGGGATTCGAACCCACGATCCTAGTAAGCGAGCGGCCGCAGACCCACGCCTTAGACCGCACGGCCACTGGGATCGGCAATGGATTCGAACCCACGATCCTAGTAAGCGAGCGGCCGAAGACCCACGCCTTAGACCGCACGGCCACTGGATCGCAATGGGATTCGAACCCACGATCCTAGTAAGCGAGCGGCCGCAGACCCACGCCTTAGACCGCACGGCCACTGGGATCGGCAATGGGATTCGAACCCACGATCCTAGTAAGCGAGCGGCCGCAGACCCACGCCTTAGACCGCACGGCCACTGGGATCGGCTCCCTGCATTTGTTACAGTATAATAATTCTTATATGTGTTTCAAAGGACGTCGTGTTGTGAATTATATTTCTTTTCTTGTTATCGTGTATCTGGTTGAGGCAGTGCGTGATCAGATCTTGGTGCTGCTTGCGTCTGGTTGATGTAATCACTGCATGTGGTATGAAATAATATCCACCTAACAGCTCTGTTGATTGATAGCCTACATTTAGTGACAATCTCTGTTTGAGTCATCCCGTTGTGTGACACAAAATCAAACAACAGGGTGTTTCAGACAATACAACACGTGTGAGGAAATTATTTTCAAAAACACTTATGTCCATTTTTGACAATAATTGAGTCCAAGACCAACTGGCACAGCGTGTAGATATAGCAAAGCAGCCCGGACAACTGCAATAGCAAGCTACCCACACGTACATCTTTTAGCAACTCGTAGTTTGAACTTGGAACGAATGTACAGTGACTTACCAAATTGGTGAACATGCTGTGACAACCTGTAGCAACGTAAGACATTGACATTGGTACAGGATATTGTAACTGTGTGGTGGAATTTCCTCCACACATATTACTTTCTGATTTTGAACGTAACATTTTTACCGCGTACTTAGTATTGTTTTCACCGTGCATGTTTATCAATATAATTGCACAATTCACCAACACATGCATTTCACTATTAAAATTAATAGTTTTTTTAAAAAGCCCTACATCTTTTGATAGATACGTAACACCATGCCAAAAACCAATATCATATACATCTGAATACCGCCCGCTAGGACAATACCGATCAACGTAAACAAGATAACAAAACATACTTCTAGTGAACATATCACATATGCAACTTAATGTGCTCGCAACTAACGCAATGTCTACATCATAGTGTACGCAACAAGTGATTTGCAACACGTCGTGCAACACTTATTGGAAGTGATCTCTAATACGACGTGAATTATAGATTTATTATTGTATTAATGCAGTTTTATAATACCCACACTTGACTGTTTTAATCCACATCTCTGGATAACCTAATGAATGTGTTTGTATTACGTAACTCTAGTCGCCCCCTGATGATGGCCGGCTAACCGACCGAAACATATGTAGGGCTTTTTAACAAACTATTAATTTTAATAGTGAAGTGCATGTGTTGGTGAATTGTGCAATTACATTTTTACCGCGTTTTATAGATTTTTATTCATTCCTCACCATTAATTAATTATTTTATTCCAACAAATGCACTACACTGTTTTAGTGTTTTCTGTCCGTACAAAACACTAAAACAGTGTAGTGCATTTGTTGGAATGAAATAATAATTAATTACTGAAATGCACGGTATATATATAATATAACATTCCTCGCTATGTTTTTAAATATAAGAATTGTGAACCTGAAGATGATCTAAATCGGTCGAAACATGTTGTTCTGTAAATAAATGTAACACAGTTGTGTTTAGACGGATTTTATCTTGATTCTTGATTCCAATTTAATTTTCATTACTCGAGATTGATAGATAAACAGAAGTATGAAAAGAAAGCAGACATCGTCCACCCCAAAGTGGCCTAACTAACTGACAGTACTAGAAGCCTGTATCATGCACGTTTTCACATAGATAACTGAGTTCTAGCCAAAGTGGGCGTGAATTATTTGAAAATAAGCTCTCAGTTTATTATAAATACAGGAAAACTGTATAGCCGTATATAAGTTTACCCTAATTTTTTATAAATATGTTGTGTTGACTGTAGCAACATTTTACTTGATTCTCTTAGTAGCAGATTCTCTAAAAACTTTTTTTTTTTTAATAACCGCTATTCTATGCGAAATTTTAGATTATACTCGACATTTGACACATAGAATAGTATAGAAGTATGGGTCGGGCCCTTTATGGTCCCGATGCACGTAGGCCTTTAACAGGCCCTTTGTGCCCCTTAACCAAATCTAAGTCAGGAGCCCTGTCCTTATAATAAAGGTCCAGATCGCCCCTATACCTAGTCCTTTGATGTCTTCAGGGTTCAAAAAGAAAGAACCCACATAAGTGTGTCTATGTGTCGCCAAAGCTTCACATTCACACAGAACATCAGCTGAGGTCTCCTCCTCTGCTCCGCATTTCCTACATAAGGGACTGTCACTCAGTCCCATAATGTGGAGGTGTTTTCTAAAAGTGTTAAGTCCAGTAAGCAGGCCAGTAACCACTCTGGATTGTGTCCTACTAAAGGACAGCAGTCTGGTCCTAACGGCAATACAGGGGCCCGAGATCAACTCTCGAGCCTGTCTCTGAGTGCCAACTAGTCCCTGCCACATTATCAAGTGCTGTTTGTCTAACCAGCACTGAATTTTCTTCCTTATGCTTTGCCTCGAGACTCCCAGGGCCGGCTCTGGTCCCATAAAATTGTTTCCAGAACCCCCCTTTGCGAGCTCATCGGCAATTTCATTTCCACATTTGACACATAATAACAGATTATTGGTAACATTAAAATAATATCAATGCTGTAACAGAAATGAATGTCTTGTGACACATTGCATCCTAAACAGTCTGCAGTCGAACCCGGTTATAACGTCATTAAACGGACTGAATATTTTGTGTCGTTATAAACGAGTGTTGTTATAACCGAGGGGTATAATGTTATGGTTAACAGTGGGGAATTAATTGGTACCACAGAATATCTGACGCTATAGACGAGGCGTCGTATAAACCGATGTCGTTATAACCGGGTTCGACTCTATTTGAAAACATCTATATATCCTTGGTTTCAGGCTTCCGCCGCGATGTTGACAAGATCTGCGATCTTCTGGGATATCACGCGGCGTCGTGTGGTAATTGTTTACCGACATGTCCCGAAACGTCGGTAAACAATTACCACACGACGCCCCGTGATATCCCAGAAGAGCGCATATCTCAGTTATATATCTCCCATGGTACAGTCTGTGTAGACAGGGATTTCTAAGGACCTTAATATAGACATGAATGGGGATCTGCATGGGGCACGAATATATGAAATGGGAAAGTACGTTATATGACTGTTGCTAGGAAATGGTTGTTACTTTTTGGGTTCGAGTTATGGAAACCAGTCTAGGCGGTTTCATTGTAAATTCAATCACTGTTAGTCCCCTGCAGCCAAAGCAGGGTTCGGTAGGTGTAAACATTTCACAGCTCACGCAATCAGAACGTAAGACAGGACTGTCCAAAGCGATTTTAAGGTAATTATGAACACAAATCTTCATGAAAATTGATTTGACCCTTTAATGCACGGTGACAACTACTCTATACGTAATGCACGCTTTCCTGTTAAATAAATTTACTTTGCAGCCACGATGTGTTGGTGTTTCGTAAGATCCTCAGAATACACAGCGATTCTTTTCACAAAAACAATAATAAATATAAGTGAAGGCAAAATGTGTTGTCTGTGAGGTATGATCTGGATACTTATTTCAATATTCTACAGATGAACTGTATAATTCAAAGACATAATACCCATTTGTTAGTCTGTTCTACTCTTGATGTAACCTCGTTAAATTTATGACAAATGTTTGTCTTCTTTAACCTTCGTAGGTTTAGTGAGCCGATGTTGGTATAGAACTAAGGTCTGTCCATGGCCGTGCCATGGCTCAGGCGGTTAGTCTCCGGCCTTCCACTGCGAAGGCCGGGTTCGATCCCGGGTCAGTCCATGTGTGGTTTGTGGTGGACAAAGGGACACTGAGACAGGTTTTTCTCCGAGTTGTCGGTTTTCCCCTGTCAATTTCATTCCACTGGTACTCCATTAATTGTAAAATTTGGTAAGAAAAACTGCTCATCTTCATCTTCATCACAGGGTTGCACAAAAAGCCTTAAGGCTGTGGTGCGTCCGTAGCATCTGCTGCGGGGCCCTTTACCATGTAAAAAAAAAAGAAAAGGTCTGTCCATCCTGTGGGTGAAATACAAATGAATATGCAGTAATTGTGGAATGGACACTGATAGAGGAATATCGAAGTGCTCGGAGATAAATATGGCCAGTTGCCGCTTTGTCCAGTAATCATTCCATATGGACTGCGTTGGGATTGAACCCGGGAGGCCATAGGAAGCCATATCGAGGCTTAAAAATCACGGGTAGGCTACTATTGACCATATTTCCAGTGTCTGTTTTAGGTTTCCACAGCGATTAAGATGTATGTATCGTTTATCTGGGTTGTGACGTCATTTAATGTAGGTTGATACTAGAGTACACAGTATTAATGAGAAGACTACAGCCAAAAATCCGTTTATAGGTCCACATTCCTTTAAGCTGTAGGCCTCTTTACAGGAATAAGGTGGGAATTCTAAATTTCAGAGCAGTTTTCTACAAAAATGGTGATCAACTGAAAACAGATGTATATATAATGAATCGTGACACAAGGAATACCATCTCCGAAACTCGTATGTTATCAGGCCGTAGGTCTAGGTATATTTAATTTGTTGAATAACCCTTTCTTCTCCCTCTTCTTTAGGAGATGTTAGACACCCCTCAGCTTTCGTTTAGGGTTGCGTGCTAATTCTGTCCATTTCTGCTGCATGCCCCCGGGACCGGAAATCCATCATACACGATTCAAAATGAATGTATACGTGTAGCCTCAAACTGAAAGCTTTTATGGACAAAAAAAAATTCTACTGTATTCTATTGTTACAAACATAATGATAATCAGCTTTATTTATCCATATTTCACGCAGATGCGAAAAGGAGTCTTGGAATCGAGTTATGCAAACTAGATGTGTGTCCGGGGGGCTCACTTTGAGATGGAATGCCTTCCTTCGTGGTCGCTCCTCTCCTCTTCTCTTATCGTGTAAATTTCTACTTCTTTATTCAGATACCACATTTGGTTAAAACTGATTTTTTTTTTGTGTGGCGCAACAGCCCTACTCGGGCTTAGGCCGCCTCAGTGTTGAGGTTTCGAGATCACACTCAGACACACTACACTCAGTAGGGCTCCTCTGGGCGAGGGATAGGACCGTCGCAGAGACCTCTATCTGACAACACAAATATTCACAAGAAGCAGACATCCATGCCCCCGGCGGGATTCGAACCCGCAATCCCAGCAAGCGAGCGGCCACAGACCCACGCCTTAGACCGCATGGCCACTGGGATCGGCATTACAATTTCCAGCATTCCAAAATCAATTCTGTAGATAACAACACTTTTTGTGGCTTCATAATTATATTTCATATCTATTTCGTGACCAACTGGCCAACTGTTAGCTTCAGAAGAAGCACTCTTCTCGATGGAGTTAGTTATAGACCTGTCTTCTACCCTGAAGATAGACGAAGCGAATTCCTACGAAACTTTTCCACTCTTGTTATGTTTAATTTTAGATCTGTTTTCTATTCGCATAACCAACATAAGATATAATGAGTACGAGGCATATCTCCTGGCGGGTAAAGGCGGTCAGTGCGTAGGGCTAACAACCTTACCACCTTCGTCTTCCGATTGTGTATAATTTCTGGAGACCTAAGGGCATGTCCAGGCCTCTAATGGGATAGCTTTATTAAACTTTCTATTTTACGTATATGAGTACGGGCCTCTCTGCCCTTTCACCTGATGATGGAAGTAGATCGAGTTGCCGAAACACATTTTGTTTTGGTCAGCAAAATCTCCAGACAGGCTCTGGGGCCCAACCGTCCTGCTGTTCGATGGGTACCGGGAGTTTTTTTCCCAGGATATAAAGCAGCCGGGGCCTGACGATAACCACTCACCTCCACCTAGTGACGAGATTAAGAATGTATGGAGCTATACCTCTACACCCTCTATATGCCTTAATGGCTTGCACAGGGACAAACTTCAGGCCATGTCAAAATCGAAAAGCGAGTAACCCCAAGTAGGCCTATAACATATAATTAGCAGAAAATTTTGAAATTAAGATTTCAAAAGTTCGCTCAATACTCCGTTTTCGTGCAGCACCTGTTTTGGTGGCCACATGCAGTGATCTGTTACCGAGGGATATAAGCAACTTTTCATTTCTTTTTCCACACGAGTGACTGACGGTCATTTCGTCAGACTTGTGTTTTCTTCCGCAGGTATGCGGGTAATTGGTCTAAACGGCGTGGATAGAAGCAATTTATACACAAAAGCTTACACGGCAGTTTTGTTCCGCGAGGCTGTAGAACCCCAAACAAACACAATACTGTTGTTAACACGCTACATTCAGCGTTAACACTTTACAATACTGCATATATTGAGCACAGTTTTGCTGTATGTAACACGTGCTTGAAGTTTGAAGTGCGGTACTTGGGATGATGGATATAAAGAATGACGCCGTGTATATTGGTAGATAGGTAACAACGTTTCGAAGAAACCTGCAGACTACAACTCCATAGTATAGGATGTCCATTACCTTTCCCTTCTAGATTGTACTGTACTTCTAGATAGTACTGTGTACTGTAGTACTGTAGTACTGTAGCTTACTAACAAATTGTGCTCTAGTTCGGCTTAACCCGTCTTCTTAATCTTAAGGAAGCCCTGAAGTGTCTTACTTTAATTAGAGTCACGTGAAAAGGAGGTATCATCAACTTCCGAAACGTCGTGCATGTCAAACGAAAAAAGATAAGGCAAAATTATCCCTGTGCACGCCATGAAGGTGTATGAGGAAGTGAAGGTATGGCTCCATTACAAACCGAAAAAAAATCTGCTATTACAAGATGTTTGGATACAGAATTTTACATAATTTTTAATATACTTCTTGTGTTATAATTTTAATATAATCTTAATAATTGTTAATTAATCGTGAGAATTATACCACATTTATATAATTCGCCATTTAGGGTTGACAAGTTGAATAACACGCTGTATGTGTCCTCAAGCACTGTAGCTCCCTGAAGATGGCTGCGGTTCGTGGCCGAAACATGTAGGAGTATCAAAACTACGTAAAGTGCAGTTAGCTGGAAATATGTTTGTGTATATACCTCCACTTATTCTTAAACTCAGCACGATAAAGAAGTGTAAGATTGGCTTCACGCCACTACCGCTTTACTCCCAGAAAGAGCCCCCGGTACCCACTAAGTAGGAGGCTGTATGGGTCCCAGAACGTGTGTGGACGATTCTGGAGACGAAAATGTATCTTTCCTCTTCCAGAAATCGAATCACGCTTCCTCTGTTGACCAGTCTGTAGACATGTCACTATACCAACTGAACTATCCCGGCTCTAGACAAGGGAAACGGTCCACCGTAATGAATCAGACTCTGGAGAATCATAAAGCAATTGGTGACTTTACAGTGGTATATATCGACCGTTGAACAACGCCCCGGTACACATTTTATTCGGGGGCAGTTGGTGCCATTACTTCATCGTGATGTCACCAACTGCCCTGTGTTTCTCGTCCTCATCACGTAAGTATGCGGCCTGGTTTATTAAAACGTGTTCCACATCCATCGGGTTTGTTTGCTTTAGGCTAATATTCTGAATCTTCGTAGCATTAATGCCCAGGCCGCCTTTCTTATTTTACAAGAACAGACGTGCTTATGTGCTACCAAATAACGCCCAAAACATATGAATGATTGAAATTCGTACGGTCATCTAAACACCAGGTTCCGCTTTCCCTGTGAAATGCTTAATTTCGTCATATCCTCCTGTCTCACGCAGTTGTTGAACTTTTAAACGATAACTTTAATTTAAATTATATCTAGGAATTTAGTTCCTACCTCATAGAGAACGAGCCTGTGTCCCCATTATCAAGACCAAACTGTTACTGTTGTTTAGGGAAACAGTCGCCCTCTGTTTTTAAGAATCATTCAAACAAATAAGTACAGTGTGTGGGCAAAATTCGCCGATCCCATTGGCCTCGCTGGGTCTGCGGCCCCTGGCTTGCTGAGATTGAGGGTTCGAATCCCGCTGGGGGCATGGATATCTCTTGTGAGTGTTGTGTGTTGTCAGGTAGAGGTCTCTGCGTCGGGCTGGTCACTCGTCCAGAGGAGTCCTACCGAGTGTGGTGTGTCTGAGTGTGATCGTGAAGCCTCGACAGTGAGGAGGCCGTGGCCCACTAGGGGCTGTTGCGCCATGGAAGAAGTGTCTGCGACATTCAGGGGTTTAATATCAAACGTTTTTAAGATTTAATTTAAAATTTGCGATGGCCTACTATCTCTTCTGCTTCTTCGTAGATGGTGCAGTATAGCTAAGATATTCGTTTGTATAGTATTCTGTTTGCCGATCCCAGTGGCCGATCTAAGGCGTGGGTCTTCGGCCGCTCGCTTACTGAGATTGTGGGTTCGAATCCCACCGGGGGCATAGATGCTTGTGTTGTGTTTGTTGTAAGGACGGTAGTATGGAACGTAAATTGACATGAAGGACGAAAAGGATTTAAACAGTACACAAATGGATCAAAGGGGAAAACCCCGGACAGACCAAAAAAAAAAAAATCCCAGCGGGGGAAAGGATGTCTGTCTCTTGTGAGTGTTGTGTGTTGTCAGGTAGAGGTCTGTGCGACGGGCTGGTCACTCGTCCTACCGAGTGTGGTGTGTCTGAAGTGTGTGATCGTGAAGCCTCGAAAAATGAGGAGGCCTAGGTCCCCTACAGGCTTTCGAGCCATAGAAAAAAATAGTATTCTGTTTACATGCTCTGTCCACTTTTGTCAATAAGGATTTCATTTAGGTCAGCTCTTATCGCAAATGCATTAACTTCTCTTAGTCTTTATCCAGTTTTATCCAGCACATTACATCCTGTGACACTTTTCAACAAACAGTTCCGACCAGAAGTCAGAAGACTTACGTATCCATAACATAGATGTCTATTTCTTTAGATCTGTTAGACTGTTTTTGTTGTTTTATTTCTGTGAAAACCCACAAATCCCTATACACCAGCGTTATCACTTGCTAAGTTTACGGAGCGTCGGTGATTGCCTTGTAGAGTTCAGAGATTTCCTTGTGTGTAATTTTCTCGATAACTATAAGACATGCGGAAAACGTGTAACTGACATACGAGTAAAGACGTGTCATTCTTCTCCAGAAGTTCCTTTTTGTCTCTGTAACAAATACTCAACTTAGCTAGATAGCCCCTCCATAACGTTTACAGAAACCTCTAACAGCAGGCATTTTATGCCTGCTGTTAAGAAAATTTGAAGTGCACCAGAAACTGCTTTCTAAGAAATCACAATGTGAAGTTTCATGAGAATCCATCCAGCAGTTCTCGAAGTGGTACAGACGGACAGACACATGACGAAGCTAAATAGGCACATTTTTGCAACTTTTCATTGCGAAAGCATAAAACATATATATTATAAGGAATTTACTGTGTCCTAGCGAAAATCGCGTAAGAAACTTGTTCTTACAAAGATATCTTAATTCAGACTCGCTCAACCTGTAGCTCGCGGGCAACATGTTGCCCGCGTAGATATCTGAAATTAGAAAACGTCTTTTAACCCTTTCCCTGACAAATCCGAAGTAGAACACCATAATAGTTTTGTAAACTTAGGAGCCGGTTATTTCTTGAGACATACATTATGTTACTAATTCATTTTGTAAAAATGTGCTAATAATAGCGACACCGTAGTCTGTTTGTGAAATGCATTTTTTTATAATGTTCACGATCTGTAGTAATTTTTTCTTCCTATGGCTCGACAGCCCCTTGGGGCCTAGGCTGCCTCATTGTTCGACGCTTCACGATCACACACTTTAGACACATCACACTCGGTAAGACTCCTCTGGACGAGTGGACCAGCCCGTCGCAGAGACTTCTACCTGACAACACACAACACTCACAACAGACAGACATCCATGCCCCGGGTGGAATTCGAACCCACGATCCTAGTAAGCGAGCGGCCGTAGACCCACGCCTTAGACCGCACGGCCCTGTAGTAAAATACACAGGTAAAATTATACATGTAAGTACACGTGTTAATTCTTTATTCTGCGTATCGATTTTCGTGTCGCCCGCATGCAGACCAAATCTTGCCCAAGTTGTCCGCACCACGCAGAACGTTGAACAGCCTTGCCTTAGGCCTCGCATAAAACTCGCTGACATATGACAGAAGGTACGTATCTGAAAGTTATAGTGTCTGCTGAGCGCTGGCTTGCAATCCGTGACAGCGAAGGGGTGGTTGTGTGTCGAAGTCTGTCTCTATCAGTGTGCTTGTATGAGAAATCAAGCGGCCAAACCACACGTTCACCTGTGTATTTGTCATAGTCCGCCATTTCAGTAGTCTGTCTGGCCTTTACCGGTGTAGGTTTGTTTTGGCTCGTGTGCTGGGAATATGAAGATGTTTTATATCAGATTATGTGCTTGAAATGGAGTGAAACCTATTTGTTATTAGTGTAAGTGTATTCGTGCGTTTATTTATCTGTGTGTGTAGTCAAACTTGTGCTGTTATCGTTTATACGTTTGTGATTGTGGAAGTGTTTGAAGTGCAGATTTTCCGTTGAGTGAGGGTGATAATCTTACTAGGTAGTGCTGTTGTCTTTAAAACATCACAGTTAAGGTAGTAATCTGTTCAGAATACATGGATTAAAATTGTTCCTTCCATCTCTCGTATACTCTACGAGGCACGTCACACTGACAGAGCAGTTATGGAACGCCGTGTTCAGGTAGGCCCTGGCTTTCCAAATCTTCTACCCATTATAATTAAGTGAAACCATCCCCATCGTTATCATCATTGCTATATCATCAATATATACATCATACCTTATCATCATAAGTTATCACCGTTGTACTGCCGATCAGCCCCATTTGACCAGGTGCATTTCCAGAGCTGTAAGACAGTCAGGGGTTCCCCACCACCACTGTAACGTTGCTTGTGTACACTGATGCAGTGACAGTTTTAGGCTTCATTTTGGTAACTTCTGATCTCAGTGGCCGTGCGGTCTAAGGCGTGGGTCTGCGGCCGCTCGCTTACTGGGATTGTGGGTTCGAATCCCACCAGGGGCATGGATGTCTGTCTCTTGTGAGTGTTGTGTGTTGTCAGGTAGAGGTCTCTGCGACGGGCTGGTCCCTCGTCCAGAGGAGTCCTACCGAATGTGGTGAGTCTAAAAAAGTGTGATCGTGAAGCCTCGAAAAATGAGGCGGCCTAGGCCCCCAAGGGGCTGTCCAGCCATTAAAAAAAAAAAGAATTGGTAACTTCTTACAGGCACAAATATTGATCACAAATGTAATTAAAAATAATTACTACGCAACATATAATAAGGGTCGGTATTGCTGTCGTCTGCGACATGACGCCGTGTAGTGTGGTAGAAGCTTATCGACGTTTCGGAGGAACATTTTGCCTTAATTTTCAGGACAGAGGACGTTACGTTATGTCTAATGGCCTACTAATAGAGGAATATTTGTTAGACTTCAGGTTCTGAAGGCGGTGGCTGTGAAGATTGCGTACTTTCTGTTGAATATGATGCCGTTTAGTCTGGTATAAATTTTCACTTTTCCTCCTCTTGCACCATACAAGAGGTACTTTTTGGCTGTGCTATGCCTCTCAGGCGGTTAGTCTCCGGCTTCTCACTAAGGATGACCAAATTCAGTTCTAGGACAGTCCCTGTAGGATTTTTGGTTGACAAAATGGAATTGTGACTTGTTTATATCCGAGCACTTCTCTTTTACCCTGTCTGTTATCATTCCACCGTTGTTCCATATTCATCCACCTATAATCTGGCGAGGTGAACAGTGGGCCCATTAGAATCTGTAATTCCGCAGGGGCACAGTGCCACCCCGCCAACAGAAAACCGCACAACTGATATTTTTGGACATAACGCAGTTAACCAGTAGTTAGCACACCTGTTTCATTCTTTGGAGGTCTCGTATTCAAATGCAGGCTCGCAGAGTGGTTGCGCTGACTGTAATTTTTAAAGTTTTTCCGCAGGTCCTCTAAGCAAATTCGGGAATTTTCTGCTTCCTTCGGCATCCCTTTCAATTCGTTAACTTATTTACCACCGTATTATCTCACATTTTATGATCTAAAGTGTTAAAGCCATTGTTAAATAAATCAAGAATAGCAATAACCGTGGTAACCCTTCTGTGTTATCATCCGGGGTAATTTAGTCTGTCTAGCGACTTGACTTACGGGCTGGATGGTCCGGGGTTCGATTACCGACAAAGGCAAGAGACTTTTCTGCTCCCCAAAACGTCCAGGCGACCTCTGGGGCCCATCCAGCCTTCTATTCAGTGGCTACCAGGGTTTCTTTCCCCGGGAGTAAAGCGGTTAGGACGTGAAGCTGACCACTCATTCCATTTAATGCCGAGGTTAAGAATATGTGGAGCTATACCTCTGTGCCTCTATATGCATTCATGATGTGCAGAAGGAAGACTTGCCTTTAAATTTCACTCCCCTCTGTGCTGCATCTATCTACATCAACTCGCATTCGTTCTCAAAATATATTATCGAACCCATATCAAAAATCGTTAAATTAGATCAGTTTTAAAATCAGATGTGTGGCATAACTACAAAATGAGAGACAATTAAGTATTTAATTTTATTTCGGTGTAACATTAAGAAAAATTTGGCATGTTTCTCATCCCCGGAAAGGGTAGGCCCTGTCTTAAACCCCCGGTTAAAAACCGCTGATCTGGATTAGGCCTAACTGACGACTGTTATATCTGATGCAAGTTGCTAACCAACTGATTATGGAATGAAGAAGTTCTGAGCGATTGCTTGGTTCGTACGTGAGTTGTTGACGTCTAACAAATTCGTATCATACGTAAAATACAGCACACAACTTCTTGCAGCGAAGCATAAACCTTGGCATTTACAAGTAGTTCGTAGTAGTCAACGGACTGTATTACTGATGTTTAATGACGTTTGTCTGCTACTACCATTGCAGCTACTGTGGAACTACAGTTGCACTCTTCCTTTTTGTGATAAAAATACTTTCTAAGAAGAGACGTTAGGCTAGGCGCACACTTGCGATTTATTGCCGCCGCGACTGAAAAGTCGCAATCGCCGAAAAGTATTGTGGTCCGCACACGGCGACCAAAAAATCGCTAGTATATTTCAGTAATGGTATGGATTTCATTGAACGTAATTGTGTGATTGCCGTATTACTCGTATGAAATCCAAAAAAAGACGCAAACGAAAACATTGGGTGCACCCACTTATAAGTCAAATTTTTTGTCATACAGAGCAGGCCGTTTTTCCAATTCAAAAATCAATTTCTCCGTGTCCAAAACAATGTGTGACGGTGAATCATCAACAGCACATTCGTTATCAGACATAATTCAATATCAATAACAAATAATTCAAATACAATAATATTCAATGATAGATTTCTCTCCAAGGATTGAACTGCGACTGAACAGCAGCAGAAGCAAGTGTGCGCAGGTTCATTCCTGTCTATGTAACCCATTTTAATTCGCGACAGTCGCGTCGCTAGTAAAATAGGGCTGGTTGCATCTTTTTAATCGCTGCTTTTATTTAGTCGCATGTGCGCGCATTCCTACTGAAAACAGTGTGTTCTATTTGTGCGACTAAATAATCGCGCGACAGAAAATCGCAAGTGTGCGCCTAGCCTTATAGAGATTGGATTTGTCTCTGCTGAGGTAACGAAGAAAAGAAAACCTGAGATCTTCGCTTTTCTTTTGTGTTACACAACGTAGATTGGTTTTAGTTACCGACGTTTCGGGACAATCATTCGTTCCCATGTTCAAGGGTCAAAGATTCTGACTGATGCTTGAAAATGGGACCGATATATTGTACCGAAACTTCGGTAACTACCAATCTACGCTTTGTAACATTCCAGAAGAGCGAAAATCTCATTTTCATCGCGACGGAAGGATCATCAAATATAGGTGAATGAGGTGGGTGTTTCGTGTATCCCACGTGGAATGGTTCAGAAATTAAAAAAAAATTGTGTAAAAGAACTCGTGGTAGACCTAGGCCTAGCTGGTAGGATAGCGGTGAAGCAGATCTTGAAGGAACGCCCTTGGACAGTGTGGAGCGGATCCCTTCGACTCACGAAGCAGTCCATTGACTGGCTGTTGTATACAGGGCAATTGAAGATTCTATAAAAGTGGAGACTTGGTACAGTACCTGCCTGACTGTTCGCAGCTTCTCAAAGTGCTCCATGGAATTAAGTGTGTTATGATGCTCATACCAACTTTCGTGAAAATCGCTGTGTTAGTCCAAATGTTAATATTCATTCATTCTGTTGTCTGTCTTACGACAGGTCCGTAGCCTCTTCCAAAGCGAGTTTTCCATATATTGCGATCTAGTGCTTCCTCTTTCAATTCCCAGTATCTTCTGTTTTCCTTAAGGTCATTCAGTAGCTGCTTACGCCTTCTTCCTCGTCTTCCCGTCACTTCTATCCTTCCCTCTAACTTTCCTTCAATCACGTGTTTTAGAAGGCAGTTTCTACGCAAGATGTGACCAATCCAGTTAGCCTTTCTTCTTTTTATTGTATGTACGATATTCCTCTCCTCCTTGACTCTGTGTAATACTTCTTAATTTCTCACACGATCGGTCCAACTGATCTTCTCCATTCTTCTCCAGCACCACATTTCAGAACTTTCCAGATACTTCCGATAAATGTTAATAAGCGAGACAAATATGTTACTGTATAAAGATAGTTTTCCTTGTGAGCAGTTAACCACCACAGCATGAAGGTGTATGTATAGCTGCATGATTTCTTAACCTCCGCATTACATGGAGGCGACCGGTCTGCTTCACGTCCCGGCCGTTTTACCGCCGAGACAGGATCTTGGTGCCGTTTGGTTAAGAGGCTATGTAGATCCGCAGGCCGTATATAGACTGTGGAGAAGAGACAGATCTTGCTATTGGTGGGAGTCGAAGCAGATACGTCTGCTGTCTATCCCATTCGCCCTGCGTAACTGGTCCTTATGAACACCTTTATTGTGAGGAAAGTTGTGTGACAGGTTGGCCGTGACTGCAAGTGAATGCGGGGATCATGGGGTTGCGTGGGAGGCAATACAGCAGCCTGCACTCCCACGCCCGCTTGTCCTTATCCTACTGTCGCTAACACCCATTTAATAGCCCAGGGTAATTCTGAACAATTAGCCGTGTTTTGGAGAAATCGCGATAGAACCTGCAGTGAGTATATAGAGAGTATCTTGAGAATACTGTCGTCTGTGATGTGACGCCGTGTAGTATGATAGAAAACTGTCGACGTTTCTAAGGGACGTAATGCGTCCATCTTCACTGTAGCCTGATTATAAAGGCACTACGTTCCTTCGAAACGTTGGTAAAGTTCTGCCAGAATATACGGCGTCACGTCCCAGACAACGAATATCATAGTCACCGTCGTGAGAACCTCAAATGTTGAATGACGTCATCTGGGGAGTCCCTTCATTTGGGATATGGCGCCGCGACAATGGGTGATAGGATCCCGACGTTTCGACGCTACGTAGTGCCCCCATTTACATAGGTTGATACGTCCTAGAAGAATGTTGTTATTGACGAAGTGTCATATGCAAGAAGAACGGAATCCTCAGCTACACCGCTGCGAGAACCTCAAAACTCGCAAGGTCAGGTAAACTGTGCCGTGATTTTCATCTTCTACATATTTCTTTCTGTAGGGCAACAGCCCAACTTGGGCCTAGGCCGCCTCATTGTTGAGGTTTCTAGATCACACACAATTAGACACACACACACACTCGGTAGGACTCCTCTAAACGAATGATCAGCTCGTCGCAGAGGCCGCTACATACACAACACAAAACAAACACAAGAGACGAACATCCATGACTTTAGCGGGATTCGAACCCGCGATCCCAGCAATCAAGCGGCTTCAGACCTACGTCTTAGACCGCACGGCCACCGGGATCTGCGTCTTCTAAGTATGCAAGTTGCAAATAATGGTTGACTTTATTATCGTCGTCATGTAATTACGTTTAAAAGTGGTACAAAAATGAAACGTGTTAATCTTGATATGTGGCATCCAGTTGAGTTTTCCAGCATTACGCTAAGAATATTATCTACTCATTCGACACAACTTGGTTCGTAACTGCGTTCCTTTTGTCTATAGTAGCTACATATTTCGTCTTGTATACCACAGCCATCATCAGTCTAAACCGCTATAAATGTATGTTAAGGAAAAATTTATATCACATATGTACAACAAACTGGGGTCAGGTGAAAGACCTCGCTGCCAGATCCTATTGATATGATGTGATATACGGTTTGCTTTAATGTATTTCTATAGTAGTTTTAGCTTGACGATGGATTTTGTATAAAAGCCGAAACATGTAGCTGTTGTAAAAAAAAAAAAGAAGGAATTTGTTTACCATTAAAATTTTGTCGAATGAGTGGAAAAGTGTTCTTAGTTTCACAAACGTGTTAGAATAACAAAAGCTGACGATTCTGTGTGTCACTGAAATCTAAAAGACACAGTCGCCCACACTGGAGACTCACAACTGAAGGTCACGAAATAACAGGTTGTCAGACATATCCGTTTTTTCAAGTAGGCTAACTGGTGTTGTAAGATGGCGCCCTCAGTCCGTTGTGTAACAACAGCCGACAGGCCACAAAACTCACTGTCATATCGCCCCCCACTCCGAAGCTCACAGCACTGAACATCGCTACCGGCAAATGGGGAAAACAAGCAGCAGTAGCAACAGCATGGTTGTAATTTTGTCGATAAGTTTGGCAGTAGTATTTGAAGCAGTATGCATAATACGGAGTGTCTCTTTTATGTTGTCCCTGAGCACGGCGGCTTTCACGGCATGTCCCGGCGGATGCAGGCATTTCTATGCGATAAAGCTACCGTGCTCGGGGACACGATAAAAGGGACACCTGTAGGATATTAATATAGTCTTGGTGACAGTATTATTATTATTATTAGTAGTAGTAGTATTAGTAGTAGTAGTAGTAGTAGTATGTAGTGTAGTTAGTATGGTTCATTACAAACTATTTTGGCGAGTAAAGAGAAAGATAAACGAAGAAATGTCGCTAGTTGTAGATTATCAAGTTTTAGGCCAGATGTAAAGTAAATATAGTCTTAGGCCCGGTGCACACATCCGTTTTTCTAACATGCGGTGACGCTGCGTTGCCGCTGCGGGGCCGTAGCAACTCAGTTCAAACCAACGCAATAGATGGACGTACGGTGACACAACGTCGACGGAGGTATGTGTGCACTACCCAACTGACTTCAGTGTATCCCACACCGTAATTACGGCAACGCAGCGTCACCGCACGTTAGAAAAACGGATGTGTGCACCGGGCCTTAACAGGAGAAATTCGTGTGCCGCCAGCGGCCGACGGACCACTGTTTGGAAACACACTTAAGTTTAGTGACGTATTGCGACTGACGCTTGGTTTATATAAATGCTGCTCTTTAACGTTTAATTTATATAGAGTCTGTTGTTAGGTTAAGAATGACCATAATGGATTGAGAAGAAGCGAACGTGCCGTATTCTTAAGATACATTACCTGTATTTGGTTGGAGGGTAAAAGAGGACGTAGAGTTATCCCTGTCACGTAATGATGGCAGAGGGGGAGTAGAAGTATAGCTCCACTGAATCTTAACCTTGGCACTACATGGAGGTGAGTGTTCAGCTTCACGCTCCACTCGCTTTATCTTCGAGGAAAGAGCCCCTAATATGTATGATTAAGAAGCTGGATGGGCCCTGGAAAAGATCTGGACCTTTTGGAGAAGAGAAACTTCTTGCCTCTGTTAGGATCTAACCTGGGATCGCCCAGCCCATAAAGTTGGCACTACACCGACTGCGCTTATGACTCATCCATTACAGCCGAAATTCTGGTCAAGGTATGAACCCAGGAGTTCTCGAATACGAAGCAGGATTCCTAATCATGTGACGCAGTAGCTATGCGCAGAAATCAAGCCATCAAGGGTAAGCATGTGAACTTATATGGAACTATAGGTGCTGAAACATGTTACATTGCGGTCAGGAGGGTGTGGGAAACACAACCAGAAGCAGGCCTCGTGTGTACACAGCAGCTTGGTCGGAAAAACAATTTTGGTATGGTCAGTATAAAAGTGATTGCCCCTTAGAGCTCAAGAGGTCACACTCAGGCGTGGGAAGGCATCATCAGTTCCTTGCATGAAGTGGTAGCAGCCGAGAGGTTACTGGCCCTGTACGATTCCGTGTTATACGTCACATGCCTCACTATATCGACAGCATTAACAGCTTGATTAGGCAGGACAGATGTGGCCGCATGCAAGGTGCCATTCCCGGTACAGGCAGGGATTTTTCCTCTTGTCCACCGCATCCAAATTGGTTTCTTTAAGACCCACCCAGCTTCCTAAAATAGGAAATCTTTCCCCCGGCTCTAAAACTTCCGGGCAATGAAGTTAAACACTCACCCAGGCCGTGCCATGGCTCAGGCGGTTAGTCGTCGGCCTCTCACCACGGAGGCCCGGGTTTGATCCCAGGTCAAGTCCATGTGAGATTTGTGGTGGACAAAGTGGCACTGGGACAGGTTTTTCTCCGAGTTGTCGGTTTTCCCCTGTCAATTGCATTTCACTGGTGCTCCATTAATTGTAACAATTGGTAAAAAACTGCTCATCCTCATCTTCATCTTCATCACAGGGGTTGAACAATAAGCCTTAAGGCTGTGGTGCGTCCGCAGCATCAGCTGCGGGGCCCCCTCACCACAAAAAAAAAAACACTCACCCATATCTAGTATCCGGTTTAAAGAATACTAGGAGGTTTCCTCCACTCCATTATAGGCCTTAATTGAGTGGTGCCTAAGCAAAGAAAAGGACCGTAACTTTAAATTACGTTTACTTTGATTTTTCCTTCTATTTCTATATGTATCCAGTTTTGCCGTTTGGTTTTACGAGCACACTCGTATCCGCAGTTATGAAGTTGTCTACACGCGTTCATATCAGAAGCTTCCACACCAATAAACATACAGACCGTATTTGCTGTGGTGGATGTATCATGGCGTCTGACACCAAATTAATGTTGCAGCGGTTTTTATTTTAACAAATTTTTTATCATGTTGTCTATTTTTATGCACGCCTATGTTTATATACTAAAAACAATTTCCGCTCCTACGAGGTTTGCAAATAACAGCAGTCGCTCCCAAAACTTTCAAATTCCCGTAACGGATTCCATCTACGCCTACGTCTCCTAAGTGGTCCTCTTCCTTGAATACGTGCTACATGGTTCTGAGGTCTGGAATTTCTCAGTAGGTGTTTTACCAGCCGCTGTGATTTCTCAGGAACGTAACCTTTGTGGTTGTGAGGGTTTCTTGTACGTGCGACGTGTTGCAAGATAAGCAGTGCATCTGTTGTGCTGTATGACGTATGGTCTGACGTCATGGTATCGTGGTACAAGAACACTCACCACCTTTCTGTCCCTCGGACGTGTTGGCATCTCGAGAGATGATACGGCTAGTTCATTGGTAATTGAATTGGTGCACCCAAGGTCATACAACGAAATAGGAATAGGAATAGAATGATCGATGTAGTGATTAGACCACGGGCTTTGATTCCCGGCAGGGGTCCACCCAGACTCCTATTGAATGACTAAGAGACGTACTTTCTCCTGGGGTAAAGCGGCCGGGACGTGAAGTTGCACACTCACCGCCATCTAGTGCCAAGGTTAAGAATGAGTGGAGCTATGCCTCTGTTCTTCCTGTATGAATTTATGGCGTGGAAAGGGACTTCACCTTCGGTTTAACCAGGATTGCGCCTTCCGAATGACACAAACGACAACCAAAACTGGGGTAAAGCGGCCGGGACGTGAAGTTACACACTCACCGCCATCTAGTACCGAGGTTAAGAATGAGTGGAGCTATGCCTCTGTTCTTCCTGTATGAATTTATGGCGTGGAAAGGGACTTCACCTTCGGTTTAACCAGGATTGCGCCTCCCGAATGACACAAATGACAACCAAAACTGGGGTAAAGCGGCCGGGACGTGAAGTTGCACACTCACCGCCATCTAGTGCCAAGGTTAAGAATGAGTGGAGCTATGCCTCTGTTCTTCCTGTATGAATTTATGGCGTGGAAAGGGACTTCACCTTCGGTTTAACCAGGATTGCGCCTTCCGAATGACACAAACGACAACCAAAACTGGGGTAAAGCGGCCGGGACGTGAAGTTACACACTCACCGCCATCTATCCGAGGTTAAGAATGAGTGGAGCTATGCCTCTGTTCTTCCTGTATGAACTTTATGGCGTGGAAAGGGACTTCACCTTCTGTTAAAGCAGCATTGCGCCTCCCGAATGACACAAACGACAACCAAAACTTACATTAGGTAAAAATGAACTTAGTCATTGGGGATTCTCACCGCGGAGGCCCGGGGTTTAATGCCAGGCCAGTCCGTGTAGGATTTGTGGTGGACAAAGTGGCACTGATACAGATTCTTCTCCCAGGTTTCCCCCTGCAGTGTCATTCCACCAATGCTCCATACTCATCCACCCATATTCATTCATTCGGCTATCAGCGACGCTGTATAATCTTAGCAACTGACAGCTCTGCTCAATAACACAGCGCCTTCATCACAGGGAGCAATAATGAACACCGCCTTATCTAACTGTCGCAATTTAGTGGAAGTCTTCCCCGCTTTTCTTACCTGAGGACGGAGACAGAACAGGTGTCCGAAACGTCCCGTTCTTAGAATAAAGTCGAATCACATAATGGAGAAACTACAATTGTAATACCATAGCAATAATAATAATGATAATAATTATTATTATTTTATAATATTATAATTATAATATTATTATAATAATATAATAATAATAATTATTATTATTATAGGGATTTGCCATATTGGGCACTGCACACATACTTCAGAAAGTACTAATGTAAAGGTACAAAACATTCAACATGGGACATAATATGTACCATGTAAATTGTAGCTATAGAATAGCTACAACGTTATATATGGTTTATTTCAGGCATATAATTTTAAATACCCTGTATAAAGCCAATAACCATTAATAATAACGTTTTATATATTTTTTCACATTATATTCACCGTGCATTCTGTCTTATATAATAGCTTTTATTTTAACCAACATATGCACTACACCTTTGTCGTCATATATACCCCTACATATGTTTCGAAATACTTATTAGTCATCATCAGGGGGATCAAAGTATATAAACACAGACGACATATCCACTATAATAGTTGGTTCACATTCAATGTTAAAATAAGATGAACTGTGTTCACTGATAAAAACATGTAGCATTTTTGCTTGTGGTTAAAATATATAAGTGCGTTTGTTTTCCTTTTTGGATTAAAACGTTTAAAATTTATTTAAAATTATTGGCAGCTGGTCTTGTTTCCTTGTTTATATAATTTATTATTATATGATTTCGAAATATTAGTCCTGCTTACTTACGAAGAGGAACGTATAAATATTTAGACACAAATTTCTCAAGAAAATAGCTTGACCCACGTGAGGAATTCAGACTGTCATATGAGCAGCTTCGTAATGTATGTAGATTACACAATATCGTTCGAGAAATTAATTGAAGGCGGTTGTGGCGAACGGGATATGTAACTGTGACGCATAAGTAGAAGAACACAATTTTAATGGCGGGATTCTTTGGAAAATGGCCAAGTAGTCGGCGGGAATCTGCGGGCATGATCTTAACTGTATGACATTTCAGATAACGTATTGCCTTATCCGAAAACATAGGACCAGGCAAAGTATCCGTCATTTCCATAGGATAAGCAGAGCTATCAGTTGGACCGATTGTGTGAGAAATGAAGAAGTATTACACAGAGTCAAGGAGGAGAGGAATATCGTACATACAATAAAAAGAAGAAAGGCTAACTGGATTGGTCACATCTTGCGTAGAAACTGCCTTCTGAAACACGTGATTGAAGGAAAGTTAGAAGGAAGGATAGAAATGATAGGAAGACGAGGAAGAAGGCGTAAGCAGCTACTGAATGACCTTAAGGAAAAGAGAAGATACTGGAAATTGAAACAGGAAGCACTAGATCGCACTGTGTGGAGAACTCGCTTTGGAAGAGGCTACGGACCTGTCGTAAGACAGACTACAGAATGAATGAATGAAGCAGATCTCTCCACTTAAAACTCGCAGCTCTGACAGCAACCCACTATTTTCTACCCTCCTGACCCCACCGCAGGACAACGCCAAACCACCAGGAGTCAAATTCGTAGATTCGTGCCGGCTACTAAAAAACAGAACTACATTTCGGGATAATATTAAGATAGATCTTATGGAATTGAGTTGTGCGAATTGATTTAACTGTTTCAGAATCGTGTGCAATTGATCTGTTTGCTATTGGTGGTGTTGGACGCTAGACTGCACCGATAAGAATTTTTATGTTTTGCAGTACTGAGGTAGGGTGTTTGTTATCCATCACAGTCCATTGTCTGTGTCAGCTGAAGCTACAGAGGAACAAGACAGGCAATGTACGTACAACGTAACATTGAGGCACGTTCGCGTAACCATTGCTTTCGTGGAAAAGCTGTAAATATTACATATTCTAAGCGCGTGTCCTGTAGCCTTAGTTATCCAGTATGCAAAGCGCATGCGCCGTATTATATTGTCATCTGTGGCCTGTCTGGCTGTACCATATTTTTCCACATTACCTCATAAACGGCACGATTTTTCGGAAAATAAAATTTATTGAACATAAAATGCGTGTTTTGATTTTCTCTACAAATTTGTCTGAAATATTTCTCATTCTAAGAAGAACTCAGCGAGATATTACCATAAATGTACATAGGTCTTCATGTAAAGTACCCGTTATTATTGATTTGAACAGAAATTTTTCAAAAAGTAGCAAATTTCAAATGTCGTGAAATTCCGTCCAATGGGAGCCGAGTTGTTTTATGCCAACAAACAGACGGACAGACATGACGGAAGTTAATAGTCGCTTTTCGCAATTTGCGCCTCAAAACTGCGTCACACAATACCCAAAGGAACGTGTTATCCGTACACGATTTGAGATGCTCATCGTGTTTTTGAAGATTGCATTCTTCTGGCACGTGAGGCCTTATGTTTATAAAGACGCTGCAGAGTGACTGGATGAAAATGAATGGGAAAGGATGTGGAAGGAAGCGGTGATGGCCTAATTTAAAGCAGACCCAGTATCCTGCCATTCGCCTGTCCAGAAGTCCTAGACGAAAGCCGGAAACAGATGGGTGGCGGCAATAGCCGATTATTCCGTTCTTCTGGGACGTGACGCTGTGTCATGTCCCAGAAGAACGGCCTCCTCGTGTTGGTACCCATCCATCAAAATATGAGCCGCATCCTAGAGGAAGACAAGCTTGCTGTCTGTAGTTGAGGTGTCAGGAAAGTTTAAAGGTTCGTATTAAATTACTGAAATGCGTATTCACAAAGAATCATTTATTCAAAATATTATATATTATATACGATATTCTCAAATGCAAGCTCGACAGAGAGAATATATGTGTATACAGAAGATAATGTTGAGCAAATGTGAAGAAACTCTGTCTTGATTCCGACCCACATAGCTGTCTGCTACTTCCCTTAACACAACAATATTGACAGCTTATCTTATCCACCCCTGAACCATCATCCTACATGTTGAGTTACACAATGTTTTAACATAACATACATTAACCAGATCTATATAATACTGTACATATGTGTTCCAATAAAAAAAAGGAGTCCTTCACAAACAAGTATTTTGCATACAAATTTTTTTGACACTTGACAAAACAGATAAAAAGACATCCAGTGTTTTTTTTTGGAAAGACCTTTTAAAAATTTTAACAGTTAACAAATGAACACTCGAGGGTAAGGTTGGGCTAGTCTCAACAGCAACGACTGGTATTTGACGCAATTCTTCGAAAAGATCCAGTTCGTAAATATTTGCATCATACAAGATATTCTTCATATCGGATACGTCAGTGAAAATTGCAATATTCTGGGGAGGAACAGGGCATTCTCGGCAGTATGCCCTTCTGTGGCCACTCCTTCCCAATACACGAGGAAGCAGGAAAGGAATGTTCTATTTACTATTTACTATTTTACGAAATAAAATTGTCTGAATATGCGAACCATCAGTCTGCAATCTGCTGTTTTTAAACGAGTAATGCTATGGAAACAGCCTGCTGGTAGCAAGTGAATCGAGTTTAACATCTCCTCTTCATAGCACCCTAAAATTAATTTGATAATTCTGATAATTACCGTAACACTGTGTTACTTACGACCTGCACTTTTGTAATGGATAGTAACACGAGTTTGTACTTATCTAGACGCCACAACGGATTAAACTGTGAAGTCTCTAAATATTATTGTAATAATGACACTAATAACACACACCCAGATAATTTGAGCGTGTATATTTTTCATAACTTGACATTGGAGAAGACTGTTTTAAGGAATAATTGGTTTTAAGTATAACAGTAAATTATAAATGTAATTTGTTTCTATTTCCACCAACAAAATGCACTATATAATGTTAACTGCTTAATCCTGATACATTTATTCTGGACACCACTCGACAACTTTGCTTCCCTTGCATATTAATACCATTCGGCCATTCGGGATTTCGTATTATATTTCGGGATCTCTCTTCAGCACGTCTATCGGTACATATTTTTAGTTTTCTGCCTTGTGACATCGTGTAGTCTGGTAGGTGGACAAAAACGAGTCGGAGGGTGTCCAAAGTATTTTTATTTCTTAATTCCCAATGATTAATTTGAAGAAGCTGAGTTAATTTAACTGGCGTAAAATTAATTCGTACCGCGCAGTAAACACACTCCGTCTCAGTTATACAAACCAGTCAGTTAATGTTGTACAGTGAAATAATCGCTGTTTGTTCTGAGATCCACACAAAACACATAAATACAGTCCGTACCGCGCAGTAAACACACTCCGTCTCAGTTATACAAATCAGTCAGTTAATGCTGTACAGTGAAATAATCGCTGTTTGTTCTGAGATCCACACAAAACACATAAATACAGTCCGTACCGCGCAGTAAACACACTCCGTCTCAGTTATACAAACCAGTCAGTTAATGTTGTACAGTGAAATAATAGCTGTTTGTTCTGAGATCCACACAAAACACATAAATACAGTCCGTACCGCGCAGTAAACACACTCCGTCTCAGTTATACAAACCAGTCAGTTAATGCTGTACAGTGAAATAATAGCTGTTTGTTCTGAGATCCACACAAAACACATAAATACACTGTGTGGGCAGAACGTAGAATTTGTGAATGTTAAACCTGATGGTATATAAAGTTAGATGGGTTTAGAAGGTTAATTTATGAATATTGACAAATACTTAAATAAAAAATACTGCTGTCATGGGAAAATTTCTTTGAGGATATTCAGTTCTCGGCCACATATCGAAAGAATACATAACATACCAGGCGATGCTGTTGTGACTGTAGGTTACTGTGAAAGTTGAAGCACCGGTAGAATCAGAACATTCTCGTGTGTAGCATAACCACGTTAATACTGATGCTGTAATGCGTGAGAATTTGAATTAATCTTAACATTATACAAACATTACATTTACATAAAATGTATGAAATTTAAAGCAACAGGTATCACCTTCCACATTCGGAATATTGGAAGAAAATTTCAGTAAGTTGGAACATACTCAATTTTGTGACATGTTTTCCACAGTTGGTTGTAAACACCTACCTATAAATGTTTCCGTCATATGTGGCTGAGTTAAATTAAATCTTTAAAAAAAATTTTTTCCTGCTAATTTAATGCAGATAGGTTCAGTACGATGTTGCCATTTTTCTGCATAGTCCCAAATCTAACACACGGTACTTGTTTGTAACACCTGCTACAACTGCCTATTGATATTTACATTTCATTCACCTTCTGTGTAGAACTCTAACAAATATCTCTAATTTCATGACGAATTTAGTATCATGTCACAAAATAAAGTACACCACAAAACCAGCCGAAACATAGTGTAATAAAGCGATTGTACTAAACTTGATATGAACAAAATATACAGTTATGCTACATTATGATATGACGATAATGGACTGAAAGGTTAACCACGATAAATTGAAGCACACACTGTACAGTTAACATATTGACTGACAGGGAGGTTTTAATACTAAAATAAAATAGTATTTACCTTCGGTTTTGTAAATTGAATGTTATTCAGTTGGAAATTCCAACCCCCCCCCCCCAAAAAAAATACATTAAATTTACACCTGAATATTTGTTAATTTATCTACTCGTGTTATCAAGACTGTAGTTCCAAATTCAAAACAAATATGCAGGCCCTGATCACGATATACAAAACGGCATCACAGCAGCTTTCATTTCGCAGGTACAGTTCAACGTTTAAATTCCGACAGAGCACCAAGCCTATTCGATTTCCCTGCAAATTTATAATCGGTTACATATTATATATTCACTGAAGGGAAAAGTAGAAATTGGCAAGTTCAAATATATAATTTTAAAACTGTGTTTTAAATTAGATGATCAAATTTTATGTGACATATAAAATGTATATGAGATAGAAGCGTCTCTCTCTCTCTCTCTCTCTCTCTCTCTCTCCATACAATGTAAGAGGCAAAAGTAGACATTAAATTGAAAAAGTCCCAAGGAAACATTTGTTGTCAAAGAATTGCGGTTGCTTGTTCAATGCTACATCTCCATTCAAATCTACTAGATTCCTAACTGCATGTGAAAAAGGTTTCTACTGAAAGGCATTTTAATTGTTTTTCCTCTTAATAAGTATGCACTTATGGATTATAGTTTCAAATATTTAAAAAATATGCCGTGACTCAGTAAAACTGTATAGAGTTTTAAACTTTTTAAATGGCAGTATGTAAGAAATTTAGCAATTTCTGATTAACAATATTATTTCTCCCACAATGCAATCGTTACTCCTTTAAATACTCATGTCAATTTTTTCTCTCCTCCGGAAAAAAAAAAAAATATGGACAATTTTAGCACCACTGTTCTCTCCACCTGATAAAGATTTAATTAGAAACGTATTTTAAATACAGCATGAAAAATTATGTTCATGAGTATATTGTCATTTGCTCCACTCATTTGGCTAAAGACAGAGCAAGCGCTGTGCCAAAAAAAACTTCAGAGATTCCACTGCAACGAAATCACGTCACAGTTTGGCTCCAACTTTTAATTGGCCATAAATGCAGGCAACCGTCATTTGTCTCAATAGCCAAAAGTTTCACATTAGTTTTTAACAACCAACAAGACATGATATGTTACAAATACATTACATTACACTGTAGGCCAAATTTACTTCCCATATAATGTTTAGACACAAATTCAGAAACATGTCCGTCAACGAAAGTTATCAAAAGGAGTAAAGACATTAAAACCTGAAGGGAGAAAAAAAAAAAGGTAGATTACAAACATACGAAATAACAAGAACATTCAATTGTTGAAAAAACGTTCACAGATGCTAACAATTTATATATACTACAGCATAACACCATAATACATTGGTTTTGTGATTTTGTACTCTTTGGAGCATTTTGAGAATGCAGCCAATTTTTTTTACGATGAAACAAATACATGAACAATGAAAAAAAAAAGAAAAAGATACTGAATACATAAATAATAATAATAACGGGTTTGATGAAGGAAAAAAAAAACATATTTACCTTAAAAACAATCTACCTCGGTAATGTACATTGGCAGTAACTCCAAATTTACAAAAAAGAAAATGCCTTTCTTTAAAAAGGCTTAAAAAAGGGTAACAAAATAACTTACTATCTATTACAATAATCTGGCACATATATTTATTATTGTTATAACAACGTATCCGTAAGATAAGACATTGACAAATCCAACATGGTTTCCAACGTGTGAGCATTACAGGAAGCCAAACTGAAAGACATATTACATAACATGTTTCAAACGATGATTACACTTTTATGAAAGAATAGAAAATAATTACTTTCACTTATGATGAAAATGAACGACTTATTGTTGTCCATAAGTTAATTATACTGCTTATCCGCTTTAGAGAGCCTCACTTGATATTGTATAAACATTGTATATAAATCACAACTCACGGCTTCTCACTACCATCTAATAATGCCCTATTTCATTGATTACTTGTTCCAGTTAATCTCGTGTTTGTGTGTGTGTCAGAGGTCATACAACAGAATAATTAAATATCTACGTGAATGGCACCATGGCGCGACAAATTTACCCCTAGAAATGCCAGCATTAATTCCTAAAGTGCCAAGTGAATCGACCGCAAAACTGCGATATCTGAGGTTCCCACAGCGGTCTTGCTAGAGATTTTAGTCTTCTGGGAAGATATTCTGCGTCCGTGACTTGTCAAAGATCATACTGCCTCCGAAATGACTGGAGCTACTTACCCAACGACGCAGCGTAACATCCCAGAAGACCTGAATCTCCACTCTAAAATTCATGAGTAAATAATATATGTACAAAATACCTCAAATAAAATTCGACTGCAGGGGAAATATTTATTCCAAATTCTTGGACTGCTTGACGACGATCATGAAGGGTACGACGATCCTTCGAAACGTCCGTAACTATTTAACCAAGGACACGGCGACTTGAATGTTAAGTGACACCGCTGTGAGAACCTCAAATCTCGAACTTTCGCCCAAATGGTTTTCGAGTATGCAGTGCAGCTAAAATATTAGAATGTTGGACATGGCAATCCTTGTAGAGGCCGAAACGTCCGACACTTTAAGGGTTAATCGACAGCGATGTTGTTTCTGCTCCTGCTGCACCACACGTACAGACATTGGATCGTGACTAATCATAAATATAATGCGGTCCATGTACTGGGGTTAGAGATTATTAAGTAATTAAAAGATTAAAAAGTGTAAAAAAAAACGTTATATTTCCTTATGCATTGAATTAAAACACTGGCATATGCAATTTTCAATAGAAAAAAATCGTTCTTACATGAAAAATCACTGACCATTATGTTTGGCACTTGAAAGAAAGTGTGAAATATTGTAGCCATCGTGCTATGTCTGCGGTGAGATAAATGTTACTTTAAAATGTTCTGAGAAAGTAGTTTTGCAGCAATAATCACAGAGTGTCTTAACAACTGATAGCAAAGGACGAGAGCTCCACGCAGTGAGCCGTTTAGAACATTTCGAGTTATTTCGAATGACGTTTCTCAAATGTTACGTTCCGAATGACAGTAGGTGTACGGCTGAAACTGTTTGACGAAGTAGGCTGTACTGAAATAACACCAAGCAGTCACTTCAGAGAACATTATATGGCACTGTAGCTCCTGTGCTATTGTCTTATCATTTTGGGAATGGTACAGGCTTATAAACCCTTTAACGATAGAAATTTACCTCAATTATATATAAAGATTCAGTCCGTACCGCGCAGTAAACACACTCCGTCTCAGTTATAAAAACCAGTCAGTTAATGCTGTACAGTGAAATAATCGCTGTTTGTTCTGAGATCCACACAAAACACATAAATACAGTCCGTACCGCGCAGTAAACACACTCTGTCTCAGTTATACAAACCAGTCAGTTAATGCTGTACAGTGAAATAATCGCTGTTTGTTCTGAGATCCACACAAAACACATAAATACAGTCCGTACCGCGCAGTAAACACACTCCGTCTCAGTTATACAAACCAGTCAGTTAATGTTGTACAGTGAAATAATCGCTGTTTGTTCTGAGATCCACACAAAACACATAAATACACTGTGTGGGCAGAACGTAGAATTGTTGAATGTTAAACCTGATGGTATGTAAAGTAACCACTGGGTTTTAACGGTATTTAAGCATTTAAGTGAAAAACGACTGGTGAAAATTTACTTCAGACTGTGGGTTTTCTGGGCTACGACACCGTATTTTGTCGTAGGTGGTTATTAACGTTACGGAGAAACCCGATGCATCCTTCTTCAGGATCTCTACCCTGAAGATGATGGCAGCAGCGTGTACTAAACATTTGTGTCTACCTACCAGACCGCACGGTATTATAATCGAGAAGATGAAAATCTAAACTTCCTCCGTATTGAACACCTCAAATATAATAAATTTATTTATTTGTCGGTTGTGCTTTTTCAATTACATAACAAAGGCCGAAATAAATTTATCAAATGACTCGATTTCAAACAGCCAATGACCATTAGTGACTTAGACGGTAAAAAAAAGATGATTAGCAAACAATTAAACAAAGGAGATATTTTAATTTAGAAGAGTGAAGTAGTGCCTAAAGGTAAAACTCTGGCTGTGCTTAATTCCACAGCATGAAGACGTAGGTTGAAGTGAAGTAACAGCTCCAGGCATTCTTAATCTCGACACTAGATGGAGTTGAGTGGTCAGACTCATGCCCTCAGCGCTTTATCCCTGTGTCTAAGAGCCCCCGGTGCCCAAAGTAGGCTGACTGGACCCCAGAGCAAGTCTGCACACTGTAAAAAAGATAAAAATCTGTCCCTGCCAGATTTCGAATCCCGGTACGAAAACCCATAGCCAGGGCAATTTGAAGACCTTTCTGAGCCCAATTCAAAAACAAATTTAGGATCCCACCTAAGTTTAGTTCTAAACTGACAACGCAGACAGTGCAATTAAACAATTTAAATACAAATATGTTTGACACAAAATTTGCAAAACAACCAGCTTTTTCGGGGCCCCCTGAAGGGTGAGGCCCCATGAAGTACAGATTTCGATAGCGCTGAATCGGGCCCACCCGTAGCCAGACATTACACCAGCCGAACTAGCACTGCTTATCAGAAAATATGGTATTTCACTCTATAGTTTCTTGATAGAGTTCCTTATGCGAGTTTTTTTTTATTTAGTGCATTCTAACCCGGTTATAACGACATTCGTTTAAGTGACATCTCGTCTATAACGTCAGATATTCTGTTGGTACCAATTAATTCCTCACTGTTAACCATAATATTATGCACCTCGGTTATAACAACACTCGTTTATAACGACAAAAATTATTCAGTCCCAATCATGATGTTATAACCGAGTTCGAACCTGTTTATAGACGAGGAATATGACGTCACCGGTCTCATTCATCGCCCGATGCTATTACACAAGACGACAGCCAAACGTCGACCGTCCACACTTAGGGTCTTACAAAGGAAGCGTCTCCATTGTCTTTGATAACCGGGCACCACACTAGATCGCAATTTCCTGACGTTAAACACGACACAATTCGCACAGCACGCTCAATACGGTAGCTCAAATACTAACGCTTCATACTTGTATCCGAGATATGCCCTGTTCGAATCCCGGAGCCGGGACTCCGACTAGCCGAATTGAAGGTTTTCGTGATTCTCCTGTCTCCTCAGACAAAGACCAGAATAGTACACACACGCGCACACCTTTCTTTTTTATTTGTGCAGAATTTGAAAACATAAGTAATTTTAAAATTTTTGTTTACAGCCATATAAGTACATTTAAAATGCTCGTAGCGATGTAACGGTTGATGATTGGGCGTATGTTAATGTATCAGTTTTTAGTCGAAGTGAGTTTGGCGCAACTTGTATAGAACACCCTGTATAGTCTGCATTATTGAGTGTGGTTAAGAAAACTAAGCTTACATATAAATAAAATCAAATCAAATAAAACTTACACGGTGGAATGTCATAAATTACAGCACTTTACTGTCCTTGTAATTAGTAATCAGTTAAACGTTCAATGAAATAACGTTAGCACAGCAAATTCTGACTTCTCTATTCTTCAGACTGCAAGGTTTCTTAGTTTCTGATCTGAGCGGAGCCTATTACAATCGACCTACAGAAACCGGTGAGAGTTGTAGGCGGTTCAACCTTGCTTTCGACATGTTAACGGCCAAACAACATAACCACCGTAGTGTAGGTTAAATTTAATCTGCTTCAGTGTATGTACGTGTGTGTGTGTGTGTGGACAGAATCGCTGTTTGGCCTTGCTTTTGACATGTTAACGGCTACCTTATGCTACCAAAGGTTCAAGCAGAACGTAATCGCGATAAACACGCTACCCTTTGATGGAGTGATGCAGGCCTACACGCCCCAATACCATATCTTCATCTATGACATAAGATAATAAGATTTTTCGTACAAGGACAATAAATGTCCCCTGCGGGAATATGAGATTTACAACAAGCTAAATTATGCTAGGTCTATAATATTTTCAGTAGGCTGCTGTTCAGTGAACGCCCTGTGTCTCCTGAGTGATCGACGTAAATTACCAGGATCAGTTTACAGTGATACAGTTCATGGTTTGACATAAATTATATTACGAATTCTTGACACGATAAAATTGTGACCATTTTTCACTACTTGGACTTGTTATCATACATTTCCGTGCAATAGACAAGCAATACATATATTTATTACCAACAAATTGCATTAGTTAACACATACAAGATTGTTTCTGCGACATGTTTCGGCAATTGAGAATAGCTATCCTCAGGGAGTATCATTTCACAAAAGAGTATAAGGTGTTAAAACATACTGTAGTCTTGGGTAAATGGTAAATGGTAACTATAAAGTAACTTAATTATAATATCAATATGTAATATTAATAAATATGAATGTTAAAAATTATTATACAGGATTTATATTAGAATTATATATTTTATATATGAAGATTTTTATGATTTGTTGACTGTTTAAAATGTAAATTCAACTCCATTTCTTCATATTTGTCATTCAACTAGACGTGACGAATATTTTACTACTTCTAGATGTTTGGATGCAAACTATACATAATCTGAACAAACATAAATCCTGTATAATAATTATTTATTAATATTACATATTGATATTGTAATTAAGTTACTTTATATGTACAACTTAATCATTTACCAAAACGGTGTGTTTTTAACACTTTATATTTTTTGGTGAAATGATACTCCTTGAAAATGGCTACTCTCAATAGCCGAAACATGTCGCAGTAACAGTCTTGTATGTGTTAACCAGCGCAATTAGGTCGTAATAAATATATTTATCTTGGATCTGTGTTGAAATCACACCCAGTCCGTTGGATTGTACACGTTTCTAAACATTTGTTTACGCGGACATAACATGTCCATATCACGTTTTCCGTATCTTTGATAAAAATTTCTTGCATAAATTTAAATGTACAAATGACGTATTTCGCACACAGTGACATGAATTACGAGTCAATTTGGTGACGTAAGCACATTATCATCAGTCGTAACCAACGAAATCATTGCATGGAGCAGAGTCCTTCGTGAGAAGTTAATAGTTCCCCAGCTAGTTAACCCTTTAAAGACGAAGCACATAAACTGTTTCATTTAAAGACCCAGTTCGTACCGCGCAGTAAACACTTTTCATCTCGGTTAAAAAACAAATCAGTTTATGTTATATAAGGCAAAAGCCGGTGTTTGTTGTAATATAAATACAATACACATAAATACAGTGCGGGCAGAATGTAGAATTTGTGAATGTTAAAACTGTTGATGCATCAAGTAACCATTAGACTTTAAAAGGTTAAGAAAGCCTTCGCACTGTTTGCATTATGAATTGTAAGCCTGTATACACTTTATATCCTTGCTCCTGACCTGGTTTCCTACTTCCTCTCTGTAAAGATCGATAGGCAGTTAACAAGGTCGAGAAGCGTCGCGGCGGTAAACACCTCTCGCTAGTGCTGGCCTCTGGTGGCCGTAATCACGTACGACGACAGTAAATGAGACGGAAATTCATCGCGAGAATTCAGTTCGAGTCGAAAACAAAACACCCTTAAGAATCTGAAGGAGGTGAAGAATTCTTTCTCCGTATTTAATGCATGACTGTGTCAAACGTGGAAACATTTTAACGTTTCATGATTTCTGTTAGCCTACTGTGTCATAGTGCCTTCAATATTCAGACAGAACGTGAAAGTATTCAGCATTATTTGATGCTAAATAGTTAGCCCTGAATTAAGGGCAACAAAATAATAGGTTCCTGCCCTGAGCACCTCATTTGTAACGGGGTGTTGCTGTGAATGCTGGTTACCTATGTGACAAAGCTGCTGCTATCAGGGTAAAGATAAAAGAAACACCCTGTATTTAAAAATTTGGTTCCTGCCTCACAGAAAATACATTACGTCATCGGTGCAAAGACCAGTTCGTTAGAGATGTTAAGATAACGTAATTTGGGTGAAATGAAGAGGTTTTTCAACGCTGAAAGTTGAAGAAGATGCGTGAATGCGACAATGACTGGATGAATTTGTAAAGCGTATCAGCGTAGCAATACTTCCGGAAGGTGATTTATTTTAAAATTCAAATTTGGACAATAAAACCACTATGAAGCAAATAGTTTATGGATTGTTCCACAGAGAATCTTATCTCTGGATCAGAAAAAAAAATTGGATATATTACATAATTTTTTGGTAAAGCTAAAAGGTAATGTTGTCCCTGTCCAAGCCACGAAGGCATATAGTAGGATAGACGTATAAGTCCGCTTAACCCTGACATCGGCACTAGGTGGAGGTGCGTGAACAGCTTCACGCCCCGGCCACTTTCTCCCGAGAACGGACGTCCAAAACGCATTTCACAGGAGGCTGGGTGGGCCCCAGAGACGATATTGACGCTTTAAGAGACAATCTGTTGCCTCTTACAAAGACAACCCCATTTCCTTCGTCGTACAACCCGTGGTCCAGTCACTATAGCGACTGAGCTGTCCTGGCTTCTGATTCCTTTGGTACGTTTATAACTGTCATACGTAATAACGAATAGCACAAACCGGTTAACCCTTTAGGGCATAGTGGTTACGATAAGAACAACCCGCTTAACAATAAAAACACTGCATTTTTTTTCCGCATAATATATTCATGATAACTGGTATGATTCTGACAGATAAAAGTGACTATTTCCCTTGGCAGTTTATGTTTGAAATGGTAATGAAATGTGTCTCCTGTGATGTAAGAGCACGGTTTTGATTTGTGACTTATGTGAAGTTTGTATTCCAAAGCCTTGTGCAGTTCTTCTTATCGTAGTGTTACATTGTGCATATTGGGCATTTCCTGCTTGCATGAAGACTGCTTGAATTATAACCACAGCGTATAAGTAAAGGATGAAAAAAAAAACAATCAGAATAGACTTTGAAATAAAAATTTTCATATTTTACATTTTTATGAAGGGAAATCCCCGTTTTAGTGGCTTAATTCCAAAATGAGGCCTTACCATAAAATAAAATGCGATCAGTAACTGTGCGTGTCGATCAGGACGTTGCGTAAACTGGCAGAGGAAATGTCGTCACGTCCGTAGGGTTCGACATTGAAAAAGACATCATAACACACGATTGACTTAAACACTTAGGCACAACATAAATACTGGTTGTAGAGTTGGCAATACTGCGACAGGTTTCGAGATTACGTGTTGAGAAAGTAAAGTGATTCAGGCCCGAAGAAGGTAGAAAAAAGAACGGCTTTTTGTAATTGTAAGCTGTTTCTAAATTTATTATTTTGAGTCAGGGCTCCCCAGCTTTATCTCTGCTGACGTATAAGACAACCACGGTATTTTGAGATAAGACGCCTTGAAGTTCGACACCTATGCACCGAAATTTTCGACAAATCTGTTGCCTCCATGTTCACGATGCCCTCTTTTGACCTTGAAAACAGTCAGTACAGTCTCGCCCGAAACTTGTGTACGTTTTCTGCCAACCGACATGGCTTCTCATCCCGGAAAACAGCAGCCTTCATGGTCAATACAGCCCATAAAATTCAAATCGTCTCGCAGAGCCATAAAAATTATTTAGGAAGTCCAGAACAGAATGCAAATTTATGTGGCAGTTAGGTCCATTTGTTTCACCATACTTCTTGAGAATTATACTGTCTGTCGCATGCCAGATCGGGGGGGGGGGGTTCGCTTCACTGAGATACATGACGGCAGATAAATAAACAAGCAGAATAACAACAATGCCTTGCGTGGTACACTTAGCTACGAACAACCCGAACAGGAAGAATTCTTGTAATGAATACGGTACAGCACTGGATGAGACTGACGAAGTATTTTTTGTCTTTAAGATTCAAATCTTCTGGGATGTGAAACTATGTCTTTGGGCGAGTAGTTTCCGACGTTTCGAAGGATCGTAGGACCTTCATCTTCAGGGTCAAGCAGTTCAAATCTTGAACAGCCTGACACCCCACTAGCACTAAATTTTAAGCAACACCGCTGTGACCTCAAGTCTCGCATCTTTTTTTGTTTTCTTAGTAAATATACATATGTGTGTGTGTGTATATACGAGTATATACAATGCTAAAACAGCAAGATGAACAACCGACCTGCGGTGTATACTAACATATGATACATGTAAGTCTGTGTGTTCAAAAAACGGGAGGGCCAACATTTCTTTCCATATACCATCAAAGGTACGTTGAAAACAATAACAAGAAAACAGATATAAAACAGATTTAAATGTCCTGAATTCCAAGCGAACGAACTGATCGGCGGATGTGTCAACCTCATCACAACCTTTGTGATTACTACATTACACTCACGAACCTCACTCAGCCTCCGTAAATCGACGGTCCTCTTGTTTTTAGCCTGTAGACCTGGCAGTCCAGTTAGTGGTGGGATTTTAATGCACTGACGATAAAAGTTCATCTTGTTCCCTACGTTCCACAACCTAGTAACTTATTCAATAACTAGCTTATCTAGAAGACTGAGAAACTTTCGTTTCTAACCTCATGTTTCACACGAGATCAAGATGAACAGTGCCATTCGTACGATTCCAGTAGACGCAGTGTTGGAAAACTGGCTATTATGAGTTTAGATCCTGAACTTTCGGTTTAGTATGTCACCAAGGGAACACAGCCAAAGTTGACCTCAGTCACTGTCCTTGATACAAGTGTCCATGGGTGAATGCACCGACAATGAACTGAGAGCTTGAGAGGGGGAAAGAGGAGGGTCTGGAGACGTGGCGATGCCATGGTCCTCGGGAGTTTCGGTACTGTGGGGACCACCGCCACTGCCCGGCTCATAGCGCGCATGGGTCCTCATGTGCCTGGTGATCATGTCCCGCCGGCAAGCAGCATATGGACACTGCGGACATTTGTACGGCTTCTCGCCCGTATGCGTGCGCTGGTGTGTGGAGAGGTGATCGGAGCGCGAAAATACTTGCCCGCACACCTTGCATGTGTACGGCTTAACGCCCGTGTGCAGGCGCATGTGTCGCGTCAACATATCGCTGCGCGCGAACGAGCGTTTGCAAACCTCGCACAGGTACGCCTTGGTGGCAGAGTCAGTTGCGTGCTGTCGGCTTTTGTGTCGCGACGCCATGTGTTTGGCCAGTCGATCGTGCAGGCTGAACATCTGTCCGCACACCGGGCACACGTAGGCCACATCCGATCCGGGAGGCATCTCCTCCACCACGGGAGACACCTCTAGGTTATAACGCACTGCCACAGACTCTTTAGTGGTGGGCGATGCAACGTCACCCTTCACAACTGGCACGGAGACTGCTCCCCGCGACGGCAGAAATCCTGGTGGCAGCAACTGCAGGGGTAGCACTGGTTCCAGCGCTGGAGGTGGCATGGAATCTGAGCTTGTGTTGCTCCCAACTCGTTCTCGACTCCCCTTCATGGACAGGTCTAGTGGTGAATCTTGTGGCGAGGAATGTTCCGACTCCAGCGAGCCTCCTTTTCCATGATGAGACAGTTGCTGTAAAGTGAGAGGAGGCATGGACCGGTCGTATTGCCTCAGCACTGTCCCTCGATCGTGCAAGCCACTTGCTACCCTCTCTGTGTTCCCCGCCTCCAACCAATTCGGAAGGTCCGAGTCGGAATGACTGCGACGGCGGAATAGATCTGGGTACTTGGCATGCAAAAAATTTTCGAAAGTGTGTGTTGGTAGAGCAACTGGGGACTTTGGAGTTTGAGGGGAAACGGGTGAATGTGAGAAGAATCTGTCTTGGGTGAACGGCAAAAATCCGCTTGCTGTGGGACATAACGAGCAGGGATATCCTTGGTAACGAGGATGAGGACTACAATGCTGGACATCCTCCTCTATGGTGGTATCGATGTAGTTGCGGACTTGTAACCGCGGAGGCGGTGGGGTACAGCTGTTCCCACCATCCAGTTCCTCTTCAATGCTACTGTCTTTAATTCTCAACGGGCTGAAACTGATTTTGGGGGAGTCCGTTGTGGAGCTGTGTGGCGACTTGTTGGATGAGGAAGCTGGACTGAATACGTCCTCTACCTCGTCCTCCTCTGAGATGGCGCCATAATGATAGCGCTCCCTGTCCGCGCTGTCAAACCGGAACACTTCTCCGTGGTGGGGCGCCATGTCTCGTCCGGCCTCCTCCTGACCCTCGGACTGGCGACCACTGAACATGTGTTTCGATGTCTTCAGAACGTGTAACGGTGCTCTGAGGTCATCGTGATCAATGTGGTTGTTGTTGTTATGGTGGTGGATGTTGTTGTTAAGAAGCGGTTGGCCCGTACAGGACACTTGAGTGGCGAGTTTGTCTACCACCTGACTGAGACGCTTTCTTTTCCGCTGCTTGCTATTCCTGTGATTGTTATTTGTGGCGTGTGGGTGATTGTTGTTGCTGACTTTCTTGTCACCATGTCGCTGATCTGTCTCTACGAGATTCTCAGTTGTCGAGGTTGTCGTCGCCGTCGTCGTCGCAGATTCAACCTGGGTCTCGGCCATCGTCATCAGCACTGTGCGGCGTTCGAACGCCGCGTTCCCGCACCCCGCCTGTCGTCCTCTCTGCCGACGACAGATCCAACAATGGCAGCGCCCCCAGGCCAAGATATCTTTCTGCCGTCAAAACTGCTCATTGCTAATGCATTTGCTGGTCCTCACTGTGCTGGGTTGGAAAGGTAGCATACACTGGGCACTGAGAATTAACATTAACGTGCTAGACACGCGCGAACAAAGCGTCCTCCTCGCCTCAACAGATGAACGAATACTCCACCTGGAACAAGAAGAAAGCATCATTAAACGAATGTACTAGCCACGTAATCGTTGTGCAGCACTGAGTGTTAAAGGAACCACGAATATATCATCGGCCAACGCCTTCAAAGAGTAATTACAATATATGTACGTAGACTTACACGTGACTGCACTACAATTATAAAAACTTCATATATAGGACTCAGTCCTGCTTGAGAAGGTGTTATTTGGTTTACACCTAGATAAATTCCCTGCCGACGGTTCATCACCTTGCTCACAACAGCTAGTTGACTGCAGACCACACCCTCACACTTTATGTATTTAAGATGAATTATTGAGAGTGACTGAGCCAAGAGCTGGGAGACCAAAAATTCGGTGTTTGACCCCAGCCAGGAGCATGAGGTTTTTCTCTATTCCGAAACGTCCAGACCGCCTCTGGGGACAACCCAGTTTCCTGTTTAGTGGGTGTGGTAGGGGTATTTACCAGGGGGTGAAGCGGCCGAAACGTGATGCTGATCATGCACCTCCATCTAGTGCTGAGGTTAAGAATGATTGGAGCTACATCTCCACTCTCCCGTACGTCTTCATGGCCTGCAGAGGGACAAATTTACCATTTGCTGGGAGAGTTGCATTTAGGTAGGATTTTAATGTTCATATTGACAGGGTACACGCAAAATATTCAGCACAATGTGGAACTTGGTACCAACCGAGAATTTGGAAAGCTTACGATCGATGTGTGCGGTCGAAGGACCTTCCGGATGCGTAATGACTTATAGCCTGCAGTCCTGCGTTCACGTACACGAAACCTAACCTCGGTCCCTACATGTGTGTTTGCTTATTTTTAATGCATTTGTGTTGCTGACGTAAGTTTTATGTCTGTTCCTTTGGAAGAGTGAAAATATATTGACTTGACATAAACGAGGAGGCGCCACTATTGACAGTCTGATGCCAACAGACTTTCGTCATAACATTTATAAACAAGAAATATGTGACATTTTACCCTTACTGAAGTATTGTTAGTAATGTAACACTCTATAAAGCACAGCTGCTTATATTTGTACCACCTGATTTAAAACTAAGAAGATCCGCATTTTGCACACAATGTACTTACAGCTTTCATATCATTCTCAAGGAAAATATTAATATTTCACATATTGTTTTGTTTTTGTATTAGATATGCGATGTGTTTTCTTTGATGTAGGACTTCACATTTTTAATGCTTTGCGTCTAGATAAATTCCATACTTCGAAGGGTAAACTTTATTGTTTATGCAGTTAACAAAGTACGTCTCGGATTTTTTTTAAGGGCCCCGCAGCAGATGCTACAGACGCACCGCAGCCTTGAGGCTTATTGTACAACCCTGTGATGAAGACGATTAAGTTTTTTTTTCGTTTTTCCTCGTAATGGAGCACCGGTGGAATGAAAATGACAGGGAAAAACCTGTCCCAGTGCCATTTTGTCCACCACAAATCCCACATGGACTGACCCGGGATCGAATCGAGGCCTCCGCGGTGAGAGGCCGGTGACTAACCGCCTGAGCCATGGCACGGCCTTATATTCCTTCTTCCTTAACTGAAGCCTGAAATTTAGCTAAATAATGTTTAAACGTTCAGTCACTACCTCACTGAAATCACACTGCATCTGCATTAGAAAAACCAATAGGTTAATGCTGTCTACGGCAATGATAGGTGTTTATTCTAAAAATTATGGGCTACATAAATACAGTATGTGGGCAAATCTATGAGATTATGAACGTTAAAACGTGTCGCACGTGCAGTTAGTAGTGTTCTGAACGTTAAAACGTGTCGCACGTGCAGTTAGTAGTGTTCTGAACGTTAAAACGTGTCGCACGTGCAGTTAGTAGTGTTCTGAACGTTAAAACGTGTCGCACGTGCAGTTAGTAGTGTTCTGAACGTTAAAACGTGTCGCACGTGCAGTTAGTAGTGTTCTGAACGTTAAAACGTGTCGCACGTGCAGTTAGTAGTGTTCTGAACGTTAAAACGTGTCGCACGTGCAGTTAGTAGTGTTCTGAACGTTAAAACGTGTCGCACGTGCAGTTAGTAGTGTTCTGAACGTTAAAACGTGTCGCACGTGCAGTTAGTAGTGTTCTGAACGTTAAAACGTGTCGCACGTGCAGTTAGTAGTGTTCTGAACGTTAAAACGTGTCGCACGTGCATTTAGTAGTGTTCTGAACGTTAAAACGTGTCGCACGTGCATTTAGTAGTGTTCTGAACGTTTAAAACGTGTCGCACGTGCAGTTAGTAGTGTTCTGAACGTTAAAACGTGTCGCACGTGCAGTTAGTAGTGTTCTGAACGTTAAAACGTGTCGCACGTGCAGTTAGTAGTGTTCTGAACGTTAAAACGTGTCGCACGTGCATTTAGTAGTGTTCTGAACGTTAAAACCTGTCGCACGTGCATTTAGTAGTGTTCTGAACGTTAAAACGTGTCGCACGTGCAGTTAGTAGTGTTCTGAACGTTAAAACGTGTCGCACGTGCAGTTAGTAGTGTTCTGAACGTTAAAACGTGTCGCACGTGCAGTTAGTAGTGTTCTGAACGTTAAAACGTGTCGCACGTGCATTTAGTAGTGTTCTGAACGTTAAAACGTGTAGCACGTGCAGTTAGTAGTGTTCTGAACGTTAAAACGTGTAGCACGTGCAGTTAGTAGTGTTCTGAACGTTAAAACGTGTCGCACGTGCAGTTAGTAGTGTTCTGAACGTTAAAACGTGTCGCACCTGCAGTTAGTAGTGTTCTGAACGTTAAAACGTGTCGCACCTGCAGTTAGTAGTGTTCTGAACGTTAAAACGTGTCGCACCTGCAGTTAGTAGTGTTCTTTAATCCAACTGTTTCTACCCTGTCTTCATTTCTTTCTTCCCTTGGGGCCCGAAAGTCTTGCAACATTGAAACTACAAACAAAGTTTAAACTGAACTTAACCATTCTAAGTCTGACATTATTGTAGCTATATAATATGTAAACTTTCAGTTCTAATCGCACAGGAATCAGACTGTCTCAGTTACAAAACCGACTGGTTAAAGCTGTTGACGGAAGTAAACATTGTTTATTGCAAGATTCATAGATACAGATAATAATGGTAATGATAATATTTATGGAGCTCAGTTCATCCTTCACTGCTTGGGACTGCCTACCGATTAAGCCCGTGTTGTCACGGTTGTAGCCCCTTCGCCAATCAATACACATATTATTGTCAAATCGTTTATGTCATTAAACTACTTTTCTTTACAAACAAATGAATCAGTATCTGTCCAAACACAACTCATTTCTATTTATTGTATAGAACTACATGTTTCGTCCAATATCAGGTCATCCTCAGGTTCACAGTTGGTCTTGAAAGGAAGAAATATACATTACGTAAGTCCGTAAAACACAATTAAAATTATTAAGATTGTTAAAATTCTTATGGTCATATAAAAAGAAATTAGTTGTGTTTGGGCAGATACTGATTTAATTTTTTGTACTATTAACAACAAAATGGGAGGACACACTTTTGTTTAACTTTCTCTAAATATCTGCCTAGATCTATAACGATCTTTATTAGCATATCTCGTAATTTTTTTTCATAATCTGTCACCTCGTTCATATTCAACCAATTTTCATTTAAAAATCACGTCTCCATTTCCTAGTTTCTGCACAGTTCAGTAACGTGTTTAATATCCTCTTTACCTAAATACAACAGTTATCTCCCTTTATCTATTTTCTTTCTAATTCCTCTCAATTTCCACACTCCAGCTAACTACACGCCATCCCACTTCTTACCTTCCTAGTACAGCATTCTGTATAAAAAATTTTTTTTCCCCCAGTGGCTCGACAGCCCCTTGGGGGCCTAGGCCGCCTCATTTTTCGAGGCTTCAAGATCACACACTTTAGACACACCACACTCGGTAGGACTCCTCTGGACGAGTGACCAGCCCGTCGCAGAGACCTCTACCTGACAACACACAACACTCACAAGAGACAGACATCCATGCTCTAGGCGGTATTTTTTTTTTCTGTCCCGTTTTTTCCCCCCCTTTGATCCATTTTTTATATTTTTAAATCCTTCAGTCCTTCATGTCACTTGTGTTCCATTCTACTGTCCTTATACAACACAACACAAACATCCATGCCCCGGTGGGATTCGAACCCGCAATCCCAGCAAGCGAGCGGCCGCAGACCCACGCCTTAGACCGCACGGCCACTGGGATCGGCTATAAAATCTTTTACCCCAACTAAAATTCATACAGATAGCAAGATACAGGGTTTTCGAATGTTCAAATCAGGTGTCATATGTAGTTACCACTGTGCTCTTTAAAGGGTTAATTGTATGAAGCAAAGGTCAGCATAGGAAATTATAGAACAACAGAGGTAAGTAGGGCAAACGCCTGAACGTGCTGCAACACCGTGCCACTTCACAGCACGTGTCTGCAGTGTTCTGCAGTGCGGTCTGTCTGGTGCACTCGAGTGGGCGTCTGTCGGGGGTGTGCAGTCAATACCGCCACCTGCAGGCCTGACTGTCGCAGTATTCTGGCTAGCAAGCGAAACTGCTTACTTTACTGTTAGTGTGAATACACAGGTCGTTCTACTTTAGGATTCTCGTAATTATTCCCTCTGGATGAATTCTGGTATAAGCTGTCTCTGTACAAGACACGACGACACATATGGGGTGTGTAGGTATAGCTCCACTCATTCTTAATTGGCACTAGATTAAGATAAGTGGTCATATTCACTCCCCGGAGATATAGCTCCACTCATTCTTAATCGGGACTAATGGAGATAAGTGGTCAGCTTCACGCCCTGGCCGCTTGGACTCCAGGAAAAAGTATGACTACCCACTGAATAGGAGGCTTGGTGGGCCCCAGAGCCCGTCTTGATCTTTCGGAGAAATGTTTCCTTCAAAATTTTTCTGTTCCATATTTTGCAATAGTTGTGTCATCCTATGAGATATATAACATACGCATTTGTATGTTTTGAAATAAAATTTTGGTTCCAGGTAAATAGAAGTAAAAACAATAGAATGCGCGCACGCGGAATTACTTAGTATCGATATAACGTGTATAACATATAAATGTGATTACTGTCTACCTCCATACCGAATTTTAGTTGCCTAACTCGTCACTCAATTACGGTCGTCAAAATCGAAGGTTAAAGCAATTTTTCGCATTTTACTTCTCCTCATACGTTTATGTTATCTTCAGTCACTCCCGACCACATGATTGTGCGAATCCTGGTGTAGCTTAGGGTTCCTTTATTCTGGGATATGACACGGGGTCAATGGGTAATCGGGTGCTAATGTTTCGAGGCAACTTAGGGTCCTTATCTTCTAGGGCCCATAGGTTCTAGAACCTGGGAGTTATCGACGCTTGAAGACGAGGACACGTCGAGATCCTATTAGGAACTGACGCAGCGTCATACGAGAAGAGTGGAATCCTTGGCCTACTTAATTAGTCGGAAGAGGAAACGGGAACTCCCATGTAAATTTCTTACATCATTACTCTGTTCTATCGTTGGTAAAACTGTTGTTGCCACGCCAGTGAAACAGCAGTAGGACCAACCACGCGGACGAAATATTGTTTTAAAGCTAGTGACAGCAGTAGAACCAACCACGCGGCATACAAATCTTCTTGACTGACAGTTCGTGCCATTATTTGTTTTTTCCAATGGCTCGACAGCCCCTTGGGGGACTAGGCCGCCTCATTTTTCGAGGCTTCACGATCACACTTTTTAGACACACCACGCTCGGTAGGACTCCTCTGGACGAGGGATCAGCTCGTCGCAGAGACCTCTACCTGACAACACACAACACACACAAGAGACAGACATCCATGCCCTGGGCGGGATTTGAACCCACAATACCAGCAAGCGAGCGGCCGTAGACCCACGCCTTAGACCGCACGACCACTGGGACCGGCTCGTGCCACAATACTAGCTGAAATAAAGGCGTAACTAAGCACAGATGAAATACAACCTCATTAGCAGCACGATCCCACATACACGTGACGACAAAGAGAATGATGGAAAAGAAATCACAGATTTGGTCCATGTTTTCTCTGTCATATATGCGTTTCAGAATCTGCCAGTTCAAAATACTAATTTGTTAGATAAGCTAATTTAAACCGTCACATAAATTAATGTTTTCCATTTAGATATAGAGACTGGCAGGTGACCGTCACTACAACAGGTTCCCATGTAGGTTGGGAAGCGGACTTTCAGGGGCTTCAGAAACAGGGCGCAGTTAGTCCAAAGCGTCTGCATAATCCTTAATGTGTAATTCAGTGATGACGAGATAGGGACTTATAATGGATTACATACAAGACGACTGCAATGAGGTATAAGCCTACCCTTTAACATAACAGTCTTGAAGGATGTGATGCGGTGTGGTCTAGTAATGTACCGACTCTTCACAGGAAAATACAGCCCTCATATTCAGGGTAGAAGAGTAAAGGTAAAGGTGTCCCTGTTCACGCCATAAAGAAAGGCATATAGCGGAGCAGAGAATATGGCGCCACTCATTTTTAACCTATAGACGGAGGTGCCGATCCCAGTGGCCATGCGGTCTAAGGCGTGGGTCTGCGGCCGCTCGCTTACTAGGATTGTGGGTTCGAATCCCACCGGGGGCATGGATGTCTGTCTCTTGTGAGTGTTGTGTGTTGTCAGGTAGAGGTCTCTGCGATGGGCTGGTCACTCATCTAGAGGTGTCTTACCGAGTGTGGTGTGTGTCTAAATGAGTGTGATCGTGAAGCCTCGAAAAATGAGGCGGCCTAGGCCCCCAAGGGGCTGTCGAGCCATTGGAAAAAAAAATAGATGGAGGTAAGTGGTCAACATCAAGCCCCGGCTGCTTTATCCCCGGGGAAACAACCCCGGTACGCACTGTACAAGAGGCTTGGTAGAAGAATATGTGGTATTGAAACATGAGACGCAGACTACAGGATTTGAGGAGGGTAGTTTCAATTACACACCTACACCACTGTTAATTAATGTATTTATTTATTAATTGAAGGACTGTCCACTGTACAGAGGTTTTCCTTCACTCAAAACTAAGTTTATCCACATGTCCGTCTCTATATTATCCTTTTCTGTCAGTCTAAGGTTAGTCGTACTCCGTCTTGTTCTATCATCCATCTTTCTTTGGGTTTTCCCTTCCTTCGTGTTCCTTCTGGTTCCCATTCTACAACTCATCGTGACAATATATTTCCTGACAGTCTCATCACGTGCCCAAACTATCGTACCTATTTCCTCCACTTCCAATACATTCTTCCCTACATCCACAGTCGTTATAACGGTGTCATTTCGAAACTTTCCTTTCCGTGATTTCCTTCTGGGCTTTTCTCCGGAAATCCATTTCAGTTGCACATAGTTCATTGGCTGTGAATTATTTATTGACTTATAACTAACAACAAATATAATTTCTGCCATCTAATTATAAAAATTAAACTAATTTCAGTCGTCCTCGGTGGACTAGTGGTTAGCGTGCTCGTCACTGGACCCAAGGTTCGCGGGTTCAATCCCGGCCGAGGTCGATGGATTTTTAAGGATGATAAAAATCCGTAGCACCACTTCCTTCGGAGGGGAAGTAAAGCCGTCGGTCCCATGTCGTAGATTTACGGCATGTAAAAGAACCTTACGGGCATGAATAGAGATGTTTCGTAAGCAAAATTCAGCGGCCATTTCTCACCTAAGTCTCCTGACTGACTGCTAGATGGCTCTGGCAGTCATATCAGGATGAGTAGAACTTGTGCAGTCAGTGGACTGGACAAGGAGCGACAGGAAGAACTAACTAACCACCATATACTTTACGACGTATTTTCAAAACAAACTGAACTCATCGACGCGTTACAAAATGTAGGCGCAATAATACCGTCGTTTTCTTTATGTTCAGAATGACAGCGACTTCTGAGGAGGTCAATAATCAGTGCTGACGATAATAAGGGCTAGAATTGAGTGGAATAGTTTGAAAATCCATTACCGCAGTGACGATGACAATCTGCACACGCGTGCCCCCGACAGCACGCATGCTATATCACGTGTCGGAACCCCACCCACTCCACAGAAAAACAATCCGTCTCAGATTCGCGCAATCGATAGCAGTTTAAAGTTGTGCGGGTGTCGGTCCCCTTTATCGTCCGGGGCAATTGCGAGTCTACAGTAGACCAATAACAGGCCACTGGATTCTGCAATATAAATTCGGGCGTTGTGTACACAGTAAGACAAAGCCTTACATGTTGGTCATGTCATTGCATTTGTCGGGTCTGTCTGTTATTATCAGTGCCTAAACCACTGGACAGTTTTTTTTAAAAGTCGATATGGAAAACTTTCAGCAAACGTTGCGACAAATTACGATTTTCAGCAACCTGGTCCACAGTAAAGTCCACTTAAAGGCCATGGATGAACTTTCTCATGCATATCATAAATCCTTAACGAAACTGTTGGCAAACTTCGATATGAAAGTTGTCTGCATAAACTTATTCGGCCATTTTCAGCTAGGTTGAAAGACAAGGGTGCTTTATTTCCGTAGGATAATAAGAAATTTTCCGCGTATTTCATAAACTGTAGTTCACGACAGTACAAATTATGGGCACAAAACGCGGAAGGAAAGTTTCATGTAACGTATACACTATGCCTGAACTTCTGTTGTTAATGTTCTGTAAGTCAGCTGGACCGATCGTGTGAAAAATGAAGCATTTCATAGAATCAAGGAGGAAGACAATATCCATCGTACAAGAAAAAGAAGGAATGCTAACTGGATTGGTCACATCTTGCATAGGAACTTTCTTCTAAAACATGTTATTGAAGGAAAGATAGAAGGAAGGATAGAACTGACGGGAGACGAGCAAGAAGACGTAAGCAGCTACTGGATGACCTTAAGGAAAAGAGAAGATACTGGAAATTGAAAGAGGAAGCAATAGATCGCGCTCTGCGGAGAACTCGCTTTGGAAGGGGGTATGGACCTGTCATAAGACAATCTACGGAATGAATGAATGAATGAATGACTGTTCTGTAATTTCCACAAATAGGCGGCAAATAGGCTCAAGGAACTGCAAAGTATGCTGTAACTAAGTTGTGGTATGCACTACATTATAAAGTAAGTAAGGCCCAGTGGTTACTTTATTTACCGCCAGGTTTAACTTTTACAAGTTCTACATTCTGCTCACAGATGTATTTATGTTTTCTATGGTTGTATGATCAAACAACAACTATATCTCTATACAACATTAACTGATTGTTTTTATAAACACTACGTAATGTGCTTACAGCGCGGTACGAACTGAGACTTTAGGTATAATTCAGGTTAATCTTAGTCTTTAAGGCCGTATCATGGCTCAGGAGGTCAGTTGTAAGTGCAGTGACTTAAAATGTGCCTTTCCACGTGCAACAACACAAGCACTATTAAGTCTTTTAATTAATTAATTAAAAGAACTTTATTAACATTGATTAGTTACATCATCTACAACATACATCCTGGTACTGTAGTTGTTCCAGTTACCAACTGTTCTGATCGCCTCAAGCGTCGGAGTTGAATCCCGGGATCTCCGTAGTTGTTCAGAGATTCGTAAAAGTAGTGAAAACTTTGAAAAACACTATCAAGCCCTTAGCCGATTTTAAAGCAACGCGTGCTTTGGTCGTTTGTGCTTATAACGTTTGTATAACTTGTACAAGTCCTGCAATGTGTATCGGCCGATAGATCGAATAAGAGGGTTTGTATGTGACGTACAGGACGAGTAGAATCGCTCTACCAGGCGTAGAATATGCGGTTGAATATATTCGATTCCGGTGATCCTGTGTAGTTGGGGTATGGGAGTACTCCGTGGGGAGTTCGTAATAACCCTTAGGCACTTGTTTTGTACCACTTGTAAGTTACGATATGTGGAGTTACTGATCGCGTACCATACCGGATTGGCATACGTCATTGTAGGTCTGATGACCGTCTTATAGAGGTGGGGTTTTATTTCCATAGAAAGTTTAGATCCTCTTGCCAGCAGGGGGAATATGTTGACCAAGGTGCCTATTGCTTTGTGCACCGACCTTTGGATATGTGATGAGTAGCTGAGAGTTGATGTAAACTGGAGTCCGAGATACTTAATGGATGTAGTCCAAGGAACCTCGACTCCCTCCATCGTTATAGCTGCCGGTCTTATAGGTCTACGTTTCGTGAACACAATGGCTGCCGATTTGTCGATATTGACTTTCATCCTCCATCGGGAAAAGTCTTTTCCATATCGTTACAACTTATTAACAATCCGTGATAACTGGTATCGTGTAAACATCGCGATAGAGTAAACAGAGAGATTTACTTTTCACATTGTTGACACCGTGCATCTTCGTCATATTAAATATAAATATATATAGATATAAAATATAATAAATAGAAAATTAATAATGAAAACCGTTAACAACCAGATACATACACAAATTCTATATTACTTATCAAAATCGTTCATTTTACAGCCCATAAATACCACGATTCTACATGCCAGCACTTCCACATTCAACACTGTCTACAATACTTTTACAACTATTATACAACTTTTAACAAAGACTTTTAACAAGATTTTAACTTATAATATACAAGTTTTAATGTGCTGTTGGACTATTTAAAATCATGTGATTGAAGTGACAGTAGCTTTCAACAAAAAAACCCCTGACGATGATCCGAGGATCGAAACAAGTGTAGGGGTATAATTTTAACAATTATAATAAAGCCACAATAAAAGTGGTTTTAGTTGTGTATCAGTTGGTCTGAAACTTAATTTAATAAGGGAGATTTACATTTAATCGTGCTGGACTGTGATGTTTATATCGTTAACTTCTCCTTCGACCAGTTCGATTCTAGGAATAAATACAGCCTGTTTTAGTTACAAAGACAAACAGCGGCGAGATATTGTCTTAAGTGTGATTAAGTCTTCATGTAAATTACTTATATTTGTGTCCTATTTTAAGCAGAGTCAGAATTTGCCGACAAATGTTGGTCAAAACCCTAAACATGAAATTTCACGAAAATCTGTTCAGTAGGAGTCGCGTAGTTCCCTGCAGACAGACAGACAGACACATGACAAGGCCAGCTGTCGCTTCTCGAAACGAATTGTGTAGGCGCCTAGAAAGCAATAACATAGACTACCTGTCATTACTGTAAAGGGCTGCTTAAATGTGTCTATAGGTTAGTCGCCGGCCTCCCACCATGGAGGCCCGCTTTCAATCACGAGTCAGTCCATGTGGGATTTGTGGTGGACAAAGTGGCACTGGGACATGTTTTTCCCCGAGTACTTCGGTTTTCCCCTGTCAATTACATTCCACCGGTGCTCCATTACTTGGAAAAATTAAAAAAACTGATCATCTTTCTCTTCATCTTCATCACAGGGTTGCACAATAAGCTTTAAGGCTGCGGTGCGTCCGTAGCATCTGCTGCGGGGCCTTTCTAAAAATAAGTGTCTATTTGTTGTAACTCAGGCAAGAGGCAATACCCACACTAAGCTTAATATTTGTACAACCAAACCACTGTGCTTACAGTGTTTATACTGCCGACAAAATAACTTTCTATACATGAAATTGCTGTCAGTATGAAACAGAGAATCAACACTTGTGCAGTTAAGTACATACCTTATTCAATCTCTACAATCAGACCCAACAAGTCGTTCAACAAACGTTTTATCAGCAACTAGTTTCGGCTCATAAGAGAGCTATCATCAGGCCATAACAAAAACTGTAAGCTGGAAACTCCATATGTTGCAGGCAGATCTCCTCCCTTTAACCATTTAAAGGCCACTAGTAACTGTATGCACCACATATGTGTACTGCCCACACAATGAATTTATACGTATAATATGATTCTTAAAAAAACAGATTTTATTTCCATAAAAAGCATAAATTGATTCGTCCTTGTAATGGTGTAGCAGAGTGTTTTTTTATCCAATGGCTCGACAGCCCCTAGGGGGTCTAGGCCGCCTCATTTTTCGACGCTTCACGATCACACACCTTTTAGACACACCACAGTCGGTAGGACTCTCTGGACGAGGGACCAGCTCGGCAGATTTACTGCTAGGTATAAATTAGTACAAAATACGTTGTTGAATAAGCAAGTATAATATATATATATATATATATAACTTTTAGGTTTCAGCGAGTGCAGTGGAAGTTTTTAGAAACACTTTATCTACATGTAAGCCAAATTCTGGAAACCGTCAAGTGCAGCAGAATTAAAACAGGGCTGGCAGACCAAGTTAGGTCCACGACATACTGGCTGGTTTACACTCAGGATTTGCTGTCTTCAGTTTGTCTGTTCGCCGTTCATAATCGCCTCAACTTCAATCAAACTGCACCTGCACACGGTGGTACCTCTCAGCTACATTAAACAGCAGAATCGCCGGAATTAGCAGTTCGACTTCTGTTTTATGTTCATATAGAAACAGTGAGATCCGCTATACTAGTCCTGTCCTTTTATGGCGACTCCAAGACATTTCTCCTCTTGCTCATACACTCTTAAGTAATTATTGACCTATATGGTAATGGTAAATGACCCTATTTTATTGTGCAAGCAGACGACATGAGGCTTGACGGGAACTTGGCCTTTGGCAGCTACGCTTAGATCACAGAGTTTGTTGCAGCAAATAGTTGAGTGCAGTTACCCCAACATTAGGCATACATCGCTATTCCTGCGAAAATTCTAACATTAGGCGTCTCGTAATTTCAGTTCTTGTTTTACATGTCAGTCGGTTTGGAATTCCGATGTCAAGAAATATCTGTATCAACATGAAACATTTTTATTGGTTTAGAGGTGTTTGATGTTAATTAAGTGGGTCTGAGGGATTTTCTGTTCACCAAAACTCCCAGACCGGCTCTAGGGCCCGCCCAGCCTTCTACTCAATAGGTAGGCCTGCATGTTTCTTTCGTGGCTGGGTAAAGCAGCCGGAGCGTGAAGTTGATAACTCTATCACGTGCCGAGGTTAGAAATGAGAGGCGCTATACATAAGCTCCGCCTAATGCCATCATGGCGTGGACAGAGACGGCTTTACGTGTATTACACGGACGTCTTTGTTGTTCATACATGTGTACTGATACTTCTGGTCGCTCATAATAAAGAATGGGTTTCGGTGTAAACAGTATTGGACTACAGGCGAATCAGAAAAGCTCCAACTAATGAGGGACTTTTTACTTCTGAGTATGCTCATTGCAAGCTGAAGTAAGGTTAGCTCGTAACCTTGGCATGTAAGCTGACGTTAGGCGCTGTTCACCGACTTCCTGTATGTTGTCTGCCAGTAAAAGGCGTTTCGGGAATCGATTGAGGCCCCGTCTGCAGGTGATTGGTTGTTATTAGGCTGGCAGATAGGTCTGCATCTCTATTTTTTTTTCTATGGCTCAACAGCCCCTTTTCGGTGCCTGGGCCTCCTCGTTTCGTCGAGGCTTCACGATCACACACATTAGACACACCACAGTCGGTAGGACTCCTCTGGACGAGGGACCAGCCTGTCGCAGAGACCTCTACCTGACAACACACAACACTCACAAAGACAGACATCCATGCCCCCGGTGGGATTCGAACCCACGATCCTAGTAAGCGAGCGGCCGAAGACCCACGCCTTAGACCGCACGGCCACTGGGATCGGCCTGCATCTCTATTGCGAAGTTATTTAATAAAATCATGCTTATCTGTATGTATGTATTCGTGGGATGAACGTGAAAGGGTTTTGGGTAGGAAAATAGTGGCTTAATGCAATGAGAATCCGACGTTTGCCCAGAGGGACTGAGAAAACCATGCAAATCTCAGGATAACGATGACTTGGCACAGATTCGAACCTGGCATCTGGCGGATATCAGTGTAGAGTTCTGCAACTACAACGCGCTGCTCCAGTGTAATTTCTTAATTGAAGTCTTATTCATTCCACAAAGTTTTAAGTAAATGATAAGGTGTAGGCCATAATGTGATATTGTCAATGAAAGGGAACTATATTCGGGCAAAAACTGGCACTCCTTTGTATGAATACAGAAACTGCGATTATCGTATTCACGCGACAGCAGTATGAGCTGTCAACAGACCAAGGATGTTTCCTCGATATAAATTTGGAAGGCTAAGTTCTGATATCGTCTGAGTGGATGGCGAAGACGACAAACACCGATACTATCGCAATAGACAACCCTTCACTGACGCTGATGTTAAAATTCCGATTACTACCCAGGACAGGAGTGTTTTAAATTTATATTACCCTAAAATGTAATTACGACCGTACGGAGCACCGACGCCGGCGAAACGTCCAGAATCAAAGGTCCATGCATTGCATCGAGGCTTAAGCTGGTCTGGACCCAAAAGTGGCTCGACACCAAGACAAATTTATGTCAAAATTCAAGTCTTCCGTGCTCTTAGCGCTCTTTCCTTCACACACACAACGTTAACATGAATCTTCAGCAACACCGCTTTGAGAACCTCAAATGTCTCATAAATTGATTTGTACTTGTGCGATACAGGCAGACGCCGTGTGTCATCCTCGCCATGCACCATTAAAGCGGACAGAGCAATTAGGGAATTCGGTTGGAGCCTCCTATGAAATGAATGCATCAGACAGGTCTATTGGTACTTGTAGGCCTGTAGCCTATACCTGAAGTTACAGTTACATTGGTTAAGAGCGTATTGGAGGGTCCGGGCTTCGAATCCGCCGATCCCAGTGGCCGCGCGGTCTAAGGCGTGGGTCTATGGCCGCTCGCTTACTGGGATTGTGGGTTCGAATCCCGCCAAGGGCATGGATGTTTGTGTTGTGTTTGTTGTAAGGACGGTAGTATGGAACGTAAAGTGACATGAAGGACGAAAGGATTTAAACAGTACAAAAATGGATCAAAGGGGAAAAACCCCGGACAGGCAAAAAAAAAATATTTTTCTCTTCCATAAAACGTCCAGGACATCTCTGGGGCCCACCAAGTCTCATATTCAATGGGTACCGGGGTTCTTTCCCAAGGGTAAAGCATTCATTGCCGAGGTTAAGAATGAGTGGAGCTATAAGTCTACTCCGTCTATGTACCTTCATAGCGTGGAAGGATAGAACTTTACCTTTACCTTTAAGACTCCAACTCGACTAACAGAATAGGTACAAATTCCATTCCATTGCGCCTTTTTCCTTTAGAAACCATTTGTCTGTCTATTAAAAGCAAAGCAATCCCATTACAGGCCTGGACAGGCCCTTAGGGTTCCAGGAGGTTGAGGATCACAGATTTATAGACAATCGGCACATGAAGGTGGCAAGGTTGTCAGTCCTACGCACCGGCCGCCTTTACCCCCCAGGAAAGATTCCTGGTACTCATTTCTGTTAGAGGCTGAGTCGACCCCAGGGCCATAGTGCGACCGAAACGATTATGTCAATGAAAAATTCCAGTGACATAATCGGGAATCGAACCCGCGACGTTCCATATCTGTCTATTAGTGATCGTAAATTGAAGCTTTATAAACAACTACAAAAACATGAAAGCAAGAGTAAAGTAAAGTAAATAAAGTAAAGTAAAGTAAAGTAAAGTAAAGTCTGTTCCTAAGTTAAACTAGCGTGACGTCGTGAAACATATGGGCAGGGGGGCAGCTAGTGGGATGTGAGCGGTGCGGCCGCCCCAGGCGGCGGAGTCCAAGCGTCGGTAAAATGAATGTTATAAATGAAAAACTTGATTCCCTGCGCTCAGTATGTTTTAAATTATTGAGCCAAATGAAACTAAATTCAGTAATTGTGACTTTTTTAAAGTTATTGTGATTACTCGCCCCCCGGGAGCCAACAAACCTAGCTACGCCACTGCGTATGTTGAATGCGGTGGTATAGCTCCACGACTTCTTAGCTACGGAACTAGATGGATATGAATGGTCAATTTAACGATCCGGCCGCTTTAACCGCAGGGACAAAAACCGGTACGAACGTGATACGAGGCTCGGTGGGCCCCAGATGCTTTCTGCTGGGAATCGAACCTCAGTTCGTCGGTCTTTCAGCCTGTAACCGAGAAAGTATAGTGACTGAGCTATACCAGCTCCAATTTAAAACTCGGTTGACGTAATGTAGAGAGTTATTAAGTTGAATGATGAAGTTAGTTACCAACGGTGATTATTTCTGAACACGCCCGTGCTTTGAATGCATCATGGCTGCCACGTGACGCTGTCCTACACACTACGAAATTGCAGGCCTAATAGTTTTGTTCCAGTGAATCGCGTACCTTAACAATAGGGCCAACCTATCACGTGACGTAAGAACGAAGTCCTGTTGATGATGCCTCAGTAATACGGGTTATTTTGTCAAAGTTACGTTAAGTCATGTGACCACCTCCCTACCATGTCGGTACTGCAGCTTACTACAGTTGTGGCAGAGGTTTCTTGTACACACGGACGAAAGGAGTGCGGAGGTAAACCGAACTTACACCCAGACGTGAGGGAATATGAAATGTTATTTTATTTTTCGAAAACAGGGAAGAGCTGTACATGTAACAGGCATGGGAGAGATGGAAAATATATCAAAATTTTGTATGGCAAAACGCCAAGGGAAGAGACCATATGTACAGATCTAAACAGAGACGTGAGCATAACGTTACAATGAGTTGTGGGGGGTGTTGAATGAATTCAGGTGGCTCAGAACGTCTCAGTGTGGACTGTTGCAGGCAAAGTAGGCGTAATGAAAATTTGGGTTCCATAAGTTTCCCAGAAAATATACTGAAACGTGAGACATCCCCGTTGTGCTATCAATTTACAACTACACTTATTTTTACAAGTAGCCTATTTACCTGTATTGTGAGTTATGTATGACTACGTGGGAAAAGAAATATATCTGTAAAACGCGGAATTATTAGATTTAATAATTTTTCTCATTAAGTTCTATTCTTCACACTCAATTTGTCAAGTTCAGTATTACTACACATGTTTAAACTTTTTAAAACAACGTAAAAATACGTTTCTGTCCATTGCTCCCCGATTTCCTAAAGAACACTGCTTTGTTAGAAGTTTCCCACGCTTCGCCCGCTTGTCGTTGTGATGGAAAATAATTAAGATGGAGACGAATATGGAGCGTTGTTGGAATGATACTGAGAGGGAAAAACTGCAATACTCGGAGAAAAACCTGCCCCAGTGTGACTTTTCCACTACAAAAGTCACATGAATTGGCACAGGATCGAACTAGAGCCTCTGCAGTGGAGGTCGGCAGTTAAACAGCCATGAGCCATTTTGGAAGTACCTCAGGTACAATTTTTATAGGTATAAACTAGTCCCTACCTCACAGAGAACAAGCTGTTTCCTTTAGAAAAACAAATAGGTGAATTCTGTGTGAGCCATTTTGAAGACTACGTACATTTTATAGGTAAACAGTCCCTACCTCACAGAGAACAAGCTGTTTCCTTTAGAAAGACAAATAGGTGAATTCTGTGTAGGGAAATAAAAGCTCAATTTTATTGTGAGAATCATATGGAACACATAAGCACATGTGTGAACAAAATTCAGGAATTTTTGTATTAAAATTGATGGTACGTATAGTAACCACCAGTCTTTAAGGGTTAAATAGTATAATTTTAACTTGTATAAGATTTTGTTATGTTTATAAATCTATTACGGACGTGTTTTGATAAAAACGAATATCTCATGGGTCGATATTGTGGGCACAAAGATTGGGGTTTCATTACCGGATAGGGCATAAGGTTTTGTGTTCGCCACTACGTCCAGACTGGCTGTGCTCTCCACATCAAAGTCCAGTCATGATTACCCTCTGTCTATATCAGCCTCGTGGTAATCCGTGTGTCATGTTAAGAACTGGTGTATTGACAGCCTTAAATGTGACGTCACTATATTTTAGTCTACATGGTGACTACAACGTGTCTCAGGAACCTACTGTCTCGGTCTTCGTCCTGAAGAAAGTGGTGGTATTATCCTCCGAATCACTGGTACAACACGGCGTCGTAACCCAGAAGACCGGAATGTGAAAATATAAGATGTTAACTGGCGAAGCACGTTAACTTGCAAGGAAAGGTCACACCTGCAGCTGACCAGTGTTAGGTCACCTCTACACGGGATTCGCGAGCTCAAATTCTGATCCGTATAGGCTATATAGATAATTTGGTCAACATTTTTTTGCAGTATCCTGGCGAAACTCTTGCGATGGGTTGATATCCCATTTAAGGCATCTGACATTTCAGGTATAAACCGCGGGGATATATACTTTATGTCGCAGTGTAGTTTCGTAGGTGGAACACCCGGCCTGAGCCCTGAAGACTCACGCTGAATATAGATCCAGCAGATTCGTACAAAACATTGGTAACCACTTACGAAATTACACGGCATAACAAGGCAAACGACAGTCGTAATCCTGTCGTCTGTGAAGACAGAACTGCCGTCAGGATGATCTACCTAGTACATGTGAGCAACTAGCCTTGTATACGGCCCTCAGCTCTAGCATCCACAAATGCGATGATGAAGAGAAACGCAATTCGGTAGCTGTCAGAGTAACAGTTAAAAGTCGTGCCTGAGCTTTAAGCACCGCGCCGTGAAGGCGTATAAATGAGTGGAGGTACAGCTCCATTTATTCGTAATTTCAGCACTAGATAGATGTAGGTGGTCAGCTTCATGTTCCAACCGCTTATTCCCGGGAGATAGTATCCAGTGTCCAATGGGTGGGCTCAAGAACCTGTTTGAACACAGTGATTAAGAGAAAACTATGCCCCCTGCTGGTAGTAATCGAACCCAGATTCTCCAATGGCCATACCCTTAACCTGTGAATTATCTTATCTATGCCTACAGCGCACAGAACATGATGAGAAGTGGAAAATAATTGAGTAGCTATGTCGAAATGTGACGTAAAAGCAGTATTAAGACAAGCAGACAGAACACCCAACTGCTGATTCCCAGGCACTCTTAAGAGAGGTAACTAGTGTGAGTTCCCTTGGCGTATTGTTCACAAGTTAGCACTGGTTTTCAATTTGTACGTGCAGGTATGGACACCACCAGTGCACTGTGCTGATGTTACAGCAAGGTACATTCTTTCTTACAAAAGGAGAAGAAAGCGAACTGGTAAGGTGATTGGATACGTCTGCAACATAATGGATGTACATGTTAACGGTCATGGACTTCCCAACCACCGCCTACATTACAGCCAAGCATAACAGGTCACAACAGCCAGCAAACAAGTGTACTGTAAAGTGATGGCTGAACATGCCTCAATCGGACTTCACAGCAATCATGAACTTAAGATTCGAGGTTCTCACGGCTTACAGTCTTCTGGGATGTGACACCGTGTAGTTTCGTATACGTATCAATGTTTTAGACGAAAATGGAACTTGTATCTTAGGGTAGAAGACATTTCCAGACTCTTAGACACATAGCCTGACGATGGAGGCGGTATATTCCTCCGAAATGTTCATATGCAAGTTTTGTACTACACCGTATTGCAATACAGAAGAGCATCATAATCCAAACAGGCTAAATACTGGAGCTAAGAAAAGTAGAGCTATACCTCTACTCCCCCTATGGGCCTTCATGGCCCGTTCTAGGGAGAACTTTACCTTTACCTTTATTTGACACTAAATTCTTTGTGTGTGTGTTTTATACTCTACAACTTACTATAGAGCTCACTGAAATTTCGAAGAAAACATTTCACATTTCCTTTACACTGATCGATTGCCATATATCATAGCCCTTAATGGACACGCCATGAAATTCCAAAAATGTTCTTGGAAGACAGCTTGGCAGGAAAAGCAGTGCTACCTACCGACAGGGGCCGCGAGAGCGTATTCGGTACAGCGACTCGCTATGAGCTCGACGATGCGGGGTTCTAAGCCCGGTGCGGGTAAAGACACTTTTTTCTCTGTACCCGACCAGAGCGGCCTTTGGTCCGCCCAGCCTCCTCTACAATGGGTACCGGAACTCATCCCGGTGTAAGGAGGCCGGGGCGTGACTTTGACTACCTAACACCACCAAACATCGAGGTTAAAGAAAGAGTAGAGCTATACTTGCACTCCCCTCTGGGTCTTCATTGGCATGTTACGGGGTGACATTATCCTTTACTGCCTATAGATGACTGCCGATCGCAGCGGCCGCTCGCTTGCTGGGATTGTGGGTTCGAATCCCGCCGGGAGGCATGGCTGTCTGTCTGTTGTGAGTGTTGTGTGGTAGAGGTCTCTGCGTCGGGCTCGTCCAGAGGAGTCCTACCGACTGTGGTGTGTCTGGGTGTGATCGTGAAGCCTCGATAATGAGGAGGCCCTGGCCCACTAAGGGCTGTTGCGCCATTGAAAAAATAAACTATAGATAACTTATTGTATAGCGTCGAATGTCACGATGATTAATGAATAATATATAGGAAAGGACGTGGTGGAAATTGGCCATGGTTACGTTTCAGATACTACCCTGGCATTTGCCTCAAGACCCTGAGGAATGCACGAGGGCCCTTAGTCGGGAAACTCGGTGTATCGGCCAAGCTTCAAACCAGACTTCTCCTGAATGCAATTTAGCACCGCTTAAGGCAAATTGCTGGGTTTGTTTAATTTATATAAGACTTTTGGCCGAAGATTTTTCCGACAGAAATAGGTTTCCGTTAAATTCAGAACTCTCTTTGTACAGGTTTTACACTCTTTCCGTCAAATGACAGCTGTCATATGTGGTTTGTTTTGGAACGCTCGTAAAACAAAGCAGGCGGAGAGGGTCGCGAGTTGCAAGTCTCTGGCGCCATTACGAAAGAATTACGCAACCAGACACCTGCTAGTGTAGGTGCTAACGTGCGAGTGCGGTGACGTCACATTTACGGCGATAGGCAGTAGGCGATATTGAAACCCAGCCACACCCCACAGAACATTTTGCGCTCCACGATGTCACATATTACTGTATTAAGCGTTCGTAGGTTAGTGGCAACTATCTGCGCCTGTTGTGACGTCAAATAACGACATTTTGTCCGTACAGTTTATTTCCGAGTTTTGTTTCCTTCCCAGAATCAACAGCGATTCGAAAATTACTGTTTCTTTAAGCATGGAACTAGTTTTGTGGATAGAAACGTCCTGCCGAAGATGTGAGCTGCAGGTTGCTCCGAAACCAAACTATACTGCGACACATTCCACAGAGACTGCATAGGCCACCCCATCTTTGTGGTGCTAACACTATTATAGACCTGCCTATCAGCGATCGTGCGAACTCCTCCTATAGTTACGACAATAACACCTCTTAATGCAGAATCAGGAAGTTTTAATTGGTAAGAGATATTTAAAAAAAAGCAAGACAGGCAATGTACGTATAACGTAACACTGAGGCGCGTTCGCGTAACCACTGTTGCCGTAGAAAAGTAATAAGTATTACATATTCTGGGGTGTGTCTGTAGCCTTAGTTATCCAGCATGCAAAGCGCATGCGCCGTATTATATTGTCATCTGTGGCCTGTCTGGCTGTACCGTATTTTTCCACATTATCTCATAAACGGCACGATTTTCGGAAAAAAAGGTTTTGAACATAAAATTTGTGTTTCGATTTTCTGTACACCTTTTATCTGAAGAATTTCTCATTATAGGAATAATTCAGCGAGATATTATCATAAATATACATAGGTCTTCATGTAAAGTACCCGTTATTCTTGTCAGATTTTAACGAAACTCGAATTTTCGAAAAAAAAAATACTCCAATATCAAATTTCATAAACAAGCGTCCAGTGGGAGCCGAGTTGTTCCATGCGGACCGACAGACAGACAAACATGACGAAGCTAATAGTCGATTTTCGCAATTTTGCGAACGCGCCTCAAAACACGTAGTTTTTTTTTGTAGAATGTAAAATAATATGATGGCGCCGAACGAAGTGTGTTGACTGCTGTCAGTTACTAGTCACATGGGTTACGTTGTGTACAGTCTGGATCTCATGAACGTAGTACATTGCAGAGTATTTTGCATTGCCGGACTAAGCACTGCGGAGCGGGGATCATCATCGTTCGCTATGCAGCATCGATGTCGTCCGCTCTACGGCAAGCATTCCGGCGATAAAAAATATTCTTTGTATTACCTTATGTAAGAAACAGACCTATTTTTTGCTGTCAGCGACTACATATATGGCGACTATGCGAATCCCTATGTTGAGGAAACTTAACATGGTCGAGATCAGTATGTGTAGTGGAAAGCGTATAAGATATACACAAGAATTATTGAATTGTGTAATTGAGTGTCTTTCTTGCGAACCTCGCCACATAGGTTAAGCCATATCAACAAAAGTAGTAGCCATATTGCCTTCCCGGAACGCCATATAGTCCCGTCCACTACATGACATTCATTCATTCATTCGTTCATTCTGTAGTCGGTCTTACGACAGGTCCGTAGCCTCTTCCAAAGCAAGTTCTCTACATGGTGCGATCTAGTGCTTCCTCTTTCAGTTTCCAGTGTATTCTCTTTTCCTTAAGGTCATCCAGTAGCTGCTTACGTCTTCTTCCTCGTCTTCCCGTCATTTCTATCCTTCCTTCTAACTTTCCTTCAATCACGTGTTTCAGAAGGCAGTTTCTACGCAAGATGTGACCAATCCAGTTAGCCTATCTTTACTAAAACAGAACAGACTAGCCCTCTGACTACGCACAACATCAGATGTTTCGGGTTGAAAAATATCCCCAAATATTTTGCAGACTTGCACACACTTGAGTCAGAAATATTAAAATTTTTTTACCAGCTAATTTGGAGCAGATAGCTTTGTCATTTTTCAGCATCCATACACAGTACGGTCTGACAAACATAGCAGGGTCTCGATTTCTTTTCTCGCACGTTTAAGATTCTCGTTTGGCCCACTGTCGTATATACGCATCTGAACATATTTCCTTACCAGACAACAGATGGAGAAGGGTTTTCATTCCATCTGTAAGATAGGCTAGGCCGTGCCATGGCTCAGGCGGTTAGTCGCCGGCCTCTCACCGCGGACGCCCGGGCTCGATCCCAGGTCAGTCCATGTGAGATTTGTGGTGGACAAAGTGGCTCTGGGACAGGTTTTTCTCCGAGTTGTCGGTTTTCCCCTGTCAATTTCATTCCACTGGTGCTCCATTACTTGTAAAAAATTGGTAAAAAAAACTGCTTATCTTCATCACAGGGGTTGCACAAGAAATCTTAAGGCTGAGGTGCGTCCGTAGCATCTGCTGCGGGGCCCTTCACCACGCAAAAAAAAAAAAGCAGGTTATATTTCCCCAGTTATGTTCAGCCGAGGCAACATATTGGACAAAGAAGACTCAATATGATACTGTGTTGTGTATATGACACTGCTGGTTTTTCGTTTAACTCTTTGTGTGTGTATTTAAATTCCCTGTTGCGATACCTGGAGTGACCATATAAATTTGCACTATGGGCTTTCTGTCCCGCGATTATCTTGGAAATCAAAGGACACAAGAATAAACGACATACTGATAGCAGATAACTGTTTTAACCTAGAGAAAGAAATATATGGGCCGATCCCAGAGGCCGCGCGGTCTAAGGCGTGGGTCTGCGGCCGTTCGCTTACTGGGATTGTGGGTTCGAATCCCGCCGGGGTCATGGATGTCTGTCTGTTGTGTGTTGTCAGATAGAGGTCTCTGCGTTGATCTGGTCACTCGTCCAGAGGAGTCCTACCGAGTGTTGTGTGTCTGAGTGTGATCGTGAAGCCTCGAAAAATGAGGCGGCCTAGGCCCCCAAGGGGCTGTCGAGCCACTGAAAAAAAAAACAGAAATATATATGGTACTTCCCCGTCATGTGAGAATGACAAGTGTAAATAAGATGCCGGAGATACAGAAGCACGTTATTGCAAGTGCTGACCGCATTACCTGTCACGGGCCTCAGTCGACAGTCCCACACACCGAGTTGCTCGTGGCCATGCTTTCACATGTTAGTTGCGTCAGTGATATTGGCATTAACATAAGCCAGGAGAGGCGGAGAAATAATGAATTTACCTTTTGTATTAATGACATTGCCTCTGTGCTTAATTAGGGACTGCGCTATTACGGCGTATAAGAAAATGGAGGAATAGATCTACTCATTCTTATCATCGTCACTAGATGGAGGTGAGTGGTGAGCTTCATGGTCCGGTCGCTTTAGCCCTCGGGGGGACTGAACCTGCTAACTCTTGCACGGAGGAGGGGGGGCCTTGGTGGGTCCAGAGACGATATGGCATCGGTGATGAGTAAAATGTTTTGGACCTACCGGGAATCGAAACCCGGCAGTAGCCACCCACTATATTTAGCAGTCCTGGCCTCGCAATAATTCAATTCGATTCAATTGAATTCCGTGTTTGTTTATTAATGCGCTGAGTCAACAGCCAAATGGCCAATAACAGAAGCAGTAAAGGTAAGGTAAGGTAAAGCAATCCCATTACAGGCCTAGACAGGCCCTGAGGGGTCCATGAGGTTGAGGCCACAGATTTGTAGACAATCGGCACACGAAGGTGGTAAGGTTGTCAGCCCTACGCACGGCCGCCTTAACCCCCCAGGAAATATTCCTGGTACTCATTTCTGTTAGAGGCTGAGTCGACCCCAGGGCCATAGTGCGACCGAAACGATTATGTCAAGGAATTAATTCCAATGACACCATCGGGAATCGAACCCGCGACGTTCCGGTTTGTAGCGTAGTGCCTCAACCAACTGCGCCACCGCGTGCCCCTAACAGAAGCAGTACAAACATAAATACACAAAATGACAGAGGAATAACAACAGAAGACACGTACAAAATATAAAACTTATAATAATTATAATGATAATGATGGAGACAGTAGAAATATTAGCAACTGACACATTCTCTTTTATACATGTTTAAGTTGATGTGTGAAAAGTAAATTACAGTTGAACCCGGTTATAACGACATCGGTTTATGCGATACCTCGTCTATAGCGTCAGATGTTCTGTGGTAACAATCAATTCGTCACTGTTAACCATAACGTTATTATAATCCTCGGTTATAACGACACAAAATATTCAGTCCCTTTCATGATGTTATAACCGACTTCGACTGCCTTATATATTGAAACGACGTCGTATCGATTACAGGCGTCAGAGGCATGTACGAAGACGTGACAGTCTGTATATCGGAATGTTTTACCGTTAGTGCGCGATATCTTCACGCCGATCTCTGAAAGCGCCTAATAGCCAACACACATATACGAAAGTTCGCGTTATACAAACAGCGTTCGCCTATTCATGGATAGCGTTGTAGGCAATTCGCGTAGTAGCAGAACTAACTGTACCTATATTCAGTCCTCCTCTGTGTTTCTGTCGCCCCAGCTAAACAAATCTTTGCCCTGCCAAAACTTGCTTCAGTTTTTACCCACCCTTTTCTGCACTCTGGGCCACTTATTATTGGACAGCTCTAAATTTGGTAAAATAAGACGAAGAAAATATGTAGTTAGTGAAATAAAGAAATTTCCAAATTGTGTACTTATTTAATGCCGATCCCAGTGGCCGCGCGCTCTGAGATGTGGGTCTGCGGCCGTTCGCTTACTGGCCTTGGGTTCCAATCCCGTCGGGGCATAGATGTCTGTTGTGAGTGTTGTGTGTTGTCAGGTAGAGGTCTCTGCGACGATCTGATTACTCGTCCAGAACCTCGATAATTACCGAGGCCCTGGCCCACTATGGGCTGTCACGCCAGGAAGAAAATAATCATTTAATTTTCACAAAACGACAATTGCAAACATTTAGGGATGAACCCTATAATGTCGGCTTCAAGTAGAAGCTATTTTCTTTATAATTTAGGTAGATTCTTATTTGAATACATTATAAAAGGTCCTGACGATTGTATGTAACATTGAGAACTGGCCGTGCCATGGCTCAGGCGGTTAGTCGCCGGCCTCTCACCGCGGAGGCCCAGGTTCGATCCCGGGTAAGTCCATGTGAGATTTGTGGTGGACAAAGTGGCTCTGGGACAGGTTTTTCTCCCAGTTGTCGGTTTTCCCCTGTCAATTTCATTCCACTAGTGCTCCATTAATTGTAAAACTTGGTAAAACAAACTGCTCATCTTCATCATAGGGTTGCACAAGAAGCCTTAAGGCTGCGGTGGGTAAGTAGCATCTGCTGCGGGGCCCTTCACCACACAAAAAAAAATTGAGAACTAATTGGTTTCTGGACTTTGTACATCGTCCGGAATCTAAAATCACGTTTCGGAAGCTGGATCTGCTTCCGTCCTCAGGTGAATGGGGAGGGAGACACCTCCTCAGTTGGGTCCCTTAAACCGAGCTAATCACAATCACTTGACAACCTAAGCCCGTTAAACCACAGCTATATGAGTACCTGAGGTCAGGATATGTCAGAGGAAGATAACAGATCAATAAGCAATAAAAAATTATCGTATAAAAGAACAGATGTGGAACCTAGATAGAATAGGAGGTGAACATTCTGTGCATCAAACCAAGTACATGAAAAAAAAAAAAACCTTGCGTAGTGTAGGGGCGGAAAATATGTGGGGGTTCAAACTTCCTACCGATCCCTCCATCTGTGGAGCACACCACAAACACACGGGACTAAACTGAGTATTATGCCGAATCTGTCCATTTTTTATATTCATATTTATTTGTTACGTAAAGAGCCGATGGCTAAGACGTGGTCCCTGCAAACTTCCCGCCCCGGGCACGTGAATGCTTTGCTGGTGCCTACAGCTGGCCTTTCTTGGGTACCTGCTGTCTGACGGAATTGCTTTTTGTGCCGCGATGGACACCACTGATGGCGATCGCGCAACTGAGTGTTAATGACAGGCAAATTGACTTGCGACTGGTCCAGATTGTGAGTGACTGACACAGTGAAAGTGTGCCACAACCCGCCTTGCACCTGTGCGCTAAGAAACACATACAGTTGATAGAATGATGGTATTTTTTTTGTATGGCAATGCGCGAGGTTTACAGGCTTACTGCTAAACATAAGCGCGTTATACATAAATGGTCCATTGTAATGATAGATGTGTGCTTCTAAAATTGATCCGTGCTCGAACGAATGGACGCGCAGCAGGTTACATGTTGCTGGAGGCTCGAATCCACTGCTAGCAGTGTTTTGATATCATGCCACGGTTTTTACATGAGGCGCTAGCGGCGCTATGTTGCTTTGAAGTGCGGTAACAACAGACTGCATGGTTAGTTGGCGTACAATCTGTAGGCTGGTAGGTGGTTACCGAGTTTCGAATTAACATCCTGCCTCCATCCTCAGGCTAAAAGCGATTATTGCGGTCGAGTGGGTATCACCCCTGAGGCTCTGCAGACCTGTTAACCTCACTCAAAGTTTTCATGGTTTTACTGAGTCCGTCAACTTAAACGACAGCTTCATTCAACGTCGTTTAAAATAATTCAGTATTGTCTTGTGTCGTCATAGGATAGGATTGCATAGACCTATAGTGTCGTCATAGGATAGGATTGCATAGACCTATAGTGTCGTCATAGGATAGGATTGCATAGACCTATAGTGTCGTCATAGGATAGGATTGCATAGACCTATAGTGTCGTCATAGGATAGGAGTGCATAGACCTATAGTGTCGTCATAGGATAGGATTGCAAAGACCTATAGTGTCGTCATAGGATAGGAGTGCATAGACCTATAGTGTCGTCATAGGATAGGATTGCATAGACCTATAGTGTCGTCATAGGATAGGATTGCATAGACCTATAGTGTCGTCATAGGATAGGATTGCATAGACCTATAGTGTCGTCATAGGATAGGATTGCATAGACCTATGGTGTCGTCACAGGATAGGATTGCATAGACCTATAGTGTCGTCATAGGATAGGATTGCATAGACCTATAGTGTCGTCATAGGATAGGATTGCATAGACCTATAGTGTCGTCATAGGATAGGATTGCATAGACCTATAGTGTCGTCATAGGATAGGATTGCAAAGACCTATAGTGTCGTCATAGGATAGGAGTGCATAGACCTATAGTGTCGTCATAGGATAGGATTGCATAGACCTATAGTGTCGTCATAGGATAGGATTGCATAGACCTATAGTGTCGTCATAGGATAGGATTGCATAGACCTATAGTGTCGTCATAGGATAGGATTGCATAGACCTATAGTGTCGTCATAGGATAGGATTGCATAGACCTATAGTGTCGTCATAGGATAGGATTGCATAGACCTATAGTGTCGTCATAGGATAGGATTGCATAGACCTATAGTGTCGTCATAGGATAGGATTGCATAGACCTATAGTGTCGTCATAGGATAGGATTGCATAGACCTATAGTGTCGTCATAGGATAGGATTGCATAGACCTATAGTGTCGTCATAGGATAGGATTGCATAGACCTATAGTGTCGTCATAGGATAGGATTGCATAGACCTATAGTGTCGTCATAGGATAGGATTGCATAGACCTATAGTGTCGTCATAGGATAGGATTGCATAGACCTATAGTGTCGTCATAGGATAGGATTGCATAGACCTATAGTGTCGTCATACGATAGGATTGCATAGACCTATAGTGTCGTCATAGGATAGGATTGCATAGACCTATAGTGTCGTCATAGGAATAGGTTTGCATATGACCTATAGTGTCGTCATAGGATAGGATTGCACAGACCTATAGTGTCGTCATAGGATAGGATTGCATAGACCTATAGTGTCGTCATAGGATAGGATTGCATAGACCTATAGTGTCGTCATAGGATAAGATTGCATAGACCTATAGTGTCGTCATAGGATAGGATTGCATAGACCTATAGTGTCGTCATAGGATAGGATTGCACTAGACCTATAGTGTCGTCATAGGATAGGATTGCATAGACCTATAGTGTCGTCATAGGATAGGATTGCATAGACCTATAGTGTCGTCATAGGATAGGATTGCATAGACCTATAGTGTCGTCATAGGATAGGATTGCATAGACCTATAGTGTCGTCATAGGATAGGATTGCATAGACCTATAGTGTCGTCATAGGATAGGATTGCATAGACCTATAGTGTCGTCATAGGATAGGATTGCATAGACCTATAGTGTCGTCATAGGATAGGATTGCATAGACCTATAGTGTCGTCATAGATAGGATTGCATAGACCTATAGTGTCGTCATAGGATAGGATTGCATAGACCTATAGTGTCGTCATACGATAGGATTGCATAGACCTATAGTGTCGTCATAGGATAGGATTGCATAGACCTATAGTGTCGTCATAGGATAGGATTGCATAGACCTATAGTGTCGTCATAGGATAGGATTGCACAGACCTATAGTGTCGTCATAGGATAGGATTGCATAGACCTATAGTGTCGTCATAGGATAGGATTGCATAGACCTATAGTGTCGTCATAGGATAAGATTGCATAGACCTATAGTGTCGTCATAGGATAGGATTGCATAGACCTATAGTGTCGTCATAGGATAGGATTGCATAGACCTATAGTGTCGTCATAGGATAGGATTGCATAGACCTATAGTGTCGTCATAGGATAGGATTGCATAGACCTATAGTGTCGTCATAGGATAGGATTGCATAGACCTATAGTGTCGTCATAGGATAGGATTGCATAGACCTATAGTGTCGTCATAGGATAGGATTGCATAGACCTATAGTGTCGTCATAGGATAGGATTGCATAGACCTATAGTGTCGTCATAGGATAGGATTGCATAGACCTATAGTGTCGTCATAGGATAGGATTGCATAGACCTATAGTGTCGTCATAGGATAGGATTGCATAGACCTATAGTGTCGTCATAGGATAGGATTGCATAGACCTATAGTGTCGTCATACGATAGGATTGCATAGACCTATAGTGTCGTCATAGGATAGGATTGCATAGACCTATAGTGTCGTCATAGGATAGGATTGCATAGACCTATAGTGTCGTCATAGGATAGGATTGCACAGACCTATAGTGTCGTCATAGGATAGGATTGCATAGACCTATAGTGTCGTCATAGATAGGATTGCATAGACCTATAGTGTCGTCATAGGATAGGATTGCATAGACCTATAGTGTCGTCATAGGATAGGATTGCATAGACCTATAGTGTCGTCATAGGATAGGATTGCATAGACCTATAGTGTCGTCATAGGATAGGATTGCATAGACCTATAGTGTCGTCATAGGATAGGATTGCATAGACCTATAGTGTCGTCATAGGATAGATTGCATAGACCTATAGTGTCGTCATAGGATAGGATTGCATAGACCTATAGTGTCGTCATAGGATAGATTGCATAGACTTAGTGTCGTCATAGGATAGATTGCATAGACTATAGTGTCGTCATAGGATAGGATTGCATAGACCTATAGTGTCGTCATAGGATAGGATTGCATAGACCTATAGTGTCGTCATAGGATAGGATTGCATAGACCTATAGTGTCGTCATAGGATAGGATTGCATAGACCTATAGTGTCGTCATAGGATAGGATTGCATAGACCTATAGTGTCGTCATAGGATAGGATTGCATAGACCTATAGTGTCGTCATAGGATAGGATTGCATAGACCTATAGTGTCGTCATAGGATAGGATTGCATAGACCTATAGTGTCGTCATAGGATAGGATTGCATAGACCTATAGTGTCGTCATAGGATAGGATTGCATAGACCTATAGTGTCGTCATAGGATAGGATTGCATAGACCTATAGTGTCGTCATAGGATAGGATTGCATAGACCTATAGTGTCGTCATAGGATAGGATTGCATAGACCTATAGTGTCGTCATAGGATAGGATTGCATAGACCTATAGTGTCGTCATAGGATAGGATTGCATAGACCTATAGTGTCGTCATAGGATAGGATTGCATAGACCTATAGTGTCGTCATAGGATAGGATTGCATAGACCTATAGTGTCGTCATAGGATAGGATTGCATAGACCTATAGTGTCGTCATAGGATAGGATTGCATAGACCTATAGTGTCGTCATAGGATAGATTGCATAGACCTAAGTGTCGTCATAGGATAGGATTGCATAGACCTATACCGCAACTCTCCCATACGCCTTCACGACGTTATGCTTAATGAACCACGGAGGCAACTTTAACTTCACCTGAAGTTTCAGGAAGCATGTTCACCCAAAATGTTGGTAACCCTATACCAAAACACGTTGTGTCGGAAGTAAAATAAAGCCTAAGTTTTATTCATAATTTTTTTTATTACTTCACCTCCAAAGTACATAGCGTCGTATTCCAGCATACACTAATATTTACAGTTTGTTTCTCTGTCATTAATTTATTCCACAGGTCTACATTTAGCACAGAACAAATGATTCTTTCGTCGAGTTCATAGAAGGTTACGTAGTTTGAACAGAATCCAGTAGCTTGCTCCAAAAATTGCAAATACAAGCTCATTGCAATTTACATATTTGAAACACGAATTTCATCAAAAGAATATACAACAAGTAACTTCCTACATCACAGTAAACACACTATGATACAATTGCCGCTTTTTGTAACAATACATAAATAGGCTGTGTGAGCAAAATGCGGAGATTTTAGGCCCGTTCCCATTAATAGCGAAAAGCGCCTATCAGATTCGTCACGTCTGTGCGTCCGTCAGTGTGTCTGTCTGTCGGTCCGTCCGTCCGCATTTATCAGCGCGGTTCCCACTGGACGTATTTTCGTGAAATTTGGTGTGGGAGACTTTACAAAAATCTGTCGATGAACTCCAAATTTGGTTAAAATCAGACAAAAATATCGGGCACTGTACACGAAGACATAAATTTTCAGTTTTTTTAACCAACGAATGCACTTTTTATTTTCGTAATTTTTTGTTCACTTTACCCTACATATGTTTCGGCCGTAACTCGGCCATCATCAGGGGCCTGATGATGGCCGAGTTACGGACTAAGACATAAATAACTTTATACTGTTGACAGCAGTACGAAATATTTTGTAGCTCAAGAAGAGTGCAAAGGGAACCCATTGTTGCATTTCCGTGACAATCATCAACACTTTCATATTGTTCACAATTACAAGTATGTCAATAATAAAAAGGGGAAGCATGGCTGCCTCTCCATGGCAACAATGGTTACGCGAACGTGCCACAATGTTACGTCATAGATGTATATTGCCTGTCTTGTTGATGATGTTACAGCTGGTATATAAAGTTACGATTGGGCTTTAAATGGTTAACCAATGTGTCAGTCTTTCTTGATACGCGCTCCACGAGGTCATATGATACAGAGAATTCTTTCTCAGTATAACACGCAGAGACCTTTCATATTAGCTACAAATTTTTTTCGAGAACTGCATTGTAACTTACGGACACCTTGCTTGGATGAATGTTTAAAGACGCTGACTTACAAATACATAGAATCCAATGACCAAACGAATACCACTCACATTACGAGTGTATTCAGTTTACAGTGTTCATCACTTTGCAATGTACTCATAAGCGTATGCTAATACATCGAGTCACTTCTAAACAATTCTGACGATAGTGTGCTGCCATGTTGGTTGCTTGTTTTCTGGACTCTGTCCGTCTTCTATTGTTCTGGAAAGGAACGCGAAGTTTGGGCAGTTCGATCTGTTCTAGTCTTCAATTGAGCCCCCGTACACATTCATTACGAATCTGGGCAGGCCCCAGAGTCGGTTTGGACGCTTCCCGTCGAGAATCGAACCACGATATTTCACTCTTACACTCCGTACTGTAGTTACTATAACGACTGAACCGTGAAGTTGAAATACAAAAGATCATAATATTTGCTTGATGCATGCCGTTGTTTTTTATACAAATGAATAAATCTAAAATTTAATTGTCATAGGCATTATATTAACCCTTTAAATACGAAGATTAACCTGAATTATATTTAAAGATTCAGTCCGTACCGCGCAGTAAACACACTCCGTCTCAGTTATACAAATCAGTCAGTTAATGCTGTACAGTGAAATAATCGCTGTTTGTTCTGAGATCCACACAAAACACATAAATACAGTCCGTACCGCGCAGTAAACACACTCCGTCTCAGTTATAGAAACCAGTCAGTTAATGTTGTACAGTGAAATAATCGCTGTTTGTTCTGAGATCCACACAAAACACATAAATACAGTCCGTACCGCGCAGTAAACACACTCCGTCTCAGTTATACAAACCAGTCAGTTAATGTTGTACAGTGAAATAATCGCTGTTTGTTCTGAGATCCACACAAAACACATAAATACAGTCCGTACTGCGCAGTAAACACACTCCGTCTCAGTTATACAAACCAGTCAGTTAATGTTGTACAGTGAAATAATCGCTGTTTGTTCTGAGATCCACACAAAACACATAAATACAGTCCGTACCGCGCTGTAAACACGCTCCGTCTCAGTTATACAAACCAGTCAGTTAATGTTGTACAGTGAAATAATCGCTGTTTGTTCTGAGATCCACACAAAACACATAAATACAGTCCGTACTGCGCAGTAAACACACTCCGTCTCAGTTATACAACCAGTCAGTTAATGTTGTACAGTGAAATAATCGCTGTTTGTTCTGAGATCTACACAAAACACATAAATACACTGTGTGGGCAGAACGTAGAAAATAAACCTGGTGGTACATATAGTAACCGCTAGGCCTTAAATAGTTAAGTACAATATCGAGTTCTTTGACTGATATGAAATGTGACTACATGTTTCGGCTAAAATTAGCAATTGTAATGTCAATTCCAGATATTTTTCCAGTTCCAAAGACACTTAATATAACTCATTTAATATACCCCTCACCCATGTTGTAGGAATTTTAAATTCTTCTTTCCTGAAACTTATCACGGTTTTTCTTCGATCTTAATGCTTCCAGCGTCACTTCCGACCAAATCTCGAAATGTTTCGCCTACTATAATCTTGAATCTAAACGAACGGATCCTCATACTGTAGAACCCCACTCGCCCTCTGTCTTTGTCCCTCGCTTAATTACTGACAGAGAAACCTCATCAGGCGATGCTAACCTTGCTAGTTCCAGGTCGGCAAGTGTACCATCACTTGTGGGTGGAGAAGATGGAGTCGGCCACGCCAACGCGTCCCTTCGGTCAGCCCTCTGTGCCCCTTAAATACTGCCTTCAGAAGGAAGCCGCAAAAAAAGAACGCTCCCGTGTACGTCCTTTGTTTCGTTGGTACGTGGCCTGCACGGAACGTTAAATGTAAAAGGCGAAAGAAGCACAGCTAGTGCAGAATGTTTGGAAATATTCTTCGGAATATACGAATGAAGTTCCAAGTAGAACTTAGTAAAGCCCTATTATGTGACAAAGATGTCTAGTACTGCGGACCCAATAAGGCTACTGTTAAGTAGCGACTAGGCTGCGGTCTGCTCGGTCCGGGGTTCGAATCCCGGTAGAGACAAGATATTAGCGGCCAGGGCCTGAAGTTCACCACTCACTTCCATCTAGGGTGGAGGTTAAGAATGAGTGGAGCTATACCTCTACTCCCCATATGTGCGTATATGGCGTGGACAGGGACAATAATACCTTTCATCTACTGCTAGGTAGGGTTACTGTAAGGTAAAGATAAAGTTCTCCTTAGAACACAGGCCATGAAGGCCCAGAGGGGGAGTAGAGATATAGTTCTACTCTTTCTTTAACCCTGGCACTAGATGGGGGTGGGTGGTCAACGCCACACCCCGGCCGCTTTATCCCCGGGAAAGGGACCCGGTACCCATTATATAAGAGGCTGGGTGGGCCCCAGGGCCGGTGTGGACGGCTGCGAAAAATCTCGCCCCCACCGGGATTCGATCCCCGGACCGTCCAGCCCGTAGCTAGTCACTATACCGACTGAGCTATCCCCATTTTTTCATTTTTGTGATGCAATTTATAGGCTACTTTAATATAGATTCTTTGTACGTTGATCTGTCGGTATAACCTCGAAATTCCGCAGTCATAATCTAATTACTTACTTGAAGGAAGTAGTTCATGTTAAAGTGTCGGTATCTTCATGGTCTATCTTCATGGTCTATCTTCGTACAAATTGTCACACCACTACCCCCAATTGTTTATTAATTATTACCATAAAAACGAAAGTCAAAGAAAAATTTCGGAACCCCCCTACACCGTTACTTCACATTCTATAAAAATTACCCCAAACCGAGTTCAATATATTTCAAAGACTGTTACCATACACTATTTCAGCACCTGAAATTAAGTGCCGATACTAACAATCCATCACCATTTCGCACGCATTTACGTTTTATTTGTGATTATATTCCAGAATGCGGGTTTGGGTAACCTCGAACTTCGTAAAATCCGCACCAAGTTTCATAAAAACCTGTCAGATGATTTACAGTTTGAATAGGGGAGATACCCAAGCTGTTTTACTTAGGATCCACCATTTCAAAATGTTTCCGCTTCACGACCCATACTTCGTCACGAATGGAAAATGTAAAAACAAGTTTTTTTATATAAATATACTAGATTTAATATAAACATAGCATTTTATATGACAACTCTCCATTGTCACTTCCCGTTGCCTCGCTCAACCTATGAAACTTCGACCTGCAATGAACAGCGTGTCTGCGAACCGAAGCAAATAATACTTCCAGCACCTCCTCTAAACACGGTGAGTAAACAGAAAATATTAACTTGAAATACACTGAAGTGAGAGCGTGTACCCCGACTCACGGCTAACTGAAACAGCGGCGAGCGTTGCGCTGCGTCACGTCAAGCGAAACGTTCTCAGTGATTATTGATGAGTGTGTGTCTGTAGCCTTAGTTATCCAGCATGCAAAGCGCATGCGCCGTATTATATTGTCATCTCTGGCCTGTCCGGCTCTACCATATTTTGCCACATTATCTCATAAACGGCACGATTTTCGGGAAAAAGTTATTGAATATAAAATGTGTGTTTTGATTTTGTCTACAACTTTTGTCTGAAACATTTCTCATTCTAAGTAGAATTCAGCGAGATATTATCATAAATGTACATAGGTCTTCATGTAAAGTACCGTTATTGTTATCAGATTTTAATCAAACGTGAATTTTCTAGATAGATTTTCGAAAATATGACATATCAAATTTCATGAAAATCCGAGTTGTCCCATGCGAACGGACAGACAGAGAGACATAACGAAGCTAATAGAAGGTTTTCGCAATTTTGCGAACGCGCCTGAAAAACTGAAAAACTTGTCGGCAACATTTAGTTGACTAAACTAGGAGTAATATAAAAGCTGTAGCAACCCAACTTAGGATCGCCACCCACAGTTTGGCAATCCTGCAATAACAGACAGACACAGCCCGGTGATCTTATAAACCTATTTCCTTCACATAAGAAAGGAAAAAAAAGCAAAAAATGTATTATCTGATGTCGAAAATGTCGTATATGTATAATGAAATGACATTCTGGTATTCATTTGACGTCTCTTGTATACCTTAAGGCCTATATGAGGTTCTGATAACAGTGGCTCCTGTCAAGAACAGGCCTGCTGTGTTCTGGCATGTGTCGCTGCGCAGTCTGATAGAAACTGCCGACGTTTCGGAGAAACGTGCCACTATACTTCGAAGATTGAGGCAGTATGTTCCTTCTAAAAGCCTCCAAATTTTCTATAAGAATATACTATGTCACACCCCAGAAGATATTACGCTTAAAGGTTTTAAAATATTCCAAGGACATCACCATTGTTATGAAACCTACAGTAGCGGCAGGTAAATAAAACAGGAACAAATTCACTCATTCCACGGAACAGAGTCCTTGCAGTGGCTCAGCTAGTCAAGAAATTCGCTGCCTTTTAAGGGAGATGATGGATCAGTACCATGTTGTCAGTCCAGTAATGAAGAGAACTCATCAATGGAGTGGCATGTGCAGTAACTACCACGCTGGGAGGTCGTCGGGCAACCAGAACTTATGAACGGCTATAGCTTCTGGTTTTGAAACTAGATGGTTAACGGAACAGGTCATTGGACCAGACGTCACCACGTGATACAGGAAGCTGGAACAGATGCTCTGCGATACGAACTGACGATGATCTCTGGCAGACACAATGTCCTCCCCTCATCCGAGTACAAATACGAACCAGAATCTTGTGTGTTCACAAAAACCTGACAGAGCCCACATTCTGGTTTGCTCTCTGTTGTCACAGTTTGTTCAAAACAAAATTTCCGGAACTGTTCTTCTTCCTTCGCCAGGTGACAGGATAAAGGAATCCAACTCATTTTTAACGAACGTCATACCGCTGTGTTGTTGTTCTTCTTCTTCTATGGCATTACGGTCCTTTACGATTGACCTTAGCCTCCCTTGTGATTCTTGCCCATTCCAGTCTATCTCGCGCTTTGCACATCCATCTCTTAATTCCTAATGTTCTTTATATCAGTTTGGACGTCATCAAACCATCTTAATTTAGGTCTACCAATTTTCCGCTTTTTATCCAGTTTGGCACTCAAAATCTTCTTTGGTAATCTAAAATCCTCCATTCTAACCACACCGCCCAGCCACTCCCAATCTTCTAGTTTTAATATCCTATATAATATTACCGCTGTGTTGTTAATAGTCCAAAAATTAAATCAATATCTGTCCAAACACAACTAAATTCTATTTATCATACAGAACTACAGTAAGCGAACGGCCGTAAACCCATGCCTAAGACTCGCGCGGCCACTGGGATCGGCCTCCTCTCTCTCTCTCTCTCTCATCTCTCCTAATACTAAATCAGACATCGTGTGAATATTTTAAAGTGTGTTAGATTGAGATTTTGGAGCACTAAGTGACAAAGTAATGTAGGAAGTGGTGATGACAGATCGGACTGGCTGCTTCCGTATAAATAGCGAGGCTGTCCGGATTGGACAGAGTTTGGTGTTTGCTTTGGCCCTCATAGACACTGCATAAGGGGACGGCGAGTTACAGATATGTTTACAAATATGACATGAAATACTGCGTGTTCAAGACGTCGCGTCAGGACAGCTTCCTTCTGTTGGAATTGCAACTGCGAAATTAACACTGAAAAGAAAGAGTTGGCTGCCCACAGAGCTATCTAACGTCTATCTATCTATCTATCTAACGTCACAGTTGAATGCTAAGGTTTCATGCCGAGTATGCTGAATGGCCACAGATCAAATCTAGGTCCGGAAACCAATACCATAAAGGATTTTGAGTGTCACCTCAGTCCCTGCAAGCATTCTTTTTTGAACTGCTTTACTCTTGAAGATGGTACCAATAGGTTGTCCCGAAACGTCGGTGACTACCAATCTACGCTGCGTGCTTACCTCGCAAAGATGGTGAAATAAAGGTACATCCCATTACAGGCCTGGACAGGCCCTTAGGGTTCCAGGAGGTTGAGGCTCCCAGAATTTCTACGACAATCGGCACATGAAGGTGGTAAGGTTTCAGCCCTACGCACCGGCCGCCTTACCCCCCCAGGAAATATTCCTGGTACTCATTTCTGTTAGAGGTTGAGTCGACCCCAGGGCCATAGTGCGGCCGAAAGGATTATGTCAATGAAAAATTCCAATGACACCATCGGGAATCGAACCCGCGACCTTCCGGCTTGTAGCGCAGTGCCTCAACTGATGCGCCACCGCGTGCCTACTACACACATACAATACGTAGACAAATTGCGGAGATCTCATTGCTAAACCTGACGGTATATATACTTACCACTAGGCTTTATAGAGTGTTAATTCAACAATATAAGTAAGCAAAAACTAACCCTAAATTTCATTAAGATTTCTGGTACTTGTTTCTCTCCCTCCCCCGAGGTAATTTAACAAAAATGAGCGCAACAATTGTTAGCTGTGTACACATTTTGTAACTCGCCATTTTTCCTGCAGCAAATCCATTAAGAAAATTGACAGGTGCTTCTCATTTTACGGCCAGGCTTCAGCGCTAGGTAAAGCGAAATGATGCTAACTGCGCATGTCTGGTGTGATTAGACAGTTGAGTGAAACGAACTCGTGTTTACAGCGCTGCTTTCGCGGAATCTCCTCTGCAGCTTGCTTGCTAGCTGTCAGTACACAAAGCATCTCTTCAGAAGGTTGCTACTAGAAGCACAGTAGCGCAGCACGTCACGCCGATTCTAGGCATGTCACTGGGTACGTCGCTTCTTGCTTATTTTAATTTTTGTCGAACGTCTTATGATCATAAAAATTAAGACGACGCTAGTTAAAAAGGACTTTCCATTGTCTCTTGAAAGCAAAAGCCAGGAATTAAAAATATCCTTGTATTCGCTTACGGAGATGTGAACTTTTCTTGAGATTGCGCCCCCCTTCACTTGTTTCTTGGAGTAAGCATGCACTGTATTGGCTACTGTGGTTTTTAGGCAAATTATGCAAAGCGACTATTAACTTCGTCATGCCTGTCTGTCCGCCCACCGTCCATCCGTCCGCATGGAACAACAACTCGGCTCCCACTGGACGGATTTTTATGAAATTTTATATTTGAAAAATTTTCGAAAATCTGTGGAACAAAATTCAATTTTCATTAATATTTAGAATAATAACGGGAAATTTACATGAAGACCTATGAACATTTATGACAATATCTCGCTGAATTCTACTTAGAATGAGAAACGTTACAGACAAAAGTTGTAGAGAAAATCAAAACACACATTTTATGTTCAATAACTTTTTTCCCGAAAATCGTGCCGTTTATGAGATAATGTGGGAAAATATGGTAGCGCCATACAGGCCACAGATGACGACATAATACGGCGCATGCGCTTTGCATGCTGGATAACTAAGGCTACAGACACACACTCAGCATATGTAATACTTATTGCTTTTGAACGACAACAATGGTTACGCGAACGCGCGTCAATGTTACGTTTATACGTACATTGCATGTCTTGTAGTAATTGGACAACTCGCAGCCTAATTGTGTCGCCAGAATGAAATATGTCCAGCGGATAGAACATGTGTCGATGGTAGCGACATCGTAGTAAGACTGTGATGCTGCTGTAACTACTCTGAGACTAGAAGGAACTTTAAAGTAATAGTCTAAATTATCCATTTCCATTACCTGTTGACACAGCAAGAAGGGTCAAGTAGTAACCCTTCAGACTGATGAGCCTAGTCAGGGGTTGCCAGCCTCCAATCTTGACTGGAAGACCAAGTATTTTAACTGAAATTATTCGTGGTTTTCCTCGGGCTCTCCAGGCAGATGTCGGAATAGTACTTCAAATTATGTCACGAACACTTCCTTCCACATCCTTTCCAATTCATTATCCACACTAATCAGCGTACCATGTTAAGTCGCGGTAGTTATTATTTGGGATCAACTAAAAATGGAAATATGTTGAAAATTTTCAATAAACCCCCTAGTAACAAATTTCTTGAAAAAAAAAAACTTTCCAATGTTTCTAGGTTATCACATGAGGACAGAGGGACGGATGGTCGAAAATGGCAAAGTTCCTCGGCACATACTTGTGTCTTCTCGGTAACGAACACGTCAACACGTTACAAAGCGTAAACCAGACACAATTTGTTAACCCCGCACGAAAAATGTAAACTCACGGCAGTTTTTGTTGTGCATGTACGTCACACAGCGAGGTCGCATAAACACAGACGGAGCGATCCAGTCTGCCTAGAAACTAGATTGATCATATCTCTTTGTCTGTGTCTAAAAGGTCAACATTCCAATCCGTGTCACTGAGTGACTGTGTTGTACATCCCGCCCTTTTGCAAATAAAGAAAAAATTACGTGAGGCGAACGGTGATTGTAGACGAGACTGACGCAGGACACTTCCTCGCATGCTACTGAACATCCAGCTCATATTACACCACTTATTTACTATCTAGCTCAGTGGTACTCAACCTTTTTGTTCGCGTACCCCCAAATATAATTTCTCTTCAACTTTGTACCCCCAAAAGTTGTTGGTACATAATTCAAGTTCTACATAGTCTATAATCTACATATAAAATAAATTAAATAAACAGTATTAGGCAAAACGTTATTCCCGCCCAATAGTGTTCAGTCACGTTCCATCGCACTATGTGGGATAAAATGAAACTAGCCGCCTAGATAAGAATCGCATAAAGGGGAGAGTGAAAAAAAAATGGCGCTCCCAAATCGCATGTCCTTACGTCCGGGTCTCTTGTGGCTAACCCTAAATCTGGCCCTGATTATTCAGTGTTTATCATGAAATAATATATTTATTTTTTTTTAAATTTTACGTACCTCCTAAGATGTCCTCGCGTACCCCCGGGGGTACGCGTACCTCACGTTTAATACCACTGATCTATTCCAAATGCCTTCCTTTAAATCGAGGTCCGGAATAGCTCAGTCGGGTATAGCGACTCGCTACGAGCTGGACGGTCCGGGGATCGAATTCCGGTGGGGGCGAGATTTTCCGCAGCCGTCCAGACCGGCCCTGGGGCCCACCCAGCCTCCTACAAAATGGGTACTGGGTCTCTTTCCTGGGGGTAAAGCGGCCGGGGCATGGAGTTGACCACCCACACCCATCTTACGCCGAGGTTAAAGAAAGAGTGCAGCTATACCTCTACTCCTCCTCTGGGCCTTCATGGCCTGTTATAGGGTGAACTTTATCTTACCTTCCTTTAAATCTACACTGTGGTTACCTCGCTATAAACAGGCCCGTAGCCAGACCATGAACACAGTGGGTGCATATATGTACATACGTTTATATACGTATATAATGCTCTGTTATACATATACTGTCTATATATATACAGGGCATACACAAAATAATGGTGCGGTTTTAATAGTGTTCACTATTAAACCAGCACCATTCTTTTGTGTATGCCCTGTATTACGATAAGCGTAAAGATGGGCTTTTGTCTTGGACCACACATCAATACTTTATTTACGCAGTGCGCTCTGTAACATTGCACAAAACATTCTGCATATACATAAATTGTTGAGGACGAGCGGGCTTACGTATCACAGTAGTATGCTTCGTGGATGATAAGAGGCGCCACCTTTCCAAACTGTAGCCGAAGGTGCCAGACACATGCCACAATACGTAGAAGAGTCGCGATGTTAGTGGAAGCTTCTGAACCATTGCAGATGTAAGGGTTCCCAGAAGTGGAATGCACTAAACATACTAACCAACACACACACGCTTTTGCGATAGTACTCTAAATAGGATGATACCGCATTCTATACGCCTGAATCTATTACATGTCTATCGCAACTATGCCCTTTTATTTACGGATTGCTTCCGTGATATTGTCTTCACAGAGCTCAATTCTGATCAGCATGTGTGTCTATGACATTTTGAAAATTCGTAGTGGCTGCAGCCAGATTTGTGGTGGATGCAGTGCACCCACTTGTACCCCCCTGGCTGTACCCCGAATACCCACGTGCAATGGCCCATTTTCGTTCGTGCTTCTCTTGCTCCGTCTACAAATATCAGTAATATAGACAGTAAAAGGCCGATCTCAGTGTCCGCGCGGTCTAAGGCGTCGGTCTGCGGCCTTACGCCAGCTGGGATTGCGAGTTCGAATCCCGCGTAGGGCATAGATGTCTATCTCTTGTGAGTGTTGTGTGTTGTCAGGTAGAGGTCTCTGCGACGGGCTGATCCCTCGTCCAGAGGAGTCCTACCAAGTGTGGTGAGTCGAAAAAGTGTGTGATCGTGAAGCCTCGAAAAATGAGGCGGCCTAGGCCCCCAAGGGCTGTCGAGCCATTGGAAAAAAATACACTGTAGTAGATACAGAATATTCTGTTTTATCGCATCTCTGAGCACGGCAGCTGTTACGGGATGTCCCAGCTGATGCTTTCTACGCGATAAAACTGCCGTGTTGAGGGACACGACAAAATGGACACCTGTATACGTCTATTCCAAGAATCTCTGAGGCGAAAAACTGAGCGACTGTCTAGTATTTTTACCGCCGGATACAGTAACAATATTGTTTTCCGTTGAGTGTAGAAGGCAAGTTCAAAGACCCACTGCAAATCCACATCGCCTTCCCCAGCTTGTAAGGTAAAAATAAAGTTGTCTTGTGCTTAATTAGGCACCTCACCGTGAATATGTATGGAGCAGTGTAATTGTAACCTATTATACGGATGTGAGTAGTCACCTTCACGCCCCGGCCGCTTTATATCCGGAGAAAGACGGCTTGTTAACAATTAGTTAGGAGGCTGGACGCTTTAGAGAGGTGTTTATTCAGATTTTCGAACCAAATACAGGTACTAACAAGGTTCCTCACTAACGATATATTGATGACCAGTGATGTGGCTGACTGAAGAAAGTTTGCCCTCTCCTTTCGTTCACACTTCGTAGTCTTACACTTTGATTTTAGTTCCATGGCACTATTACACGCCACCCCCCCCCCCCCCCGCACTGTCGTGGTTCAGCAACTGAAACACAATTATTCTTGCAACACGAAGATATGAATCGTTGTTTATTGTTTTTATACTGTCTCATCCATCTGCAATACGCAGTGTACAAGGGATCGATTACAGAAATCGCCTACATTGTAACTGATCGCGTTTTTATATATGTTTAATATGTATATACATCGCTAGTTCAGTTTTGTGAAATTTTTATTTTGATATAATTCCCTGACGATGGTCCCATGAGGATGTTGGATTGATTGACAATGTATTGTAATATAGAATATCCGGTAACAATGTATTGTAATATAGAATATCCGGTAACAATGTATTGTAATATAGAATATCTGGTAACAATGTATTGTAATATAGAATATCCGGTAACAATGTATTGTAATATAGAATATCTGGTAACAATGTATTGTAATATAGAATATCCGGTAACAATGTATTGTAATATAGAATATCTGGTAACAATGTAGTGCATTTTGTTTGACTCATTGTTGCGTGATATGAATTATTTATTATGTTGAAACACCATACCTGTTAATTAGGATTAATCGTGATATATTGTGATAAGGTCAGAATAACAATGTGGACAGCATACATTAAGTTCGCCGTAACGCATGGAGTTGTTTTGGGAAGGTAACCGCTTTGGATCTCAGTCGCTACACCAACTACCCACACTGCTTTTTCTCGGCTTTCCTAATTCCTTCCAGCAGATACGAAGACTGTGTCTCCAATCAGCTCACAACCATTTCCTACATGCTTTTCAATTCACCGCACCATAATCGCCCCACCATACGACACTATTTATTTTCCAATGGCTCGACAGCCCCTTGGGGGCCTAGGCCGCCTCATTTTCGAGGCTTCACGATCACACTCAGACACACCACACTCGGTAGGACTCCTCTGGACGAGTGATCAGCTCGTCGCAGAGACCTCTACCTGACAACACACAACACTCACAAGAGACAGACATCCATGCCCCCGGTGGGATTCGAACCCACGATCCTAGTAAGCGAGCGGCCGCAGACCCACGCCTTAGACCGCACGGCCACTGGGATCGGCACGACACTCTATAGTTGATCTAATGACGGTGAATATCAAGTTGTCCCGTACACGCCATGAAGGCGCAGGGAGGGAGTACAGGTATAGCTCCGCTCAGTATCAACCTGAGGGTTAGATGGAGGTGAGAGGTCATCGTCACGCTCCGGCCGCGTTCCCCCCGGGAAATAACCCCGGTACCCATTGAAGTGGAGGCTTGATGGGCACCAGAGCAGGTCTGGGCGTGTCTGGAGACGAGAAAATCTCCTCCGACCGGGATTCGAACTCCGGTCCGTCTAGCCCGTAGTCTTGCCGTTACGTGACCCACAGATAAATAGGCAAGTTACGGCTTAAAGCATGTTGGCCCCGCCGTAATGAACAAAACGCCATAGCAAGACAAAGACCAGACGCTAATTCAAAGAAGTCAGTGATACACTTGCTTTGCTGTCCTGTTTGTTGGCAGAGCGGCGACACACACACACTGCGACGAGCTGTTGTCTGTCTGTCTCCTTTACTTACAGTTCCAAGTATACAACAGCATTCATTCTGTTACGCTGTGTGCTTGACTCGCATGTTTCCAGACATGTTCCGAGTCTTTGTTTTCACAATAAGCCACTGACATAACTAACTATATATATAAACCAAAACAAGCATTAGTATGTATACTAAGTTAAAAAATAAACATCCACTAACACTAAGATGTTTAATTGTGTTAAAATGTAACAGTGAATGTCAGACGACTACGTACCTTAAATTAGACGAAGACTGTTTCAATCCACGTCCTTTCCCATTTCGTTTTGCACTAATCGTCACATTATACAGTGACAGTGTTTTTAATGTACATATGTAACTTTCCTGCTTCCTACCGCGGACCTAAAGGGGAACACACTGAGATGTTATGAAATTCATTCCGTACTGTCAATATGTACGGCAGATAGACTGTTAACGGGATATGCAGAGTGTTGCGGTAATGATTTTGGATGCCTTCAAAGCCCAGTGGTTACTATATGTACCACCAGGTTTAACATTCAACAATTCTACGTTTTGCCCACACCGTGTATTTATGTTTTTTGTATGGATCTCAGAACAAACAGCGATTATTTACTGTACAGCAGTAACTGACTGGTTTGTATAACTGAGACGGAGTGTGTTTACTGCGCGGTACGGACTGTATTTATGTGTTTTGTGTGGATCTCAGAACAAACAGCGATTATTTCACTGTACAGCATTAACTGACTGGTTTGTATAACTGAGACGGAGTGTGTTTACTGCGCGGTACGGACTGTATTTATGTGTTTTGTGTGGATCTCAGAACAAACAGCGATTATTTCACTGTACAGCATTAACTGACTGGTTTGTATAACTGAGACGGAGTGTGTTTACTGCGCGGTACGGACTGTATTTATGTGTTTTGTGTGGATCTCAGAACAAACAGCGATTATTTCACTGTACAGCATTAACTGACTGGTTTGTATAACTGAGACGGAGTGTGTTTACTGCGCGGTACGGACTGTATTTATGTGTTTTGTGTGGATCTCAGAACAAACAGCGATTATTTCACTGTACAGCATTAACTGACTGGTTTGTATAACTGAGACGGAGTGTGTTTACTGCGCGGTACGGACTGTATTTATGTGTTTTGTGTGGATCTCAGAACAAACAGCGATTATTTCACTGTACAGCATTAACTGACTGGTTTGTATAACTGAGACGGAGTGTGTTTACTGCGCGGTACGGACTGTATTTATGTGTTTTGTGTGGATCTCAGAACAAACAGCGATTATTTCACTGTACAGCATTAACTGATTGGTCTGTATAACTGAGAGTGTGTTTACTGCGCGGTACGGACTGAATGTACCGCCATGTTTAACATTCACAAATTGTACGTTCTGCCCACAAAGTGTATTTATGTGTTTTGTGTGGATCTCAGAACAAACAGCGATTATTTCACTGTACAACATTAACTGACTGGTTTGTATAACTGAGACGGAGTGTGTTTACTGCGCGGTACGGACTGTATTTATGGTTTTGTGTGGATCTCAGAACAAACAGCGATTATTTCCCTATACAGCATTATTATTATTTTATAACCGAGACGCAATGTGTTTACTGCGCGGTACGAGCTGAATATTTAGATATACCTTTCAGGTTAATTTTCTTCTTTAAAGGGTTAATCTTTACTAAAGTACATGATAAGGTCATGTAAAGGTAACGTTGTGCCTGTGCATGCCATGACGGCATGGAGGCGCAGAATAGTATAGCTCCACTCATTCTTCACCTCGGCACTAGATGGAGGTGGCAGTCAATTCCAGACTCGGCCGCTTTACTCCCTGGAAAGAACCCCAATACCTACTGAATAAGAGGTTGGGTGGGCCCTACAGCCGTTCTGGACGGTTTGGGATAAAATCGTTTGCACCTACCGGGATTCGAAAACCAGACCGTCCAGCCCATAGCTAGTCGCTGCTTTCCACTCTATTCCACGAGTAAAGAAGAATGTCTAATGACGCGCCTACGTTACAGTATTAGCTACTGTGTATTCTGATAATGGACACGAGAACAGCCATGTCCAGAAACAAGGCCGCGATCTTCGGCTAGAAAACCATAAACAAATAAATAAGTACATTCGAACCCGGTTATAACGACATCGGTTTATACGACACCTCGTCTATAGCGTCAGATATTCTGTGGTACCAATTAATTCCTCACTGTTAAGCATACATTACATATACTTCTCGGTTATAACAACACTCGTGTATTTATTTATTTTCCCCCCCAATGGATCAACAGCCCCTTGGGGGCCTAGGCCGCCTTATTTTTCGAGGCTTCACGATCACACACTTTTTAGACACACCACAGTCGGTAGGACTCCTCTGGACGAGTGATCAGCTCGCCGCAGAAACCTCTACCTGACAACACACAACACTCACAAGACACAGACATCCATGCCCTAGGCGGGATTCGAACCCGCAATCCCAGTAAGCGAGCGGCCGTAGACCCACGCCTTAGACCCGCACGGCCACTGAGATCTGCAACACTCGTTTATAACGACACAAAATATTTAGTTCCTTTCGTGACGTTATAACCGAGTTCGACTCTATAAAAATAAGTAAGGTAAAGTTCTCCCTAGAACAGGTTATGAAGTCCCAGAGGGGGAGTAGAGGTATAGCTCTACTCTTTCTTTAACCCTGGCACTAGATGGGGTGGATGGTTAACTCCACGCCCCGGCCGCTTTACCCCCGGTGCCCATTGTATGGGAGGCTGGGTGGGCCCCAGGGCCGGTCTGATATAAATAAATAAATAAATAGATAAATAAATAAACTGAAGTGTGCTCTGAGCATGAGTGCACTAAAGTAAGCTCAGTGCAGTTCGCTCTTACACTAGTGACGTCATCAGTCATGTGGCTGAGGCCTGTAAGTCCTTATAATGAAAAAGATAAGGGAAGCATCAACGTGGCTCAACATTCATCAGGGTATTTGTTCCGGCAGGGACGTCTTTTGTCAGTTGTCACTTAGTTGAACCTCGCAGCAGGTGCACGTAACACGACGCGCAGCTTAGGCAGCACCGAACTCTTCTGCTGATAAAAAAACTTGCTAGTCTGCAAATGCCAGTTTTCAGGCACGTTCGCAAAACAATTGCGAAAATCTTATTAGTAGCTTCGTCATATCTGTCAGTCCTTCCGCACGTATCAGAGCGACCCCCACCGGGCAGAATTTCTTAAAATTTGTACTAAAATTCGTCGACGCAATCCGACTGTGGTTTAAATCAGAAGTAGCAAACATTTTACATGAAGACTTACATAGCGTTTATGATCTAAGAGGGACAGGCCACGTGAAAGGTAAAGCAATCCCATTACAGGCCTGGACAGGCCCTTGCGGTTCCAGGAGGTTGAGGCTCCCAGATTTCTAGACAATCAGCACATGAAGGTGGTAAGGTTGTCAGCCCTAAGCACCGGCCACCTTTACCCCCAGGAAATATTCCTGGTACTCATTTTTGTTAGAGGCTGAGTCGATCCCAGGGCCATAGTGCGACCGAAAGGATTATATCAATAAAAAATTGTAATGACACCATCGGGAATTGAACCCGCAACGCGTGAAAGGTACTACATTTATTATTACGGGAGAAAAGAAAATGTATTGCTATGAAGGTTCCCAGGCAATTCCCGCTCGTCCTTCTGGTAAAGGTAGGATGGAGACTTTTATATCTCGCGATTATAGGTCTTTGTAATTCGTGAGTGGCTGTCGTCTGCTGAAGAATGGCTCTGCTCCTATGTTTATGACACGTATCAGTCCTTTATTAAACGTATCAGTCCTTTATTAAACGTATCAGTCCTTTATTAAACGTATCAGTCCTTTAATAAACGTATCAGTCCTTTAATAAACGTATCAGTCCTTTAATAAACGTATCAGTCCTTTATTAAACGTATCAGTCCTCTATTAAACGTATCAGTCCTCTATTAAGCGTATCAGTCCTTTAATAAGCGTATCAGTCCTTTAATAAGCGTATCAGTCCTTTAATAAGCGTATCAGTCCTTTATTAAGCGTATCAGTCCTTTATTAAGCGTATCAGTCCTTTATTAAACGTATCAGTCCTTTAATAAGCGTATCAGTCCTTTAATAAGCGTATCAGTCCTTTATTAAGCGTATCAGTCCTTTATTAAGCGTATCAGTCCTTTAATAAGCGTATCAGTCCTTTAATAAGCGTATCAGTCCTTTAATAAGCGTATCAGTCCTTTAATAAACGTATCAGTCCTCTATTAAACGTATCAGTCCTCTATTAAGCGTATCAGTCCTCTATTAAGCGTATCAGTCCTTTAATAAGCGTATCAGTCCTTTAATAAGCGTATCAGTCCTTTATTAAGCGTATCAGTCCTTTATTAAGCGTATCAGTCCTTTAATAAACGTATCAGTCCTTTATTAAACGTATCAGTCCTTTATTAAACGTATCAGTCCTCTATTAAACGTATCAGTCCTTTAATAAGCGTATCAGTCCTTTAATAAGCGTATCAGTCCTTTATTAAGCGTATCAGTCCTTTATTAAGCGTATCAGTCCTTTATTAAACGTATCAGTCCTTTATTAAACGTATCAGTCCTTTAATAAGCGTATCAGTCCTTTAATAAGCGTATCAGTCCTTTAATAAGCGTATCAGTCCTTTATTAAACGTATCAGTCCTTTATTAAACGTATCAGTCCTTTATTAAACGTATCAGTCCTTTATTAAACGTATCAGTCCTTTATTAAACGTATCAGTCCTTTATTAAACGTATCAGTCCTTTATTAAACGTATCAGTCCTTTATTAAACGTATCAGTCCTTTATTAAACGTATCAGTCCTTTATTAAACGTATCAGTCCTTTATTAAACGTATCAGTCCTTTATTAAACGTATCAGTCCTTTATTAAACGTATCAGTCCTTTATTAAACGTATCAGTCCTTTATTAAACGTATCAGTCCTTTATTAAACTATCCTCTTCTGACAAACTACCTGCGTGAAGATTCCCAAGTCTTCTGGGATGTTTCTTGCTTAAATTTTCAAATGTTTCTCACCCCAACTCCACAGACGTGTCACGAGTTACATTTCTTGTCTGCTGATATTTTTATCTCTTTTACACACTATTCATTCTACATTTAAAACGTTTCCTTTCAAAATGCACATAAAACACTTGAGAAGGTTTGAAAGTACCGATGGGGCCAAACACTGATCTTAATATTTGTCAACGAAGACTTAAAAGGAGCCATTGTAGCCATTTTTTGCTGATATGAACATGGCGTTTTTTGCAATTAACGTCTTTGACCTCACAGCCTCCCTACACGTGACACGTTACACTCTGCGAGAGCTTCTGTCATCATGTGTCGACTTCCCATTGCTTTAGGTTAGATTTGTGTGTAAGGTTTGTATGGATTTCATTCCCTGTGCTAATTTTAAATGTCTCTTCATTTCATAGCTTGAATGAGCTCTGTCGTGTTTCGTTTTGCACTTCGAGCGACGTATCAATTGTTTCTCTTTGAAGATCAAGTCTTCTGTGATGTTACTCCATGTCGGCTGGTAAATAGTTACCGACGTTTTGAAGGACCGTTGTGCCTTCATCTTCAGGGTCCAGCAGTCTGAGACGATGAGGATACCGCCGGTAAGTGCTTACCAGTCGACACAGTGTAACATCACATAGACTTGAATATTGAAAGTTGGATAAAGCTTACATTACGGCCTATACTGTTCTTTATTGCTTAGTCTGACCTCTTCTACCTACACACTGTAGGCGTAGAGGTTATTGTTGCACCTGATCACAATCAGACACACATCACACTCGGTAGGACTCCTCTGGACGAGGGATCAGCCCGTCGCAGACACCTCTACCTGACGACACACAAAACTCACAACAAAAAGACGTCCATGCCCCTGGCAGGATTCGAACCCGCAATCCCAGCAAGCGAGTGGCTGCCGACCCACGCCTTAGACCGCGCGGCCACTGGGATCGGCTCCGACAGTTACGATCGTAATTGAACGACATAATAGTACTTAATTTATAGTCAGAATTATAATTCATCATAAACGTATGCCTTGAACAAGTTTAGCACACCTACGAAATATTTAAGATAGAAAGATTGGGGGCTAGAAGGAAGCAGTCGTGCGTGGTCTGACTTGAAGTGTACCATCCAAAAAGTTTCGTGGGGGGGGGGGGGGGCTAGGGAAAACACAGATACCGTCAGAACAGTCGATATTTGAACCCGTGACCTGCAGAATATGTCACAGGCGTCGCAGCTTGAGCCAGCTTGCCCCGTTTCTGGTTAATGAAAAACACAAATAATTACAAGAACCACCACATGCAAACCCCCATTTTTATGGTCGTGACAAGACAATTATTTCACATTTCTTGGTCATGACACACAACTAGGCACCATATTCTGCTGTCTGTGTCTCAGTACAATTGACACTTCCTTTACATGAAGGATGTGAGAGATAATCGACAATGCGATCTGACTAGCCTTCGTAAATGGCAACAAAACGGGGGACATGACTGAAATAACTCTCTTGCACAAACTAGAAACAATTAATCCATCAATCCTTTAAGGTTCAGTGGTTAGAACCAATTGTTACCGTTGAAAGTTATTCAAGCTGGGTGAGGTCTTGTTTCGGCACCTGATTACAGAAGGGATTGGAAAACTTAAGTTCGGAGCTACAAAACGGACTTTTGGTGTGACATTTTGTAGATCCCTCTTATAAAAGTTTACGACGGGATGGATGAATATATAAACAGCTTTCTTTTGTTTTGTGGGGCAAACACGGCTTCGGCCAACCGAAATTTATAACCAGGGATCGAATTGTATCACAATAGAGGCGTGATATTGTCGCCGATTGTTGCTGGTTTTCTTAACACAACAACAAGGAAGAAGCTTTTAATTGGGTTTCAACTTTTATTAGTTACAACAATGGGACTAGCAGAGCTGGCTACAACAAAGTCTGCAGACAGCTTTTCTCAAAATCCAACTGGTTCCAACAAACGTTCGGCTACACGATATTGTCCAGCTGTAATGCAGAGAGGAAGGTTGTGATGTTAGTCGCGGAGGAGCCAAGTGCTCTTGGTGCCGGCTAAGACGGAGGTATACCAGCGTGCTGTGTGATAACAGATTGCAGTCGACCTAGTTACATGAGTGTGGATACAGTAAATAAATTGATATTAAACTTAATCTTACTATAAGACTGGCTAGACTTAAAGTCCGACTTAGGGAACCTACACGTCAAATATTCCCTGAGGTGGAGCATGTGAAACGGGAGCTAGTTCGTTCTGTTGTGAGCGTGAAGGAAACGCCGGGCAAATTGAGGAGAAAGACGGTAATACAGTTCATGTACCACCATGTTTAACATTCACAAACTCTACGTTCTGCCCACACAGTGTATTTATGTGTTTTGTGTGGATCTCAGAACAAACAGCGATTATTTCACTGTACAACATTAACTGACTGGTTTGTATAACTGAGACGGAGTGTGTTTACTGCGCGGTACGGACTGAATGTACCGCCATGTTTAACATTCACAAATTGTACGTTTCTGCCCACACAGTGTATTTATGTGTTTTGTGTGGATCTCAGAACAAACAGCGATTATTTCACTGTACAACATTAACTGATTGGTTTGTATAACTGAGACGGAGTGTGTTTACTGCGCGGTACGGACTGAATGTACCGCCATGTTTAACATTCACAAATTGTACGTTCTGCCCACACAGTGTATTTATGTGTTTTGTGTGGATCTCAGAACAAACAGCGATTATTTCACTGTACAACATTAACTGATTGGTTTGTATAACTGAGACGGAGTGTGTTTACTGCGCGGTACGGACTGAATGTACCGCCATGTTTAACATTCACAAATTGTACGTTCTGCCCACACAGTGTATTTATGTGTTTTGTGTGGATCTCAGAACAAACAGCGATTATTTCACTGTACAGCATTAACTGACTGGTTTGTATAACTGAGACGGAGTGTGTTTACTGCGCGGTACGGACTGTATTTATGTGTTTTGTGTGGATCTCAGAACAAACAGCGATTATTTCACTGTACAACATTAACTGACTGGTTTGTATAACTGAGACGTAGTGTTTACTGCGCGGTACGGACTGTATTTATGTGTTTTGTGTGGATCTCAGAACAAACAGCGATTATTTCACTGTACAACATTAACTGACTGGTTTGTATAACTGAGACGGAGTGTGTTTACTGCGCGGTACGGACTGAATGTACCGCCATGTTTAACATTCACAAATTGTACGTTCTGCCCACACAGTGTATTTATGTGTTTTGTGTGGATCTCAGAACAAACAGCGATTATTTCACTGTACAACATTAACTGATTGGTTTGTATAACTGAGACGGAGTGTGTTTACTGCGCGGTACGGACTGAATGTACCGCCATGTTTAACATTCACAAATTGTACGTTCTGCCCACACAGTGTATTTATGTGTTTTGTGTGGATCTCAGAACAAACAGCGATTATTTCACTGTACAACATTAACTGACTGGTTTATATAACTGAGAGTGAGTGTGTTTACTGCGCGGTACGGACTGTATTTATGTGTTTTGTGTGGATCTCAGAACAAACAGCGATTATTTCACTGTACAACATTAACTGACTGGTTTATATAACTGAGACTGAGTGTGTTTACTGCGCGGTACGGACTGTATTTATGTGTTTTGTGTGGATCTCAGAACAAACAGCGATTATTTCACTGTACACATTAACTGACTGGTTTATATAACTGAGACTGAGTGTGTTTACTGCGCGGTGCGGAATCGATTCTCAAATGCAGTTCAGGTTAATCTTTTTGTTTAAAGCCGTGCCATGGCTCAGGCGGCTAGTCGCCGCCTTATCATGGCGAAGGTCCAGGTTCGATCCCAGGTCAGTGCATGTGAGATTTGTGGTGGACAAAGTGGCACTGGGACAGTTTTTTATCCAAGTATCATTCCATCAATGCTCCATAATCGTCTTCATTTTAAGACTACTCTTACTAGAAGGACAAACGGATAAAACCTGAGTACCTTCCAAACAGCGAATCTCATTCGGAAATCAGCTGGATAACTGACAACAAAAGTACAGTTGAACTCGGTTATAACGTCATGAAAGGGACTGAATATTTTGTGTCGTTATAAACGAGTGTTGTTATAACCGAGGAGTGTAACGTTATGGGTGACAGTGAGGAATTAATTGGTACCACAGAATATCTGACGCTATATACGAGGTGTCGTATAAACCGATGTCGTTTTAACCGGGTTCGAGTGTACGTTCACTTTTTGTTTAAGGGGCTAAACTTTCAAACATTGATGTCGTCCTGTAAGTAATGTGTAACAATTCATTCCGTACCTCATAGTAAACACTATCTCTAATACTGAGAAAGCAGTCAATGTTGTTTAGGGAAATATTCGCTGTTTATCGTGACTCTTACAACAAATACTTAAATACACTGTGTGGACACGGTGAAGATTTTCGGAAAATTAACACTGCTTGCTCCGAAACGTTGGTGCCTTCACACCGAACGTACGACGACACGTCCCAGAGCATCTCATACCTCAGACAACAATACTACTACTACTACTACTACTACTACTACCACCTCTACCACCACCGTGTATCTTCGGTAAAGACGTTACGCACTAAGGTGTGACAGGTGTTTATTATTCTTTAAATCCCGTATAATCAGTATTTCACGTTGGCAAAAGTAATTGAAAAGGAGCGCTGGAAGCTGATTGACAATGACAGGTGTTGCCACGTGGCGCTTCCAGACCTTGACCCGACCAGAAAAAGAGGGAACCACCGGCCGGAACCTCGCTTGCTCGTGTAAGCTTCGATTTACATCAATCGATCGAGCGGGGAAAGGGCGCGTGTCTGCTTTCTACGTCACAGTTCAGCAACACTGCACAATCTGAAACCTTGTTACCCCACAGGAGGCGCAGCGCCAACGTGACATCATATCCTTACTAACAGGTTCCTGGTTATTACAAGTTAGTACACTTAGTACATTCTTACACAACGTCAACAAGACAGGGTCTAATTGAGTCTGAAAGGTATAGAGCAAGTCTGCTCAGGTGGCCACTGGTATGATTTCTGTACCGTAAGAACCAAGTTCGAATCTCAGTAGGGGTACTAAAATATTCTGTGGTTATCCTCAGACCTTTCTCTCAAATCACGGGATAGTAATTGAAATTAGGCTAAAATGACTTCTAATCATTTAAAATTCATTATTCATTAATAATCCGTTCATTCGACGCAGGTCGCTTCGTAATGTCAGCTGTAAGATGTAAGTCAAACGACCGTAATCTTGAACAAAAACACCCTCTCCTTACCGTCTTAACATCAAACACGTCTCTTTGACTCAACTTCCGACAGTGTTTTATTTTTCAGGCCAATATCTCACAAACTTTGTCGTTAACATCCATTTAAAAAATTTATTTCCCACCAACGGTTAGGAGTTCCAAGTGTTCTTTCCTTGGCCAACAATTTGTGGCTTTGTCCCAGTTCCGCCGTATGTCCTACACTCCTCACCTTGAGTAGTTAGTTAGTCCCCTTGTCGCTCCAATCGCGGAGCATTGGGGGCCTCCTTTCGGAGGTTTCTATGGTCATGTGCGTTGATGTAGCGGGTGACCAGCCCACTGACCGCACAAGTTCCACTCAATCCTGATGTGACTGCCAGAGCCATCTGACAGGCAGTCAGGAAACTTGGGTGAGAAATGGCCGCTGAATTTTGCCGATGGGCATTACTAGTTCTATTCATGCCCGTAAGGTTCTTTTATATGCCGTAAATCTACGACATGGGACCGACGGCTTTACTTCCCCTCCGAAGGAAGTGGTGCTCCGGATTTTTATCACCCTTAAAAATCCATCGCCCTCGGTCGGGATCGAACCCGCGAACCTTGGGCCCACTAGTCCACCGAGGGCTTGAGTACCAAGCTTATATTTCGCACCTTACTCATAACTGCTTAGTTAACCCTCTGAAAAGTGGCTAGTACTGTACAACATATCGCTCCCTGCAACATTTAAGGACTGCATTTGACCCATGTATTGTATTCGCGTGTTTCGTATGATTGTCACGATAAACAGCCACTGTTTTAGTAAGCAGTATTAACTGACTGCTCCTCGTAATGCAGACGTAGTGTTCTCTGTGAGATGGGACTCTCTCCCTGTCTATGGCAATGAAGCCATATAGGGGCGTGGATGTATAGCTCCGCTGATTCTTAACCTTGGCACTGATGGCGGTGAGATTTTTAAATTTAATATTAATGTAGGAAGTGAATTTTTAAGTATTATTTAGATTAGTGACGTTGATTTTAACTAACAATAGGCGTACTATTAGGGCTGCTCACAAAATATCGCCCTTTATCAATTCGCCTGTCTGCAGTTCAAATCCTACGGTCTTTTTTAATGTTGTATTAATTACTTTTTACAATGTCTGTTTCATTACACTACTTAGGGCTGTTATGCCCTATCTCTTCGCGGGTACCTTGGTCTGTTCTGAAGAAGGAGGCAGTATGTTCCGCGGAAACATTTCTACCTATCTCCCAAACGACACGGCGTCACATCTCAGAAGAGAGTAATCTTAAAATACTGTTATGACAGCATCATGACTATAGCGAGTATGTCCGCCTAATGACCTAGAAGTCGATGGACAGATGAAAGTCTGTATGATTGTAATGCCACTATAAAACACCACATTTGTTTGCTTTTTAATTTAGTTACAAATACCTTGAGGGTGATATTAGGGAGCGTAGTTGGTATAGCGACTAGGCTACGGGCAGGACGGACTAGGGTTCGAAAATATGCATCTTTTTAAATGTTTCTTGAAAACAAAATATGCCTCGTAAAACCCACATTTCTTACCCCATTTGACAGAAATAATTAAGGTCACGTTAGGGACAAGTGACAGGCTATCGTGACCTCGGTAGTGGACTTTCGGTTTCTGATAAAGTTGGGAGAATTCTGGAGTAGCAGTCCAGCTGTTAGTTTATCAAGACGAACTAAGCTCGAGGTAGTTATTTGGCCAAAACTAGTTAGCTAGTTGGTTAGTCAACGTATAACGTATAATGTAACATTGAGGAGCGTTCGCGTAACCATTGTTGCCGTGGAAAAGCAATAAGTATTACATATTCTGAGTGAGTGTCTGTAGCCTTAGTTATCGACATGCAAAGCGCATGCGCCGTATTATATTGTCATCTGTGGCCTGTCTGGCTCTACATATTTTTCCACATTATCTCGTAAACGGCACGATTTTCGGAAAAAAAGTTTTGAATATAAAATTTGTGTTTCGATTTTCTCTACAACTTTTGTTTGAAACATTTCTCATTCTAAGAAGAATTCAGCGAGATATTATCATAAATGTACATAGGTCTTCATGTAAAGTAACGTTATTATTGTGAGATTTTAATGAAACTTGAATTTTCTCTACAGATTTTCGAAAAATATTCAAATATCAAATTTCATGAAAACCCCTCCAGTGGTAGCCGAGTTGTTCCATGCGGACAGACAGACAGACAGACAGACAGACAGACATGACGAAGCTAATATTCGCTTTTCGCAATTTAACGAATACGCCTAGAAATATTGACACTTAAGAAATGTTGAGGCTAAGTCTGCAAACTTCAAAAAAGCCCCAAATTGTGGCAGCGTAAGTAGGCGATGCACAAATCCCGGACGCATGGTCGGCCGGGCCAATAATTTTTTTTTACGGTGGCGCCTAATATTTTCAGCATAATTACTGCAGTTTTAATTTCGTTTGCATATAGAAATATGTATCAGTTCGCATGCACCGAGGAGTAAATGCCAGGAAACAGTTAATTTCACGGGTCACTCCGGAAACCGTGGGTTTCAGTGCGGAACTTGCCTCAATGTCACCCTTCCGGCGCCCAGAATATGGAGGTGGTTGCTAGATTTTTGGAAAATTTGTACACAGAAACCTGTACCTAAAGGCCTGCAGCTAATCCGTTTTAAGTAGAGACAGGAGACGCTTCAAGCCAAGTGAGTGTCTGACGGTACCCTGAACTTGTCGTTCGGAGAAACTCTCTTCACAGAACGTCGGGGTTAAATTAGAACTTTGTATTCAAGGAGTCCCGGGTTCAAACCTCGGCTCAGAGACGTTCCGTCCTGACAGGTTTTCCTAGTTTTCCCCAGCTCCTCCAGGCCTACGGCGAATTGTCATGACCGCCACTTTAAACGTTGTTTTCTGAATCATTAATTCATTAATCAGTACTTTGCTCGAGCTAAAGACAGCAATGTTAAATAAACAGTTAAACTTTGGGAGAATAAAATCAATTTATATTATTGATAAAGCTTCAGTTCCTACGTCGCAGAGAACACAGTGTGCATCCATTAGAAACACCAATCAGTTAATAATGTTTGGGAAAATGATCCCTTTGTTTTCGTGAGAATCATACAAAACACACAAATACGCTGTGTGGAAAAAAGGCCGAGATTGTAGTGCTAAAACCTGGCGGTACATTTTTTTTTTCAATGTCGCAACAGCCCCTAGTGGGCCAGGGCCTCCTTATTTTCGAGGTTTTACGATCACACACACACACACACACCACAATCGGTAGGACGCCTCTGGACGAGTGATCAGCTCGTCGCAGAGACCTCTACCTGACAACACACAACACTCACAACAGACAGACATCCATGCCCCCGGTGGGATTCGAACTCACAATCCCAGCAAGCGAGGGGCCGCAAACCCACGCCTTAGACCGCGCGGCCACTGCGATCGGCACCATTGTTCTTAAAACGGTTGGCGAATGAACAGGATGGATGTTAAAAAATCACTGCCTTTTGGGATGAGACGTCGCGTAGTTTGGTAAATATCTACCGACGTTTCGGACGAAACTGTTGCCTACATCTATAAAATGCTCCAACTCTGAAGTTAGGTGCAGCAGATTGCTCCCGTAAAGCCAGTATGCATGCACCAAACTACACGGCGTCACATGCCATAACGCGTTTTTGTCTGAGTCACCGCAGTAAAGGTAAAGCAACCCCATTACAGGCCTGGACAGGCCCTGAGGGGTCCAGGAGGTTGAGGCTCCCAGATTTGTAGACAATCGGCACATGAAGGTGGTAAGGTTGTCAGCCCTACGCACCGGCCGCTTTTACCCCCCAGGAAATATTCCTGGTACTCATTTCTGTTAGAGGCTGAGTCGACCCCAGGGCCATAGTGCGACCGAAACGATTATGTCAAGGAATTAATTCCAATGACACCATCGGGAATCGAACCCGCGACGTTCCGGTTTGTAGCGTAGTGCCTCAACCAACTGCGCCACCGCGCGCCCCGAGTCACCGCAGTGACCACCTCAAATCTGAGGGTAGCGTGTCAATCCGGAATGACCCGGTCATGTGACGGTGACATCCCCACCCTGCTCTAGTTCCAACCCTCGTCAAGGTCGGCTGATGTGATGACGCGAGCAGTGACCTCCCTGTGCCGGGGAATCAATAATTGCTCGCCGAGAGTTGCGTTTGGGTAGGTTACGAGGCATCACTTTGATCCTAACTGAATCAATAATGCTCGAAATGATTTAGACACAGACACGTATAGAGACACCAATAATTAGTCGTCTAACACAACACTTACGCATTAAAATTCACACTCAGCTACATGTTTCGGCTATCTTAAGCTGTAGCTTAGTGTGGATTTTAATAAATAACTGCTATGTTAGACGGTTAGTTATGGGTGTGAAACATTTCTCGTTCTAAGAAGAACTCCGCGAGGTACTACCATAAATGTACGTACGTCTTCACGTAAAGTACCCGTTATTGTTGTCAGATTTTCACGAAACTTGAATTTTCTCGATAGATTTTTTTTTTAATATTCAGATATCAAATTTCATGAAAATGCTTCCATTGGGAGCCGAGTTGCTTTGTACTGACGGACAGACAGAGAGCCATGAAGAAACAAGTAGGCGCTTTTTGCAATTATGCGAACACGCCTAAAAAAAATCACTTTCCCCCGCCTGGAACCAAACCAAAATAACTCGGTGTTCCAGACCGTAGCCTAGTCACAGATACTCCAGCCTAATTGATGTGAGATAGATGAAAACAAAGACTGTGGTAACATTGCAATGAGGTTCAGTTAGCAGAGAGCAGAGACAAAGGCAGTGAAGCTGTTGTTCCGGCATGTAAAATACGAACTTAGAACTTAGAACTAGAAATATGAACTTAGAACGGTAGCAGAGAATGCGTTAGATGACAACTTCAATAGACATTAAGAGATATTACTGCCTGCAGCACGTGTCCGACCTTTTCTGGCAATGGTATATATTTCAACTCATTCATAACCCCGGTCCTAAATGGAGATCAGTGTTTAGTTTCACGTCCCGGCCGTTTTACCTCCAGGGACAGAGCCCCTGGTACCCATTAAATAGTTGGCAAGCAGTTCCTTTGCTTTATAACTTTAGCATTAAAAATTCAACTGGATACTTTCACTCAAACCTGATTATAATCAGCTCATTAGTTCTTCCAAGCTAAATTTATCACATAATTTGGCTTAATCATTCTGAATACTGTTAACTGCCCCAAGAAATCCAATGCACTCAACAAAACTAACGCTTCTTTGCTTAGTTAGGCAAACTGATATTATATTTGCACTTAATTTGATAGACTCATGTGCTTAATCGACGTTTTGTAAGTAATATTATATTACATAAATGTCAGACATTCATAAAAGAGATATCACGCGCTGGTATCTCTCAGATATAAAACTGTGTCGATTGCCCCTTAAAATTTCGTAACACACAGCTATAAATTTGTAGACCACTCCCCAGATTTCCATATTCGGATAAAAATAAACTTTTTATTAACACAAAAGCAAACTTTATATGATTAAACGATGGAGACAAAAAATAAATCATATTTTTTATTTCTAAAGCTAATATGTGCACCTAACTAACTAACTAACTAACTGACTAACTAACTCCATGGAGCAGAGCCCTTTTTAAGAAGCTAACACGTCCTCAGCTAGTCAAGAAATTTCCCGCATTTTATGGAACCCGAAGGTTCATTACCGCACTCACAAGAGACCGCCACCTGTCCCTATCCTGAGCCATATCAATCCACTCCATGCCCCCCATCCCACTTCTTGAAGATCCATTTTAATATTATACTCCCATCTACGCCTGGGTCTTCCAAGTGGTCTCCTTCCCTCAGGTCTCCCCACCAAAATCTTGTATGCACCTCTCCCCTCACCCATACGTGCTACATGCCCCGCCCACCTCATTCTTCTTGATTTGATAACCCGAATAATATTTGGTGATGAGTATAGATCATTAAGTTCCTCGTTATGTAGTCTTCTCCACTCCCCTGTTACCTAGTCCCTCTTAGGCCCAAATATCCTCCTCAGCACCCTATTCTCGAACACCCTCAGCCTATGTTCCTCCCTCAGTGTGACAGACCAAGTTTCACACCCATACAAAACAACAGGCAAAATTATACTTCTTTATATCTTAATGTTTGTATTTTTGGATAGCAAACTGGAAGACACAAGATCCTGCGCCGAATGATAACAAGCATTCCCCGACTTCAATCTGCTCTGAATTTCTTCATGAATGGAATTTTGATTTGTTAGGGTTGTTCCCAAATATATGAACTGTTCCGCCCTTTCAAATTATACATAATCTATCTTTATGTTGTGATTTTGTCCTGCATTCTGTTTACAGTATATATAACAACACAATTTCTCATTTCCTTCTACATGTTTCCGCGGCCACCCGCCATCATCAGGTAGTATACATAGCAATATATTTAAAACAATGACACAATTACATTAGTAATATACACTGTATCATAGTGATTTCGGCAGCTATCTTCATAGAATGTAAAACACAGTACAACAGGTTATGCATAGCTAAAGTTCTATGCGCTTGATATACTGTTGTAGGTTTCGCAGGGGCATACAAACATCTATAACAGTATATTAAGCACATAGAACTTTATAGTAAAAGTTCTGTTTTACTGTATTTTATGTCATATGAAGGGGGCACGCGGTGGCACTGTTGGTTGAGGCACTGTGCTGCAAGCCGGAAGGTCGCGGGTTCGATTCCCGATGGGGGTCATTGAGATTTTTCATTGATTTAATCCTTCCGGTTGAAGTATGACCCTGGGGTCGACTCGGTCTCTAAAAGAAATGGGTACCAGGGGTATATCCTGGAGGGGGTAAAGAGAGACAACCTTACCACCATGGCCGATTGTCTTGAAATATGGGAGCCTCAAACTTCTGGAACCCTCAGGGCCTGTCCAGGGATTGCTTTAACTTTATTACATGCTATGAAGATATCTGAGGAAATGTGTGAATGGATCATGTTTTGTTATGTTTTAAATACATTGCTGTGATGTCGCGTGGCCGCCGAAACATGTAGAATGACGGAAATAAGAAATTGTACTGCTATATATACGTGGACCGGGATAGCTCAGTCGGTATAGCGACTCGCTACGAGCTGGACGGTCCGGGGATCGAATGCCGGTGGGGGAGAAGATTTTCCGCAGCCGTCCAGACCGGCCCTGGGGCCCACCCAACCTCCTATACAATGAGTACCGTGTCTCTTTCCCGGGGTAAAGCGACCGGGGCGTGGAGTTGACTGCCCACCCTCATCTAGTGCCAGGGTTAAAGAAAGAGTAGAGCTATACCTCTACTCCCCCCTCTGGGCCTTCAAGGCATGTTCTAGGGAGACCTTTACCTTTACCTTTACTGCTATATATACTGTAGGTGCATATATTGGTTTTAGAAATAAGAAATATGTCATTGCGCAGAATGGATAACATGAAGAAAACATTGTTTAAAGAAATTAAACGTTTTGTAAACATGGCACAAATGTTAGAATATTTTAAATGAATTACTTTATGTGAATCTGTTTTAGGTTGATACGCATATGTCGGAATGTAAGTGTAGAAGGACGAGCGGGCGACTAGTGTGCAATTTGTGCACGGACAGGAAAACGTTTTAAGAACCACAGCACAAAGCTTCAAGCAGACGTCCTGTAAGATCTTTATTTTCCTATTTAGGCGCTTCACATACTCGCGAAAAGCGACTATCAGCTTCGTCATACCTGTCCGTCCGCCCGCCCTCCCGTCTCTCCGTCTGTTCGTATCAGCGCGGCTCTCACAAGACGAATTTTCGTGAAATTTGATATCGGGACTTTCATGAAAATCTGTCGAGAAATCCAAATTTGGCTAAAATCGGACAAAAAATATGGAAAGTTTACGTTAATACCTATGTAACTTTTATAGTTGCACGGCGACAAATTCGCCATAAAAGTATTGTTATGAAACATTTTTTTTATATTGTTAGCAGTGACATATTGCTCAACAATACACAGAAAATTCACTGTTTCGTTTGCACTGCAATAATGGTTACGCGAACGCGCCAAAATCTTACGTTATATACGTACATTGCCTGTCTTCTTGTGTTCGTATTTTGGTACGCCAAAGTATGCTGTTGTGAAGGACATAAATAAGAATACTGATGATGGAGACAGAGACGATCTGCGAAACGACATTTTGAGAGCTGTGAACAATTTTAAACTAAACTTTTCTGGAAGCAAAAGAAAAACAGAGGATCTGAAAGAAAAATATTTTCATTGCAGGGAATGTGTCTCATTTACATTCATATTGAATTTCTAACAATTCAGCCGCTATTCATGTATCGGGAAGTTTTTCACTGCATTTAACCTAAGCTGGGGAAATTTTAGTTATTTAAGGAAGGTTATGAAACCAATACGCCTTACTACTTTTCAGTAATCTCTCTTCAATATCTCAACAAGAAAAACAGTGAGGAAATTACACTTAAAATTCGTAGCTGTGTCAGTACAGTGCATAGACTACAGGCTGGAGTGAAAGTCGGGGTTCGACTGCTGACAAGAACAGACCAGATCTTCGCTGTTCTGAATGTTACGCAGTGTAGGTTGGTAGTTAGTTGACGTTTCGAGACAACCTATCGGTCCCATCTTCAAGGGTCAAGCAGTCCAAAGTCCTTGGAGTCAGCAGTCCGAGTCCTTGGACTGCTTGACCCGAAACGTCGATAACCAATCTACGCATCCCAGAGGAGCTAAGCTCTCATTAACACCGCGGCGGAAGTCAGAAATCACGCAAAGTATAGACCAGGCCTGCGGGTTCACAAAGCCATGCATCCGACGAGTACAGGTGTCACTTGGCCTCGGGCGATTGGGGCGTGTAACTAGTTGCTCACTTCCTTATACTGTCAAGGTTATGAAAGAATGGAGCCATAACTCCACGGCATGGTGCTTGGGCAGTAATAAGGGTAAACGTATCTTCTTAACTTTTTCATATCTTTGCGGCTTTTAGGTCTAATATCCCCCAAAGTGACAGACTTAACATTCAATTCAAACTCAGTAAGTTTTAATTAACTCTGATTAACAAATCTGCTTGATTATAAATTATTAATTAATAGCGAGGTAACTTAAATACGGGCAGGGAAAATAGCGCAATTTTTCATAAGGGCGACTGGCATTTTCATCTAAGAATTTCAGGCCGTGTCATGGCGCAGGCAGTTAGTCGCTGACGTATCATCCAGGAGGACCGGTTTCGATCCCAGTCCACTCCATATTGGAACTGGGGATGGGCAAAGTGGCACTGAGACCGAGTTTACTCCCAGAAATTCATCTTTCCCGTCAGCATTCCACCAGTGCTCCGTACTCATATTTCATTAATCTATACCCGACACTAATGTAACCTTAGCAACTGACAGCATCGTTAAATAAGACACTAAAACACTTAACAGTTTCTCTGCAAGAAATTTCGCCTTTCCATGTCTGTTATTCTGCACTTCGTCGACAGTCTTGAGTGTCTGCTGTCACAACGTACGGAGACTGAAGCTGTTTCCGTCATCAGGTGTAAATTTAAAGCTGTCCCTGTGAAACCATGAAGGCATATAGGGGGCGTATAGGTACAGCTCCACTCATTCCTAACCTTGGCACCAGATGACGGTGGCTCAGTTTCGCGCCTTTTACACCCGGAGAACTGAATAGGAGCCTGCGTGGGTTCCAGAGCTCGCCTGCAACATTCTGGAACAAAAATTTTCCTCCTGCGGGGAATTGAACCTCGGATCGTCCAGTTCGTAGCCGACGACGCCGTCCCCATTCAGTTGGGACAGTTAGAAGGGGACATTCTCGAACAGTGGACAAGAACGATGACAGTAACAGATCGAAATTCAGCAAAGACGTGTTCAGAGAGTCTCAAGACGATAGACAATGAGCACAATAATAGTCATGGCTATTGCGATAGGCCATAGAAACACTTCCACTTGGGTTTTCCCCTTGTTCCCGCCCAGCAATATTTCTTTACCTTCCAAACAACTGTATGTTGTACACAACTCCCCTGCAACCTGTAGAATGCAACCTGCGCACGATCGCATGCGTGGTCATAACCAATCATAACAGGTGGAACCAGGGTGTTAACATGACGTCAATACAACTACCCTGATGACGTCAAACACCTGTTTTTTCACTATCCGGACCGACGGCGGACAGCGGATCTGGGAGATGAAAGGGGCGAGGTACGGTTTACTCGCACGAGAAAGTGAATCTTGCGTTAAGGTAGCTATGAGACCGTCCACAGAAGGTCCTAGTGTGGGCTGTGAGACTGTCGTAGTCTGAATCTTGCGTTAAGGTAGCTATGAGACCGTCCACAGAAGGTCCTAGTGTGGGCTGTGAGACTGTCGTAGTCTGTGTAACAACGTGATACCGACGCCAGAAAGGGCACAGCCTTCACACTCGAATTTAAAGCGTTGGTATACATCTACCACGACCTCGGTCGACTAGTGGTTAGCGTGCTCGCCACTGGACCCAAGGTTCGCGGGTTCGATCCCGACCGAGGTCCGTAGCACCACTTCCTTCGGAGGGGAAGTAAAGCCGTCGGTCCCATATCGTAGATTTACGGCATGTAAAAGAACCTTACGGGCATGAATAGAACTAGTAATGGTCGTAAGCAAAATTCAGCGGCCATTTCTCACAAGTCTCCTGACAGATGGCTCTGGCAGTCACATCAGAATTGAGTCGAACAGCGCGGCCAGTGGGCTGGTCACTCACTGCCACAAATGCACAAGACCAAGTAACCTCGGAAAGAGGAGGCCCAAGCCCGTATATAGGGCTATCGAGCCATGGTTATTATTATTATTATTATTATTATTATTTTTACATCTACCAGATTACACGGTGTCATAACCCGTAAGACCACAACAGGAACCATCACTGGGGTGAAAAATTTAAAATCTGTCCAGATCAGGGTGCACAGATTTTCCAGAAATCTAGCAGAAACCTCAAAACTGTAGACGCCAGAATGGTGATATGAAGCAAGTCCCACACTAAGGACCCATAGATATTAGGCGCTACGGTACAAATTTTATTAGACCGGGCGACCTTGTGTCCGAAATTTGTGCATCCCTGGTCCAGAATATAGTTTCCTTGGCGCTATCTAAGAGTATACGTCATATCATGGTCTGCCAACGCTTGTACGATAAATTTTTAGTGAAAATTGCGGTCGAGTGGTTGGCAATCCTGCTTTGTACCCGGGAGGTTCTGGGTTAAACCTCGACCCGGACACTGATTAACCCTAACTGAGGCTTTTCGAAGTTTTATCTCAGTCACTCCTTACAGAAAAATAAACTGGATCACGCGTTTGTTCAAATTCCGACTTCATCATTCACTAATATCCTGTAATTTCATCTACAAAGGATTCATCCAAGCAACCAAATGCGCCTTTAAACAAATCATGCATAAAAGAGACATTTTGTGTGTACATTACATGAATTAGCCTTGCTGAAACGCCAAGCCAAGAAACTAACAGTGCTGTAAGCAGCACTAATGCGCTCCGATGCACAGACGGTAACCAAATCATGTGCAGGCACAAACAAATTTTCTATGTATTTGAAGGCTTCCGCCGTGGTCGTAATGTTCCTTAAAATTTTGCTGTTGTTGCCCGGCGTCAATTTTTGGCGTATGACCAACGTTTCGGGATCACTTGTTTGTTCCATCTTCAGGGGACAGACAAATGATCCCGAAACGTTGGTCATACACCAAAAATTGAAGCCGGGCAACAACCCAAAAAATTTTAAGCAAATTGTCTATGGTTTTACACAACCGCGAATCTACAATAATGACACTAATGGACACTGACGAAGTCAGTGTCCACCACTAAGGCACTATCATCACAAAGGTTTATATTCACGCACGAATTGCTATGTCAGACCATTTTACCAGAGAACCAGAACTATCGGGAACAAAACTTTTGCCTCAACCCAACATTTTCATATCCGAATCAAACACCGTACAAACTATCGTTCCCAAACACTGTTAGGCCCACTGAATCTTGTCACCGCCATATACAGTTCAGTCTAACACTCCTGAAATTTGCTAAGGCACGGAGCAAGAATTTTATAAACGTCTTTGCTACAATTATCTCTTTTTTACATTCATATCTGCAATACATGGTGGCAACTACGGATGTATGTACCCCTTCTTTTGATACTAAAAAGTTGGAATATTACATACTGAGTGCATTTGTGTTTTTCATGTGATTCTGAAGACAAAGAGGGGTTAATTCCCTTGCCATCATTAACCCTTTAAAGCCCAGTGGTTACTATATGTACCGCCATGTATAACATTCACAAATTGTACGTTCTGCCCACACAGTGTATTTATGTGTTTTGTGTGGATCTCAGAACAAACAGCGATTATTTCACTATACAGCATTAACTGACTGGTTTGTATAACTGAGACGGAGTGTGTTTACTGCGCGGTACGGACTGTATTTATGTGTTTTGTGTGGATCTCAGAACAAACAGCGATTATTTCACTGTACAGCATTAACTGACTGGTTTGTGTAACTGAGACGGAGTGTGTTTACTGCGCGGTACGGACTGTATTTATGTGTTTTGTGTGGATCTCAGAACAAACAGCGATTATTTCACTATACAGCATTAACTGACCGGTTTGTTAACTGACACGGAGTGTGTTTACTGTGCGGTACGGACTGAATGTACCGCCATGTTTAACATTCAACAATTCTACATTCTGCCCACACAGTGTATTTATGTGTTTTGTATTTATATTACAACAAACAGCGACTTTTGCCTTATCTAACATAAATTGATTTGTTTTTTAACCGAGATGAAAAGTGTTTACTGTGCGGTACGAACTGGGTCTTTAAATAAAAAGAGTTTACGCTTCGTCATTAAAGGGTTAAAAGTCTGGCTTAGAAAATGGAATACGGTCTGAACTTCTCCGTATTAGGTCCAATGGCTTAAAACCGCCATGCCTCAGTATCCTGTTCATAAATACTGACATACATGAGGATTCAGGCCATATGGGATGTGACGCTGTATCGTTGGGTTGGTGTTCCCCGACGTTGTCGATAAAACGTAGTGTCTTGAAGATGTAGGCAGTGTTCCTTCGAAACGTCTGGAAACATCCAACGATACAGCGTCATATCCAAGAAGACCTGAATCCTCAGCAACACCGCTGTGAGAACCTCAAATCTCAAGTGTATTCCTATAAATGGCCACGTGTCAGCACTGCTACAAATTGCGTAACAAAAAAAACGGGGGATGAGAAATCATCGCACGCTGCGGTATTACGATGATACGGCATATACCGCACTTAAGTAACGATAAGTTAGGAAATCTAAACATAGTGTTACAATTACGAAGCATGTGCTCACTTTCGTTCAATTTTTGGAAAAAAAAAACGCAAGATTTTTTGAAGAAAGTGTATTTGCCATATAATATGGGGTGTCACTTCCTTTATTTTACAACTTTTGTTTGAAAACAAAATTTTTTTTAGCTCTGATAACTACTGTATTTCTAGAGTCACACTTGCGATGCGCGCGCATATACGTTTAATGTCCTTCATTGTTTTCTGATTTTAACCAAAATCGGAAAAAGTGTCGATAAATTGTTGCCAAAACTTACTAATTAAAAAAAAATGTGATTAAAATGTTGGGGCATGAGGGAACGAGAGAGAGTAGTTGGCATGCAGACTAAGTTACGGGCTGCACGATGATCAAGGGTTCGATTCCACACAGGAGAAAGTTTATCTTCCTCAAAACGTCTAAACCGGCTCCGGGACCAATCCAAAATCCGATTTAACGAGTGCCGCGAATTCTTTCCCTGGGGGAAAAACGGCCGGGGCGTGAGGTTGACCACTCACGTCCATCTGACGCCGAGTTAATAGTGACTGGAGGAGTACGTCTGCTCCACCTGTATGCCTTAATGGTGTGCACAGGGAAAAATTTACCTCTACTTCACATTTTTACCTTCTGGGTTGACACCCTGTAGATTGGTAGACTGTTACCGATCTGTCGGAGGAGCTGGCTGCTTCAATATTAACGGCGTCACGTCGTCTCAGTAAATCTTTGAAACATGAAAAAAGTGTAAGTACTTTTCTTATCAATTCTCTCCGATTTCCGAAAGAGCATTGCTTTTTGGAAGGTTCCCAGGCTTCGGCCGTTTGTCCTTCTGATAACAGCAACGTGTAGATGTAGATGAATATGGAGCAATGGCGGAATGATACTGACAGGGAAAACCGAAGTACTCGGTGAAAAACCTCTCCCAGTGCCACCTTGTCCACTACAAATCTCACATAGACTGATCTAGGATCGAACCTGGGCTTCCGTCGTTTTGAAGCAGGGAATTGGTTTGAATTATATTTAAGATTCAATTCGTACCTCACAGTAAACACAGTCTCCATTATAAAGGCATTTATGTTAATGCTGTTATGGAAATAATCTTGTTCTTTATGAGAATCACAAGAAACTCATAAATATATTGTTGGAAAATGTACAGTCTGAATGTTAAGGCTAGTGGAACAACACAATAACAACTGTGCTTTAAAGAGTTAACGGAGTTCAAGTATCGCCAATCACCGACACTGTGAACACTTACGTTAGTGGCACATTGTAACGCTTAGTATTGCTGCATATCATTGCACCAAAGGTGCAAGTCTAACCGCATAATCCAAATTACAATGACAGAATTAATTTTAATGCTAAACGTACTTTTAGTACCATTCACATCAGCCTTCACGCAGCCCAAGATTATTGTACTAAACATTTTTTTAATCTGAACTAAACAAAGTGAAGAAAGTGATATCAATTCCCTTTTTAACGTGAAATTAGCCTAATTCGATACCGCACATGTCTGGGGACACCTGTGCGATATCGATGTTGTGTTTGCAATTTTACGTGAAATCGGGCGCAAAAATTGGGTGTCAAATCACTATATGCGAATCCCAAAATGTAATGAGGCACTTCATATATGAGTTAATGACTGGATTTGTTAGTCACAGTTCGTATAGCTTCAGAGAGATGGTGATATTGTGATGATTCGATGTACTGGTAATGTATATCACTCTAAATTAGATATGATAAACCAAAAAATGCACATAAGTGTATGAAAGTATGTTACACACACCGTATACCTCCTACATGTTTCGGCCACTCATGTGGCCATCTTCAGGGAGGTGCGTTACGAAGAATACATACATCGAAATATTACAGAAGTTTGTGAATCAATGCACAGATCTCTAAGTATTAAATTTAAAAAAATAATACATTGTTTAAAATACATGTTAAAGATTAACATACGGATAAAAATATGTGATTGATTATAATGTGTAACGGTGAGTGTGTATGTGGTAAATCACCAAGCAAGAGTGTGTTGATGTTACCGGTACGGCAGACCACAGAATACAGAGCGGTCAGCCGTACACACTCACCGTTACACATTATAATCAGTCACATATTTTTATCCGTATGTTAATCTTTAACATGTATTTTAAACAATGTATTCTTTTCTAAAATTTAATATTCTTATATCTCTGCATTGGTTCACAAACTTCTGTAATATTTCGATGTATCCATCCTTTGCAGTGCTGCTCCCTGTAGATGGCAACATGAGTGGCCGAAACACCAACGAGGTATACGGTGTGTATAATATGCTTTCGTACACTCATGTGCATTTGTTTGGTTTTTATATAATATCTAATTGCTCAATGCACTGTTATGGATCATTTAAAAATTTACTCTAAATTAGTTACGTAGAACAGGTTAGGCAATATACCGTTTGTACTTCAAAGGTGGCTTGCGGCAACGCAGTGTTCATTTCGAATCCCGGTCAGTCCACTAATTTTTCTGGCGTTTCGTTAGCTCCATCACACAAGTGCGGTAACATTACCTCGATTAAGCTATGACCGCATCCTTCCATATCCCTTTCAATTCATTAGTCACCTGCCATCCCACCATTAGAGGACAAACAGTCAAGAGTTACTGAAAGTGTCGTGATATAAACGATATTTAAAATAAAACTGCTACCAACCTGACAAACCACTCTCGAGACCCCATAAAAGTAGAAATTAATTGCAAAAAAGACAGTGGAGTGTTGTTAATTCGGCATATAATCGTAGTGTTAGTGTATCATTAACCTTTTAAAGACGACAATTAAACTGAGTTGCATTTAAAGACTCAGTCCGTACCGCGCAGTAAACATATTCCGTCTCAGTTATACAAACCAATCAGTTAATGCTGTGTAGGGAAATAATCGCTGTTTGTTCTGAGATCCACAGAAAACATATAAATACACTGAGTGGGCAGAACGTAGAATTTGTGAATGTTAAACATGGTGGTACATTCATCGTACCTCCATAAAACCTCGTCCAGTTATCACCGTCATAATGTTACAGAATAATCCCAGATTCCACAAACACATACAGTTACATCGACCGCGAGTAAACACACTCCGTTCAGTTAAAACATCAGTATGCTGTACAGTGAAATAATCGCTGTTTGTTCTGAGATCCACACAAAACACATAAATACAGTTCGTACCGCGCAGTAAACACACTCCGTCTCAGTTATACAAACCAGTCAGTTAATGCTGTACAGTGAAATAATCGCTGTTTGTTCTGAGATCCACACAAAACACATAAATACAGTCCGTACCGCGCAGTAAACACACTCCGTCTCAGTTATACAAACCAGTCAGTTAATGCTGTACAGTGAAATAATCGCTGTTTGTTCTGAGATCCACACAAAACACATAAATACAGTCCGTACCGCGCAGTAAACACACTCCGTCTCAGTTATACAAACCAGTCAGTTAATGCTGTAAGTGAAATAATCGTTGTTTATTCTGAGATCCACACAAAACACATAAATACAGTCCGTACCGCGCAGTAAACACACTCCGTCTCAGTTATACAAACCAGTCAGTTAATGCTGTACAGTGAAATAATCGTGTTTATTCTGAGATCCACACAAAACACATAAATACATGTGTGGCAGAACAGAATTGTTCGATGTTAAAACCTCGACGTACATAATAGTAACCCCACAAACCATAATATTGTGGCGACTTGAATTGAGTATAAACACTGCGTTATCGTTTGAATTGTTATGTATAAATCTTACCTCGTTCAAGAACGGTGCCTTTTAATGTTACGCTGGACAGTACAAGACGAACAGGTGCACTATATGACGACACACTCACCTGCACTTAACACTGCTCTCACCTACACTAAAAATGAACGTTAACACGAAACACTAATTCAAAGTCCCATCTTATATAGTCTAATGTTTGAAATTTGTAACACAGACATTATAACACACTACCACAACTAATTCCCAAATTCTTCATGGTTACAAAACGTCACGAATAAACGCGTGCAAAATAAGCGCTCATGCTTATTGCACGGCGCGCGTCGCACTGCCGACTAGCGCACGCTGACTGAGTTTCTATCACGCACAGACTGTTGATTCGCCTTACCCTGCCCTACCACCAGGCTATACCTCTCCGCCTTGGGCGCTAGAAACGACGGACGCTCCCGAGTACACACGAAGGCGACGAACGACACAGGAGCGAGCAAAATCCACGGCAGGTTGCTCGATCATATAAACATCCAGCTTCAATCCGAGTTGGATTTGGTACCATCGTGAAGGTCAGCGATGGTTTAGCGGCGAGATGAAATGAGTGCAGATAGGAATGCGAGTAGGCTGTAGGAATGTTTTAACCATTTAAGGCACGGTGGTTACTGTATGTACTACCTGTTTCAACCATTTAAGCACAGTGGTTTCTGTATCTACTACCTGTTTCAATCACTTAAGCACAATGGTTACTGTATGTACTACCTGTTTGAACCATTTAAGCACAATGGTTACTGTGTGTACTACATGTTTCAACCATTTAAACACAGTGGTTACTGTATCTACTACTTGTTTCAATCACTTAAGCACAATGGTTACTGTATGTACTACCTGTTTCAATCATTAAGCACAATGGTTACTGTTACTACTACTGTTTCAATCACTTAAGCACAGTGGTTACTGTATGTACTACCTGTTTCAACACTTTAAGCACAATGGTTACTGCTTGTACTACATGTTTCAACATTAAACACAGTGGTTACTGTATCTACTACTTGTTTCAATCACTTAAGCACAATGGTTACTGTATGTACTACCTGTTTTCAATCACTTAAGCACAATGGTTACTGTATGTACTACCTGTTTCAACCATTTAAGCACAGTGGTTACTGTATGTACTACTGTTTCAACCATTTAAGCACAATGGTTACTGTGTGTACTACATGTTTCAACCATTAAGCACAGTGGTTTCTGTATTACTACCTGTTTCAATCATTAAGCACAATGGTTACTGTATGTACTACCTGTTTCAACCATTTAAGCACAATGGTTACTGTGTGTACTACTGTTTCAACCATTTAACACAGTGGTTACTGTATTACTACTTGTTTCAATCACTTAAGCACATGGTTACTGTATGTACTACCTGTTTCAACCATTTAAGCACAGTGGTTACTGTGTGTACTACCCGTTACAACCATTTAAGGCACAATGGTTACTGTGTGTACTACCCGTTACAACCATTTAAGCACAATGGTTACTGTGTGTACTACCTGTTTCAACCATTTAAGCACAATGGTTACTGTGTGTACTACCTGTTTCAACCATTTAGGCACAATGGTTACTGTGTGTACTACCGTTACAACCATTTAAGGCACAATGGTTACTGTGTGTACTACCTGTTTCAACCATTTAAGCACAATGGTTACTGTGTGTACTACCCGTTACAACCATTTAAGGCACAATGGTTACTGTTGTACTACCTTACAACATTTAAGGCACAAAGTTATCTATTACTACTGTTGAACATGAAACTCTGCTCTTGGCCCACACAAATATTTGCTTGTCAGGAAGGACCGGCTTGATACAGTTAGTGTTTATGTGTTGCGTGTTTATGTGTTTCGTGTTTATGTGTTTCGTGTTTATGTGATTCGTGTGACTGTCAGCATAAATAGAAAGTATTTTGTTGATGAGCTGCACTTTGTATAAAGGAGACAGTTTACGTTCTGTGCGGCAGTAAATGTTAGGTAGACGGACTTAATATGTAAAGTTGATAACCAGTGTATTGACATCTGCGCTCTTCTGGGATATGACGCGGCGTCGTGTGGTAATTGTTTACCGACGTTTCGGGACAAAAGAGTCCGAGGACTCTTGACCCTTGAAGATAGGACCGATACGTTGTCCCGAAACGTCGGTAAACAATTACCACACGACGCCGCGTAATATCCCAGAAGAGCGCAGATCTGATCTACATCGCGGCGGAAGACTGAAATCAAAACCAATGTTTTGTTTTGAACAGTGAATTATGTGTTCTTCGCACTGGATAAGACACCAGCACACGTGTTAGGGAAATATTAGGGAATTGTCATTTTTATTTGCCTTCCTGCTCGCTAGAAGCCAGTATGCATCCAAAAGTTCCTGCGACCGGCCGTCTTGAAATAGGTTTTTTTTTATTTTCCTCTGTGTTCAAGGAAGTGCTGAGACGGTTCCCAAGGAAGTGCTGAGACGGTTCCCAAGATTCCAAGTTGCTTCTAAATGCTTCTAATGCAGCATTTCCGATTTAAATGTGTCAAAATAAACCCCCTCACCGTGGAGGCCACTAAATTATTTTTCACAAATTAGACAGTTCATCGTTGTGTAGAGAATTAGTGGCACTTATCTGAGGCCATTACTGCTGTTTGTTGTTGCAGGCTTCATTCCATGTCGGACCCTGCATGAATTAACAGACACTTTCTGTAAACACCCAGGTCACAGAGTTACAGGTCACAGAGTTACAGGTCACAGAGTTACAGATCACAGAGTTACAGGTCACAGAGTTACAGAGTTACAGGTCACAGAGTTACAGATCACAGAGTTACAGGTCACAGAGTTACAGGTCACAGAGTTACAGGTCACAGAGTTACAGGTCACAGAGTTACAGAGTTACAGGTCACAGAGTTACAGGTCACAGAGTTACAGGTCACAGAGTTACAGGTCACAGAGTTACAGGTCACAGAGTTACAAATCACAGAGTTACAGGTCACAGAGTTACAGGTCACAGAGTTACAGGTCACAGAGTTACAGATCACAGAGTTACAGGTCACAGAGTTACAGAGTTACAGGTCACAGAGTTACAGATCACAGAGTTACAGGTCACAGAGTTACAGGTCACAGAGTTACAGGTCACAGAGTTACAGGTCACAGAGTTACAGAGTTACAGGTCACAGAGTTACAGGTCACAGAGTTACAGGTCACAGAGTTACAGGTCACAGAGTTACAAATCACAGAGTTACAGGTCACAGAGTTAGAGGTCACAGAGTTACAGGTCACAGAGTTACAGATTTACAGGTCACAGAGTTACAGGTCACAGAGTTACAGGTCACAGAGTTACAGGTCACAGAGTTACAGGTCACAGAGTTACAGGTCACAGAGTTACAGGTCACAGAGTTACAAATCACAGAGTTACAAATCACAGAGTTACAGGTCACAGAGTTACAGGTCACAGAGTTACAGATCACAGAGTTACAGATCACAGAGTTACAGGTCACAGAGTTACAGGTCACAGAGTTACAGGTCACAGAGTTACAGAGTTACAGGTCACAGAGTTACAGGTCACAGAGTTACAGAGTTACAGGTCACAGAGTTACAGGTCACAGAGTTACAGGTCACAGAGTTACAAATCACAGAGTTACAAATCACAGAGTTACAAATCACAGAGTTACAGGTCACAGAGTTACAGGTCACAGAGTTACAGATCACAGAGTTACAGGTCACAGAGTTACAGGTCACAGAGTTACAGGTCACAGAGTTACAGGTCACAGAGTTACAGGTCACAGAGTTACAGGTCACAGAGTTACAGGTCACAGAAGTTATTTCGTCGTTTTCCTCATTTCCTCTAAGCAAGGACACTTTCTTACACAGCTTTAGAATTGTGATTTCAGGCTTCCGCCGCGATGTTGAGATCTGCGTTCTTCTGGGATATTACGTAGCGTCGTGTGGTAATCCTTTACCGACGTTTCGGGACAAAGTTTCGATCCCATCTTCAAGGGTCAAGAAGTCCAAGAAAAGGGGGAAAAAAAAGAAAAAAGATGGGAAAGATACGTTGTACCGAAACGTCGGTAAAGGATTACCACTGGACGCTGCGTGATATCCCAGAAGAACAAGTATCTCAGCTTACTAATTCTGTATTGACTAATCCTATCCTTCGATGCTATATAGTTATAGTAATTAAAAAGTCTTTAAATAAACTTAGGTGTAAGTAAATTACACAGACGAAACACTGTGGCAGGTCTAAAAGTAGATGTCAGTCATTAAAATCACTGTCTGCGCCATGAAGGCATGTGGAGGTGTAGAGGTATGGCTCCACTCTTTCTTAACCTCGTCATTAGATGGAGGTGAGTGGTGAACTTTACACCCCGTGCTGCCCCCCCCCCTCCCCGGAAAGAACACCAGCATCTGTTAAATAGGAGACTGTGTGAAACCCACAGCCTCTCTGGAATTTCTGGAGAAGAGAAAAATCCTCTTGCCCATTCCGAGATTGGAACCCCGGACCATCGAGTCCGTAAGGAAAAGGTAAATTTAAAGTCCTTGTTCACATCATGAAGGCGTATAGGGGGAGTTAAGGTATAGCTCTACAAATTCTGAACCTCGGCAATAGGTGGAGGTGAGTTGTCAACATCAAGACCCGGCCCTTCGCCCCCCCTTCCCCCGGAAAGAACCCCGTTTCCCAATGAGTAGGAGGTTGGTTGAGCCCCACAGCTGGTCTAGACAATTTGCAGAAGAGAAAAATTTCTTGTTGCTGCCTGGATTCGAACCCCGGATCATCCAGCCCGGTAGCCCAGTCACTATGAGCTACCCCGCTCCACGAATACCGTGAAATATGCAGAAACCATTAGGGCTATGTAACACAAAGATGTTAGCCCCTTAAAGCCCAGCGGTTACTATATGTACCACCAGGTTTAACCTTAAAAAATTCTGCGTTCTGCCCACACAGTGTATTTATGTGTTTTGTGTGGATCTCAGAACAAACAGCGATTATTTCACTGTACAACATTAACTGACTGGTTTGTATAACTGAGACGGAGTGTGTTTACTGCGCGGTACGGACTGAATTTATGTGTTTTGTGTGGATCTCAGAACAAACAGCGATTATTTCACTGTACAACATTAACTGACTGGTTTGTATAACTGAGACGGAGTGTGTTTACTGCGCGGTACGGACTGTATTTGTGTGTTTTGTGTGGATCTCAGAACAAACAGCGATTATTTCACTGTACAGCATTAACTGACTGGTTTGTATAACTGAGACGGAGTGTGTTTACTGCGCGGTACGAACTGTATTTATGTGTTTTGTGTGGATCTCAGAACAAACAGCGATTATTTCACTGTACAACATTAACTGATTGGTTTGTATAACTGAGACGGAGTGTGTTTACTGCGCGGTACGGACTGAATTTATGTGTTTTGTGTGGATCTCAGAACAAACAGCGATTATTTCACTGTACAGCATTAACTGATTGGTTTGTATAACTGAGACGGAGTGTGTTTACTGCGCGGTACGAACTGTATTTATGTGTTTTGTGTGGATCTCAGAACAAACAGCGATTATTTCACTGTACAGCATTAACTGATTGGTTTGTATAACTGAGACGGAGTGTGTTTACTGCGCGGTACGGACTGTATTTATGTGTTTTGTGTGGATCTCAGAACAAACAGCGATTATTTCACTGTACAACATTAACTGATTGGTTTGTATAACTGAGACGGAGTGTGTTTACTGCGCGGTACGGACTGTATTTATGTGTTTTGTGTGGATCTCAGAACAAACAGCGATTATTTCACTGTACAGCATTAACTGATTGGTTTATATAACTGAGATGGAGTGTGTTTACTGCGAGGTACGGACTGGGTCTTTAAATAAAATTTGTGTAAACCCAATTTTTAAAAGGCTAAAGACAATCTGTTTGCTGTAATATCATGGCATATAATATGTTTCCTCAAACCCTTCTTTATTTAACGATATTTCGGTACAGACTTGATGTAACGTGTTACAGACGACAGAGGCAGACCAAAATGAAATTCGCTTCACAGCTTTCAGTGCAAATACCCATGGCTAATCTCACCCAAATCCCATTAAGTGGTTTGGGGAGCGTGAAAAGCAGACAGAGAGACGTCCCAACTGTTGTGCATTTACCTTCCTTATTCACTGAGTAACGACACGTAAAAAGTGTAACCTTAAAAATTAAAATCAAGACAACTTTAAACTTGTTTCCATCTGGGTTGTAATATCTCGTAGTTTCATGTGTTGTTATCAAAATTTTGGAGAGACAGTCTAGCAGCGAGGTGGTTAGGTACCCTTCAAAGTTGTTCGTTCCAACTGGCCACCTTTTCTATGTGACCCTTATCTACCTACATCCTAAGGTAACTCCATATCTAAGAAGGAAGCATTAGGCTCCTCAGAAACCTTGGTAATCGCCTGTGACTGTACACTGTGCCAGAACCTTTATTATCAACACCATGAAAAGCCCACAACTCATCCAACACCGTATTTTCCATGTCTGACATATTGCGTGTAAAGTAAAATGACTTTTGCACATCCTGTATATTAACAAAATGGCGGATGTGAGGCATGTGATTAGTCAGTGCGACACTTTGGTGCTGGAGGCTGGGTAACGGCAACGTTGTGTTCTGTTGTTCTAGCTAGAGGTATCGTATTCAGATCTGGGTCACATGACCAGGTATCCTGAAGTAGGTCTATTATGACCCTCTCATTCCCTTCTCGATAATCCTTCAAATAAGCAGGAACACCTCCTTCAAAGTGCCTATCTGTTTATCACCCACACCCATCTTCCAGGTCATGCGACACTACATGAATTGCGTAAATGAAACATCGTTGTTACGCACCGCCACAATCAGTTAACATATTAGTTTGTTTCTCTGAGTAGTAAATATGAGAGCTGAGGTTCTCTGTTCTGGCACATGATGGCGTGTGATTTGATATATAGGTACCGACCTTTATTATGAACCTGCTTTCACTTCTGCCATGAAGATGGAAGCCGTAATTTCATCTAACAGCATGGTACTTGATAAAAATTTGTAGGGTGCTCTATCTCATTCGACGGTAATGAGGAATACCAAACTTAAAATTTCGAAATATAATGTAGGTCTGTTTTCCTATAGGAATAATTACGTGGGATTTGAAACACGGCCATTAGCAAACGTTGAGAGCAGAAATTAATAGCATTGTGGTTCACGTTATGTCTGTCCTGGGCTGAAGGATTGGATTAATAGTTAATAGGCGACATTAACCTGATTCACATTTAAATATACATTTCGTACCGCACAGTAAACACACTCATCTCGGTTATAAAAACCATTACTGTTGAACAGGAAATATCGCTGTTGTTCTGAGATCCACACAAAACACATAAATACAGTCCGTACCGCGCAGTAAACAACTCCGTCTCAGTTACACAAACCAGTCAGTTAATGTTGTACAGTGAAATAATCGCTGTTTGTTCTGAGATCCACACAAAACACATAAATACAGTCCGTACCGCACAGTAAACACACTCAGTCTCGGTTATAAAAACCAGTTACTGTTGAACAGGGAAATAATCGCTGTTTGTTCTGAGATCCACACAAAACACATAAATACAGTCCGTACCGCACAGTAAACACACTCAGTCTCGGTTATAAAAACCAGTTACTGTTGAACAGGGAAATAATCGTTGTTTGTTCTGAGAACTGTGCAAGGCAAATAAACATACTGTGTGGGCAGAACGTAGAATTGTTGAATGTTAAACCTGAGGGTATATAAAGTAATCCCTGGGATTTAAAAGGTTAATTAAATATGGTTTTGCAACAGTCTTCCAAAAGATTATGATTCACCGTAGCACTTACAAACGCATAAATTTTTACAAAGGAATATGCACACAATAGTCACGTATGTGTACGGTACACATAAATACGGCGTACACTGGATGGAGAAGATGCAGAACTCTAGAGATAAAGAGAGTTTGTGTACACAGAGGAATCGAATTTTAGAGTATACTGAGGCCACTTATAGGCTTTCACTTCAGTGCACTTAAATGTAAAGCTCTCCCTAGAACAGGCCACGAAGGCCCAGAGTGGGAGTAGAGGTATAGCTCTACTCTTTCTTTAACCCTGGCACTAGATGGGGGTGGGTGGTCAACTCCACGCCCCGGCCGCTTTACCCTCGGGAAAGAGACCCGGTACCCATTGTACAGGAGGCTGGGTGGGCCCCAGGGCCGGTCTGGACGGCTGCGAAAAATTTCGCCCCCACCGGGATTCGATCCCCGGACCGTCCAGTCCGTAGCGAGTCGCTATACCTATGAAATAAGTTATATGGAAATATTTGTAGTTCTGAACGTGTAAATAAATGTATGTTTTAAATGTAGAATCCTGCTAGTACACTGAAGTAACTTTCATAGCTTGTGGCATCTTACAAATACTGGCCGTATTAACCCTTCAGTGCCGGCCACGGTGCAGTGTAGGACCCTGAACGAATTCAACAGCGCTACAATTTTAAGACACCAGCGTTCTGGGCAGTAGTTGGCAGTACTGAAAGTTTCGCACGTGAAATAGGTAAAGCCATATAGACCTGTCTGGTCGCTGGTTATTAGCACTGTGTTTATATCTTTTGAAATTTCATGCCTTAATTGTAATTCATTGTGTTTCTGCAGGAAGTATGGCTACCAGCTACACAAAAATGCAGCCAATCACTAACAGACAGCAGAGGATCTACATGGTGTCAGGTATGTACTTAACACAACATATTTTTATGATCTGATTGTGCATAATTTTTTTCATTTCGTAGTCTGTCTTACGACAGGTCCGTAGCCTCTTCATTCTGCAGTCTGTCTTACGACAGGTCCGTAGCCTCTTCATTCTGCAGTCTGTCTTACGACAGGTCCGTAGCCTCTTCATTCTGCAGTCTGTCTTACGACAGGTCCGTAGCCTCTTCATTCTGCAGTCTGTCTTACGACAGGTCCGTAGTCTCTTCATTCTGCAGTCTGTCTTACGACAGGTCCGTAGCCCCTTCAAAGCGAGTTCTCCACAGAGTGCGATCTAGTACTTCCTCTTTCAGTTTACAATAACCTTTCCTTAAGGTCATTCAGTATCTGCTTACGTCTTTTTCCTCGTCTTCCCGTAATTTTTATCCTTCCTTCTAACTTTCCTTCAATCACATGTTTCAGAAGGCAGTTTCTACGCAAGATGTGACCAATCCAGTTAGCCTTTCTTCGTTTTATTGTATGTACGATATTCCTCTCCTCCTGGACTCTGTGTAATACTTCTTCATTTTTCACACGATCGGTCCAACTTATCTTCTCTCTTAATACATATTTTAAATCGGGATATTGTCATCTGCTGTTACAGGGTTAGAATAGGCCTATACCGGGTACGCTTCAAGGTGTGTTTCGCTGCAGTAAGACATAACTTCTTCAATATAATATTTTTTTTTTTTTTTTTGAGAAACTAACACTTTCTCAGATAGTCAAGAAATTGTCCACCGTTTCTAGGATTCGAAATGTTCGTAAGTGTCACTGGTCTTACTCTAAACCATATGAACGGACTCCACATCCTTTCTGCTAATTCTTTAAGATCCATTTTAGTATCATGATTCCAAAAAGACGCCGATGTCCTTAATGTGATTTCTTACCATCAGATTTTACTAACTTAAATGTACACGCGTTTGTTCCTTTCCACACGTGACAAATTTCCCTCGTACCACTTTTTATTTGCTTCGTCGTCCTAATGTTTAGCGAAGAGTGAAAATTATGGATCCATAATCTAATTACTATAATGCAAAAGGCGTGTGCATGTGTGTGTTGTGTAGCGTGTTGGGGACAGTCACATAGACAGTTACATAGACAGTCACATAGACAGTCACATAGACAGTCACATAGACAGTTACATAGACAGTCACATAGACGTTACATAGACAGTTACATAGACAGTCACATACACAGTTACATAGATGGTTACATAGACAGTTACATAGACAGTCAGTCACAAAGACAGTTACATAGACAGTCACATAGACAGTTACATAGACGGTTACATAGACAGTTACATAGACAGTCAGTCACAAAGACAGTTACATAGACGGTTACATAGACAGTCACATAGACAGTTACATAGACGGTTACATAGACAGTTACATAGACAGTCACAAAGACAGTTACATAGACAGTGACATAGACAGTTACATAGACAGTTACATAGACAGTCAGTCACAAAGACAGTTACATAGACAGTTACATACACAAGAATTTTGAGAGTTAAGGCCTAGCACCCGGTTTTATTACCGCGATTTCATAATTCTGTGGATCCAAATTTCAATTTGTCAAGAAGAGACATCACTGTTTCGTGTTCATATATTGTTGGTGGTATGTAAATGTGCTCAATATTTCGACATGTACCGAAGTTTCGGAGAAGCATGCTGTCTCTTTCTTCAGGGCTGAAGAATGTTCTGAAACAGAAGTAACAGGTTGCTTTGCAATGTAGACGCAGTCTATATATTTCAGACGACACGTTACATCCCACAAGACAGTAACCTTCACAGTAGTCGAAACCTGCAATAAAAGGCTATTAGAGTCTTCACTATCTCTTTGTATTCACTTTCACGTTCAGGCTTTGAAAGCAGAGACACCTAGGGGCTCAACACGGAAGGAATCTCCACATATCCTCTCCACCTGAAGAAGGAAATAGAACCTACTTCCGAAACCCTGTGGGTTTCATGCTACAGACTCAGAATCGATGGATAAGTCCAACTAACAAGGATAAGTCCAAATAAAAATGGATAAGTCCAAATAAACATGGATAAGTCCAATTAAACATGGATAAGTCCAAATAAACATGGATAAGTCCAAATAAACATGGATAAGTCCAAATAAACAAGGATAAGTCCACATAAATATGGATAAGTCCAAATAAACATGGATAAGTCCAAATAAACATGGATAAGTCCAAATAAACATGGATAAGTCCAAATATACATGGATAAGTCCAAATAAACAAGGATAAGTTCAAATAAACATGGATAAGTCCAAATAAACATGGATAAGTCCAAATAAATATGGATAAGTCCAAATAAACATGGATAAGTCCAAATAAACATGGATAAGTCCAAATAAACATGGATAAGTCCAAATAAACAAGGATAAGTCCAAATAAACAAGGATAAGTCCAAATAGACATGGATAAGTCCAAATAAACAAGGATAAGCCCAAATAAACATGGATAAGCCCAAGTAAACAAGGATAAGTCCAAATAAACATGGATAAGTCCAAATAAACATGGATAAGTCCAAATAAACATCCTTAAACGCTGTTCTTAGATGTTTGCTTCAGGAGAAGCTATTCCCCGAAGGAGTTTTTCTTCGGGGGTTCCAAGAAATGGCATGTGCAGGTCCCATGTGATGAAATGCAAGAACAATGATTATCTATACGCCGTGGGCGGAGAGATAATATCTTTCAGTTCCTCAGCTTTCAGCACTAGCGCTCTGCCTCAGCCGCTATCAAAAAAGAATGCCCTATTCAGTTCATGCACGCTTACTGAAATCTGTCGGTTATAGGAAACACTTGTTGAGGCAGAGCTTTGTTCAGTATTTGTAACAAGTCGTCAGGGCGAACGCCTGTCACGTCTATTGTAACCGGTACCAGCAACCTGATAAAGGTGGGAAAGGAAGTTTTCGCAACTATGGCCATGACCACTACCATCGTTTCGGACGTGACGCCGTGTAGTCTGGTAAAAAGTTACCGAAGTTTCAGGAAAAAGTGCTGCCGTATTTACTCTGAATTTGGAGGCTGCACATTGTTTCAAAACGTCGGTATTTTTCTACCGGGCTAAACAACCTCGCATCCCAGAAGGAAGTATTAAGATGAAGTGTAAAGTTTTCTGATGATCACTGAGCGTATACGGTTTATATGATAAGCGAGCCGACAGGAAGTGACAAAATATAATGGTCGAATGACACAATAGTCTTGCATTAGTAGCTTCCGTATTCCAAGATTAACATGAGCTATGTAAAGGAATTTCAAGAAACAAGGTAACAAGCACTTCGACGCAGATGGTACACACCAGACCTCAACGGGATCTCTATCGGCATTTAAACACAAAGGTTCATATCACGGCCTATAAGAAGCCTGTATCAAGTGTCTGTAGCCAGGTAGTGACAGTTTGCTTCACGTCGCCATCTGCTGCAAATCGCATGTGACCAGTTTGCTTCTTAAGGTATCCAAAGGAATGGAAATGATTGGACGCCGCGAGATTGGATCTGTAGGGATGTCCAGCATCAACGCCCAATTAGTAGTGCTAACCAGTCGTAAGTCCGATTGGCAGTATGGGGCTGAGGTGTGATTTAGAGCAGTGGTATTCAACCTGGGGTACGCGTACCCCCGGGAGTACGCCAAGACATCTTAGGGGGTACGTAAAATTAAAAAAATAAATAAATATATTATTTCATGATAAACACTGAATAATCAGGGCCAGATTTAGGGTTAGCCACAAGAGACCCGGACGTAAGGACATGCGATTTGGGAGCGCCATTTTTTTCTCTCTCTCTCTCTCTCTCTCTCCTTTATACTCGTACGATTCTTATCTGGGCGGCTAGTTTCATTTTATTCCACATAGTGCATATAATATATTTGTTATTTAATAGCTTGACTCTCCTTATATGTGGGGGTACGCGAACAAAAAATTTTGAATACCACTGCTCTAAAGGGCTAACCCCCTAAAGCATGATTGGACATAAGAGTTAAGGAAAAAATAAATTGGAGATTAAATGCATGATTTATTCTTCTCTGATAATTTTGGTGGACACATTTATCATTACGTTTAATATTTAGTGAATCACACTCGTGATGAGTGCAGGAGAACTATCAAAGGTAATTTCATATAATATTTACTGTTAGAAATTGTTTTCACGTTGCGTTCACCGTGCATCTTGACATTACTTTTCAGTTTTTTGAACCAACGAATAAACTCTTCTATTTTCGCATTTCTGTTCAATTAACCTACATATGTTTCGGCCGTGACTCGGCCATCATCAGGATATACAGGGCATACACAAAAGAATGGTGCGGTTTTAATAGTGTTCTCTATTAAAACCGCACCATTCTTTTGTGTATGCCCTGTATATATACTATATATATATATATATATATACTATATACACCAAGACATTTCAAGAAACAACTTGAAATTGTGTATACTGGTGACTGTCAATATAAATAATAGCCTTAAACAGTGTAACGGTTGTGATAATACCAAATGGGTCAGTGAACAGTGAAGTGAACTTATCAACGTACCTCTGATGATGGCCGAGTCACGGCCGAAACATGTGTAGGGTGAATTGAACAGGAATACGGAAATAAGAAAGTGCATTATTTGGTTCAAAAAACTGAAAATTAATGTTAGAAATTAGTTTTCATCTGTAGGTATTAAAAGCACTCCATTACAAAAATACTGCCGTCCCGTCTCCATGTCACACGAACTGTACTTGTTGCGTCTACATTCCGCCGACTTCCGACGGCAGCACCTAATTGTTTGCGTCACTAAACACGACCTGCTTTCTAAGGACAAGGAAAGGACCAGTCGCATGCGCATCCTGCACGTTGTCCACGTGACGAAGTAGGTGACCTAGGCAACCACAGTCAGGTCAAGGACACGCCAGGTCAGGCCCAGAAATCAAGTGAACTCCAGCAGCCCGAATGTGAAACTGAAAGCGACACCTCAACTGCTTCCACTTGTTGATATTGAAACTTCCAGGCTCGCTCAGTAATGCGAACGCAAGAATACAGTGTCTTGCACAGCGGAAGTGTACATTTACTTCCGTTTGTATTAGGAATCACAAAAAAATTACAAAAGTAAAGTTCAATAAAAAATACAGTCGAAACCCGTTTATAACGACATCGGTTTATACGACACCTCGTCTATAACGTCAGATATTCTGTGGTACCAATTAACTCCTCACTGTTAACCATAACATTATACTACTCGGTTATAACGACACTCGGTTATAACGACACTCATTTTCAGTTTTTTAACCAACGAATACAATTGTTATTTTCGTACTTCTATTCAATTAACCCTACATATGTTTCGGCCACGACCCGGCCGTCATCAATGTACCCCTGATGATGGCCGGGTCACGGCCGAAACATATGTAGGGTTAATTTAATAGAAATACGAAAATAAAAAGTGCATTTGTTGGTTAAAAAAACTGAAAATTAATGTCACGATGTACGGTTAAAGCAACGTGAAATATAACAACACTCGTTTATAACGACACAAAATATTCAGTCCGTTTCTTGACGTTATAACCGAGTTCGACTGCATTTATTAGTGTAATACAAATGTAAATTCAGAATGAAACAAAGCATCTTTGAGATTCAGGTCTTCTGGAATATAACGCTATGTCGTTTATGTTTCCGACGTTTCGAAAGAACGCAGTGCCTTTCTCTTTACCGGTCAAGATATCCCAGAAGAAAACCACTCATCCAACGACACAGAATCGTATCCCAGAAGAACCGAACGATCAGAAACAACGCTGTGTAAACCTCAAATCTCGCATTTTGTTTATAGTTCTAAATTCCACTATTCTTCTGTTAGGTTTATACCCCTGCCAAGTTAGAGGTAAATATATGTAACATTCCATAAAGTATACCACACACTTTGCTCACACAGTGCAGTTGTGTAATCCTATACATCTCACAAATGACAGCGATAACTTTTCCACACAGCGTTAAAGCAGCGTGTTTCCTGTGAGGTACGAACTGAAATTTTATATAATGAGTTTTAAATTTATGCTTCGGATCTTTAAAGGGCATGACAGATTGCAAAATCAGAAACGCAGGTAATATTTGCGCTGCCATTAGGTTACGTCAGCAGGTTTGCCCTGGGCAAGTTTAACCCTCTAAACCAGTGGTATTCAACCTTTTTTGTTCGCGTACCCCCAGATATAATTTCTTTTCGACTTTGTACCCCCAAAGTTGTTGGTGCATAATTCAAGTTATACATAGTCTATAATCTACATCTAAAATAAGTTAAATAAATTACATCCAAAATTATGTATTATATAATAAGTTTTAAATGAGAAAAAAGAGAATCAAGCTATTAAATAACAAATATATTATTGTCTATCAAATAAAAATTAATAAAGGAACAAAGGTATTTTAGCAAAGCAAAATTATATGCACTATGTGGAATAAAATGAAACTAGCCGACCAGATAAGAATCGCATAAAGGAGAGAGAGAGAGAGACAGAGAGAGAGAAATGGCGCCCCCAAATCGCATGTCCTTACGTCCGGGTCTCTTGTTGCTAACCCTAAATCTGACCCTGATTATTCAGTGTTTATCATGAAATAATATATTTATTTTTTTTTTAATTTTACGTACCCCTAAGATGTCTTGGCGTACCCCCGGGGTACGCGTACCCCAGGTTGAATACCACTGCTTTAGAGCATAGTGATCACTTTATACAACGCCAGGTTTAACGAACTCCATGGAGCAGAGTCCTTCTTGAGAAGCTAACAGTTCCTCAGCTAGTCAAGAAATTCCCCGCATTTTGTGCAACCCGAAGGTTCATTACCGCATTCACAAGAGCCCGCCACCTGTCCCTATCCTGAGCCATGTCAATCCAGTCCATGCCCCTCCATCCCACGTCTTGAAGATCCATTTTAATATTATCCTCCCATCTACGCCAACACCACGTTTAACGTTCAAAAATTTTACGTTCTGCCCACAGAGTGCATGTATGTGTTTTGTATGGTTCTCACAACAAACAGCTGTAATTTTCCTCTGCATAACTGAATGGTTTTTACAACCGAGAAGTAGAGTGTTTACTGCGCGGTACGAACTGAGACTTTAAATATAATTCAAGTTACATTTGGTCTTTAAATTTTAAGAGCGTGGAATCAAGCATGTTTTTCATAATTCCTCCTGCCAAATGTGCCTGTTAAGCAGGTGAAATGGACTGTCCACAACAAACAGTGTTCCATTCTGTAATCAACTCATCCGTTCTACGATATACTGTGCGCGCTATATCTGCAGGTCTGCTCTCTGCAGGCACTTCCGGAAGCTCTAAGTGCTATAATCCAAGAGTAACAGCATTGCTATTAACGCACCCTGTTACGTCAGTAACAAGCAACTTCGCGAGGATTCGGAGTTACGAATTTTCGCCGACCATATAAGAGAACTGCCGATCCCAGTGGCCGCGCGGTCTAAGGCGTGGGTCTGCGGCCGCTCGTTTACTGGGATTGTGGGTTCGAATCTCGCCTAGGGCATGGATGTCTGTCTCTTGTGAGTGTTGTATGTTGTGAGGTAGAGGTCTCTGCGTCGGGCTGATCACTCGGCCCCGGCCGCTTTACTCCCGGGAAAGAGACCCGGTACCCATTGTATAGGAGGCTGGGTGGGCCCCAGGGCCGGTCTGGACGAAAAGGTAAAGCAGTCCCATACAGGCCTTGACAGGCCCTTAGGTCTCCAGGAGGTCGAGGTTCCCAGGTTTTTAGACAATCGGCACATGAAGGTGGTAAGGTTGTCAGCCCTACGCACCGGCCGCCTTTACCCCCCAGGAAAGATTCCTGGTACTCATTTCTGTTAGAGGCTGAGTCGACCTCAGGGCCATAGTGCGACCGAAACGATTATATCAGTGAAAAATTCCAGTGACACCATCGGGAATCGAACCCGCGACGTTCCGGTTTGTAGCGCAGTGCCTCAACCAACTGCGCCACCGCGTGCGTGCAAATTTCACACTTAGCAGTCCGTTATTCTTCACTGAATCCAAGTTCCTCGGACGTTCAGTTTGTCAGTATCGTGGAAGGGTACGTTATCCGTGCCTCATTAGAATTACCAGCACATCGCCTTACAGGCTGCCTTACCAGCAACTACCTGCTTGTAATCTGTGTGTAGAAACCCCAGTTTTTAGAGGCCGCTAGCATTCCATGCACATCTGACGCCCCTGGTTGGCGGCAGCGAAGACGTTCAACGGTCTGACTGCCATCAGTCTGCTGGACCTTGAGGCCAACTTCGGCATTCCTCCCTCCAGCGCGACCCCTCCCACAAGTCCCACACCCACGGCTCCCGCGTTGCCTAATCCTCCACACAAAATCCAACACTGACACCAACCTGTGGGGCGCAACTGTGTGGTTTGTAACCGTAAACAACGACACCACAGTCTGCAGCAAGAGTCGATATAGTGACTAGGCTACAATCTGAACGACACAGGGATCGTGGTTCGATTCCCGGTGACGGATGAAAGAGTTTTCTGCAAATCGTTCAGACCGGTTCTGGCTCTCAATCAGCCTTCTATTCAAACCGTTTCTGGTGTTTTCTTCTCCGGGGCAAATCAGCCGGCGCATGAAGTTAACCACCCACCCCCTGTAGTACCATGGTACAATTCCACCGCCCCATATGTCTCCACGCACCGGCACGTGAAAAGAGCCATTGAATAGAAGGCTGTGTGGGCCTGAGAGCCCTTCTGGACATTTTAAGGAAGAAAAAGTTTTTCCTCCTCCCGGGAATCGAAAACCGGGATTTTGCAGCCCGTAGAGACTGTCAAAATAGCAGCATTAGACCTTTACGTTTGAGAGTGGTACAGATCTTAACATAAGATTATGGAGTATTGGTGGAATGATACTGACAGGGTGTGCCGAAGTACTCTGAGAAAAACCTGTCCCAATGCCACTTTGTCCACCACAAATACCATAAGAAATACCCTGGGATTAAACCCCTTCCGTCGCGGTGAGAGGCTGGCGACTAACCGACTGAGACATCGCACGGCCAAATGTTTGTTAAAACAGATTTTGTTGAAGCCCTGAAGTATCGACTTTATTATGGTTGTCTTATTGCCTTGAAACACAGGCGTAGATGGGAGGATAATATTAAAATGGATCTTCAAGAAGTGGGATGGGGGGGGCATGGACTGGATTGATCTGGCTCAGGATAGGGACAGGTGGCGGGCTCTTGTGAGTGCGGTAATGAACCTTCGGGTTCCATAAAACGCGGGGAATTTCTTGACTAGCTGACGACCTGTTAGCTTCTCAAGAAGGACTGTGCTACATGGAGTTGGTTAGTTAGTTAGTTAGTTAGTTATTGCCTTGAAACAGCCAGTGCGTAGAACACAATCAAGGACATGTGTAGAAGATTCTGACAGTCGAATTTCAATGTTTTTTTTTCTGGAGACGGGTTTTTTAATATCGCTTCTTAAATGCAGTCAAAACATTTAAAAATAAATATGTTACGCAAATTTTAGCCCTTTAAAACCCGCTGGAATCAAAACAAGGCTATTGATGTAGACAAATAAGGTATAACTATTTAACTTGCAGAGTCCTATACAAACTTTAGTGCCTTCGGTTGATACGTCTTCGTATTCTTTTCCAAAGCTAAAGCTAGTCTATTTATAGGCCTGGACAGGCCCTGAGGGTTCCAGGAGGTTGAGGCTCCCAGAATTTCGAGACAGTCAGCCCTACGCACCGGTATTCCTGGTACTCATTTCTGTTAGAGGCTGAGTCGACCCGAGGGCCATAGTGCGGCCAGAAGAATTAAGTCAAAGAAAAATCCCAATAACCCAATCGGGAATCGAACCCGCGAGTTTCTGGCGCAGTGCCTCGACCAACTGCGCCACCGCCTATCCCCTCTTTTTTAAATAATTTGTTTTAAATTTTATTTTACTATGCTAGAATTCCATTCCCGGGGGTTTCGCCAATGCTCATGAACTAGTAACTGTGAATATATATATATATATACCGTGCCGCACAAGGAGGTTTCAAACATGCTGTCGAATGTCTTTGGCTTTAAGTATTGCATTGTGTTTGGGGTACACAGCAGGACAAAATCACGACATAAAGATAGATAATAAATCCTTTGAAAGGGTGGAACAGTTCAAATATTTGGGAACAACCCTAACGGATCGAAATTCCATGCAGGAAGAAATTAAAAGCAGATTGAAGTCGGGGAATGCTTGTTATCATTCGGTGCAGGATCTTGTGTCTTGCAGTTTGCTATCCAAAAATACAAAGATTAAGTTATACAGAACTATAATTTTGCCTGTTGTTTTGTGTGGGTGTGAAACTTGGTCTCTCACACTGTGGGAGGAACATAGGCTGAGGGTGTTCGAGAATAGGGTGCTGAGGAGGATATTTGGGCCTAAGAGGGACGAGGTAACAGGGGAGTGGAGAAGACTACATAACGAGGAACTTAATGATCTGTACTGATCACCAAATATTATTTGGGTGATGAAATCAAGAAGAATGAGATAGGCGGGGCATGTAGCACGTATGAATGTGGGGAGAGGAGCATACAGGATTTTCAGGGAGACCTGAGGGAAGGAGACCACTTGGAAGACCCAGGCGTAGATGGAAGGATAATATTAAAATGGATCTTGAAGAAGTGGGATGGGAGGGCGTGGACTGGATTGATATGGCTCAGGATAGGGACAGGTGGCGGGCGCTTGTGAATGCGGTAATGAACCTTCGGGTTCCATAAAACGCGGGGAATTTCTTGACTTTGCTGAGGAACTGTTAGCTTCTTAAAAAGGACTCTGTTCCATGGAGTTAGTTAGTTAGTTAGTTAGTTGGCGGGCACTAGGGAAATCCGAAGGAAATGCAAGTGACATTAGGATTTTGTACAAATTGCGTTCACATTACAATTTTGTGTAAGCACCTGGCATGGAACTGAAACTATTATAAAACCGTTAATTGCGTATTTTTCTGTATTTTTGTCAGTCGCGTAGATAACTGGTGCCAACCCACACCCGCGATTAAATAATTCCTGGGCCCCTTACAATTATTAGCTAAGTAGCTTCCTTATATCTTCATACACTTCCTTCTATCAGACAGACAGCATTCAGTCCCAAGGAACATACATAAAATTTTAGTTTTCTGTATGTTCTGGGGCCACCCTCACCCGCAGGTCCTCCCGCGCCGTGGAGTCTACGGGAGTCTTATCAACGGCACTGACTCCCGTCCTACTTTTAGGTACAATATTATCGTCACCACTTTGTTCCAAATCTCCTCAGTCTGTGTTCCCGTATTGATACGCCAATTATTTAGGTTCTGGAGTTTTTGTACGCACTCCAACAGGACCAACAATTGCGTGCCGTCCCTATGCCTTAAATGTTTATACAGACATACCTATACTTACGCAATTTCAGATTTACGTAATTTTTCAAAAATATTAAACTAATAAACATATTTGAAAAGCAGCCAATTTTTTTTTTTAGAAAAAAAACTGTGAGACGGGGGGTGGTGGAGGTATAGAGGACACCCCTCCCCCCCCCCCCCCCCCCCGGAATATGTAACCGTGATTTACGTAAATTCGATTTACGTGTACTTTTCCATAAACTAATTTACACTATTCACATTGTGGTTTACTGTACACACAGTTATTTTTAAGGTTTCAATAAAATTACACTCGTTTAGTGTATCAGCCGACGGTAACGAGGTTAAGAGTCTACACAAACTTGTGCCATACAACTGAATAAAATTATGTATTTATTTATCTGATAATGTAACCAACAAGACATACAATTTCGTGGCTCACAAGTACGTTTATTGTTCAAACTCTGCTACATGTTTCGGCCTTCTGAGCTATTTTCAAGAATGCTATTGTAATACTACAGGAAAGTATTCGTGAAGGTGGCCAAGAAGGCCGAAACATGTAGGAAAATAGAACAATAAATATATCTGTGATCTATGAATTTAAGTACTTTGTTGTCTATATTACTACAAACACTGAGGTTCACAGGCAAAATGTACTACAGAATTATATATTTTTATATATTGTGGATAGTGGGTCGAATTTTGAATAAGTGAAATTCGAATTACGTAAAGGGTGAGAACTATAATACAGGGCATACACAAAAGAATGGTGCGGTTTCAATAGGAATCACTATTGAAACCGCACCATTCGTTTGTGTATGCCCTGTATAATTCGTTGCGAATCCGTGATGAAGAAATTGCCTACCATACGGATTAGTGACACGTTAGGCCCACAGGATGACGTGTGTCCCATTTTGAAAAAAATTATTAAAAATGTATTTCAATGAAGTAGAAAACAAAATCAAAATGCAGTACTGATTTTTTATTTTATTTTTTTTGCCTGGATTGTGTAAAGTATAACAATGTGATTAGGCAGTGTGCGTGGTACAGCCGGTAGCAGCAGAAGCTAAAAACTTGTTGCTTCTATAGCAACCAGACTCTCGGAAGATGCGGAGTGGTAATAGTCGGATACGTGGAAAAGATAATCAGTCTTACGTGTTTGTGCCCCAATAGTTCTGCACCGGAGATGTCATTTCACTGTATTCTTCTCATGGTTCCTTCATTTCCGGTTCCGTATTTGTGTCATGTCATTTCGAATGATAGTATAAGACACGTGATTAGCTTTTATTATTTCTTATGTTTGCGTTGTCTCTTTTATTTTATGTGAGGACAGTTACGAATTACGATCTCAGGGACTGGAAAAAGCTTACAGTAGAATCTGATGTAATATCTTCTCTTGAAATGAATGCAAAGTATATGTTTTTACACATTGATTACCTAAAACGTTAGTATAAATGGCTTCTTAATAGTATTCATTCCGTACAATTGTACCAGTTGGTGTAAATAGTGTGTGATTTGAGATGAGTCCCTGAAGATGAACCCAAAATTAAGGGTTCGAAACATGTAGGACAGTGAAATTACACAATTAATGTGATTAAATTGTACATTTGTCGGACTTTAAATATAAATGGCTTCCTCTTTAATGGTTCTAATTCCAAATCAAAACGTTGTTTCAACCTGTTAAAGCAAAGTGGTAATTAGTGTTGTACAGACTGTTTTAACATTAAACACTTTGCACTTATGCCTACAGTACTGTACATTTCATATGGTTATTGGAATAAACGTAGTTTGTTTAAACAGCATCAAGTGCTGAATGGCTGTAAGAGCAAAACAGTGTGTTTAGTGTCACGTAGAAACTGAAGCCACGTCCTAGGCTCGGGAGCAGATTTGATTAATGTACAGGAAGAAGTATTTATCGTTGCTGCTACAGGCCTAGCTACTAGTGCGCAGATCTACAGGCGAACGTGTACGTATAATTCTGTGTGTAAATACAGTGTCCCTAACAGCCGCCGTGCCTGGCCACGGCGGCTGTTAGGGGATGTCCAGGAGGACGCAGGCTTTCTGTGTCATAACTTTGCCAAGCTCGGGGACAAGATAAAAGGGACACTGTATATACTGGCTTATATAAGTTACATTTAAATTGAGTGTGGACCACAACTGTCTCTAATCGAAAAGGTTAGTGCAGCGATATCACAGGAATCGCTTTGAGAGGTACCCAATTCGAAACCCTGTTGATCAAAGTTTTCGTGGTTTTCTTCATTGTTTCTAGGCCAGCGTTGCCTAAACTGTTTTTCCGTGTAGAAATCCGTACAATAATTTTTCATATGACGAGGGATCCCAGCCTATGAAAACGAAAATAGAATAAAGAGGCAGCTGGCAGCGCAGGGAGATGACTCCAGTAGAGCCAACGGCCAGAGAAAAATTCTCGCGACATGCGAGGTATATTTGTAATTTTTTGTGGTGTTTCAAAATATATATTTATTTATTCTGCGAGTGTTTTGGAAATAAAACAACACCGAGAGTGGCTACAACACGTAGAGAGAATGGACACAGACAGGATACACAAACAGGCACTAAAATATATGCCAAAGGGAAAGAGAAGCATAGGACGACCGAGGAAAAGATGGAAGGACCAGCTTCACCTTGAGGGATAAAGAAGAGGCACTGCGTCTAACACTTCACAGCTCATTATGACGATTATTATTATTCCGCGATTTCTCGCGGAACTCCAGCGATGTTCTTTTGAACCCTATGGGTCCGCGAATTCCTGTTTCGGAAAACACTGTTCTAGGCACATCTTTTCCAAAAACCTTAACATCATTTATCAATTCAATATAGTCTTCTCGGGCGCACAGCCGCGTCAATTCGTTTGAATACAACGTTACGGGGACTAGCTCCGTCCCCATCCTCAGGCAAAACTGATTTATCAACTCAGAATACCAAATATTTAACAACCAGTTACTTCAGCTGAAACAGCGATGTTTAATAACATTATAACCAACGTAACTCCAGAATAGGATGCTATGCGTAATTAATACCAACCAGTCTATTGATCCGTAGAAATGTGAGCGCTGTCAGATACAAGGAATGCGATAAAAGCCGCCCTGCAGATCATAAAACACAGTTAATGTGCCACACAAGTGCAGGTCGTTCGTTCTACAGCAAAGCAGAGTTGGTTCGTGTAGCGTCACGCAACGCCTTTCCGCGGGCAGATTCTGCATTACGGGAAGCAGAAGTTAAAAAACACGCATAAGAAGGGTAGAGTTAAGACACGATGAGATGGCTCGAGGCACCGCTAAGGGACCTCGCCCCTTAAGAGGGGCACTAATTACCGGCTCCTAAGAGTACTCTCAATGAAGGTCAGTCAGTGGCAAGATTTCAGATTAAACAAGAAAGGAAAGGAGTATTTCAGGCCGTGCCATGGCTCAGGCGGTTAGTCGCCGGCCTCTCACCACGGAGGCCCGGGGTTCGGTCCCAGGTCAAGTACATGTGAGATTTGTGGTGGACAAAGTGGCACTGGGATAGGTTTTTCTCCGAGTTGTCGGTTTTCCCCTGTCGATTTCATTCCACTGGTGCTCCATTACGTGTAAAAATTGGTAAAAAAAACTGCTCATCCTCATCATCTTCATTGGGGTTGCACAAAAAGCCTTAAGGCTGTGGTGCGAGGGCCCTTCATAAAAAAGGAGTATTTCAGTGAGTAACATGTCTGTATATTTTCGAAACAAGTGCTTTGTAATTACACAGAGCTTATTGGACTGGATGTCCGTTTAACTCTGATATACGTAAAGGTAAAGGCAAAGCAATCCCATTACAGGCCTGGACAGGCCCTTAGGGTTCCAGGAGGTTGAGGCTCACAGATTTCTAGACAATCGGCACATGAAGGTGGCAAGGTTGTCAGCCCTATGAACTGGCCGCCTTTACTCAATTCTGTTAGAGGCTGAGTCGACCCCAGGGCCATAGTGCGACCGAAAGGATTATGTCAATGAAAAATTCCAATGACACCATCGGGAATCGAACCCGCGACCTTCCGGCTTGTAACGCAGAGCCACAACGAACTCCGCCACCGCGTGCCCCCTTTGCAAGTACGTAGTTGAGCTAAATAATAGTTCCTTTTCCAGCCTCTATAGTACATCGCGTCTCCAATACAAAGACCAGTTTATTTAGGGAAGTAATGGTTCTTTATTGTAAGAATCACATGGAAACCATAAACATACTCTGTGGACAAACCGCAGAGCTAATATCGAAGAAGGCGGTACAAGAGGTCTTCGCATTTCTGGGATTTTACGCAGCGCAGATTGGTAGTCCGTTATCGGCTTTTCGGGACAACCTATCTTGAAGGGTCAGGCTGTCTGGAGTGCTTGACCCTTGAAGAATGGACCGATAGGTTGTCCCGTAACATCGGTAACCTACTATCAATCTACACTACATAAAATCGTAGAAGAGCGAAGCCTGAAATCACGCAAGGTGGTAAAAGTTACCATTTATTTTACTCTTTAAGGCACAGTGGTTGCTGCAGGGTTTTCATTATGTGACGCTGCTTAAGCCCGGCATTATCACGGACCTAGTCTACAAGCATGTTCCCCGCGTCGTAATTTGAAACCCCCGTAAAGTGACTTGACACCTGCTTCAACATTCAAAAATTCTGCAGTGCTTTTACGTACTTGGCCAAGCGGTCTAAGGCTTGGGTCTGCGGCCGCTCGTTGCTGGGATTGTGGGTTCGAATCCCGCTTAGGGCATGGATGTCTGTCTCTTGTGATTGTTGTGTGTTGTTAGGTAGAGGTCTCTGCGACGGGCTGATTACTCGTCAGAGGAGTCCTACCGAGTGTGGTGTGTCTAAAAAGTGTGATCGTGAAGCCTCGAAAAATAGGCGACCTAGGCCCCCAGGGGCTGTCGAGCCAATGAAAAAAAAATTACGTACTTGATATGATTGTGTGAAGAAGCCGGAATTATATACCGGCATAGAGTAAAGCGGTAGGTGATTTGATGAAGGCAAAATAACCCCCCCCCCCTCTCTTACTTGTGCGCAATCTATTGGACTGTCAACAAAATAACAAAATGCAGCAAAATCCCACTCTACACTATTCGCATAGTTAAATCACGCATTTCTGCAACGTTTTGTTGCGAAAGCGTTGAACGTGACCTTACTTTGTCTTTCGAAAAGTCCGATGAGCTAATTTCGGTTTACATCCTTCGGAAATGCCCGTAACTACTGTAATTAAGAAAGTCGTTAAATGCAACGTGTTACCTGGCTGTTACAGCTGGAGGAATGCCGCCTAAGGGCAGCACAATTATTCGGATGCATAACTAACCTTATGCATCCGAATAATTTGATATTAGTTACTTCACCAGCCCAATAATTATACATACAGTTACTACCGCTGGGCTGTTTTAGAATGAACTAATTTAATCAACACTTAGGGTGAATGTTTGAGTTCCATTCCTGAACTGTAAAAACATTTTGGATAGTTTGTACTTTCACATGCGTCTGTTAGTCGAAAGTATCTTTATTATTCATGTAATAATCATCTCAAATTTGTGCTGTGGAGCTGTGATATATTTTTTTTCATGGCGCAACAGCCCCTAGTGGTCCAGGGCCTCTTCAGTATCCAAGCTTCACGATCACACTCATTTAGACACACCACACTCGGTAGAACTTCTCCGGACGAGTGATCAGCCCGACGCAGAGACCTATGGGGAAATTAGGCGTAGCGTCACGCATTCTTAACCTACACTAGATGGGAGTAAATGGTCAGTTTCACGCCCTAGTCGATTTGACCCTACCGTTATATCAGAGGCTTGTTGTGCCTCAGAGTCAGTCTCAACCCGCCGTTGACGGGATATGAATTCTGGTTCCTTGCAAGTCCAGCACGTGTCACTATACCGACTGAGCTATCTCGGCATCGAGATACTGGAAATATTTCAGCTGGAGCTTTTTTACGCTAAATTCCAAATGAAATGTGGATCACACTTTTGGCTTCTGCGAAGCCGCGCGTTTTCAGCGATAGTATTGAATTTGTTTTCCCCACAGGCACTGATAAAATATTCAGGAGTTCGCAGAGGGCCGTGATTAAGCCTATGTGGACATGTCATATGGGCGTGTCTACCTCTGTAAAGTATATGCCTTGTTCAGAGTTGGTCATGTTTTCAAATCCCATGAGAACTAAATTTGTTACGACTTACATGAACAAAAATCTGTTCCCAGAATTTTCTACTGCACTGGGCTTAACATTAAGCCTCTTTTCCGCGACTGGTATATTTGATAAACCGGTTACTCGTGGATACTTTTTACGTCACAGGCACTGTGCATTTGTACAAGTGTTGGCCGTTTCCCACCAGCTGTCGGTAAATGTGACGCAACTTGTAGTGATTACCACTTTCCTGGTTTCGTCTCACTAATCGTGCATTTATTTAAACAACGAAATTAGATCTCCATAACCTTTCGGACCCATCAATAAAAAGAACCACGTGATACCGTCATATATCGCCCTGAAAAACTGGTACTTGCCTTGACAGACATTGAGACCGACGGAGGCTTCTTTAGGACTCTGCCATCAACATAGTGCACGGCAGCCATATAAAAGATCGAACCGATGACATCTTTTGACGTTTGGAAAGAAGTGATCATAAATCCGTCTTCAGATGTTGGTGCAGGAACCCAAGATTTGTATTGCTATATTCAAATTACTGGAAGGTTTCCTTGAGCAAACACTTGAGTGCATTTGTGTTCTCAGGTCGATGAACAAGCAGCGGTTTCAATATGCAATTGCATTCTGCATTTGTCCCAGCAATGATTCCTTGTTGGTTTCTACCCAGGCATTGATTTCTCTTTTCAGGAAATATAATTCTGAGAGACATTCGCTTCCAGAAAATTGATAATTCTGAGAGACATTCGCGTCCAAAAAAATTGGTAATTCTGAGAGACATTCGCTTCCAAAAAAAAATGATAATTTTGAGAGACATTCGCTTCCAAAAAATTGATAATTCTGAGAGACATTCGCTTCCAAAAAAATTGATAATTCTGAGAGACATTCGCTTTCAAAAAAATTGATAATCCTGGGAGACATTCGCTTCCAAAAAATGCTGAGAATAATATTAGAACGAACCTTGGTCATAGATGAGGAATTGTGTGCTTGCTTCATAGACTGGCAGAAGGCATTTGACCGTGTCAACTGGACCAAATTAATGCAAATCCTAAAAGGAATTGGGATAGACTGGCGCAAAAGAAGATTGATCAGCAAATTGTACATGGAGCAGAGTGTCAAAATACGACTGGACCAAGGGGAGACGAGAAGTGTGAAGATTGGAAGAGGAGTTAGACAAGGTTGCTCCTTGTCACCGATTCTGTTCAACTTATACAGCGAGTACCTTACCAAGGAAGCTCTTGAAGGGTTTGGATACTTCAAAATAGGAGGACAAGTAATTCGCACTGTGAAATATGCAGATGACCTTGTGCTACTGGCTAGGGAAGAAAAGGTGCTACAGGGCATGATTGATAGACTAAGTGAAATTGGAAGACGCTATGGAATGGAAATGAATGTGGGAAAAACTAAAGTAATGAAAATCTCAAGGCAACCATCCCCAATGAAAATTATGATAGATCAAAAACAATTGGAGAATGTGGAATATTTCAACTATTTGGGTAGCATGATAACAAGTGATGCAAGGTGTACACGTGAAATTAAATCCAGAATTGCTATGGCAAAAGCAGCATTCAACAAGAAGAAGAATCTTTTCACCAGCAAACTGGAATTAAATTTAAGGAAGAAACTAGTAAAGTGCTACATTTGGAGCATAACTTTGTATGGTGCTGAAACGTGGACACTTCGGAAAGTAGATCGGAAGTATCTGGAAAGTTTTGAAATGTGGTGCTGGAGAAGAATGGAGAAGATTAGTTGGACCGATCGTGTGAGAAATGAAGAAGTATTACATAGAGTGAAGGAGGAGAGGAATATCGTACATACAATAAAAAGAAGAAAGGCTAACTGGATTGGTCACATCTTGCGTAGAAACTGCCTTCTGAAACACGTGATTGAAGGAAAGTTAGAAGGAAGGATAGAAATGACGGGACGACGAGGGAGAAGACGTAAGCAGCTACTGGATGACCTTAAGGAAAAGAAAAGATACTGGAAATTGAAAGAGGAAGCACTAGATCGCACCATCTGGAGAACTCGCTTTGGAAGAGGCTACGGACCTGTCGTAAGAGACTACAGAATGAATGAATGAATTCTGAGAGACATTCGCTTCCAGAAAATTGATAATTCTGAGAGACATTCGCTTCCAAAAAAAATTGATAATTCTGAGAGACATTCGCTTCCAAAAAAATTGATAATTTTGAGAGACATTCGCTTCCAAAAAATTGATAATTCTGAGAGACATTCGCTTCCAAAAAAAATTGATAATTCTGAGAGACATTCGCTTTCAAAAAAATTGATAATCCTGGGAGACATTCGCTTCCAAAAAAAAATTTGATAATTCTGAGAGACATTCGCTTCCAAAAAATTGATAATTTTGAGAGACATTCGCTTCCAAAAGATTGATAATTCTGAGAGACATTCGCTTCCAAAAAAATTGATAATTATGGGAGACATTCGCTTCCAAAAATTGATAATTTTGAGAGACACTCGCTTCCAAAAAATTGATAATTGTAAGAGACATTCGCTTCTGAAAAGTTGATAATTCTGAGAGACATTCGCTTCCAAAAAATTGAAGGTCCTAGTTCGTCAAACACTTGTCACGAACTTCCTATGCAGTGGTTTTAGCTAACTTCCTGAATGTTCTTCGCTACTTTTGTGTTGGAATTATAGCTGCCTCCTCCAGTATTTTATGCAAAACGAATGTTCATTGCCGCGTTCACAAAAACCCATCACTTGTCCCCATCCTGAGCCAGACGTGTGAGAGCAAAATACAGAGTTTATTTTATGTTAAAGCAGGTGGTACATATAGTTACCATTGTGCTTTGAAGGGCTGATAGATGTGGGTCTTGCGATTTACTGGCAATTTCTGTATTTGATGTGGCTGATAAGCCCTTACGATCCAAGATATTTAAGAATTGATGACGGCTTCCCTTGTAAGGCAAGCTGTTTTCCTTTTTGTGACTTCTATGTTTCGACAGCAGGGGGTCCGACCTTGGTGGGAATTTGACCGCCCTCGCCTTCTCTTTCTGTCTCATTAGACACCGCATCAGTTTACAGGTCGCACTGCAGTGGCGGACTGGTTTTCTTGTAGGACCAACGGAGGGAAAACTGTCTGTTCCTCTCTGTCTTAAGTAAAATGTAATACACTCATCTTGATTTAAGGCTTCCGCCGCGATGTTGATGAGATCTGCGCTCTTCTGGGATCTTACGCGACGTCGTATGGTTATTGTTTACCGACGTTTCGGGACAACATTTCGGTCCCATATTCATGGGCCAAGAGTCCGAGTGTCTTGTGGGATGTAACGCTCTGTCGTTGAGTGAATAGTTCCCGACGTTTCGGAAAGTCGTAGTGCAGTCATCTTCAGAATCAAGCAGTCTGAGATCCTTTGCTCGCATGACTATTGTACTGCTTGGCTCTGAAGAGGAAGAAACAGCAATTTTTCGAAACGTCGGGAACTACTTTCCCAAGGGCACATTATCACATCCCAGAAGTCTTCAGCAACACCGCTGCGATAACCTCAAATCTCACGACAATTCAGTTTACATTCGTGAAGAGAGTAAAGCTGGGAGGAAAGTGGAATGCTAGGGTGATTAAGGAAGGAAGTGTGAATTCAGACGTTTCTCGATGGTTGTCTGTGTATACAGTAGGAAAGGGTAAGTGCTAAAATTGTCATTATTCTCCCCCCCCCCCCCGCCGTAATAAATCATTCCTATAGTTACGAACATACACGTTAGGTGGCACTGATGGTTAAAAAAATTCTGTCATTACGAAATAATAGAGAAGTACATTAAGCTGTCGTCGGTATTGCAGCCTCCATTCTTGTATACACAATTTGTGTGTAGGTAGCAGCACCTCTTATCCTAGAGGTCTACACTGGTCAAGGCCTGGGCCTGAGCCTGTAAGTAGATAGTGAGGGTTCGGTTTGGGGCTGGCTTCAAACTTTGTATAAAATATTTTGGTTTTCTTGGACTGTTCCTTTTTCGCAAAGACAAATATGTTCGTTGTTGCGTTCATTCTACGTTGTGACACAGCTACAAAGTTACCAACTAACAGAGAAAGAGTCGCCCTCGGTGGACTAGTGGTTAGCGTGCTCGCCACTGGACCCAAGGTTCGCGGGTTCGATAAAAATCCGGAGCACCACTTCCTTCGGAGGGGAAGTAAACCCGTCGGTCCCATGTCGTATATTTACGGCATGTAAAAGAACCTTACGGGCATAGAAATGTTTCATAAGCAAAATTCAACGGCCATTTCTCACCCAAGTCTCCTGACTGCCTGCCAGATGGCTCTGGCAGTCACATCAGGATTGAGTAGAACTTGTGCGGTCAGTGGGCTGGTCACTCACTACATCAACGCACATGACCATAGAAACCTCCGAAAGGAGGCCCCTGTGCTCCGCGTTGGAGCGACAGGGACAAACAACAACAGAGAGAGAGAGAGAGAATGACGGTAGGCTAATTCTGTTTGAGTTACCATGGGACTGTGCGGGAATATAATGCTGTGTGTTGAGAGTTTATTGCAGGGATGAGCTTGGGTTCAGTCTGGCCCCGGAGACAAATCCAGACTTGATTTTATTGGGGACTTTCGTAGCTGTCTGTCTCAGATATATTACACACATTTGTCGTTCGGTAGCTGTGCACCTTTCTTCAAACACGGAACTACGAGTATTGAGTGCCCTTAACTAATTCATTTAATTAGTACTGTTATTGATGCATTAAAAGAAACACTACAGTTAGAGCATCTTGTAAATATAATAATAATAATAATAACCATGGCTCAACAGCCCTGTATGGGCTCGGGGCTCCTCTTTCCGAGGTTACTGGGTCGTGCGCATTGTGGCAGTTGGTGACTGGACAACTGGCCGCGCTGCTGTTCTATCGATCCTGATGTGACTGCCAGAGCCATCTGGCAGGCAGTCAGGAGACTTGGGTGAGAAATTGGGGTTGAATTTAGCTTACGAAACATCCGATTCATGCCCGTAAGGTTCTTTTACATGCCGTAAATCTACGACATGGGACCGACGGCTTTACTTCCCCTCCGAAGGAAGTGGTGTTACGGATTTTTATCACCCTTAAAAATCCATCGACCTCGGTCGGGATCGAACCCGCGAACCTTGGGTCCAGTGGCGATCTTGTAAATATATTGGGTTTTATTCGGGCTAGAACAAATGGCAGTTGGGCTTTTCTCGGTATAACACATTTGAAACTTTACTCTAAACACCGCATTGTAAATTATACACCATACTCAAGTACTTTACATAATATAACCTTAAATTGGCAAAGATAGAACTCCAAACATTTTCAGTACGTACAATTTCAAAATTTATTTTCAGTAACATAATCTTTTTATATTATTCACTGGATTGATATGACTCAGGATAGGGACAGGTGGCGGGCTCTTGTGAATGCGGTAATGAACCTTCGGGTTCCATAAAACGCGGGGAATTTCTTGACTAGCTGACGACCTGTTAGCTTCTCAAGAAGGACTCTGCTCCATGGAGTTAGTTAGTTTAGTTTTATATTATTCTCCTTACGTAAAAAGGAGATCTCATTCCTTTTTATAGCAAGTTATGTTGCTAATTTCCTCCCAAGTATTTTGTATATTGTATATTACCTGAAGATGGCCAGGTTGGCCGAAACATGTTGTAAAGATACTGAAATTCTGAAAACAATAAAAATGTTTTTGTTATGACTGACGGATTACTTCAATATACTCATAAGTTTTAACATAATTGAAGTTTAAAATTCGGCATCGGTTCGGATAAAATTCTAAATTTTCGGCCCGTGAAGTGCTCTGGCTTCTTTCTATCAATTTGTGTGTCAACAATGTTTCAAATTAGCTGGCTTGCGTATTCAGTAAAAATGTGATTCAATATTATCCCTCGGGGTCTGTAACGTATAAGTGTGGATTAATGGTAGGGTGGCCGATCGCAGTGGCCGCTGCGGTCTAAGGCGTGGGTCTACGGCCGCTCGCTTACTGGGATTGCGGGTTCGAATCCCACCGGGGGGTGGATGTTTGTGTTGTGTTTGTTGTATAAGGACGGTAGCATGGAACGTAAAGTGACATGAAGGACGAAAAGGATTTAAACATACAAAAATGGATCAAAAAAGGGGAAAAACCCCGGACAGACAAAAAAATAATCCCACCTAGGACATGGATGTCTGTCTCTTGTGATTGTTGTGTGTTTTCGGGTAGGGGTCTCTGCGACGAGCTGGTCCCTCGTCCAGAGGAGTCCTCCCGACTGTGGTGTGTCTAAAAGTGTGATCGTGAAGCCTCGAAAAAATGAGGCGGCCTAGGCCCCCAAGGGGCTGTCGAGCCATTGAAAAAAAAAATGGTAGGGTGACTATGGAAATCATAGAAATTGAAATTAACAAATTTTCCCTTTGAAGTCTCACTGTGCTATATACTACTAACGTATTAAAGTTCATCGCCGGAAGGGATATCTGTGGCAACCGTAACAAGAGATGGGAAATGTCAAATTTTTCTGTTCAAATGTCAACATGCTTTGCACTAAGAGTGAGACTGCTGATATATAACATTTTCCTTCTCGATTTTATGAGGACATGTGACTAGATTCATAGAGAAGAATAATTTTTGTTTATTTATCTACTTATTTATTATGTATTTTATTTAAAGTCGCTGTCAGTATCTTGTGCTATACAATGCTCAATGTTATATTGACAAGGTAAAGGTAAAGCGATCCCATTACAAGCCTGGACAGACCCTTAGGGTTCCAGGAGGTTGAGGCTCCCAGATTTCTAGACAATCGGCACATGAAGGTGGTAAAGTTGTCAGCCCTACGCACCGGCCGCCTTTACCCCCATGAAATACTCCCGGTACTCATTTCTGTTAGAGGCTGAGTCGACCCCAGGACCATAGTGCGACCGAAAGGAATATGTCAATTAAAATGACACCATCGGGAATCGAACCCGCTACCTTCCTGCTTGTAGAGCAGTGCCTCAACCAAATGCGCCACCGCGTGTCCCGTTAGATTGACAAGGAATAGTCAAATAGACGGAGGGAAATGAGAAAATAAGGAAGAGCTTGAATCAGGATATTCGAAAACAACGGATTAGTTGCGTAATTTGAGGTTTCCATTGTGCTGATGCTGAGGATATTGGTCTTAAGGGATGTTACGAGGGTAACATGACACATTCCGACGTTTCGGATGTAGGTATAGCCTTCATCTTCAAGGATCGGTACTTCCTATAAGAAAGTCTCCGACGTGTCGCGATACAAATTATCCGCCACTCAGACTAACATTACATAAAATCAGAATCCTCGAATTCAATTCTATTACGCTAGAATTCACTTGTTCTCGCACACCGCCCTTCGTATTCTAAACATATTAACGTATTCGACCACACGTGGCTCTTTTAGTATGTGAATTTTATTGGTCTGGGTTCTGCAAAATTTTCCAAAGCCAGAAACGGCTCCGCAACGCAAGAAATTTCGAGAGACGCTGCTTTATCGAAATTTCTGCGTTTGTGTCGCCATATGATTCACGTGTTATTGAGCAAGCGACACAACAGCTTGGCATGGCGTGGGTTGGAGGACATCACCCTGCCCCCCACGCCTCCTCCCTCACCCATCCACCTGTCAGGGCAACATATCTCAACCTAGCTTCATTTCAAAGAAACTCCCACTGGCTGCTTCAGATTATCACTGATATATCTGTAATCCACATATGGCTAGCAGAGTGCTTCAGTTGTGCTATAAAAAAGGGTTAAAACATAGAGAACTGTAATTTTCGGTTAAATTCTAAAAAGTTCTGATGATGGTATGTAACATTGAGAACTAATGGGTTTCTGGACTTTGTCCATCGTCCGGAAATCTAAAATAACTAGATAACACGACGTTTCGGAAGATGGATCTGCTTCCGTCCTCAGGTGAAGAGCGGGGCACCCACCGAACAGAGTAGGTGTCCCCCCCCCCTTGACCTGAGGACGGAAGCAGATCCAGTTGCCGAAACGCCGTGTTATCTAATTGTTTTAGATTTCCGACGATGAACGAAGTCCAGAAACCCATTAATTCTCAATGCAATTTTCGGTTCTGTGGGTGAAGGCGAATTAGGGCAGAAAATGGTTAGTTCTGAGAAAACATTAGTGAATTTTTAAAAAAAAATCATGTCAGCTGCAGTGTAATAGCTCTGCATGTCCACAAGAACAGAAATGCTTCCCTATAACATAGCTCGATTTCTGAAGCTCAGTAACTTAACAGTACACGTCCACCTTAACTGTCATGTTGTATGGGTGTGAAAATTTGTCTATCACATTAAGACAAAAAATACAGTGATACCTCGGCTAACGAGTGACCCTGCTAACGAATTTTTCGGCTAACGAAGATTTTTTTTCTCTGTTTTTCGGACTCGGCTAACGAATATGGATTCGGCTAACGAATGTTTCAGTGGATGCTCGCGCTAACATAAAGCAGCAAACATGAACGGTCGGGCCATTCCAGGAGCTTATCTTTTCGGTCTGTATGTGTGTGACAAAGAAATGAGCTGACCACATCACATAGGGGAGACCCACCAACCAAAAAAAGTAAGCGACAAACCCAAGGGAAGCAGAAAGTTGCTCACGTTTCGGCTAACGAATGTGATTCCGGAACGAATTATCTTCGTTAGCCGAGGTATCACTGTATAGGGAAAAAGTCTTGAAAGTATTTATATTAAAGGGTGCTCAATGTAACTGCGGGGGCGCGCGGTGGCGCAGTTGGTTGAGGCACTACGCTACAAACCGGAACGTCGCGGGTTCGATTCCCGATGGTGTCATTGGAATTTGTCCTTGACATAATCGTTTCGGTCGCACTATGGCCCTGGGGTCGACTCAGCCTCTAACAGAAATGAGTACCAGGAATATTTCCTGGGAGGTAAAGGCGGCCGGTGCGTAGGGCTGACAACCTTACCACCTTCATGTGCCGATTGTCTACAAATCTGGGAGCCTCAACCTCCTGGACCCCTCAGGGCCTGTCTAGGCCTGTAATGGGGTTGCTTTACCAATGTAACTGCATTTAATAATACAGTGTGTTTATTTTATCGCTGTCCTGAGCACCGTAGCTGTTTTTTGCCGGCAGGTTCTGGCTTTCTGTGCGATAAGGCTAACGTGTTCGACGCGTCGATAAAAGACCCTCTGTATCACCATAGTACAGATGAAACAACTATAAATATTAGTTGTTTAGCCGAGCATTTAGAACAATTTCGATCTGTCGGCAGGGAAATGTCCTTCTAATCACAATCGGTGGAAGAATACAGAATGTCTTAATGTCAAGAAAAATTGCAAGGGATCGTATATCAGAATAACGAATAATATATAATTTAATAAAATCTTATATATTAAAAATGTTTGTATCAAAACTTTAATTGCTATAATCTGAATATAAACATTACAAGTATAGGATTAATAAAAATAGGCCTTTTTTTTTTTTCGAAAACCCTGAAATGTGGTTCTTTGCGTGCCCCTCGTATGGTTTTATAGTAATAAGTAATTTCCTGTGCAGTATTTATTTTCTGTTTTATTGTTTTATTTCCGGGAAATCTTTGTTGTTTTATTTTGATGATAGGTTTGTTGCTTTTATGTTTTTTGTTGTGGTATAGACTGAAGGTGTTAGAGAATAGGGTGCTGAGAACAGCATTTGAACCTAAAAGTTACCAGTGGATCCAGAAAAATGCTAAACGAAAATCTTTGTACTCCATTGCATTTCAATTGGAAGACCGAACCGTGGACGATGACATTGGTGGGGCATGTAGCAGGCACTGTAAATGTGAATACACACACGTTTGGATGGAAATCTTTCAGGCGTGGATGTAGGGCTAATGTAAAATTTACCTTAAATAAGTAACTTATGATAACAATATTTATTGCCTCCAACTCTTATACAATATTGTGTACGAGTTTGTGGCAATACATGCAATTATAATAAGTACGTACAGGGTGTGGACATGTCGGCCGGGATAGTTCAGTCGGTATAGCGACTCGCTACGAGCTGGACGGTCAGGGGATCAAATCCCGGTGTGGGCGAGATTTTTTGCACCCGTCCAGACCGGCCCTGGGGCCCACCCAGTCTGCCCTACAATGGGTACCGGGTCTCTTTCCCAGGGGTAAAGCGGCCGGGGCGTGGAGTTGACCACCCACCCCTATCTAGTGCCAGGGTTAAAGAAAGAGTAGAGCTATACCTCTACTCCCTCTCTGGGCCTTCGTGGCCTGTTCTAGGGAGAACTTTACCTTTACAGTATGGACAATTTGAAACGTAAACTTAGGAGTTTGATTTAATACGTTTGGTTAAGGATAAAGACCAGTAGCGGGCTGTTGTGATGACGGTAATGAACGTTCGAGTTAAATACGGAGCAAGGGATTTCTTGTGCACTTGAGCGACTATGACTTGTCGAAGAAAATTTGTTCTTTATGGAACTACGTAGTGATTAAAGAGTTAATACAGTACAGTTAAGTGGCTGCATATCCTAAATGGAGTGTTATGCTGCTTGTGGCATTATGCTGCTACCATTCTTGTGACATTATGCTGCTACCATTCTTGTGGCATTATGCTGCTACCATTCTTGTGACATTATGCTGCTACCATTCTTGTGGCATTATGCTGCTACCATTCTTGTGACATTATGCTGCTACCATTCTTGTGGCATTATGCTGCTACCATTTTTGTGGCATTATGCTGCTACCATTTTGTGGCATTGTGCTGCTACCATTCTTGTGGCATTTGCTGCTACCATTTTGTGGCATTATGCTGCTACCATTCTTGTGCATTATGCTGCTACCATTCTTGTGGCATTATGCTGCTACCATTCTTGTGGCATTATGCTGCTACCATTCTTGTGGCATTATGCTGCTACCATTCTTGTGGCATTATGCTGCTACCATTCTTGTGGCATTATGCTGCTACCATTTTTGTGGCATTATGCTGCTACCATTTTTGTGGCATTATGCTGCTACCATTCTTGTGCATTATGCTGCTACCATTCTTGTGGCATTATGCTGCTACCATTCTTGTGGCATTATGCTGCTACCATTCTTGTGGCATTATGCTGCTACCATTCTTGTGGCATTATGCTGCTACCATTCTTGTGGCATTATGCTGCTACCATTTTGTGGCATTATGCTGCTACCATTTTTGTGGCATTATGCTGCTACCATTCTTGTGCATTATGCTGCTACCATTCTTGTGGCATTATGCTGCTACCATTCTTGTGGCATTATGCTGCTACCATTCTTGTGGCATTATGCTGCTACCATTCTTGTGGCATTATGCTGCTACCATTTTTGTGGCATTATGCTGCTACCATTTTTGTGGCATTATGCTGCTACCATTCTTGTGCATTATGCTGCTAACCATTCTTGTGGCATTATGCTGCTACCATTCTTGTGGCATTATGCTGCTACCATTCTTGTGGCATTATGCTGCTACCATTCTTGTGGCATTATGCTGCTACCATTCTTGTGGCATTATGCTGCTACCATTCTTGTGGCATTATGCTGCTACCATTCTTGTGGCATTATGCTGCTACCATTCTTGTGCATTATGCTGCTACCATTCTTGTGGCATTATGCTGCTACCATTCTTGTGGCATTATGCTGCTACCATTCTTGTGGCATTATGCTGCTACCATTCTTGTGGCATTATGCTGCTACCATTCTTGTGGCATTATGCTGCTACCATTCTTGTGGCATTATGCTGCTACCATTCTTGTGGCATTATGCTGCTACCATTTTTGTGGCATTATGCTGCTACCATTCTTGTGGCATTATGCTGCCATTTAGCATCACATGTCAACATGGGCCCCAATAATTTTGCACACACTTCTGCAACCTGTAAGACCCAGACCCAACAATTTTACTTAAGAAGTCACGAGGAACAGTGGCCAAAGTATCTCCAATTTGTTGTTACATTTTATAAAGTGAACGTCGGCTATAAATCTAGCGTAAAGATTGTGACGAGCGTATTGTCTTTTGTTAAATTATTTCGAAAGTTGTGAGTCTTAAAAAAAATACGTATATACTAGACATAAAACGTATTTTTTGCTACATCTCTTCAAATTTTGTTCCTAAACGTTTTACGCTCTGATACGCATTAAGCTAGTTTAGTCACATACGCACAGAAAAGCATGTAGGCCTGTGTCTTCGTGTGAAGACAGCGTCGTTGCTATGGCGTTTAATCATGACTGAAACGTGTCAACACATTTTGGTATAATTCCCGAATATCAAAATTCATGCAAAACATGTTTGGTGGTGTTTGAAATGCTACACATTTAACATCCGTACCGCCGTATCAAAAAGAGAATCATTTTGGAAGAGAGAGGTGGCAGCAAAGTTTTCATTGGAAACAGGACAAAACCTCTCCCTGGAAACCAATCCTCAAAAATCAGCCTCTCCCAACTATGTATGTATGTATGTATGTATGTATATATGACGCAGAATCACGATTCATCTTTTAACGGCTCTCGTGTTTTTTTTTTTGTCCTCTCTTTTCGTTTGCAACAGGCGCACGTGCCCCGCTCAGTCAGTCAACCGGCTTTGCTCTTCAGGTCCTCTTGAAAAGGACCCTCTAACAATAGGCTGTAGCTACTGGTACGTAGCTTATGTTCGCCGACACTGCCTAATCTACGGCGCTGCTGTTCGATGCAGTACACATCTCTAAAGCGGAAACTATTCAGCGTAAACTTGCTCTTATCGTAAATTCTCTGCAGTTCTGAGAACGGCCAGTCTCACGTAAAGAAAGAGAAAACAGTTACTGTGGATAACTAACCATCATGTCATGAAATTCTGGACGGGAGTACAGGTACGTAGTCACATATTTTTAACCTGAGCATTATGTGGGGCGAATATGTAATTAGGGTCATCTCCCTGTCGCTTAATCCTGGTTGCAAGGCGTGTAATGTCTTCCACCGCTCGAGTGCTGGGAATCCAGTTTCAATTCCCACTCCTGGCTTTCATATTTATTTCTGTTTGTTCTGTGTTTCTGTTGCCAGCCGATTACCACTTCTAAGTATTCTTGTTAGCTATCATTTGTCAATCAGAAGAACGGAAGGCCCTGGAATGAATTTATCTGGGCAGAGATGAGATAGCTAGACAGATATAGATGGCAGACCAGGAGGTGATCCTCTCAGAGGAATGGGGGCGTGTCTGACCTGGTGCGGGGGGACTAGAAGACTGTTTTTGGCGGGAGTCACAGAGAGTTATGTTACTACACACAGACTGAAATACATCAAGAATTTTGAGTAGCGTGTAGTGACCGAGTACACTGTGCGAGTGTTTGCAGGATGGTTAGTAGCAACTCGTTATTTACCACGAAATTTTGCGCATGCGCATCTGTCGCTTTCCTAGCAGATATCATCTCCTTTGCGGTGGACTGTAGGTATTTTCTATTGAGAGTGGTGAAATGATGAGTGATGATGGATGGTTTGGCTCGGTTTCCTGTTCTGTGTGGCGCAGTGTAGTCTTGTATACTGGAGGCAGCATGTTTGATATGTCTGTATTTATCTACCAGATCACACGGTGTCACATAACAGGATGAAATAAGTAATCTTAACCTTGGTGAATGATTACAAATATATATGTGGAAGGATGCCAATGGAAATATGACTTGTTTACCAAAGTAAAGGAAGCTTTAATATTACGAAACGGCTCAGACAGGATGGCCAGCTTCAGGGCCAAGGTTCAAACTGAGTAATTCCAGGATATAAAACCGCAGATAATTAAAATAAGATTTAATGAGTGGTGAATAATCTAATAATTAGTATTGCGTAATGGACTTTTTTTTTTCAGTGGCTCGACAGCCCCTTGGGGGCCTAGGCCGTCTCATTTTTCGAGGCCTCACGATCACACTCAGACACGCCACACTCGGTAGGACTCCTCTGGACGAGTGACCAGCCCGTCGCAGAGACCTCTACCTACAACAACACACAACACTCACAACAGACAGACATTCATGCCCCCGGCGGGATTCGAACCCACAATCCTAGTAAGCGATCGGCCGCAGACCCACGCCTTATACCGCGCGGCCACTGGGATCGGCGTCATGAACATATGGGAATATAAATCTGAGATATAATTTTGAATTAGGCAGTGTTGTTGAACTGTAACGGCAGGTATAAAGAAACTCACAAAAAAAGAGGAAAGGAGTGAAAACGAGCAAAAGGTATAAAGAAAAAAAGACGTAAGTGTGCTGTAAGACAGCATTGACAGAAGATGGAATATGACAGCGGCAAAGCAGTGGGAATCAGCGGGCGGTCAACTTCGCGTTTTGAAGTCAATGACGTATAGTGACGTGGCATTTAAACTGGACTAAGGTTATGTTACAACACACATGGCGGCTGTTACGCTAAGCAATGACGCGATTACAGCAGGTTTATGGTCAGCTTTGAGACATACCGTCGTAAGCTGTGTCGTCCGCAACACTCCACCAGTGGCGCCACAATCTCAAACAACTACATGGAACAGAGTCCTTCTTTAGACGCCAACAGTTCCTCAGCTAGTCAAGAAATTCCTCGCATTGTGTGGAAACCGAAGGTTCATTACCGCTTTCACAACAGCCGCTCACTTTGTGCCTATCTTGACGCAAATTAATCCAGTCCTCGCCATCCAAAACGATTTATTTAAGATCAATTTTAATATTATCCATCGTGGTTCGAACCCAGGTAAGGGCGAGATTTTCCGGACCAATCGAGACCGGCCCCGAGACCCACCCAGCCTCCTGTACTGTGGGTACCGGGTCTCTTTCCTGGGGGTAAAGCGGCTGGCGCGTGGCCCTGAGCATTCACCACTTTCTAGCGCCGGGATCGAATATGGGTAGAGCTGTACCACTAACACCCCTCTGTGCCTGCTTGACTTGTAAAGGGACAGCCTTTACCTTTACCTCCTACCTGCGGCTACATCTTCCAAGTGGTCTTGTTCCTACAGGTTTCCTCACAAAATCCCTATATGCATTTGTCTTTTCCCCCCGTACGTGCCAAATGCCCCGCCCATATGAAGCTTCTCATTATGCAGTAGCTAATTAGCTAATACAGCTACCAAAGCTGATGTATAGTTCGTGTTTGGAAAGCCACGTGTTCAAGACGAAAGCCAGCTATTCTGAGGGTTTGTGGTTTTCCTCAGTTCATCCAGAACGTTCTAGATTATTACTTCAAAGTAGGCGACGACCGTTCCTTCCAAATCCCTGTCACATTAGTATGCAGTAGTTCAGATTATATGGCGTGGGAATTTTAGGATGTTAGTTGTGTCTGTAAAAAATACATGAAAGCATATAAGAAAGTAGATGTACAGCTCCACCTAATCTTCACCTCGGTACTGGATGGAGTGAGTAGTCAGCTTCACAACCGTCCGCTTTACCCCTGTGGAATACCCCCCGCTACCCCTTGAAAAGCAGGCTGTGCGGCCCCCGAGTCCGTCTAGACGCCTCGAAGGAAACATAAAGTTCTTGCGTGTGCTGGGAATGGAACCGCAGTTCCTCAGACGTCGAGCCGGTAGCTTGTCACTATACCGACGATAACTTCCCCGTTCCATACGATGGTTAGTAATGAGTGGAAATGAGGTGGAAGAAAAAGTTTGTGCCCTGATTTGAGATACTGTAATGCTCCAGCAGTTTGCTTGAACGGACTGAAAGACTACTAAAATTCTCAGTGACGACATCTAGTTTCCGAACCGAGATTTGAACCCTGAACCTCCCGAATGTTGTGCCCTAATATTAAGACATTTTACAAAATATCGTTTTGGTACCCGCTATCCGTCTGTCACGCGGCACCGACAGTGTAACAAGCCTGGAGCCGGTACAGTACCAGGTTTCCAGTTTGTCATTGCAGGGGCGCACCCGGGAGGGGGGGGGGGGGGGACTGCCGGGCCGCAGCACACCCCCAAACCCCCCAAAACCGACACTTGAAAAACGAAAATTTTGTAGATATTATGATATCAAAAGTTTTACGTGGTTTACCCTTCAGCCAAAATCAGCCACTGAAATCGGCTGATGACTAGTACATTAGAATTTTGAAAAATAAATTAATAAAATTAAAAAAAACGAGAAGATATGACACTGTGATTGAGTCAGTGAATATGTAGTTATATTTGTATGTATATAAATGCAGTTGCTGGCAGTGTTATGTTGTACTTACGACATGATTTTTATAACACAATTTTTAAAATCAAACATAAATTATATGTAGCCTCAGATTCAGCCCCCTTCCCCCCCCCCCCCCCATTGAAAATTTCTGGGTGCGCACCTATGTCACTGCATGACTATTCTTAAATGTGACTTCGTGTTGTTTGGTAGAAATTCACTTAGGCTTCGGAGGAACCTACAGCCTCCATCTTCAGAGTATTAGATTTGTGAATATGAAGATGAATATTATCGAAATATCTACCGCTGAAATTACTTCAAATTCGTTGCTTAAAGCATTTTGTACCTATGATGCTCACCGCAAAAGTGATGGATTGTATAGGCAATTAAGTGTCAGGACTTTGTTACGGATCTCACTTCACGTATTATGTAAAGTAACTATATATGAAAACATAACTTTCAACGTATAATTTTAATAAAATAGTCTCGTATCAAAAAATAGAAAAAAAAGCTTTGGAATTATGTGGTGGCGACGCCACGGGCGGTGAGTAGCAGGTAGAAACCATCTGTTTCTGTTAAGTTAAAAATTTTATTAATTATATCTCGGTTTAACAAATGTAAACCCCGAAATTAATAGGAGCTTTTGTGGAAAGATACTAATGTCTGTCATGATGCTAAACGTTTGGGCGATTATGCATCCCTGTACCGTGTTATTTGTAACAAAGTCTGCCCCGTGGCGTTGGGATTTTAATGTTGTGGGAAATGATTTCATTTTAAGCTCAATCTTTAATGTATTTATAATCAGTCAACATGGTGTAAGATATAGTCAAAATGCTAACTACAACTACCAACATGCAACTGTAACTAGTAGCGCAAATATTAGAACCCCAAGATATGTCATTAGGTTACTGTCGACGAATTTCTCCCTTCTTTCGGTTTTTTTTTTAAACGATAAATTTTATGGAAAGTGGAACAGCTTGAAGCATTCGATTTTACAGAACAGAAGGTTGGGGATTGTACGAAACATTGTACATTAAAATAAGCCTCTGCACCTTAGGACAAAAATGTAAGAACAAAATAAATTAAGGTGGTTATTAAATAGAATTGTGTAGATTTTAAATTATCCATAACCGTGCATTGAGTAATTAGATATGATAACAAAACCAACAAATTCACATAAGTGTATGAAATTATATTATACACACTGTATACCTCGTACGTGTTTCGGCCACTCATGTGGCCATCTTCAGGGAGGCGAGTTACAAAAAAATACATACATCGAAATATTATGTAATGTTTCGGTGTATGTATTCTTTGTAATGCACCTTCATTGAAGATGGCCACATGAGTGGTCGAAATATGTAGGAAATTTACAGTGAGTAGAATTGTGTAGGTATTCAACTGAACTACTGCTATATCCTCGAATCAGTGTCAAGAATCAGAGATGAATATTTAATTATGTCTTTCAAACAACAAGTCAGTGATATTAGCATGTCTGCGTTTATTCACAAAACGTTTGTAGTATTAAAGTGTTTGTTCTCAGTGTCGGTAATTATTTGGTACATGGTAACTCGTAGTACATGTAAGACTGCTTGGTTATACGTCATATACTTTTAGTGATAACACTTTTGGCAAAGTATTGAGGAAATATGAGCTTCTCAAGAAAGACTCTTGTGTGGCTTTATTCAATCCTGATATTGCACTGGAGGGACTTAGGAAGATCACGGAAATCTCAGTCGAGGCGGACTGACTGTGGGCCGAGTTTTGAAACTGGGACCTGCAGGAATGTAGTAGTAGTAGTAGTAGTATGGGAAATCTATGCTTTCAGAAATGGAGCTTAACTTTCAAATTTGTTTGTACACCTGTAAGGTCTGTCCAGCGATATTAACGAGGTTAAGCTGACATCCAACTTCCTACAAAGTCATTCGATACCAGCAGACCGGTTTTGTTCGAGTTCATGGCAGTCGCAACATGTAGAGCATGTGACGCTTCTGCGAAACCGCCTGCTGTCTTCTTCTTCGTATTTCGAACGCGTACTGGCAGTGTCCAGGTTTTGAAATATCTTCTGTGGAGTGGCGTAGTAACATAATTTTGAAACTGCTTACTCTCCTGCTCTGTATATCCTAATGCAGAAAGCAGTTAACACTCAATACATGCCGTATAGTCAGAAAGTTTTTGGCAGAATAGTGCATAAGAATTGCTCTTTTGACAACCAGCTCAACTGCCGTGAAGGACAGTGGATGTAGACAATAATGGTAAAGGGTAAAGTTGTCCCTGTCTACGCCATGAACGCATATATGGGGAGTAGAAGTATAGCTCCACTTATTCTTAACCTCGGCACCAGACGGAGGTGAGTGGTCAAATTCATGCCTCGGCCGCTTTACCCCCGCAAAATACCCCGGTACCCATTGGATAGGGGGCTGTGTTGGCGACAGAGCGGGTCTGGACTTTTGGAGAAGAGAAAAATATCTTGCTCTGATTGGGATTCGAACCCCGGATCGTCCATCCCGTAGTGTAGCCGCTATACCAATTACGATAGTCTGGATGCTAATAATAATAATAATAATAATAATAATATAGCGCAGGTAAAAAACTAATTCTTTGGAGCTGTTCCTCTATAGAAGCTAACAGTTTCCTAGCTACTCAAGAAATTCCCTGAATTTTATGCAACCCGAATGTTCATCACCGTATTCACAACAGGCCGCCACTGGTGACTATCCTGAGCCAGATGAATGCAGTGCTAAACCTTCTGTATTATTTATTAAACTTATGTTTCATACTGGTCTCCCATTTACGCCTAGGTCTTCACAGTGATCTTTTTTCTTCACAAACCTTGTACGAATTTCTCTTCTCCTCTATACCTGCCTATGCTCCGTCTTTTTCCTCTTCCTCAATTTGATCACCCTAATAACACACGACGAGGAATAAAATCCATTAAGCTCTTCATAATGCAATTTTCTACAGCCTCGTCTCAGTCCATCTTCTCAGTTTCAAATACAGGTCATACACAAAAGAATGGTGCGGTTTAAATAGTATTCACTATTGAAACCGCACCATTCTTTTGTGTATACCCTGTACTCCCTCAGCACCCTTTTCACAAATATTCTCAAAATGTGTTCTTCCCTAATGTAAGAGACAAACTTTCGTATGCGTACAAAGCAGCAGGTAAAATTGTAGTTCTGTACATTTTAATATTCAGGTCTTAAGATAGCAGGTGGGGGAGAAATGTTTCGGAACTGAATAATAGCAGGAATTCCTGAAGTTAAAGCGGTTTTAGCTTCTGCGTGGGTGCAGAAGGAATGAGGGACAATGTGGGTAACGGTAAATGTACAGTTGTTCCTTGCTTAATGAAACACTAAGGCGTGAAGGCGTACAAAGAAGTGTAGGTATAAATCCATGAATTCATAATCTCACCACTAGATGGGCCTGTGTGGTCTGATGCCAATACCGCTCTATTGAGGGAGTTGAATAGGTGGAACTCAGAGCCGGTATAGAAAACACAAGAATGTCTTACCTTGCCGAAAAACAAACCGCTGTTTTAGGGGTTTCCAGTCGCACAGGTAAAGCGAATGCAAGGGGTAAAATAACGAGAAAATATAATCATAAAGACTAACCGGGCGTTGAACCAGGGCCTGTCAGGTGCATCTGCACTAATCTGAAGACAAATTTTAAAGGTCTAAGCCAGCTTTTCAAAAATTCTTCGATACGAGAATCTCTTTTTTTTTTTTGCTTACAAATAACTGCTGACTGTACTTCTACATTTTGTTAATTCACAAAATACGTGATTACGAAAAGATGTCGGAAGTTATCACAATCACGTTAACAGGTGTAAATGAATTCACAGTCTATTTAACACAGAAATAATAATAATAATAATAATTCAATTCAATTCAATTCAATTCAATGGGTATTTATTAACGTGCAGACTTAACAGCACAAGTGCCAATAACAAAGCCAGCACAAAAGCACAAATAAAATACAAAACAGTACAAATACACAAGACAAAACACTAAAGAAACAAAACAAATATGAAGTAAAACAACATAAAACAAGCACTTAGACACAAATCCAATACCCTGACAGAACACAGATGACTTGTTTTAAAAATGTCGCAGTGACCGAACTACAGCATCGAATTCAATATTTACGTTGATAACAGGTCATTAATCAAAACAGACCTACCGTTGAATATACATAATAATAATAATAATAATAATAATAATAATAATAATGAGGATAGCAAGACGCCAAGTCACGGCTACAAGAGACGGCTTCCTGCAAAGTTGCGTAAATTTTTCGGTTCCTTTGAAAGAACGTCGCCGCCCCCGGGGATCCGCGGCCCACAGGTTGGTAACCGCTGCTCAACGTGTTTCTAGTGCCGCCCGTCTTACGACAGAGACTATATTTTCCGCCAATCGTTATGAATTGTCAAATACATCGATTGGCTTCCTTATGTGAATGTGCTGGTGTCAACTGGTTGTACAACTCTGAGCCTAGCGTAGGGCTATAAGGGAAAGGGAAGGGAAAAACCAGGTGCAGAAGATGAGACGATGAATAGGAGGATTGATAAAGAAGGATGAATGACGAAGGGGGGAGTCATCATGAAGAAGCACAAGCATCAGTAAGGGGAATAATTTGGGGGTGGGTGATAACTGACGCGTATCAAAGCTACAGGGTGTACAGTTTAAAGAGGAAACCGCTCATAGATGGCATTGATGCATAACGACCGACAACGCCGTCCACTCCGCAATGCTTAGTCTCGGGTTAACACGGGACTGCGCGTCGTAGAGCGGACGACATCAATTTCTGGATAGCGACCGATGACGATTTCCTCTCTGCAGTACTCGTTTCCGCGGTAAAGAAAGAACTCCCTGTACAAGTTGCAGCTTATAAGACACTCCACATTACACTGAGCACAGTGAATTTTTTTTTCAGATTGTTGTTACATAATAATAAGTACGTAACACGTATTTTCAGTTATGCAAGGGTACGTGTAATAATTACCTGCTCCTAAACCATCCATTCTGAAGATACAGGCAGTGTATTCACGCGAAACGCTGGGAAACACTGTATGCTGCCACAACCGAAAAAGGCCAAAAAATGTGTTATTCATCACCGTGATAACTTCAAGTCTCATACGTATGTGTACAGTTTGTGTCTCCGTCTTTTCTTTGGTCTTTCAAGTTTATTTGATCTAGTAAATAATTTACACATTCAAGTACCCACCTAGTATTTTGTTTGTCTTCATTGTGCGTGTGTGTGTTGTCAGTCATCCTGGCAGTATTCATTTTCACTGACGGTATGTATAGCTGCGAATACACTGAATAAGCAGTCGCGGACAGCCGACAAGGGGTGGCCCTCCAGCTTGGAGATTGGGCGAGGTGCCAACAACTCCTCACCTTAAAAAATTGCCACGTTACGAAACACTATACAAAGCCTCGGACCTGCGGGCTCTTGTGAGTGCGGTAATGAACCTTCGGGTTCCATAAAACGCGGGGAATTTCTTGACTAGCTGACGACCTGTTGGCTTCTCAAGAAGGACTCTGCTCCATGGAGTTAGTTAGTTAGTTAGTTAGTTATGTATAGCGCTTAATTCTCGCGAGTGAGCTTCTGACGGATGTAACTATGAACATTACAACCTTTTGTCACGTGACGCCGTGTATTCTGGTAAATATCGAGGTTTCGGAGGAATATTCTACCTGTATCTTCAAAAGATAATAATTTCACTAAACAACAGTAAACAGTTGTTTGTAATGGAGACTTGTTTGAGATGGGAAAGAATGTGACGGGGTTCCTTTGGATTAGGACAGGGCCAAGTGGCGGGCTCTAGTGACAAGGAAATGTACTCATATGACGTCAACTGCCTAAGGATGACTAAGCTCCATGGAGTCAAGCCTTGTTTTATTGTTAAAAGGGAATATTTTATTTTTACATTACTTTTATAATTTTTTTGTATACTTTTACAGAAAGGACGTTGCCGATAATACAATAAAATGAGATAAGTTTCAGTTAAAACAAACGGAAAGAAAAGCGTTTGATGTATGGAAGTACGTTCCGGTGAAATCTGACAAAGTGGCGCTCTGAATAGCCTGATTCGTGTTTGATGTCAGTTAAAAGTGTATCTGTAAAACATCTACACAGACATAAACACAGAGCTGATAAGGTTTTCTAAAGACCGCGCAGAGTTTAAATTTGAGACGTAAAAAATTCGAGTTACTATCAGAAAATTTAAAAAAACAGAGGCAGTAAATAGATGTGGCAGGAATGTTATATTGGACAGCAGAGACTGCGTTTGGCTTTAAATTTTCAAGCACCTTTACCTTCTGTGTAGTCACCTATACCAGCGGTCGCCAACCGGTGGTCCGCGGACCACTGATGGTCCGCAAGAAAATTTTGGTGGTCCGTGGAGAAATTTTGACATTATTTGCAATTTTTATGTTTATTATACTTATTTCAAATAAGCAGCAACAAATATCACACTAATAATTTTGTTATAATTAAACAAGTGTATTTCATATTAATATAATGTAACTTTTATGATCATTATTTTATAGATGTTTGTACCTTTTTAAAAAAAATTCATGTTAGTGGTCCGCGGGATTCAAAATTGTGAGTTTAGTGGTCCGTGAGGTCCGAATGGTTGGCGACCGCTGACCTATACAACCGTAAGGCTCAGGTAGAACTGTATCGAGTTTGCCATGGCTCAGGGGGTTAGTCTCCGGCCTCTCACCGCGGAGATCCGGCTTCAATCCCTTATCAGTGAATGTGGGATTTGTTGTGGATAAAGTGACATTCGAACAGGCTTTTCTCCCTGTACTTAGATTTTCCCTTATCAGTATCATTCGTCTATCACTGACTCTGTAAAATCTCGGCAATTAACAGCGTCGTTAAACAACGCATTCCAAAAGGGAAGTGTAGCTATGGGCAGTGGCGGACTGGGTCTAAAAATATTGGTTGCCAGGAGACAAAGGGGGCCCACCCACAACTATTAGGCTATAATTTAATTTTTATAAGAAATAAAAAAAAATTTCAAAAAATACATAAGTGGAAAAAAGGTACAATTAAAATTTTTGCGAAATAAATGTATATTTTTCAGTAATTACAGTGTACATATATTGTACATATTACTGGCAGTATACAGTACATACTAAATGTAAATACAGATTGTTATAATTTAATTTTAAATTATTTTTTTTTTATTTAAATAAATGGTGGATTTTATTAAAATTTTTTTATCAAAATAGTAATACAACGTAAATTTTAGTTGCAGCCAGTAATAATATTGGAACTTCTATTATATTTTCAACCTACTAAAAGGTCATTAACATTTTTAACATATTGTCTAATGTTTAAGGGGGCCCACTTGCCATCGGGCAAGCTGACACCCTGGCCAGTCCGCCACTGGCCATGGGACATAAATTGTGCGGTTTATTTTGCCTAAACTTTTAAGTCTTACCTAACCACACTGTCAGTAGCTAAGATTATACAGTATCAGTGGTGTATAAATGAATGAGTATGGAGCAATACTGGAATAATGCTAGCGGGGAAAACAGAAGTATTGGAACAAAAGCCTGTTCTAATATCACTTTATCCACCACAAATCCCACACTGACTGGGATGGGATAGAACCAGGATCTCCGCGGTGAGAGGCCGGAGGTTAACCGCCTGAGCCATGGCACGGACGTTTCGTCTGTAACATTTATGACATTTTATAACGTATCAGTTATTCTCATGGATATCAGTAAGGTTAACTGCAAAAGTAAGTCATTCTTGTAGGGTGGACGCATGAACAGTTTTCATCACATCGCACCTCACAGAGAACACACTGTGTTTCGGTTATATGTACGACTTGTTTGATGGTGTATAGAGAAATAAATGTTATGATACGGTAACGCATAAATAAAGTGTGTGAGGAAAATTTGGAGCTTCAGTGTTAAATTCGACCGTAAATACAGTATAGAAACCACTAAGATTTAAACTGTTAGTTGTCATTTTTTGATTTTGTTCCTTTAACGAATGACCAAACACGGGAATAAATTTGCCAGACGTTACTGCTGTATTAATTTTGAGGTTGCAAATTCTGCAGTGCGACAAATGCCGGCGTATCATTATTCGGCTGTAGAACACACTTAATTTTAATATCGGTTTATCTCCAGAAACTAGATTAATAATTGACAGTGCATACAACACTTGCATTTCTTACAAATGCGAATCTGAAGATACGGTCCTGTGGAGTGAGACTCCATGTATTTTTTTTTATTTATTTATTTAAGACTCTGACGGGAACTACCGTTATATAGCTTCGAGCTTTCGAATGTGCAATAGATGATGAACCGGAAAGAACACAGAGTGTCGCAAAGGTCACCTGACACTCCATATTTAACAATACAAAGTCCGTGCTTACGATAATTTGAGGGTCTTGTTGTCGTCATATAGTGCTTTAAGGACAAAAGGCTTAGCCCATATGTCAATATAGAATAAATACGCTTTGAACATTTTAAACCGTCAATAAATATAAGTATTGTGCTTGTAGTGTCAAATGACTTCTGCACCACCTTGTATAACACGGCGTGATCATATTTATTGCCTCATTTAAGGTTTTAATCAGGATATTTGCTTTGAGGTATGGAAAATAACCAAGAAAAACTCAGAATAACAATTGTTAAAACTTGAAATCATGACCTTCCGCATAAGAAGCAGGACTGCTAAGCGCACGAATCCCATGTTCGATTGACGCCGTGTAGTTTGTTAGATACGTAAATATTTTCGGAGGACTTTTCTGCTTTAATCTTCAGGCTGCATACAGTTATTTTGTGCCATTTGACTAATATAAGCGTAATATAACAACATTTGCTTTTTGTTTATCTCTCTAGCTGTTCAAATTTAAAAACAAACCCAAATGTCTGTAAATGTAACTCACAAAAAAAAAAATTTTGAAACTAATCTAATGTTTATTTCTTCGCGGAATTACAAATTAATTTTAATCGGCACAGCAAAGTAGAAACAGACAACGACGCAGGTTAACAAATGAACAAGTCTCGGCACTTTGTGAATGAAATATCCTCCTAACCACTTCTTGTAGGTTATTATTACGTACATTCATTTTCAGTATCCCAGGTTTATTACCGCTTTAGCAGGGCTATAATAGTCAGTCTTTATAAGTAATCCTAACATATATATATATATATATATATATATATATATATATATATATATACGGAAGTGTTTTTACATGCGACAGTTTGATGTGCGGAGTAATCGTTTGTTCGCTGAACCGTGTAACACTATAAGTGTAAAATGGATTTGAGGCTTTCTCAGCGGGTGACTATAAAGATAACTTGATATCAGATGTCGCAGTCTTTGGTAATAGGTGATTGAGACTGGACAAATTATTATATGTTATTATATCTTATTATATTATGTATTATTATAGTAAATGTAAAGTTCACCCTAGAACAGGCCATGAAGGCCCAGAAGAGGAGTAGAGGTATAGCTCTAATCTTTCTTTAACCTCGGCGTTAGATGGAGTTGGGTGGTCAACACCACGCCCCGGCCGCTTTACCCCCGGGAATGACCCGGTACCCATTGTATAGGAGGCTGGGTAGGCACCAGAGCCGGCCTGGACGGTTGCTGAAAATCTCGCCCCCAGCGGGATTCGATCCCCGGACCGTCCAGCTCGTAGCGAGTCGCTATAACCGACTGCGCTATCCCGGCCCACATATTATTGTAGTATATTATATTATTATTATTATTATCATCATTAACATCGTCGCCGCGGAAGGGAGGCCTATGTTCCGGTAGATATGTAGCACACTAAATTATGCTCCACCTTCAAAATACCGGCAGTAATTACCTCACATATCTCTCTTAATAAAGGTCAATACACCTTTATTAAAAGAGATATGTGAGGGTCTACTGTAGCTACATCCTCAGGCTCTACACATCTTCACCCATCCTGCTCGAAGTGTATTTTAATTTTACGGATTGCCAATTTGTTTTCTAAAATATCCACATTGATTCAAGCATATTTTATGTAATTTTATTTTTGTGTTGTGGGTCGATATTAACGAGAAATTTACGCATGAATAGTGCATAGAACAAAACTAAAGAGTAATAGGCCTATAAATTAATATACGTTGACGTGTGTCGCCGTGGATAGAAATGGCGAAAATATTTTTAATAATTTTTTAAAAGTCATTTAGATATTAATTGTAGTTAATAATTACAAAACAAGAGACCAGTTAGGGTAAGCTTCATACAGGCTATGTGTGCACGTTAAGCAGTTGACTGTGTTTACTATAGCCGTGCCCTAAGTGTGCCGAAACATGCAGCTAGAATCGTTAGTATCATTTATACGAAAGAAACGTTTTGATGAATATGAAGAATAAATTTATATTTCATGTCACTAAATTTTTTTTGCGTGCGGTAATTCATGTTTTTCGTGTTATTTTATTGTCTTGAAACCCGTAATTTAAATGTAATTGCAGCTAGTTATGCATTTCATTAATTATATTTAATAGTTCTGGTTACGTCTGTCACATAATTATGTGACAGACCTAAACCTACTTACGGCCTTTGTTATTCATTTATATATATATATAATATATAATAATAATAATATTTAGGCCTCATGTTGGCACTGCGCTACAAACCGGAACGTCGCGGGTTCGATTCCCGATGGTGTCACTGGAATTTTTCACTGAAATAATCGTTTCGGTCGCACTATGGCCCTGGGGTCGACTCAGCCTCTAACAGAAATGAGTACCGGGAATCTTTCCTGGGGGGTAAAGGCGGCCGGTGCGTAGGGCTGACAACCTTACCATCTTCATGTGCCGATTGTCTAAAAACCTGGGAGCCTGGACCTCCTGGAGCCCTAAGGGCCTGTCTAGGCCTGTAATGGGGTTGCTTTACCTTTTAGGCCTCATGTTAATAATGTTATGTTACTGTGAAAACCCCTAAAATATGTAATAGTTAATTTCTATGGTGTTTTGGGAAATTTAACACATACTTAAATCGTGTTACGTCCATCCGGCAGAATAAACCGAATACTGTGTTTACGTCAATGCTAATTTATTTATTACAAAGTAATATATAGCACACTTTATTTGACAGTAAACTATTCTCTTTATTCTATAAAAAAATAGGTTTATACCACTTGAGTTCAGCCTGCCGTCTAAATGTTGTCTTTTTTGTCAGGGTTGTGAGAAACGTTAGAGTGTTATCATATTAAGATCACAGTCTAATGGAATTTAACGACGTGTAACTTTGCATAACGCTCCGTTTGGAATAAACCTGCTGCCTCCATCGCCTACCTTGTAGATGCAGTCAAAGTTTTAGTAGAAACATTGACACATATTTATCAGACTACACGGCGTCTCTTCATACAAGGCCGAGATATTAACGTACAGTGTTTTGAATTAGAATTAAACGTGCATTGCCTGAACCGACTATAAACACTTTTGTTGTCACGAAATAACAATACAACTTTTCACTTACCTTAACAAATTCTTGATCGTGAGCTTCAAAAGCTGTGAATTAATTTACCACGACAGACTTCAGAAATGTTGTAATAGGAGTGTCGGATATCTGACGTACGGTGTTGGGGTGTGTTAGACGTGTCTTCCAAGTGATAGCAGCGTCCAAGGCGATGAAACACGGGAAATTCCAAACGTCAAAATTTGGATGTTAGAAATACAAGCACAGTGTAGGTTAAATATGGAAATCACTGGATGAATGCCGATACTGACCCCGGTAACAGGTGGCTGCGTACAGGCGTAACGCGACACGCGTGTAGGAACTCCGGACGGCTGACTGAATGCTTGTAACCCGGAGCACTCAACTTTAAACCGATGATCGCAGGACGACTGGAGGAGGGTGGCGGTGGTGGGCCACGCGCCCTGGGGGTGTGGTGGTGGGGACCTCAGGATAATGATGATGAGCGGGTGGGGTGGTGGTAGGGGGGTTTTCAGGCAGCGGGGCGGAGTTTGTGAGGGTACCGTACTTGCCGGTGGCAGCCCCAAGATGTAGGCGGGGTTACGTTTTCGTACCTTTGTATATACAATAAAATTATACCAAACTACATTTATTACGAAGAAAAGAAAGCTGTTTTTGGGGAAAAAATTTTTATTTTTATTTTACAGTGCAAATTACAGTTATTTAAGTCAGATATGAAGAAAATAGCAGGTACCCAGCTTTCTTCAGAAATGTTTAAAATGGGCTTCAAGGTGGTGCGTTATGTGTCAGAGTTCTGTGCGCCGGCTTTGCCCTCGTAAGCATGCCCAGTGCTGCCAAAGGAACTTCAGGCGCTTTTAAGTAGCACTTTGCAGTTATAGGATCGCTCGTGTGGAAATCAGAGCAGCTCGGCTAGAGCAGTGTGGACGTTCCGTGAACAAGGCAACGGCCGATCGCCGTTCTGGTCCTGTCTATGCTCCTCCGCAACTGACCTTAATGAAACAGACTTTTTGACAAGCTAACAGCTCTCAGCTGAGGATATTTGGGCCTAAGAGGGACGAGGTAACAGGGGAGTGGAGAAGACTACATAACGAGGAACTTAACGATCTGTACTCATCATCAAATATTATTCGGGTGATCAAATAAAGAAGAATGATATGGGCGGGGCATGTAGCACGTATGGGTGAGGGGAGAGGTGCGTATAGGATTTTGGTGGGGAAACCTGAGGAAGGAGACCACTTGGAAGACCCAGGCGTAGATGGGAGGATAATATTAAAATGGATCTTCAAGAAGTGGGATGGGGGGCCATGGACTGGATTGATATGGCTCAGGATAGGGACAGGTGGCAGGCTGTTGTGAATGCGGTAATGAACCTTCGGGTTGCATAAAATGCGGGGAATTTCTTGACTAGCTGAGGAACTGTTAGCTTCTCAAGAAGGACTGTGCTACATGAAGTTAGTTAGTTAACAGATCTCAGCTAGTCAGTAAAGTACCCACGTATTATGAATGCCAAAGGTTCATTACCGTGTAAACAACAGTCAGCCACTTGGTCCTATCCACAGCCTGATTTCTACATGCCAAGTCCTCCCATTTTATTTCTTTAAGATGCATTTTATTGTTATCCTGCCATCTACGCCTAGGTATCTCAAGTGGCCTCTTTCCTCAAGCTTTCACAGAAGAATTATATATGTAATTATTTAGGAAGATGGGATAGCTCAGTCAGTATAGTGACTAGTCTTCGACTGGACAACTGAATCGGTTCACTCCTTTCGGTAGAGACAGAGCCAGAGACAGAGACAGAGACAGAGACAGAGACAGAGACAGAGACAGAGACAGAGACTCTTTCTACTCCACAGTCTTCACATCCAGCAAGTCTCCTACCAAATGAGTAAAGGGAGGCTGTTTTCCTGGGGCTAAAGCTGCCGGGGCGGAAATCTAATCACACTCCCCCATAAGTCTTCATGGCGTGGTGCATAATTACGCACAGAAACTTTATAAGTTTTATTTGTGATTCGTTAATTATTTATGGTTTGAATATTTAAGTCTTCTGAGATGTTACGCCATGTCGACTGGTAAATAGTCGCCGACGTTTTGAGGGTATTTAGTGTCTTCAGCTGTATGGTGTATCAGTCCTGGACGATCCTCCGAAACGTCTGTAAATATTTTTCCAGTCTGGACGGCGTCACATACCGGTAGACATGAATCTTCAGCAGCACTGCTCTGAGAACCTAACGTCTCAATCCACAACCTAACAAGATACAATGCGTAGCCTCTTAGAAATGTAGCAGCGTCGGACTGATTGTTAGAAAATTAGGATCTAATGAACAGGAAGCTTAACAATCGTAACAGACAAGTTATTGACAATGGTTTCACATAACTAAAATCACTCACATTCACCAGGTCTTCTTCCATCGACACATTATACAGGGTGATCCAGGAGGAAGGCTCAATATTTTGGGAGGCCATAGTACCGGTAATTCTGAAATTCTGAATGGTTAACGAAACCGAGCTGTTTGAATCTGGCGCGCAATGTTCTTGCCTCCTTTTAGGTTTTTGTTTGTGGGGTTGGATGAAGAAGTTGGTTACACGAGACGAATTGCTCGCTCGCATTTTGGACGCTGCTGTCCGCATAACGAAACGTGAAGATCAACTCAGACGAGCAACACGCGATTTCGCACACGAGTTGCAAATTGCATTCAGGTTGATGGTGGAATTTTCGAACATTTATTGTGAAAATTAAGTTATAGACCAACTGATGCACACTAAAACCACTTTCTTAAGTAGCTTTATTATAAAATTGTTAAAATTGTACCCTACACGTGTTTCGATCCTAGGATCATCGTCAGGGGGGTTTCTTGCTAAAAGCTACAGTCACTTCAACACATGATTTAAAATATTCTATCTGCACTTTAAAATATTTATATAGAATATTTTAAATCATGTGTTGAAGTGACTGTAGCTCTTAGCAAGAAACCCCCCTGACGATGATCCTAGGATCGAAACACGTGTAGGGGTACAATTTTTAACAATTTTAATAATAAGGCTACTTAAAAAAGTGGTTTTAGTGTGCATCGGTTGGTCTATAACTTAATTTAATATGACGAAGATGCACGGTGTCAACAGTGTGAAATTTATTGTGAACTTGAACAAATTTGTCATTTAAACTTTAAATTTAAATTAAAATAAAATTAACAGTAAGTAATTTATCTTTCTTTATTACCATTCACAATGCTTTTTATTTGTAGATTCAAACTGTTGTATCTCTGTAGCCATTCAGAATTAGACACATGTTCATACGAACTTTTTTCTTACAATGACCTATACTATCACCTCCCAAAATACGAGTATTGACATTCCTTCCTGAATCACCCTGTATTTAACAAAAGCACACAACATTTCGGAAGCACTTAGTTTCTGAAAGGCTGGGTGTGTTTGTTAAATATAGTGTGACGACGGAAAATGTCCTGGTGAATGTGAGTGATTTTAAGAATATAAGCTGTTCACCATCAGCTAAGCATAATCTTCAATTATTTTAGAATCAGTTAATTACACCTTCCTGCACTGAGGAAGTAATTAACAAAGCAACCGCTGCTTGTAACGTTTCTGGCCCCGCAACAGACGTTAATCTGATGTGGCTAGGGACCTGTTAACGACGGAAGAAAAATAATTACATTGGATATAAATGAATATGGTGAAATTGCATTAGTTAAAATTATTTGTACTGTGAGAGCTGAAATACTGTAGGCAGCCCGCACAAAGCAGGCTATATTTGTAATGTAGTCTTGAATGTGTTACGAAGGAACTTATTATTTTATTGTGAAATAACAGAGAGTGGGTATGTTGTTAATGAGTGGGGAACTTCACGGGATATTAAGCCACGGTGTTAGGAATGGAACTTAATACGATATGAAACAATGGTGTTAGGAATTGAACTTGACACAGAATGAAACTATGGTGATAGGAATGGAACTTGGTACAATATGAAACAGTGGTGTTAGGAATAGACTTTGATACGATATGAAACAATGGTGTTAGGAAAGGATTTGATACGATGTGAAACTACAGTGTTAGGAATCGAATTTGATACAATACAAAACTATGGTGTTAGGAACGGAACTTGATACGATATGAAATAATGGTGTTAGGAATTTAACTTGACACAGTATGAAACTATGGTGATAGGAATGGAACTTGGTACAATATGAAACAGTGGTGTTAGGAATAGACTTTGATACGATATGAAACTATGGTGTTAGGAACGGATTTGATACGATGTGAAACTACAGTGTTAGGAATCGAATTTGATACAATATAAAACTATGGTGTTAGGAACGGAACTTGATACGATATGAAACAATGGTGTTAGAAATTGAACTTGACACAGTATGAAACTATGGTGATAGGAATGGAACTTGGTACAATATGAAACAGTGGTGTTAGGAATAGACTTTGATACGATATGAAACTATGGTGTTAGGAAGGGACTTGATACGATGTGAAACTACAGTGTTAGGAATCGAATTTGATACAATATAAAACTATGGTGTTAGGAACGGAACTTGATACGATATGAAACAATGGTGTTAGGAATTGAACTTGACACAGTATGAAACTTTGGTGATAGGAATGGAACTTGGTACAATATGAAACAGTGGTGTTAGGAATAGACTTTGATACGATATGAAACTATGGTGTTAGGAACGGATTTGATACGATGTGAAACTACAGTGTTAGGAATCGAATTTGATACAATATAAAACTATGGTGTTAGGAACGGAACTTGATACGATATGAAACAATGGTGTTAGAAATTGAACTTGACACAGTATGAAACTATGGTGATAGGAATGGAACTTGGTACAATATGAAACAGTGGTGTTAGGAATAGACTTTGATACGATATGAAACTATGGTGTTAGGAAGGGACTTGATACGATGTGAAACTACAGTGTTAGGAATCGAATTTGATACAATATAAAACTATGGTGTTAGGAACGGAACTTGATACGATATGAAACAATGGTGTTAGGAATTGAACTTGACACAGTATGAAACTTTGGTGATAGGAATGGAACTTGGTACAATATGAAACAGTGGTGTTAGGAATAGACTTTGATACGATATGAAACTATGGTGTTAGGAATAGACTTTGATACGATATGAAACTATGGTGTTAGGAACGGATTTGATACGATGTGAAACTACAGTGTTAGGAATCGAATTTGATACAATATAAAACTATGGTGTTAGGAACGGAACTTGATACGATATGAAACAATGGTGTTAGGAATTGAACTTGACACAGTATGAAACTATGGTGATAGGAATGGAACTTGGTACAATATGAAACAGTGGTGTTAGGAATAGACTTTGATACGATATGAAACTATGGTGTTAGGAACGGATTTGATACGATGTGAAACTACAGTGTTAGGAATCGAATTTGATACAATATAAAACTATGGTGTTAGGAACGGAACTTGATATGATATGAAACTATGTGTGTTAGGAATGGAACTTGATACGATATAAAAAATGGTGTTAGGAATGGGACTTTATTAAATATGAAACTATGGTGTTAGGAATGGAACTTAAAACAATATGAAACTGTTGTGTTAGGAATAGAACTTGACACAATATGAAGCTATGGTGTTAGGAATGGAACTTGACACAATATGAAGCTATGGTGTTAGGAATGGAACTTGGTACAATATGAAACAGTGGTGTTAGGAATAGACTTTGATACGATATGAAACTATGGTGTTAGGAACGGATTTGATACGATGTGAAACTACAGTGCTAGGAATCGAATTTGATACGATATAAAACTATGGTGTTAGGATCGGAACTTGATACCATATGAAACTATGGTGTTAGGAATGGAACTTGATACGATATAAAAAATGGTGTTAGGAATGGGACTTTATTAAATATGACACTATGGTGTTAGGAATGGAACTTAAAACAATATGAAACTATTGTGTTAGGAATAGAACTTGACACAATATGAAGCTATGGTGTTAGGAATGGAACTTGACACAATATGAAGCTATGGTGTTAGGAATGGAACTTGACACAATATGAAGCTATGTTGTTAGGAATAGAACTTGATATGATATGCAAATGTGGTGTTAGGAATGGAACTTAATACGATATGAAACTATGGTGTTAGGAATAGAACTTGATACAATATGAAGCTATGTTGTTAGGAATAGAACTTGATATGATATGCAAATGTGGTGTTAGGAATGAAACTTGTTACGATATGAAACTATGGTGTTAGGAATGAAATTTAATACAATATAAAATTTAGTACAGTATAAACCAGATAGCTGGATAAATGGATGGATAGATAGACAGACAGATAGATAGATGGATGGATGGATGATGGATGGATGGATGGATGGATGGATGGATGGATGGATGGATGGATGGACAGATAGATGATGGATGGATAGATATAATATTCCCAAACTTTCGGAGGAACCTGAAATTTGAGGGAAAAGATTCTACCGAAAATTTGGCACGTATGTGTCGCAATTGCATAGCCTAAGGGTTTGCGGGATTAGGAGACCGTGAAAGATGTTGGGATGAGGTTACAGGTACTGGAGGCAATTGGGACGAGGTTACAGGGTACTGGAGGCAATTGGGACGAGGTTACAGGGTACTGGAGGCAATTGCACCATGAGAAGCTTTATGATCTGTACTCGTCACCAAATATTATACGGGTGATCAAATCGAGAAGAATGAGATGGGCGGTACCTGTAGCAAGTATGGGAGGAAGGAGAGATGCGTACGGGGTATTGGTGCAAAAACGTGAAGGAAAAGGACAACTAGGAAGGTTTAGGTGTAGATGGGAGTGTGGTATTAAAACATATCTCAAAGAAATCGGTTGGGATGGCTCGACTGGATTGATCTGGCTGAGGATGGGGACGAGTTGTAGACTGTTATGAAGGCGACAAAATTCAGGTAATTTCTTGAGTATCTATTAGATTTTCGAGGTCTCCCACTCCATGAATTTAGAGATAAGGGGTAATATCCCAGACGGTAGCAGTGACTATAACCTAAAATACAGAAGGCGTCATTAATTAGACCAAGAATAAAAGAAAACCTTAAAACACAGGGAAAGAAGTACCAGCCAGATTCATGGAAATTAAATCTTTTCGACGAACATATTTGAAAACATTAATATAGTGTATATATTATTGATGATAAACCCGTGACTTCTAGAGACTTTAAAAATTTTAAGTTATTGCTTGTTTTGTGCGTGGGCATGTGGTTTTATACATCTTTACATTAATATTTTCGTTTTTTATTTATCATATGCGTCACTTTCGCTGTTTATTTGACGTCATACAAGTTATTATTAGCAGTTAACTACCGATACAGAACACGAACAACACATTAATATGCCTGTCCTTCAGTTTACTCTCATAATCAAATTCTTACCCAACTGGTAATTACAAACTTTCCGCTGCCGCTTTTGTGTTACCCTCGTCTTTGAAACAGAGCAACTTGTCAAGCGTGGTTACGTTATGTTACCTTATGTTAGTATAAGTGTACATGTTAGTATAAGTGTACATGTTAGTATAAGTGTACATGTTAGTATAAGTGTAAATGTTAGTATAAGTGTACATGTTAGTATAAGTGTACATGTTAGTATAAGTGTACATTTTAGTATAAGTGTGCATGTTAGTATAAGTGTACATGTTAGTATAAGTGTACATGTTAGTATACGTGTACATGTTAGTATAAGTGTACATTTTAGTATAAGTGTGCATGTTAGTATAAGTGTACATGTTAGTATAAGTGTACATGTTAGTATAAGTGTACATGTTAGTATAAGTGTGCATGTTAGTATAAGTGTACATGTTAGTATAAGTGTACATGTTAGTATAAGTGTACATGTTAGTATAAGTGTACATTTAGTATAAGTGTCATGTTAGTATAAGTGTACATGTTAGTATAATGTACATGTTAGTATAAGTGTACATGTTAGTATAAGTGTACATGTTAGTATAAGTGTACATGTTAGTATAAGTGTACATGTTAGTATAATTGTACATGTTAGTATAAGTGTACATGTTAGTATAAGTGTACATGTTAGTATAAGTGTACATGTTAGTATAAGTGTCATGTTAGTATAAGTGTACATGTTAGTATAAGTGTACATGTTAGTATAAGTGTACATGTTAGTATAAGTGTACATGTTAGTATAAGTGTACATGTTAGTATAAGTGTACATGTTAGTATAAGTGTACATTTAGTATAAGTGTACATGTTAGTATAAGTGTACATGTTAGTATAAGTGTTCATGTTAGTATAAGTGTACATACAGTGATTTTAAATTTTATACATTTTTTTTTACTTTTTCTGCGTAAACACACTTTCCTGAGCCGTTCCTCACTTTCTGTATATCATGCCGTATCACGGTACAGGCTTAAATTAAATTTAACTTGCGCCCGATTTTTACGAAACTTAGATAACTCAGTAAATTTTTGTGGACATCTCCTGTGTCGAATTTTATCCCATTTGGACGAAAAACGTAGAAAATAGGGGCAAGTTTTTATTTACGTGGGTATGCAATGGCGCAGTTGGTTAAGGCACTGCCCTACAAGCCGGAAGGCCGCGGATTCGATTCCCGATGGGGTCATTGGGACTTTTCATTTATTTAATTCTTCCGGCCGCACTATGTCCCTGGTGTCGACTCATCCTCTAAGAGAGGGGAGTAAAGGTGCCGGTGCTTAGAGCTGACAACCTTACCACCTTCATATGCCGATTGTCTAGAAATCCCGGGAGCCTCAAACTCCTGGAACCCTAAGGGTCTGTCCAGGCCTGTAATGGTATTGCTGTACCTCTTATTTACGTCTGTCACTGTAGGCAATAGACTACAATAGACTACAATAGACTACAATAGACTATTCACGAATCTTGTATTTGATCAGCAACTCTTTTGTACAGAATTCCTATGAAGAATTTCATGAAACTCCGACATATTGTTTAGCGGTCGCCGAAGCTAGGTGACAGACGAACAGACATACGGAGGACCTGGGATAAAATTTACATACGGAAACCCGACTGAACGTTTTTGTGATTTTCCTTAGACTTTCCAAAATTCAGCTGCATTAACTCCAATTAGCCCAGGATCACTTCCTTCTACACGCTCTCCAAGTGACCGTGTGTTAATCACCCTACAATTGCACGTCACACTCTGAGCTACTGACAAGTGATACATAACCCAAAGGTCTAAATAAATACCTACACACAATTTTGGAGTATAGTTCATTTGTAATTTATTGGCCGGCGAAATTTTCAAGAGGAAGCCTAAGAACGAGTGTCTAGTACAGCGATAGCGATAGGGGATTGGCGGACGAAACAAAGAAAACACCTTGACCTTGACTACTCAGGCACAGAGTACGCCCGCCTAACTAACTAACTAACTAACTAACGAAGCTAATAAATGACCTATGAAAATTTGAAGTGATAACATTAATACAGATTTGATTATGAATGTTGACTCTTCATGAAATATTATTGGAGTAATCAAATCAAGAACCATAAGAGGGCGGAACATGTCGCGCGTACGAGAAAGGTGCTTACAGAGTTTTGGTGGGGAAACCTGAGGGAAAGAGACCACTCGGAAGACCTAAGCGTAGATGGGAGGATAAAATTGAAATAGATCTTCAAGAAATAGGGTGGGGAGTATGGACTGGATTGATCTGCCTCAGGATAGGGACAAGTGGCGGGCTCTTGTGAATGAGGTAATGAACTTTCGGGTTCCATATAATGCGGGGCATTTTTTTACTGGATGAGAACCTGTTATCTTCTCAAGGACTCTACTCCATGGAAAAAGAGAGAGAGAGACAGAGTGTCTTGGAATGTGAAGCTTGTAGTTCAGTGTATTAGGTACCAGTGTTTCGAAGGAAATTTTTGCCTCCATCTTCAGGGAATAGAAGTGGGGATTGAGGCATTATGTTTCTTCGAAACGTTGAAATCTGTCAACTAAAGTACACGACGCTACTGCCTGAAGACAGTAACGTTTACAGTCACCGCCGGGAGAAACTCAGATATCCAGGAGTGGGGCAGTGTCACAGATCTGAGCGTGGGTTTGGTTCATAAGAACAGCTGCAAAGGTTCTGGCTGTTACGAGCACCCTCTATTTGGCGAGATCGACGGGGCGGAAGTTAAATTTGAAAATTTGCTCGATTTTAGACATCTGCTATCGGCATTTGGACATAGACGTTTGCGTTTCTAGGCTTTGCTTCCTTATATCTAACGTGAATTAGATCTCTGTTCCTGTCAGCCTTCAAGCAAAACTGTTAATGCCTTTGCCTATAAAATTAATGAACATAAATTTCAGTCGATCAGTTAAGTTATCATAAACAGTATCAGCGATGAATTTAATTTCATCCCACGCTTAGTAGGCGAGACGTTGTGATTGCTTTTTGTTTGTTTAATACATGACAAGGAAGGAGCAAGGTTGCTTGTAGGAATTGCTTTGTCATCCGCTCGCAACTTAAGACAACAAGTGTTTGGAGGGGAAAAAAATGTACAAACAACCACACCCGATACAACAGTGCTAGTACTATAACGCCTGTATCATGCGTCACAGGTCAGCAGTTCGTATGCTGCTTTGTTTGAAAAGATGTATGTAATGTTTATGAATTAGAAACACGCTTATTGACTCTTTGAGGCCCGGCGGGTTGCTTTACCCACCGTCTGGTTTAGCATTAAAAAATTCTATGTTCCGCTCTCTGTGATTTTATGGATCTCAGAGTAGGCAGGATTAGTTTTTTTTTTATACTGCATTAACTGGTTTTTTTAGGCGCGTTCTACTGAGTGATAAAAGAACGCCTTATGTGGAAAAGTGTGCGTCCATCCGTCTGTCCGTAACCTAGTATCAAGTTTTTCACGTTATTTTCACCGAGCATTTTGATTCAGTTAGCAGTATTATAACAAACAAATGTTATTTTTGGTATTTCTGTTACACTTTACCCTACATATGTTTCGGCTCTGGTCCAGCCATCATCAGGGGTACACTAAGTAGGTTCACTTCACTGTCTCTGGTTGTGAAGTTTTTCTTTCATGTTACGGTACTTATAAATAGGTTTTGCCTGTTTGGCGATGACGATTTTCACGTTATTTTCACCGAGCATTTTGATTCAGTTAGCAGTATTATAACAAACAAATGCTATTTTTGGTATTTCTGTTACACTTTACCCTACATATGTTTCGGCTCTGGTCCAGCCATCATCAGGGGTACACTAAGTAGGTTCACTTCACTGTCTCTGGTTGTGAAGTTTTTCTTTCATGTTACGGTACTTATAAATAGGTTTTGCCTGTTTGGCGATGACGATTTTCACGTTATTTTCACGAGCATTTTGATTCAGTTAGCAGTATTATAACAAACAAATGCTATTTTTGGTATTTCTGTTACACTTACCCTACATATGTTTCGGCTCTGGTCCAGCCATCATCAGGGGTACACTAAGTAGGTTCACTTCACTGTCTCTGGTTGTGAAGTTTTTCTTTCATGTTACGGTACTTATAAATAGGTTTTGCCTGTTTGGCGATGACGATTTTCACGTTATTTTTCACCGAGCATTTTGATTCAGTTAGCAGTATTATAAAATACAAATGCTATTTTGGTATTTCTGTTACACTTTACCCTACATATGTTTCGGCTCTGGTCCAGCCATCATCAGGGGTACACTAAGTAGGTTCACTTCACTGTCTCTGGTTGTGAAGTTTTTCTTTCATGTTACGGTACTTATAAATAGGTTTTGCCTGTTTGGCGATGACGATTTTCACGTTATTTTCACCGAGCATTTTGATTCATTTTGGACCAGTGCCAGTGAAGTGAAACTACTAGTGTACCCCTGATGATGGCTGGACCACAGCCGAAACATATGTAGGGTAAAAGTGTAACAGAAATACAAAAAGTGTATTTGTTGATTATAATACTGCTAACTAGTATCGAGTATTAAGCATTTGTCGGATTTTTATGAAATGTTATGCTCTTTACAAAACGTAGTTGAATAAGCGTGAGTTTCTTGGAAGATTTGCTGAGAGTTACGCTGTATTTTGTGGCGTAAGTGAAATTCTGTCCTTGCTTTCCACATTTAATGTCCGATTGGGGTGAAATTCGATAAAAAATGGGCCTGCACTTAATGCTGCTGAGGACTTTTGGGTTTTATGAGTATCGGTGTAGGGAAAACCTTGCTCTTTTTATGGGTATAAATGGACAACTTTTGCGCGTGTACCGTTAACCGTATGATATTTTGAAAGTATAGAACGCATTGGGTAAAGTCTGTCTACTACGTCACAGAGTACTCCATTTGCAATCTTAACCGAGAGGGATTGTGTTTACTGCGCGGTAAGAAAACAGTCTTCAAATATGTCTTATCATAATTTTATTATTTGGAGGCCGCGCCATGCCTCTGTCGGCAAGTCACCGGTTTGTCACTGCGGAGACTTGAGTTCAATCCCAGTCCACTTCCTGTGAGATTTATGGTGGGCAAAGTGACGCTGGGACAGGTTTTCCCCTGCCATTATCTTAATTTATAAGTTGCTTTTACCAGAAGGATAAACGGAACAAGACTGGAAACGTTCCAAAAAGTAATCTATTTTGGAAATCGAAGAGAAACAGATAGAAAATTATGTAATTGAAGGCTTCCGCCGGGGTCGTAATGTTGCTTAAAATTTTTTTCGGGTTGTTGCCCGGCGTCAATTTTTGGTGTATGACCAACGTTTCGGGATCACTTGTTTGTTCCATCTTCAGGGTCTTAGGTAAAAAGGTAAGACCCTGAAGATGGGACAAACAAGTGATCCCGAAACGTTGGTCATACACCAAAAATTGACGCCGAACAAAAACCCAAAAATATTTAAGCAACAGATAGAAAATTATTTATATTTTTTTATTTTTTTAGGGTAAATGCAGATCAAAACATTAATTCAATAACAGCTGATAACTTATTTTAAATGTCAGTAAAAAATTTAAATTCATCTCACAAGAAAAAAAAATTAGGACCAGATTAAACTGGGGGGAGTGCCCTTAACGTTCAGTGATTGACATGAACCAAATTCATCTTCTGATACGCTGTGTTCCGTCGGCGAAGAGACGATGGAGAAAGTCCAGAAACCCAGTTTATAAAGTAGCGGATATTACAAGTCCTTTAAGTACCTGTAGTACTTGGCACTTCTTATCCTATCTGATCTAAAAGTCATGTATGAACGATTTATAAAAAGAAGTGTTGAGCTATAGTCGCTCTGTTAAATCGAACAACGGTCCATCAGAACGAGCGGAGGTTGTGTGACAGAACAGGGCTTTGTAATTAACGGACAGCAGATAACCTATCTCTTTACCTGCCTGACTTAGCACAATGCACTCAATTAATATGTAAACTTCTTCTTCTTTTAATTGTAGCTAATACACTTTCATGCTCTATCTCAATTGGGTCGAGTAAGGAGAAGATGGCCGATCCCAGTGGCCGCGCGGTCTAAGGCGTGGGTCTGCGGCCGCTCGCTTACTAGGATTGTGGGTTTGAATCCCGCCGGGGGCATGGATGTTTGTGTTGTGTTTGTTGTATAAGGACGGTAACATGGAACGTAAAGTGACATGAAGGACGAAAGGATTTAAACAGTACAAAAATGGATCAAAGGGGAAAAACCCCGGACAGGCCAAAAAAAAAAATCCCACGAAGGCATGTATGTCTGTCTGTTGTGAGTGTTGTGTGTTGTCAGGTAGAGGTCTGTGTGACGGGCTGGTCACTCGTCCAAAGGAGTCCTACCGAGTGTGGTGTGTCTGACTGAGTGTGATCGTGAAGCCTCGAAAAATGAGGCGGCCTAGGCCCCCAAGGGGCTGTCGAGCCATTGGAAGAAAAAAAAAGAAAGAAAAAAAAGAAAAAAAGATGACCGTCAACATCATTGCTAGAGAACAGCTTCCAGGACGTGGCCACATTGGCATAAAAACTAACTATTCTATGCATGTAATTCTGATTTATAGGTAAAGGTAAAGCAACCCCATTAAGCTAGACAGGCCCTGAGGGTTCCAGGAGGTTGAGGCTCCCAGATTTGTAGACAATCGGCACATGAAGGTGGTAAGGTTGTCAGCCCTACGCACCGGCCGCCTTTACCCCCCAGGAAATATTCCTGGTACTCATTTTTGTTAGAGACTGAGTCGACCCCAGGGCCATAGTGCGACTGAAACGATTATGCCAAGGAATTAATTCCAATGACACCATCGGGAATCGAACCCGCGACGTTTCGGTTTGTAGCGTAGTGCCTCAACCAACTACGCCACCGCGCGCCCCAATTCTGATTTATAGGCAACTGAAATGTATATGTACAGAGTGGTGCAAAAAATCATTTGCCACTCGATATTTAACGTGTTGCCTGTAGTGTCAAGTGACTTTTGCGCCACTCTGTATAAACGTATACAAATACGAGTTTAGTTTTCGAAGAACGTTCTTTGTTGTATAACATGAGGGGCTCAGAATAAGAGAAATGTGTGCCAAAGTTAGCCAAGGTAATTAAATTCGGTATGCCGGGATTCTTGTGTCTCCAGCATTATAAGATGACGTCTTTGGTGGATGAATTTGCACCAAATTTACTGGTCATGAGAAGTTTTTCAAAGTCATTGTCACATATTTTAACACTGTGTTCCTCTGTCAGCAACAAATTGCCGGTCAGAGAGGAAGCCCTCAACTTAAACCGAGGATGTGATAATGTGCTGTGTGTTCAGGGTTATGGTGCGGTGATAGATAGGCGTAGAGCAATGGTGAAATGTGATTAGCAAGGGAAAGCCGACAATTCTTGGAGAGAAACATATGCCAGTGTCACTTCGTTCATCATAAATCTCACATTATTGAGAAATAAAACCGAGACTCCGCGACGAGAGCTAACCGACTGTCTGATGGCTGGAACAGCCTTTTCGTACATAAGATTCTTCTTCTTCTTTCTATGGCTCGACAGCCCTATTGTGCCTGGGCCTCCTCGTTTCGTCGAGGTTTCATGGTCACACACTTTAGACACACCACAGTCGGTAGGACTCCTCTGGACGAGTGACCAGCTCGTCGCAGAGACCTCTACCTGACAACACACAACACTCACAACAGACAGACATCCATGCCCTCTGTGGGATTCGAACCCACATCCCAGTAAGCGAGCGGCCGAAGACCCACGCCTTAGACCGCACGGCCACTGGGATCGGCCCGTACATAAGATTATGTAACCTTTATCTTCAAATTAATTATAATATGCTGATTATAAATCTGGACGTACAAATTTTGCATTACGTCACATTTGCACCAGGTGGGCCGCGATAGCTCAGTCGGTATAGCGACTCGCTACGAGCTGGACGGTCCGGGGATCGAATCCGGTGGGGGCGAGATTTTCCGCACCCGTCCAGACCGGCCCTGGGGCTTACCCAGCCTCCTGTACAATGGGTACCGGGTATTCCCGGGGGTAAAGCTGCCCGGGGCGTGGAGTTGACCACCCACCCTCATCTAGTGCCGGGGTTAAAGAAAGAGTAGAGCTATACCTCTACTCCCCCTCTGGGCCTTCATGGCCCGTTATAGGGAGAACTTTAGTTTTTTGTAAATTTGCACCAGACTACACGACGTCACATCCCACAAGACAGCACTCTTCATGTTTACGGTCGTGATCACCTGACACGTGTTCAAAACCATTTTGTATTCTACTTGTTAATGGAAAGAATTGCAAATTTATTGTAATGTGTCGTCGATAATACAGCGCAATTTAATGCAAGTTATTACATTTTGTTCTGGTGTGTGTGTGTGTGTGTGTGTGTGTGTGGTAGGAGGCATATGGCTATGTTACGTGTCACATTGGAGGTGGAATGTCATTAAAGGACTCACCTCGCCCTGTTCTAATGTTTTCTTGAGACAATGATAGTACAAAGGCGTGGTCCACACTTCCCTCTGTGCCATTTACCACTCTCGCATTTGTACTGCGTAAGCAATATCTTCATTATTACAATAATGTATTCTGGGTAGAAGGCACTCTGAAGACAAGAGTATAAAAAATAATGTACCAGGTGTAGAAAACGAGTACCTATTGGAATGTAACACCTCGTAGATTGGGAAGGGATATCAGTGTTTCGGAGAAACTTTCTGCTTCTGTCTTCACAGTAGAAGACTAAGGCTCGAAGGATAAGTGATACCGATATGCTGGGCCCTCGATATCCAATCTTAAAATTGCGACTGGTAAGACAACGTATACAAAACAATGATTCGCGTCTAAGAATATTAATTTATTCAGCGAAGTCATGAAGTTATCTCGTATATAAAAAATTTATTTTTCTATCCATTACACTTCAATCAATAGTGTAAAAAGGTAAAGTAACCCCATTACAGGCCTAGACAGGCCCTGAGGGGTCCAGGAGGTTGAGGCTCACAGATTTGTAGACAATCGGCACATGAAGGTGGTAAGGTTGTCAGCCCTACGCACCGGCCGCCTTTACCCCCAGGAAATATTCCTGGTACTCATTTCTGTTAGAGGCTGAGTCGACCCCAGGGCCATAGTGCGACCGAAACGATTATGTCAAGGAATTAATTCCAATGACACCATCGGGAATCGAACCCGCGACGTTCCGGTTTGTAGCGTAGTGCCTCAACCAACTACGCCACCGCGCGGCCCCAATCAATAGTGTAGGGTCATTATTATATCTGACACCTCGCATCGTTATTCCTTCAAACCGTTTCACATGCCGGCAGGCAGTGCAGCGCTCGCCGATATTCCAGTTTTCCGTGAGTCGAGGTCCACGCGTTAGTTTAATGTATTGGAGGTAATATCATACTTTTACCGGTCATATTTAAAGAAGTAACCGGATATTTTTCTCCCTTGGCCCCGCAGACGGATTTCGCATCTAAAAAAAAAACACGTTTTTCATCGCACTTACAGTTTTATAAGGTAACAGAGTCGACGGGAAGTGACTAATGACTGTTGTCCAGCTGTATCCGTATATTTTGCCAAGAATTTTATTGATTTAAACATAGGCCTACGGTGTGCTTGTCAGTTTGTTCCTTGAAAGGTAAATAAATTATCGTCCTTCTGCCTCAGTAGCAGAAACATTATAACAAGACACAAAATCAGCAAACAACTGGTTTGAGAACCGCTCACTAGGAGCGTTCCTGGCAACAACGCCGCTGAACAACAGGAAGTGACGTAATCGACACATGAATCAGGTGGCGACAAGAGGACGGATACGGAAGTTGTTTAGATAAAGACCTAAGGGTTGAAATTCTTGTTTCTTTTTTTCTATGTAATCAAACATGCTTATAAGTAGTGTTACAGGAGTCATGACACATTGATTGCTGTAAAAATCTGTCGAGAGGTACCTATGCCTCGGTCGGTAAAGAAGCCTTTACTTTTGTCGATAAAATGTTGATTGTAGATAGCAGTACAACAGTCGTAATTACGACGTTTTTAAAGAGCGTTTAAAATTCACGGCGTACTTTATACATGCTGAATAAGGGAAAACATTTTTGAGAAAAATGAAGAAGAAAGTTGATGTATGTCGAGGGGCCCAGCGAAGACAGAGCCAAGACCTGGGCTGTATTCGAAAGAAGAGCAGTCATAGGGCTTTGAAACGTCCGTCTGCCAAACTGCACGGCGTCAAGTTAGAGAAGAGCACTGTCGTGAAAGAACGTACCGGATTTATAAAGATTCTGACTCTGCATAGCGGGTACGATTTTCCCGACGTTTCGAAAGAACGTTTTGCTATCATCTTAAAAGGTTCAAGGTTCGTGAAGAATTCCTCGAAGGCGGCGCGTTTCTTTGAAACGTCGGGAACCATGTAACCATCCCAACCATGTGATCTGTGGTCTTCTGGGTAATTACACGTTTCCACTTGGAATCTTGACCCGTGAAGATGGGACCGATATGTTGTCCCGAAACGTCGGTAAATAATTACCACACGACGCCGTGTAATTACCCAGAAGACCACAGATTTCATCAACATCGCGGCGTAAGCCTGAAATCAAGGATCCCAACCATGTAACCATGTAACCATCCCAGAAGACCGGAATCCCCGATTGAACCGCTGTAGGAGTCTCAAAACTAGCATACCAGACTTCCGTTCCTCTAAAGTTCAAGGAGTGGTTATTTCACGACGGTTCACTTTGCATGTCATTGCGTTCGGCTGACACTTGTTGTGAGACGTGTTGTATTACCGCAGGCTGTGAAGTCTTTACTGACTTTAACCTGGAGCCGGGATAGCGTCGTGGGCCTAGTGACGGGGTCACGGGCTGGACGATTCGAGGTTCAAATCCTGGCAGGGGCAAGAGGTTTCTGTTTTTTTTTTTTTTTTTTTCCAAATCGTCCAGACTGGATTTGGGCCCCACCCAGCCCCCGGGAGGTAAAAGCGACCAAGGCTAAGGTTCTCCGTTTTATGTGTTTTGTATGATTCTAACAATAAAGAGTGATTATTTCTTTGAACCGCATTAACTAGTTAGTCTGTATAATGCAGACGCATTGTTTTTCCTATGAGGTTGGAACTTAATTTTTGTATAGTACGAAAAGGGTTAAATTAATGGACCAGGAAGATTAGTGATGCTATATCGGATACAGGATGATTACGGTGGCTGTATCGGATGCAGGAAACATATTGTAGCTGTATAGGATACAGGATGAGTAGGCCTACTGTATTTCTGTAGGATTCAGGATGATTACTATAGTTATATACGATGCAAGATGATTACTGTGGCTGTATCGGATGCAGGAAACATATTGTAGCTATATCGGATACAGGATGATTACGGTGGTTGAATAGGACACAGAATACTACGTATGTACTGTGGCTGTGTAGAATATAGATTGATTACTGTATTTCTGTAGGATGCAGGATGATTACTGTGGCTGTATCGGATGCAGGAAACATATTGTAGCTGTATAGGATACAGGATGATTAGGCCTACTGTATTTCTGTAAGATTCAGGATGATTACTATAGTTATATACGATGCAAGATGATTACTGTGGCTGTATCGGATGCAGGAAACGTATTGTAGCTCTATAGGATACAGGATGATTAATACTGTATTTCTGTAGGATACAGGATGATGACTGTGGCTGTATCGGATGCAAGAAACCTATTGTAGCTCTATAGGATATAGGATGATTACTGTAATTCTGTAGGATGCAGGATGATTTCTGTGGCTGTATAGGATGCAGGATTATTATTATTATGGTTATATAGGATGCAAGATGATTACTGTGGCTGTATCGGATGCAAGAAACGTATTGTAGCTGTATAGGATATAGGATGATTACTGTAATTCTGTAGGATGCAGGATGATTTCTGTGGCTGTATAGGCTGCAGGATTATTACTATGGTTATATAGGATTCAAGATGATTACTGTGGCTGTATCGGATGCAAGAAACGTATTGTAGCTGTATAGGATACAGGATGATTACTGTGACTGTATAGGAGGCAGGATAATGACTGCGGCTATATAGGATGCAGGACGATTACTATGGCTATGTAGGACGCAGGATGATTAATGTCGCTGTTAGGATGATTACTCACGTGTAATATGTAGGCCCACTTGGCAGACGATAAACAAGCCGGACACAGCTGACCCAATTGCTTGCTGTTTGATATTTGTTAACTCATGTTTTAAATAGAGGCGACGCCACATATTCTGAAATTGCACCCAGCTTTTGACAAAGAGCCGGAAGGACTATTGTAAATCCGGGTCGTTTTGAGTTGTGTTTGCGTTCACAAAGCGATAGGCTAGTCGAGGGCAAACGAGCTAGCTCACCCTTCGTTGTGTAGCGTATCACCAAACAACCAGCTTCATCACCAAATCTGCATTTTATTCACAGAGTGGTACTTTATGTGTCGGTATGTTTCTTGCAATAAATAACGATTATTTACCCAAACTGCATTAACCGGTTTGTAATGGCAACTGATTGTTTACTGTGAGGTACGAACTAAATATTTAAATGTTTTATGAATCACAAAGTGGAAGCCGCAGACCCTCTGTTGGCCATGCAGGATTTTCGGGATCTGTATAACTGCTAATTTAGACACATGACAATGGTATTTTGGGTTTTTACACCGTGTCATTGGCCCACCCAACGGGGGAGGGGGGCTGCCGGGCAGCAGCTACCTCAAAGCGAAATTTAAAAAAACACAGATTTTGTAGACACGATGATACCAAGGTTTAACGTGATTAAATCTTCAGCCTAAATCAGTCACTGAAATCGGCTGATCACTAGTACATCGGAATAGTGAAAAATATAAGAAAAACTTACGAATATGTAGATTTGTTTTTCTTTTCCATTCAGTTTTAATTTTTCCTCTAGCCTAACTACATTGTCGGCTCGGAGATTTTGACATGATTTTCATAACATAGTTTTTAAAATTAAACATAAATTTTTATATAGCATCAGGGTCAGACTCCTCCCCCAAAGAAAAATTCTGGGTGTGCCTATGCACCGTGTAGTGTTTTCCGAGCGTTTCGGAGGAACATAATGCCTCCATCTTCAGGTGACTAACTTTATTTAGGTGCATGCCATGCAAACCAACACTACACTGTCTAAAAACTCGAAATGTAAACTTTACTAACAATTACTGTCGTGAACACCAGAAGACTTATGTTGCATATAAATTAGAACCCACGTCATATCTAGTTGTCATCATCATTGAATTTAATATAATAAGGGTTTCAGAGCTATGAGTGATGTTTATTAGTAACCTGTTTGTGAAATTGCTGAATCATATTTTCATTATCATCACCACGAACGTAAACAGATGTAGGGCACTGGGTCCTGTCCTGTGAAAACTCAATCTTGAAGATGCTGTTGAACTCTCCATCTTGTTTTTGGTCGACCTATGTCGCGTTTGCCTTTTGGCTTGTACTGAATCATATTTTATAGGTTACGGAGCCTTAAACTTGCTTGTTCACACCAAGAGAGCCTATATTCTGTTACTTTAGACGAACGTCGAAGTGTTACAAGGCGCTTAGCGTAGTTACTTGGCTGTGGAAGGCTCTGGTTATTTTCTCTCAAATGTCTCTATATCCATGGTAAAGGTAAAGGTGAAGTTTACCCTAGCACAGGCCATGAAGGCCCAGAAGGGGAGTAGAGGTATAGCTTTACTCTTTCTTTAACCTCGGCGTTAGATAAGGGGTGGTCAACGCCATGCCCCGGCCGCTTTACCCCCGGGAATGAAGAGGTACCCATTGTATAGGAGGCTGGGTAGGCCCCAGGGCCGGTCTGGACGGGTGCTGAAAATCTCGCCTCCAGCGGGATTCGATCCCCGGACCGTCCAGCTCGTAGCGAGTCGCTATACCGACTACGCCATCCCGGCGCACGTCTTTATCCATGACTCACATAAACGCACTATTTATCGTCGCGTAATATTTGCACAAAGTAAAGTTCCGGTGCGCTGTAAGCTCAAGGATTCTAGCAAGAGCCGAAGTCATTTTGATGCTTAGAAAGGCGCAGCAGTAAGCAATGGGACGACCCTAGAAAATCAAAATAAATAGCTTGTTGAATTTGATGGTTGTTGAGGTCAGGTGACAGCGCGTGTCTGTCTGCTCAAGTTGCAATCTGCTGACCTCAATGCGCTGCATACGGCTGTCAACAACAGCACCAATTACGCTGACATCATGGTCGTCACAAATACGGGACCGGGAGTGTTTACACCACCCACCAGACTGCCACAGTCATATGACCCCATTTAAGTACATTAATGTAAAGACACAACTCTGGTATTGACGTCATATTGGAACCTCTGACCTCCCACTAATCTCTCGCAGAATAAGGAGCTCTGGTTGTACACAGAGTGGTGCAAATATCCCCTGACGTGTAACATGTTGCTTCTTGAGTGTGAACGTGACTTTTGCGCCATATTTTTTTCCAATGGCTCGACAGCCCCTTGGGGGCCTAAGCCGCCTCATTTTTCGACGCTTCACGATCACACACATTAGACACACCACACTCGGTAGGACTCCTCTGGACGAGGGACCAGCTCGTCGCAGAGACCTCTACCTTGACAACACACAACACTCACAACAGACAGACATCCACGCCCTAGGCGGGATTCGAACCCACAATTCCAGTAAGCGAGCGGCCGTAGACCCACGCCTTAGACCGCGCGGCCACTGGGATCGGCGACTTTTGCGCCCTACCTTATAATACTGCCGCCCGCGACGCTGTCTCCTCGCAAGGAATCGAAGTGACTCCTATTACATGTCCAAATTTTGGCGCATGTGCAAATGAAAGTTTGCAAAAGTGCTCTTACATATTACCTCCGTCACATCTGCCCATCTGTACACGAAAAATATTCAGGAACGGTGATTCAAGTCTTGGACTTTACGACGTGTCGACTGGTAAATAATTACCGACGTTTCGGAGGAGCGTGCTGCCTTAATCTTCACGGTATGGGGGTGGTGTTCTGGTTAGTAGCGAATCCAAATCCTGAGGTCAGTTCTAGTGGAAGGGCACGCAATGTGCCAGTGCACATTTCCGGTTTACCGGACTGCCGGATCAGGATTCATAACCGGCACTGATGTCTGTATCGCAGGAGGAGCGATAAGGTTTCACGCAGCTTGGTTCTTGGCTGTTTTGATTGAAAGAACGGCGAATGTCTGTCCATATCGTAGCGTATTGTGGCTGTGTAGATGTAGAGTGCGAGATTTTAGGTTCTCACAGCGGTGCTGATAAAGTTTAAAGTCTTCTGGGATGATAAGCCTATCGACTGTAAATAGTTAGCGACGTTTCGATAGAGCGTTTTGCTTTCATATGAAGGTAACGATGGCAGTACGCTCCTTCGAAACGTCGGTAGCGGAATCGCATGAAGTCGAGAATCAGTAAACGGATGTTGTAGGTGCTTCGACGTCCTAATATATGAAATTGTTGGTTAGGACATTCTGTATCCGGCCAGTGTCCGTAGTTCAAGCCTCGGACTGAGCTACCAAATAGAGACGTTAAACTGGTGATTTGGCTATTACCTGGTTTGTATAACAACATCGAAATTAAATGCAAATAGTAAAGCTAAAGCAACCCCATTACAGGCCTGGACAGGCCCTTAGGGTTCCAGGAGGTTGAGGCGCCCAGATTTCTGGACAGTCGGCACATGAAGGTGGTAAGGTTGTCAGCCTATGCACCGGCCGCCTTTACCCGCCAGGAAATATTCCTGGTACTTATTTCTGTTAGAGGCTGAGTCGACCTCAGGAACATAGTGCAGCCGAAAGGATTATGTTAATTAAAAATTCCAATGACACCATCGGGAATCGAACCCGCTACCTTCCGGCTTGTAACGCAGTGAAATCAAAATAATAATATTCAAAATTTAGAATGTGCGGAGAGGGTTCCCATTTCAAGTCTGTAACTGCTGTGCGCACTTAACACAGGCATGTAATAGGGATGCTTGAGGGTCTAGCAAACCTCATTGCCATTAGAGGATTAGTATCTCTTCCCTTGCGTGATTTCAGGCTTTCGCCAAGATGAAGAGAGATCTGCTCTCTTCTGGTATATTACGCAGCGTAGAGTGGTAATTCTGTACCGAAGTTTTGGGATAACCATCGGTCCCGTCTTCAAAGGCCAAGACTTCTTGATCCTTGAAGATGGTACCGATATGTTGTCCCGAAACGTCGGTACAGATTACGACTCTACGCTGTGTAATATCCCAAAACAGAACAGCTGTTACATCTTCCTTTGTATTAAAGACAGTTAGTTTTAGGCAGCTAAGTGGTACGATGTCCTGAAATCTACCTTTGTACAGCCTTCCCTTTGCGGGCTGGCTGTTTCTTAACAAAGGAAGAGGTACAAAGCATTCCAGAATATTTGCAGGACCGTTGAGGGGGTTTGGTCTGGCGTCAAGAATTACCGAGGTAGACACCGTAGCGTACCGTTAAGTTCTTGCTAGCCTAAAAATCGTTCTAAGTCTTGTATTGAACCCAACAACAGCATTCATGTTTGTCAGCCTGTGACAGTGTCGTCTTTCAATCTATTGGTGAATGTAACTTTATCTGTTCAAGAACCTTCTTAAATTAACTAATTAAATAAAGGCTGGTTATTATAGAATGATAGTTGTGATAAGAACCGGCTTGGCACTCGTCCGTAAGTGTTCCCTTTTGTAGACAAGTCTCGTTAAAACCGACCTAGCAGCTTAAATCCGTAACCGTAAGCCGCGGTAGTATCTAGTGGACGGTTAACCTTCCTTTAAAAAAAAAAATTATTTTAACGAGGTTGTAAGAATTCAGTCTGTACCTAATGTAAAGGCTTAACCTTCTAAAGACAAAGACTAACCTGAATTGTATTTAAAGATTCAGTTCGTACCGCGCAGTAAACGCACTCCGTCTCGGTTATAAAAACCAATCAGTTAATGCTGTACAGTGAAATAATCGCTGTTTGTTCTGAGATCCACACAAAACACATAAATACAGTCCGTACCGCGCAGTAAACACACTCCGTCTCAGTTATACAAACCAGTCAGTTAATGCTGTACAGTGAAATAATCGCTGTTTGTTCTGAGATCCATACAAAACACGTAAATACACTGTGTGGGCAGAACGTAGAATTTGTGAATGTTAAACATGGTGGAACATAAAGGGACCAATAGTCTTTAAAATTATACATAACTAAACCTAACAAACTAATTCTGTGTACAAAAAGAATCATTGTTTAGTGTGGGAATCATTAGAAATTCATAAATATAATCCGGAGAAAAATGGTCAGTGTTTTAATGTTAGAGAGGGTTATATATGTAGGCCTATTAACCACTCAAACTTGAAGGGTTAACGCTATGCATGGAGCAGTGTTTCATTTTATAATTATTCCACCTTACTAAGATGTCATCATCTTTGAACCTTGATATACACTTTAGTGAACTTCTGAGTATTTTGTTCCCAGATATTAAATTTGTAGTCTTGACTTCGATAATAATTTTGACGGACACATAAGTTACTCTTATTGTATTTTAAATTAGGAAGGGTATTTTTTAGCAGAATCTGTAATGTTTAATGGTTAAGAAAAAGATATTACATATGCGGATTAAACATTGCTCCTAACATTGCTGTCTGCTTATGGGTGTTACCTACCATACATATTTTTAATCTGCCCACAATTCCCCATTGCGGTTACGTGTGACCATTACATTACCGGGTTATAATGTCTTGTACAACGTAATTAATTTCATTATTATAACAAGTAACCCGCTGAGAGATAAATCCCCACTCTCCACCCGATGAACTGACTACGCCTCTTGCATATTCCTATATCTTTATCATCACAGGTAGGCGGAGGGGGAAAAAAATGCTGTATTATACAATAAAGTTCTCGGTGTTGTTTACACCGATAAATTATGCAAAGTTTTATGAATATTAAAACTGGGACAGCAAGAAAAAACTTTCAACAGAATTGAACAGGACATTTTTACGTGATCCCAATGACCCTCCTGTCACGTGTCGCAGTGTACACACTCAGAGCACGCACACAGATCTGGGTGGGCGTTGTTAAAAAATGTGTACCAATCACGATAAAAGTTGGTTGACGTCGTATTTTTCGCGTTATTATTGTTATTGTAACCGCGAAACTCAAGGACGTTCTGTGGTACAGGGTGTCGGCGTTCGGAGTAGATAAGGTTCTGTGGGGTCTTAACCTCGCCCTCATAACAGAACGTGTCATCAAGCCCTCCCTATTTCGCGTGATGATATAGAGTAACAAGCTCTCTTGCTCGCGTTACGAAAGATACCGCGTAACCCTTCAGTACTGGCTTCGGTGCACTGTACGGAATGTTAATTCTTTATATTCTTCGGGCCTCGGTGCACAGTAGGTCCTGAATGCATTAAGGTAAAGGCAAATTCTCCTTAGAATAGGCCATGACGTTCCAGAGGGGGAGTAGAGGTATAGCTCTACTCTTTCTTTAACCTCGGCGCTAGATGGGGGTGAGTGGCAACGCCAAGCTCCGGCCGCTTTACCCCCGGGAATGACCCGGTACCAATTGTATAGGAGGCTGGGTAGGCCCCAGGGACGGTCTGGACGGATGCAGAAAATCTCCCTCCCACCGGGATTCGATCCCTGGACCGTCCAGCTCGTAGCGAGTCGCTATACCGACTGAGCTATCCCGTACTGTAAACTTAAAAACATTGCTTCGTGGGCGGTAGTTGGAATTTGAACCCCAGAGTCTTTGGAGGATTAATTGGCATCCCAGCACCGCGCTACTGAACTGAGGCTTTTAGCGATTTTTGCCCAGTCCGTTTTGCCAGATACATGAATTGTGCTTCAAATTACGCGATACGCTAATGGTTCTGTCTTTGACTCTGTGTCCTATTACTGAAAGGCTATTAATAACCTCGTTAAATAAACAATATATGTATGTATAGAGTGTTTTTTTTCTGCTTGAACGATGAGCGCCGGCCCAACGCTCCGCCCGACGCTCAGTGTTGCGTCTTATACCGCGTGTCGGGGAGGTTTAACAGTCGATGACGGGAGTTAGACAAAGGATCGCAGTGATAACAACCTTTTTTTTTTTCAATGGCTCGACAACCCCTTGGGGGCCTATGCCGCCTCATTTTACGACGCTTCACGATCACACTCATTTAGACACACCACACTCGGTAGGACGACTCTGTACGAGGGACCAGCTCGTCGCAGAGACCTCTACCTGACAACACACAACACTCACAAAAGACAGACATCCATGCCCTCGGCGGGTTTCGAACCCACAATCCCAGTAAGCGAGCGGCCGCAGACCCACGCCTTAGACCGCGCGGCCACTGGGATTTAGATAGTCTAATTAAAAACACACTAGGGCGTCGGACCGGCGCTTATCGGTCAATTAAGAAAAGAAACACCCTATATAAAAGTCTCAAGCACGGGCCGAATAAGGGACGCCCTGTTGCTTTAGCCTGCTTTAATGAGAGCGTCGTTAAATAAACTACGAAATAAATAAGCATATTTTGTGTTTATATTTATACAGGGTATACACAAAAGAATGGTGCGGTTTCAATAGTTTTCACTATTGAAACCGCACCATTCTTTTGTGTATACCCTGTATATAGCCTAACACTACATTTTATCTGCGTACGTTAACAGAGGCTTATATAATTTGTTTGTGTTTTGGCGTGAGTGTTATATATATGTTTGTTGTCTTTAGTGAAAATAGCCCAAGATAACCGGACCAGAGTACATGCCATTCAGATAACGTATGGTGGATTACCCCCTGCATTGTAGTAGATTTGTGTTGTTATATAAAAATATCAACATAATGCCATGGTTTATATTACGTAACCATTTTTCAACAAAGTACAGTGGAACCTCGAACTTCGAACACAATCCGTTCCAGGAGACGGTTCGACTTTCAAGTTGTTCGACTTTCGAGTTAAATTTCCCCATAAGAAATAATGTAAATTGAATTAATCCGTTCCAGACCCCCAAAATTTACCCAATATAAAACATTTTAAGTGCCCATTTCAAAAGATCATAATGATAAAACAAATATAATTAATTTCAATAATTGAAAATTTTTATTTATAATAGTACATACATAAAAATATTGTATAATAATCAATCAATAATAATAGTAGGAGGGATATTACTGTTCACTGGAAGGTGAATTACCCTTCTTTCATCTGGACCAAGCAGAGAGAGAAGGCGACCACGTGACGACCACGTGATTCTTTGTTCGACTTTCGAGTTTTTGTTCGAGTTTCAAACCGGATTTTCCTCGAATTTTTTGTTCGAGTTTCAAGTTGTTCGAACATCAAACCTTTCGAAGTTCGAGGGTCCACTGTACAATAAAAGTGCGTTTTAATAAACAACGCAAGTCCTATCACGTTCGTCACATTACTGAATAACATGCGTCTGGAAAAGCTTCTAAAGGATGATAAATTAACTGACTTTGCCCCCGCCTGACCAGCAGATTTCCTTCAGCTGCAGGACCATCATAGTTTTCCAATTTCACTTTTACAAATGTTACGCAAGTGGTTTCCAACCAAAATTCTCGCTGCTACAATTTAAAACAGGGGCACGCGGTGGCACAGTTGGTTGAGGCACTACGCTACAAACCGGAACGTCGCGGTTTCGATTCCCCATGGTGTCATTGGAATTAATTCCTTGATATAATCCTTTCGGTCGCACTATGGCCCTGGGGTCGACTCAGCCTCTAACAGAAATGAGTACCAGGAATATTTCCTGGGGGGTTAAGGCGGCAGGTGCTTAGGGCTGACAACCTTACCACCTTCATGTGCCGATTGTCTACAAATCTGGGCGCCTCAAACTCCTGGACCCCTCAGGGCCTGCCTAGACCTGTAATGGGGTTGCTTTTTACATTTTAAAACAATTGTGTTTTTGTAAATTTTGTATGTGAAAGTTACCGTTCACAGAATATGCTTTTAAATTTACAATTCAAAGCAAAGCTTCATTAAAATCTGATTATGCTAATTGAAACCTGCTTAATTAAAGGGAAAACATTTAATTGGTGTTCTTGTACAGGTATTTATATGTGTGTATATGCAAAACACGTTCCAGGAAGCGTTCCAGAACTGGAAAAAATCGTTGGGAGTGGTGTATCAAACTGGAGGGGAGTACTTTGAAGGAAACAAGTATGATTAAGTCGTAAGTAAAGCAATAAATTAAAATAAAAAGTTCGTTATCTTTTTGGACAGACCTCATATGTATGTATGTGACCGAAGAAACGAAAAAGGTATTACACATGTTTCAACCCCGCGCGAAGGGTTGAAACCTTGTAACAGAGACCGACAGCGTCTGCTCAAAATGTTCACTGAATTCAGAAGGTAAAGGTAAAGTTCTCCCTAGAACAGGCCATGAAGGCCTAGAGGGGGAGTAGAGGTATAGCTCTACTCTTTCTTTAACCCTGGCACTAGATGAGGGTGGATGGCAACTCCACTCCCCGGCCGCTTTACCCCCGGGAAAGAGACCCGGTACCCATTTTATAGGAGGCTGGGTGGGCCCCAGGGCCGGTCTGAACGGGTGCGGAAAATCTCGCCCCCACCGGGATTCGATCCCCGGACCGTCCAGCCCGTAGCGAGTCGCTATACCGACTGAACTATCCCGACCCACAGAATGAATTCAGAAGATTGTAAGAAAATTCTTCCCAAGACTACAGAAAGATTGTCACTAAAATTCTTACTCATAATTCAATATAGTCTTCTCGGGCGCACAGCCGCGCTAACTGGTTTAAATACAACGTTTCGGGGACTTGCTCCGTCCCCATCCTCAGGCAAAACTACCCGATGGCTTCGAATAGACAGCCGCGCAAGTTTCAATTAGGGATTAAGTTCTTCGACGCCATATAATGTAAATTACTCTTACCGTGGTGTACTTGGTGGCGCAGTTGTCACACTGTACTAAAATCAGGAAGGTCGCGGGTTCGATTCCCGATGGCGTCATTGTATTTTTCATCGACTTAATCCTTCTGGTCGCACTATGACGTTGAGGTCGACTCGGTCTGTGACAGAAATTAGTACTAGGGATACATCTTGTGCCGATTGTCTAGAAATCCTGGGAGCCTCGACCTCCAGGCCTGTACAGGGGTAGTTTTACTCTTAGCGTCGTTAAAATACGAAAACTATGAAGTATGAAGATTACCTTCAAAGAAGCAATGGTCAATCGATCGATCGATTAATATCAATCGGCACACATACACCTCACATGTTTCGACCTATCAGGGACCTCATACAAATAAAGGGAATCTGTGGTCTTCCGGGTTATTAGGCGGCGTCTTGTGGTAATTGTAAACAATTGTAAACAATTACCACACAACGCCGTGTAATAACCCAGAAGACCACAGATTTCATCAACATCGCGGCGGAAGCCTGAATTCAAAATAAAGGGAAGTCGCCAAAGTTTTATATAAAAATTATAGGGTCTCAAGACTATTGTAATTTGTCATAAAATCAATACAATAATCCAGTTAACGTTAAGCTGAACCCCTGATGATGGCTCTATTGCAGCTGAAACATACAGGGCATACACAAAAGAATGGTGCGGTATCAAAAGTGAATACAAAATGTATTTCTCACCTTACACGGGCACAACATAAACCATTAGCGGCGGCAACTGTCCAAGTTTCTCATTTGGTAATTACAATCCTTCAATGTTTGCACCCTGGGTCACACGACACACATCCACATGGTAATCAAACTCATCCCAGACCCGGTGTAGCATACAGAAAGCCTTCTCCTGCTGCAACGCCATCTTTGAAACTGGCTCCGCGGCCACGCAGTAAGCATGAGAAGCGAACTGCTGGTAGCGCATGAGAAACTTGACAGTTGCCGCCGCTGACGGTGTATGTTGTGCCCGTGTAATGTGAGACATAAATTTTTTATTCACTTTTGAAACCGCACCATTCTTTTGTGTACGCCCTGTATATAGGGTTGATGGACATACTTAAGAAATAAAGTGTATTTGTTGGTTTAATTGTTGGATGTTATTAAAATGCACGTGAACAAAATGTAAAAATTAATGCTCTTTCGGATGTAGGAAAAAAAATTGAAATAAAAATGCGTCCACATTGTTCAAGGACACGACGTGGGGAGGAGAAACGCAGGTTTTAAAGCAGTGAACAATTTCTCATGCCTTCCGATTTGTCAGAATGAAACTTGAAGGCCGATATAGCTTTACTTTCCTAAGACGCTGCCTGGATTATGTATTTACCAGCAGGTGATACGTATTATGGATATCATGGTGATTTCATTAATAAGAAGTAGTTTGGTGACCTTCGGCTTAGATACATACAAACATGCTCTTTAAAATTTATGATGAATGGTCACATTGTAAACAAAAACTTCATTTAGGGCCCGGTATTTCTTGTTCATTTTTGTAACACAAAATCTCTCAGCAACTTCAGTGTCTGTAGGACATCCACTTTATCTATTTAAAAAAAAAAAGAGACTAATGCAATTTTATTGTCTAAGGGGTAAAACTATTTAAGCTAAGAATGAGAAACAGCGGCCGTGGGAGTGACGTCACGAAAGTAATTTTTTATGATTCAAGTCTTCTGGGATGTGTACGCCGTGTCGAGTGTTAAATAGTTAAGGATGTGTTGATGGATCGTGGTGGAAACATCCCAGAAGATTTGAATCTTCAACAACACCGCTGTGAGAACCTCAAATATTACGAGTATAGTCTTGTGTAGCCCTGTGTAGTTTAATCCTACACCTACTATGAGTAGTATAAAGCCCAAATTAATAAATTTATGTAATCGTATTATCGCAGCCGGTCTTGACCTGTTGGTGAAGATAAAAATGTATTGCCCCTATCGGGATTTTTTTTTTTTTTGCCAGTCCGGGGTTTTTTCCCTTTGATCCATTTTTGTACTGTTTAAATCCTTTCGTCCTTCATGTCACTTTACGTTCCATGCTACCGTCCTTACAACAAACACAACACAAACATCCATGCCCCCAGTGGGATTTTTTTTTTTTTTTTGCCTGTCCGGGTTTTTTTTTCCTTTGATCCATTTTTGTACTGTTTAAATCCTTTCGTCCTTCATGTCACTTACGTTCCATGCTACCGTCCTTACAACAAACACAACACAAACTTCCATGCCCCCAGTGGGATTTTTTTTTTTTTTTGCCTGTCCGGGGTTTTTCCCCTTTTGATCCATTTTTGTACTGTTTAAATCCTTTCGTCCTTCATGTCACTTTACGTTCCATGCTGCCGTCCTTACAACAAACACAAGACAAACATCCATGCCCCCGGTGGGATTTTTTTTTTTTTTTTTGCCTGTCCGGGGTTTTTTCCCTTTTGATCCATTTTTGTACTGTTTAAATCCTTTCGTCCTTCATGTCACTTTACGTTCCATACTACCGTCCTTATACAACAAACACAACATAAACATCCATGCCCCGCGGGATTCGAACCCACGATCCTAGTAAGCGAGCGGCCGAAGACCCACGCCTTAGACCGCGCGGCCACTGGGATCGGCAGATTCGAAACTCGGACCGTCCAGCCCGTCACATAGTAGCTATACCGGCTACGGTATCCCTGCTCCATCTCAATACATTCTAGTCCGAGACGTTTTCTGTACAAAACGCCGGATTCGTTGTCCTATTAGGTATTCTGGGATTATAATTTTAAATACGGCGTCCTATCAATGGTTTTTCGATTATGGTTCTGGCCTTCTGCCACTACACAATAGGTCTAGGAACCACTTGTAGGGGAGTGAGGAATTTGACTTAAGGCACAAGTCTCTGTCCAGGTGTCTACTATAGTCGTTATATTGACACTATTTGTACTCTGGAAAATGTAACGGTATTGTAGAAACTGCGCCTTCTGGTTTTGCTTTCATTTTCTTTATTTTAAGCCTATTATGTTCCCCAAGCGGCTGTAGCTCAGTCAGTATAGTGACTATGCTACGCACTGAACGACAGTTCCAGGCCGGGGTAGAGACAGTTCTGTTGTACACCACATCGAGACCGGTTATTGGGCCCATTCGGCTTTTTATCGAACGGATACAGGGGACTATTTGCCCGGGTTATAGCGATCGGGTTGAGTAGCTGGTCGCTAACCTGAATCTGTCGCTGAGGTTAAGAATACAAGGACCTATACCTCCACTCCTCTATACTTCTTCATGTCGTGATACTTCATGAAGCACAGGGATAATTTTTCTTGTTTAACTCTATCTTACTGTGCACTGATGTTCCTTCACTATTTACCAACTTCCTACTTGCAATACCACAGACCCGTTTCCACGCAAATCACACAAAATGCAGGCTTACGAGATGTTCTTCTATGTCTGTAATATGGAATATACCTACAGCATTCAGCCAGATGGAGCATTTGGATTTATTATATACCTTATTTACACGGTGTACATAAACTGAAATTATATCTACAGGCAGGAAGGGTAGAAGTTTGAATCCCGGTCTGAGGAGATTTTCTCATCTCCAAACACGCCCAGACCGGCTGTGGGGCCCACCCTGTCTTCACATCAGTGGGTATTGGGGTTCTTTCTCGGAGGTAAAGCGGTTGGAGCGTGAAGATGACCACTCATATCTAGCTACCGCCGAGGTTAAGAATGATTGGAGCTATATTTCTATTCCCCTTCTACGCCTTTATGGCTTGAACAGGGAAAACTTTATGTAGCTATACATGAAGAGTAGTGGGCCGCGATAGCTCAGTCGGTATAGCGACTCGCTACGAGCTGGACGGTCCGGGGATCGAATCGCGATGGGGGTGAGATTTTTTCAGCACCCGTCCAGACCGGCCCTGGGGCCCACCCAGCCTCCTGTACAATGGGTACCGGGTCATTCCCGGGGATAAAGCGACCGGGGCGTGGCGTTGACCACCCGCCCCCATCTAGCGCCGAGGTTAAAGAAAGAGTAGAGCTGTACCTCTACTCCCCCTCTGGGCCTTCATGGCATGTTCTAGGGTGACCTTTAATTTACCTTTATACAGGAAGAGTAAATACTGTCGGAAGCTTACAGTTTTCTAGGGTATGAGGCCGTGTTGATTGGTAATTAGTTACAGACCTTTCGAAGGAGCTTGCTCTTCCTTTCTCAGGGTAGTCCAAGGTATTTAAATACCCCTGTCACAATGTTGCTTACTGTCCTACTATTCTGTGAGCATAGAGAAGGTAGCCTATACTGCAGGCAAAACTGTAATGCGTTTCGATATTTGGGTCAAGATATTCCGCATTTCCAACCACCACCTGTTGCTTGAATCATTCATCGCCCACGAGCTAGATGTACCGGAAGTGAAAAGGGTATATCAATATTTAGCAGCCGTATAGAATGCTAAATTCAAACCTACTTAAATCCAACGTCCAACATCCATGTATTTCCATACCCACAGCGCTGGATTCTAAACAAGAAGTGTATAACTCCTTTCTGGCTCAGAGTTTTAGCAGGTGTGCTGTTGCACAGTGTTCCAGTCGCGAAACAAAGTTTCCCTCTTGACCTAACTCAAACCTGTAAGATTAGGAAAACACAAGTGTGCGTGAACTAAATGTGAGATTAATTTTGTAACTAAATATCATTGTGCATTTATTTGGTGTCCGTTGTCTCGGGAAGTACATGGAGACCTCAAGAGCGATTCTGACGGTTGTATATCGCACCCAGGATTGCTTGGTTTTGAACTCTGTCCATCGTCTAATATTCTCTCCTTTCGAAACAGTAGTTTAATAATACGAGGCGATGGGCAGTACAAAAGAAAGAATCCTAAATATGGTGACGTGGTGATTAAAACCAAGAATTGCACACAAGTTTATGAAAATACAGGGTATACACAAAAGAATGGTGCGGTTTCAATAGTGAAAACTATTGAAACCGCACCATTCTTTTGTGTATACTCTGTATATTATGAACATAGTAATACCTCGTACATTGAGATGTTACAAAACTTTGTGAACCAATGCACATGTAAAATGTTAAATATTAAAATTTGTCACCATATCTAACTGTTCAATGCAGGGTAATGGATCATTTAAAATCCTAAATAATTTGACCCTTTCTACAGAGTGTCTCTTTTATCGCGTCACTTATCACGGTAGTTGTGACGGGATGTCCCGACGGACGCGTGCTTTCTATGAGATAAAGTAGCCGTGCTCAGGGACACGTAAAAAGGGGGCTTTGTACTTTGTTACGTCACTGAATCTGCTGCCCTAACTGGAAATCTGTCGAAGATTATGAAATTTCCGAGCCAAAATAAACTTCTCCATATGGGCGAGAATCTGAAAATGGACAATGTGTAAAAACAACATACGTTATAATTAATTATTTCATTCCAACAAATGCACTACTCTGTTTCAGTGTTTTCTGTCCCTACATATGTTTCGGCACTTCCTGTGCCATTATCAGGGGTGTCGTCGAGAGTTCACAATCCTCAATGCATCCAATTAACTTTCACAACATATAATTTTTTTGTAATCACTGAACATCACTTATCTTCTTCGTAGTGGTTAGTTTATCTTCTTTAATGTTATTAAAAATGAATCATTAAGATTTTAATTTGAAGAAAGTCGTAGTATAAAATACTAAAAGTTATTAAGATTGTGTTCGACAGCTCGCTTTGTATATTAGATGTGCGATCGTATTTGATCGTGTGCTGTAAGTATATAAATATATACATAAGTTGATGTTATGGATATATAGCAATTAACTCAGGTAAGCGGAACCGTAGTTTAACATACCTTATGCTATGTTGTATGCACGGTATATATAGGGTGTCCCATAAAGTACGCAAGATTTAATTTCGTAATAAAAATCATAATTTATTGAAAAATTACAGATATTTTTATTTCAGTACAAAGTGCACTTACTGCTGTTAATAGTGGAACACGATATCAGACAAATGTCCTCCGCGACTCTGCTGGCACACTCTCCCTCTTTCGACAAAATTTTCGATCATCTTCCCGCGTAGCTGCGGCTCAATTTCGCCAATGACACGTCGAAACTCCGACTTGAGCTCAGGAATTGTTCGTGGCTTGTTGACATAAACACGATATTTCACCGACCCCCAAAGAAAGTAGTCGCACTTTGTCATATTTATAATATGAACATAAGTTATAATTTCGTTTGTAGTTTATTTAACGACACTATCATAAAGTTGCACTATACAAAATCGATGTAAATGGGAAGTCAGTAACTTTCTTTATAAATATCTATTCTTTGGTCATTCTGTCGTTATGTGACTTAGCAAGTACGTAGAAACACAGAAAGCGGTAATAATAATAGACGGACCATCGGCATTATAGTGCCCACCTTCGCCACAAGAATTACTGTAGATAGCAACACTGCTTGGAACATGTTGTTGTATGTCCTTTTATGGAGATTAGATGTCTGATATGATGTCAGAACCTGATGCTGCAGACGGAATAGGTCTCTCTGAAACGTCAGTAGATTTGAAGCACCTGACTCGGCTATCAGTTCGTGATTTCGTTAAATTCTGTCGTCGTGAAAGCTCCGAGACGTATGTGAGGTTAGACGTGCTTGAAGATTTTTTTAATAATTTACTTTTGACATTTTTTTAAATATCAACCAACAAATGCACTCAAATTGTCACAGATTCATAATAATATATTAAAAAACACACCATACTCCTACATGTTTCGGCCTTACTGGTCCATCAGCAGGGAGTACATCAGTCGTTGCATAAAACAGTTACTTAATAATGTTTGGACTACCGGTACTACCGTGAACAACCCTAAATCATCCACACGCTGCTCTTATCTACTGAGTAACAGCTCACTACATTAAAAATTACCAGCTGTTCTTCTACATGTACAAGCAGACAAAATCAGTATTGTTGTATACAACGAGTGTTGTACTGCCTGATGAAGGACAAATGAGGTCCTAAACACGTAGAGTGTAGTGTGTTTTGTGAGTGTGTTATTGTGATTTGTGACAATTTAAGTGGATTTGTTGGTTGGTATTAAAAAAATTGATTTTTAAATGTCAGTATTGCATTAAATTACCAGCTGTTCTGGTACATGTACAAGCAGACAAAATCAGTATTGTTGTATGCAACGAGTGGTGTACTGCCTGATGAAGGACAAATGAGGTCCTAAACACGTAGAGTGTAGTGTGTTTTGTGAGTGTGTTATTGTGATTTGTGACAATTTAAGTGGATTTGTTGGTTGGTATTAAAACAATTGATTTTTAAATGTCAGTATTGCATTAAATTACCAGCTGTTCTGGTACATGTACAAGCAGACAAAATCAGTATTGTTGTATGCAACGAGTGGTGTACTGCCTGATGAAGGACAAATGAGGTTTTAAACACATAGAGTGTAGTGTGTTTTGTGAGTATGTTATTGTGATTTGTGACAATTTAAGTGGATTTGTTGGTTGGTATTAAAAAAATTGATTTTTAAATGTCAGTATTGCATTAAATTACCAGCTGTTCTGGTACATGTACAAGCAGACAAAATCAGTATTGTTGTATGCAACGAGTGGTGTACTGCCTGATGAAGGACAAATGAGGTCCTAAACACGTAGAGTGTAGTGTGTTTTGTGAGTGTGTTATTGTGATTTGTGACAATTTAAGTGGATTTGTTGGTTGGTATTAAAACAATTGATTTTTAAATGTCAGTATTGCATTAAATTACCAGCTGTTCTGGTACATGTACAAGCAGACAAAATCAGTATTGTTGTATGCAACGAGTGGTGTACTGCCTGATGAAGGACAAATGAGGTTTTAAACACATAGAGTGTAGTGTGTTTTGTGAGTATGTTATTGTGATTTGTGACAATTTAAGTGGATTTGTTGGTTGGTATTAAAAAATTGATTTTTAAATGTCAGTATTGCATTAAATTACCAGCTGTTCTGGTACATGTACAAGCAGACAAAATCAGTATTGTTGTATGCAACGAGTGGTGTACTGCCTGATGAAGGACAAATGAGGTCCTAAACACGTAGAGTGTAGTGTGTTTTGTGAGTGTGTTATTGTGATTTGTGACAATTTAAGTGGATTTGTTGGTTGGTATTAAAACAATTGATTTTTAAATGTCAGTATTGCATTAAATTACCAGCTGTTCTGGTACATGTACAAGCAGACAAAATCAGTATTGTTGTATGCAACGAGTGGTGTACTGCCTGATGAAGGACAAATGAGGTTTTAAACACATAGAGTGTAGTGTGTTTTGTGAGTATGTTATTGTGATTTGTGACAATTTAAGTGGATTTGTTGGTTGTTATGAAAAAAAATTGATTTTTAAATGTCAGTATTGCATTAAATTACCAGCAGTTCTGGTACATGTACAATTAGACCAAACATTATTAAGTAACTGTTTTATGCAACAACAATTGATGTACTCCCTGCTGATGGACCAGTAAGGTCCGAAACATGTAGGACTGTGGTGTGTTTTCTGAGTATATTATTGTGAATCTGCGACGATTTGAGTGCATTTGTTGGTTGATATTAAAACAATCGAACTTCATACATGGAAAGGAAAATACAAAATAACTTTTGACATTTCAACAGACTGTATGTCAATAGACCTATGACGTAAATAAGCTTCGTGTTCCGTGTTCAGGACTTGGTGAATTTTTGCACGAGATGATATCAGTATATTTGGTTGTGTTGCGTCGCTACACTGTTGATGTCAGCTATTTTCGTATCACATCTTGATAGAGGACTGCTTACGGAAGAATAATTGTGTCGTTTAAGTCGTCTAATCTGTCTAGACGTCACTGCATCAGATCTAACCAAGGCCTCTTTCTGTCGTTATATACAATAAATCTAGGAATCGACCTTTATGACTTGTTACGAAAAGTGGATTCTTTTGTGTACTCAATTCTATTTTTGTCTACTAAGCGCTATTGTTGCTGTTGTTGTTGAAGAGACATTGTTGTCTACTCAGTATGTATGTAACATGGTTGTAAACTGAGTCATGTTTTTCTCTTTGGTGGGATTTCTTCGAATCTTGTTTACTCCGTGTATTGAAGCCACTAAGGATTTTATTATGCAAATATAAGTCTTTAAAGATTACGTAATGTAAGAAAAGACTTTCAATTACGTCACTATTCTGAGTCCATATTACTTTCTTATGTTAAAATTGTGATCCAGTTGCCTTAATAAGCCGTCATTACTTTGAGAAATGTGAACTGTTCTTAGCATTAAAGACACTTACAAATGATACGAGTTAAACAGAATAGATAATATTACAAACAAAAATTCGGTAAGCATAACGAGATGTTATTTTCTCAGCGCGGTGTATATTTGGATTAAGGCTTTCTGAGCTGTGACGTCGTGTAACAAGGAATCTGCTGCGTTCTGCAGTGAAGTTCGAGGCAGCACTTTTTCCAGAAATGCTGGTACGTACCTGCTTGACTACACGGCGTCATATATCAAGACACAATATTCTTAAACCCCATTTTCATTATGAAATTCAGAATTTGGCAATTCGATACCTAAAATCGGACCATCTAAATCGGTTTTGGGCCCAATCAGCCTAGTCGTTACGATCATAGTAATCTGTAATCTCTCTTAATAAACCTGGTTTTATGTAGTGCCGATATTTTGCTGATCTTTGAATTGTACTTTCTGTGAGTTTAATTTGCTCGTGTTTCACTTGTTAATACATTTACTGCACACACACACACACCACACACACACACACACACACACACACACACAGCCTTTAGATCTTTAAACTATAAAGGTTGTTGTACATACTAGTACTAGTTGAATGCCCGCTGCGAGTTCAGCTGAAGAATTTGACAAATTCCAACTCTAACTGCAAGTTTGAAACATAAATGGATCCACTCTTACACGTTATTTATTATTCACTAATTTAGCAATTATTTACTAGTATCGACGAAGTTCAAATACCTTTCTACGCAGAGACACACATTGAACATATATGGTGCTTAATATGACCTCAAGCAGTGTCAAAACAGTTTAATATTATACCTCTAAGTGTAAGACCCCAGACTCAAAGTACCTCCCAGAACTACCAAACCATACTGTGGTGTCCATGAGAAAAGGTAAATTTGAATGAACAAGGGGGAGGTTTGGTATAACTCCACGCATTCTTAACCTCGACACCAGAGTGAGATGAATGGTCATCTTTATTCTGCAGCTGAGTTACCTCCCGCTAACCTCTGAATATGAGGATAGATGGGCCTCAGAGCCGGTCTCGACGTTTCGGAGACGATTTTGTTCGTGGCTTTCCTTAATTCGTCCAAAGGCGGGGATAGTAACTCGATTATACCATGACGGTTTCCTTCCAAATCCTTTCCAATTTATCATTTAATCAAGGACCATTTATCATTCAGCAGTATAGTCATCCAGGCTGAGAGCGTCTTTAAATCACCCACAAAAGAATTCAATACAAAGCATTACGGCATACACAGCATCCCTCGTCTCTGGTTCACATGATCTACAGTAGGTGTGCAGACCCCCCCAGCCTCCCGCAAAGCAGGGTACATTGGATTGCCCAATTCCTTGTCAACAAAGGAGGCAAGTGACGCTTCTGACCCTCACCTGGCCCCTGGTTTCCGCATTCCCTTGCAATTTCTTCCGCACCTTGTTTTATCCTCTTCGAAAAAGAATCGTGGGATCATGTGTGATGGAAGGGGTCGTCCTGCACCCCATATTGTCATGTTCCTCCCTACAAAACGTATACGTCAATAGAACCCCAGCGTGGGACTGTTTGAGACCATACTCAACACAGGAGTTATGCTAATATTTCGTACCACAGTTATATAGGCCCTCTTTATGACATCAGGGTTTTTTTTAGTCACAATTTTAAACAGTTTTGTTTACGGCAGAATTCAATACGCAAAAATTTAAGGGTGGTATGAGTAATTACTCTGGTAGCAAGTTTTCAAACCGCATTCTGTGTCTAGTTGAAGCTGTTAGGGGTGTCAGCACAATAGAAAATGCATTTTGGCTTTTGGGGGTTTCAGATTTAGGTTTTAGCATATGAAATAAAATAATACAAGCGATTCTGAAGCGTGACATAATTCCGAAATAAACAGAAATAGAAGCAAAATTTTTTTTGCAACAAATATGATGTTGAGAAATATCGAGGAAACACAGGAAGAGGTAGAACTGAAAGTGAAAATTTTAGAAAGGAGTACAGAATTTTTGATTCATTGAAAAAAAAAATTACAATTTTATGTACATGTAAAGAAAATGTATACAACAGGGCGACTGAGAATAGCATGGGAATTTGAGGAAAGAGAACTATGGGATGACCTAGAACAAGATGGTTCCGCGAATACTGGAAGATATGAAAAACAGAGGAAGGTTTTGGCAAGATATGTAAAGGAAGAGAGGAGGTTGGAGACTTTCCTGCCATCGCAGGAAGGTAGGGGAAGCTAAATACATGGATAAAGAGAGAAAAAAAAATAAAAGTGATATTTATTATTAGGCATGTTTAAGACGTGCCTAAAGCCGATAAATTATCAGATTCTGACAATTTAATATTTTCTTACGTACAAAAGCAGACTTAACGTTGTATCTACCGTGCATTTTCAAATGAGATGTGTTCAAAAATCACCAACTAATGCACATAAACTTTTCAATAGTTTATTCTTAAAATACCCCTATAATCTAATACCCCTAATCTCCACGACCCCTGAAGATGGTGGTTTAAACCACCGAAATAACGTATAGGGGTATTTTAAGAATAAACTATTGAAAATTTATGTGCATCAGTTGGTGATTTTTGAAAAGCAGACTGTTTAACGTGACTTCAAGTCAGCAGACTTTGACGCCACAAACATTTGGACGCAGGACCTCCACCAGTGGCACTGGTCGCACTGCACCAAGCGGAGTTCTTGACTCGGTACAGATCTGCTAACAGAAAAATGAGTTCCAAGCGTACCTCATGACAACCACTATCATTTTACAAAGATTTATAATCCTGTAGCTCTGATGTTATTATCATTATATTTATTTGTAATCGAGGCACGGTATATTTCAAAATTAACCGTATCGGATATAACCTCAAAATTTCGCAGTCTCTCTAACTGTTGGCAGTACAGCAGAGCGTCGATCATCCGAATGTCAATTACCCGAACCACCGCCGGTAAAAAAAAAAATTACCATATGCTGTACTTCCCAATTACTATTTACTATACTGAAATATTACTAAGCTGGTCAAAACATTTGTTTCCGATTATTGGTTTGTAAATGTAACGCAATATAGCATATAAATAGTCATACTTTGTAATTACAGGAGCTCATAATCGAATTCGGCTTTAGCTATTGTCTGGACTCACTATGTTTGATTATTCGAACTTCCTCGATCCCAGTTATTTCGGATAATCGACGCTCTGCTGTGTATTACAAATTATTTGCAAATATGTTTCTGATTAATTTTTATACAACATTTATAATGGTTGGGGCACGTTGCTTTCAGGGAGGAGGTGAGGAATAAGGTATAATTTGGCAAGCCTAGGTGTAGGTATGAGGCTAATATTAGAACGAATCTTAAACAAATACAGGGTGAGGTAACTAGTGGCAGGTAAAATACTTCAGATTTCGGTATATACAGTGTGCGATTTGTGAACATTAGAGACACTAATCTGGTTCTGGATGAGGGCCCTTCTCCGCTGAGTTGCCTGTACAGCCGTTAATACTAGGCCTGAACTTAATATTCTTCATAAATATTCATAAATATCAGTAAAATGAATTAATCTCAACTCAAAATTCACCACTGCCTGTGTGCGCCACCAGAATTGCTTATTAGTGCTTCCAGTAAATAAGCTTATCATAATGAGTACCCCTCCTCTCTGGCGTTCGCAGCCTTCGTGTGACTTCCCACTGTGAGGGGTACAGCCCCCCTCCCGTATTACATATTCAGCATCAGGGGAGTTGTTCGTACTAGACTGACCTTACAACGTCAGGCTTATTGCGTCTGTGTGTCAAGATTGCTGTGTTCTGAGACCGGGCACTGTGAACTCTGGCAGAAATTTACTGGGCTTTCGAAGGAATATACTGCCTCTACCTTCAGGGTTTCATCACGTACCCTGAAGATACACGGAGCACTTTCTTCCGAAACGTCAGTAAGTTTTTACCAGACTGCAGGTCGTCGTATTACAGGAAACAGGATCCTTCGTAGTCAGTTCTTTAAGAAACTTGCACTGGTCTTTCTTCAAACCAGTTTAAAGACTAAGACTAACCTGAATTATATTTAAAGATTCAGCTCGTACCGCGCAGTAAACACACTCCGTCTCAGTTATACAAACCAGTCAGTTAATGCTGTACAGTGAAATAATCGCTGTTTGTTCTGAGATCCACACAAATCACATAAATACACTGTGTGGGCAGAACGTAGAATTGTTGAATGTTAAACGTGGTGGTACATAGAGTGACCACTGGACTTTAAAGGCTTACACACATATACACGTGTTTTCAGACTATCAACTTGACACTCGGAATGTATACTGCTTCCATGATGCGGCGATTTACTGCTTGTAAATATAAGCGATTAATATGATATGATTATTTTAGGAATATGAAAATTAACATTTGTAGCCCTTTAAAACACTGTCTTTACTGTACATGTCACGTGCTTTGACAATTAAAACGGGCTGACTTTGAGCAGAGAAGTCGTTAAATTTTATGAGAGTCTGTGACAAAATTCGTGGACCTCAGAAAAGCAGCTACGTCAAGTTACGTACTTGTCTGACAGCAACGTGACTATATAATACAGAAAACACGAATCGATTGGCTTATTTATTAGTAATGACACGTAAAACCCTTGCGGTCTAAGGCGTGGGTCTACGGCCGCTCGCTTACTAGGATTGTGGGTTCGAATCCCACCGGGGGCATGGATGTCTGTCTCTTGTGAGTGTTGTGTGTTGTCAGGTAGAGGTCTCTGCGACGAGCTGATCACTCGTCCAGAGGAGTCCTACAGATTGTAGTGTGTCTAAAAAGTGTGTGATCGTGAAGCCTCGAAAAATGAGGCGGCCTAGGCCCCCAAGGGGCTGTCGAGCCATAGGAAAAAAAAATGGCATGTAAAACACCTGGTAACCTTGACCGTAGTTGTTCATGTCTGATGAACGTAAAATTACTGACCTCTAAGCTAAGGAAAGGCGTAACCGTGCAAGTAAATTCAGACCTTTGTAACACGGTTTCCGGAGTTGAAAATTTCGAACATCCGCTAGGTCTCCGACCGTTCTTACTTTAGACGTCTTGTGGTTTTCCTAGGCCTCTTTCAGACCAATGACACCAATTAGACCAGGACCAATTTCTTCCATATATACTTAAATTTAATTCGTCGTACCATGCGACGGCGTAAATCTAAGTTACAGACATTGTCTACACAGCCATGTAAATCTAAGGTAGAGACATTGTCTACACAGCCATGTAAATCTAAGGTACAGACATTGTCTACACAGCCATGTAAATCTAAGTTACAGACATTGTCTACACAGCCATGTAAATCTAAGGTACAGACATTGTCTACACAGCCATGTAAATCTAAGGTACAGACATTGTCTACACAGCCATGTAAATCTAAGGTACAGACATTGTCTACACAGCCATGTAAATCTAAGGTACAGACATTTTCTACACAGCCATGTAAATCTAAGGTACAGACATTGTCTACACAGCCATGTAAATCTAAGTTACAGACATTGTCTACACAGCCATGTAAATCTAAGGTACAGACATTGTCTACACAGCCATGTAAATCTAAGGTACAGACATTGTCTACACAGCCATGTAAATCTAAGTTACAGACATTGTCTACACAGCCATGTAAATCTAAGTTACAGACATTGTCTACACAGCCATGTAAATCTAAGGTACAGACATTGTCTACACAGCCATGTAAATCTAAGGTACAGACATTGTCTACACAGCCATGTAAATCTAAGGTACAGACATTTTCTACACAGCCATGTAAATCTAAGGTACAGACATTGTCTACACAGCCATGTAAATCTAAGTTACAGACATTGTCTACACAGCCATGTAAATCTAAGGTACAGACATTGTCTACACAGCCATGTAAATCTAAGCTACAGACATTGTCTACACAGCCATGTAAATCTAAGTTACAGACATTGTCTACACAGCCATGTAAATCTAAGGTACAGACATTGTCTACACAGCCATGTAAATCTAAGGTACAGACATTGTCTACACAGCCATAAATAAATAAATAAAGGCACATTGTATTCAATTTTAAAGCACGATATCCCCGTTGGCATACAGATTACAACTATATATTTATTCTTATCAATTCTACAGTCAAATCCAACACTTCGTTTTAAAAAAATACTTTTTTTGGCTACTACTTTCGGCTCATAAGAGCCATCATCAGGCCATAACAGAAACTTTAAGCTGGAAAACTTCATATGTTTTGTAAGTATGTGTAGTTACTGTTATGGCCTGATGATGGCTCTTATGAGCCGAAAGTAGTAGCCAAAAAAAGTATTTTTTTAAAACGAAGTGTTGGACCTTCCTGTAGAATTGATAAGAATAAATATACTGTTGTACACTGTATTTACATAAGTGGTTACGGTGTTTCTTAGGAAAATTGTGTTTTCATCTTTACAATGAGATATAGAAGTAGTTTGCTCATTCGGATCGTTCCTAAAACCGACAGACTTTGCTGTCACGTCCAAGAAGAAAGATGTGTTAAATTTTATATTCTGTCTAATTTAATTCGAAATAAATATTCAGATTTATGGCGTCATATTCAGATATCCTTAGGATTGAAGTCACAGTTTAGAGTGCAAATTGCAAAGTCCTGGGATGTTATAAATTGTCTGATATGCGAAGTGCATTGAATTCATTCCATACGTTTTAGGTTACCTACAGACTTTAAAAAGCCTAATGGTTACTTGATGCATCAACAGTTTTAACATTCAAAATTCTACATTCTGCCCACACTGTATTTATGTTTTTGTATTTATATTACAACAAACAGCGACTTTTGCCTTATATAACGTAAATTGATTTGTTTTTTTAACCGAGATGAAAAGTGTTTACTGCGCGGTACGAACTGGGTCTTTAAATGAAACAGTTTATGTGCTTCGTCTTTAAATGGTTAATTTGTGTAGCTGTCAGCACAGAGCGGGCTCTCCGTATTACAACTGTCCTGGTAATGACTCCAGTGCTGTTACATGGGCGAGTCTTCAACGAGAAACCGTTAAATATTCTAACACCCCCAACCCCTTTGCGAATCAGACTGAGGGGTGAAGAGTCCTGGTGATCCCCCACCCTCCCCCGGTCCGTTTCTCACGGTACACACTGGAACAATTTCCGAGGGGACGTTTCGGATAAAAAGAGGGTTCTGAATGGTAAGTCGGGGGTTGTTTTATGTAACGTATTTGTGTTAATTGATTTTATTTGGCAACTGTGTGTTGAAATTTGAAAAATATATAAACAATTTTTAGCAAGCAAGAATTTTTGATCTCAGGCCGCTGCTATCCAAATTGTCTCATTAACAGAGAAAAATTAATTTCCTACCTTCGTGACTTTAGGCTTTCGCCGCTGTGTAAATGAGATCTTCGATCTTCTGGGATGTTATGCAGAATGGATTGGTAGTTATTTACCGACGTTTAGGGACATCCCTTGAAGATGGGACCGAAAGGTTGTCCCAAATTTCGGTAACTACTATACCATGCTGCTAACATCCAGGAAGAGAGAAGATCTCAAGTTTATACGTCATAGTAAACACCCACAAATTCCATTACAAAGACTAACAAATTCATTTTATTTAGAAAAGAGTCTCAATTCTGAGAGTCATATAAAATACGTAAACTGTACCGTGTGGCAAAGCACACAATTCTTTTATATCAGAGCAGACTGTACACATAGTCAGTACCGTGCCTGATAAGCTTAATGTAATACGTTTCTTCTAACTTTATGAATTCAGAGTCTTTCTTGAATAACTTTAGTCTGCCATCTACTGGATATCGCATGTTTTATGAAACCGTGTGCAAGCAGCCCAATTAAAAAGTGAAGTTACTTGGTGAGAGGAGGTATAGCTCCACGCATTCTTAACCTCAGCACTAGATAGTGGTGAGTAGTCAGCTTCGCTCCTCAACCGCTTTGCTCTTGGAAATAAACCGGAAACCAAATGTTACCGAAAGTTAGAAGCTTGGTGGGCCCCAGTCCCAGCCTGGTATGCCCCATCCCCAGCCAGGTAGGCCCCATTCCCAGCCTGTAGGCCCCAGTCCCAGCTTGGTAGGCCCCATTCCCAGCTTGTTGGGTCCCAGTCCAGCTTGGTGGCCCCAGTCCCAGCTTGGTGGGCCCAGTCCCACCTGGTAGGCCCCAGTCCACTTGGTGAGGCCCCAGTCCCAGTTTGATTCTCTGAAGAAAAACGGATCCCTTTTGCATGCCAGGAATGAAAACCCGTTCAGCAGTGATGCAGTCGGTGGGCTGACTGGTCACTATAGTGACTGAGCTATCCCTGCTCCAAAATTAGGATCTTTAATTGCCCAGCTACTCTAATAAGCCCAGTCCCCTTTGTATACACCTGGTAAGTTACTGTAGTATTGATATCGCTACTGCAATATTAGGGTATTAGAGGGTACCGATGAAGAAACAGCAATAAAAGGCTTAAGAACCTTCTATAGCCAACTGTATTAATTTTATAGCGCTTGAGTTTTATAAATCTGCAAAATTTGATAATCGCATTAAACTACCTATTTCAGTTAACCAATGAAGTCCTAGCGCGGTCTAAGGCGTGGGTCTACGGCCGCTCGCTTGCTGGGATTGTGGGTTCGAATCCCACCGGGGGCATGGATGTCTGTCTCTTGTGAGTGTTGTGTGTTGTCAGGTAGAGGTCTCTGCGACGAGCTGATCACTCGTCCAGAGGAGTCCTACCGAATGTGGTGTGTCTCAAATGTGTGATCGTGAAGCCTCGAAAAATGAGGCGGCCTAGGCCCCCAAGGGGCTGTCGAGCAATTAAAAAAAATAAGTACAGTGAGTGTTATGGACCCCTGCTACTGCTTGCAACAGTTGCCGTCAAAGGCCAGTAAGTCCTAGGAATCTAGGTCAGACAATTAGTGCCTTATGTCATGCATACGTATATGCCTCAGTTCTGAGCAATCAAAACTGTGTAAAAAGCTAGCATAAGGGTTTTTTTGACAATAAGCTGAAACACGTTTAATTAGACGGTATGTTACGCGCTTTCATAACCAAACATGAACAGATAATGACTTATATTTGCGCTTATTTGTAGGCCAGTTTTCTTAGAAGGACCTTTTGAGGGCCACTCAGTGTCTAGTGTTTACTTTTGCCTCTGATAAATTAACGTCGTCAGCGGAAACCAGAAGCTATTTGAATTGAAAGCAGAGGCACTGAAGGTGTGTTGGATGATGGAATTGGCAGGTTAAACTTTTCAAACAGCATTCGATCCCACGCTGAGATTATATAAAACAGCCTGGGAAGCCAAAGGGGATGTGATAAGTGTCCTCTGTCATTCTTCACTTACAGGCCACATAACAAGTTCCAACTTCAAACACTGCATTACCACATACCCACACATGAGTACGGATGAAAAAAAAAAAAGCAGTTAGTATTGTCCCTAGACCCGGTAGTTGTACGATGAGGGGGTTGTAACCCCCGTCAGTGGCATGGTGAGAGGGATGTAACTCCCTATTTTACAGCAGTGGGATGACGCCCGCCTGGATTCGTGGGAACTGACGCTAAAGTCCATGCACATTACGTGGACGTCACACCTGCCTTTCCCTGTCATGACCCGCTGTCCTACCTGTTAGCGGGAAACGAACAGGGGACTCACATGGATAGAGTGTGAGGCTGTAATATCAGTGGCGGATTGCAGTCTGATAAATTAACCATTTTATCAGCACACATAAATTTGCTATACGTTTAGTCATACTGTAAAACCTTCGTGATGGGAATTATTCCCCTTCCCAACGTAGGCACTATTTTGGATCTCCCCGCGTTGATTGGTATTTCGTATATAGTTTCTTATCGGAGAATGGCAGAAATCCCTTGACAGACTGCCCAAAGAAACTGGTGTAAAATTTAAGAAGAAATTTCAAAATTTTCTAGTACCCCCCCCCCCCTCCCCCGAAAATAAAGTCTTTACATTTATTCGTCATTGTTTTCAGAGATACGAGTGTGATGGATGGACAGACTATTGAAAAATATATTTGTTCTTGATTCTTGATCGTCAGTTTAGTGTTAAGATCAGTACAAATAGTGACACGTATGATTTATATTTCGGAGGGGCTAACTTCGAGCCCCGATTAAAACCCCGTGTAACCTGACTTTGTCGTAGTACTTCTCAGTAACGTTTAGAGACTGCAATGATGTACGTTGCATTTAGATATGACTGGCTACATCCTCGTTCTTCTCCTCACAACGTATAAGATAATATCTTTATCAAAGGCGTACTGAACGTTAACCAACTGACAAAAGAAAACTCTGAAATTACTTCCCATTGTTTACATACATATATAATATACATTCCATGGATCCATATATTTCGTCACAAACAAAGGATTGGACAATAAGTCATAAACAAACAAAATCATACATAAAAATGAACATTGCAAAATGCTTTAAATATTCTATGTGCAGTCTTAGACGTCAGTATTATAGGTTAACAGTACTCATAAGAAATTGATGTACAGAGTAAAAGGAGTGTGCATTTAAGTATCTTCTTAGTGCTGCTTTAAATTGTGCCTTTTCATTCTTAAGATTTTTTATATTACACGGTAAGCTATTGAAGATCCTGATATCTGTATTCAAAGGATCACTGCTTTGAAGCCAGAAAGTCTTGCAGCAACACAATCAGTAATTATGCATTAAGTTCTTCTTTAAGCATTTCAAGCTTAAAGAACTGAAGACACTCATTTCGCGAGTGGGAGAAAGATCGTCGGTTTTTTAGTATGCGACCGCTTGTCCTTCTGATAACAGTAGTATTAAGATGAAGCCAGAAGTTTGTCTAAATAATATTTAGATATTTAATTCCTACCGCGCAGGGAACACGCTGCATCTCCATTACTAACACTGATACAGTTAACATTATTTACGGAAATAGTCTCTGATTTTTCACATTGTTGACACCGTGCATCTTCGTCATATTAAATTAAGTTATAAACCAACCGATGCACACTAAAACCACTTTTAAGTAGCTTTATTATAAAATTGTTAAAATTTACCCCTACACGTGTTTCGATCCTAGGATCATCGTCAGGGGGTTTCTTGTTAAAAGCTACAGTCACTTCAACACATGATTTAAAATATTCTATCAGCACTTTGAACCATAAGTTAAAATCTTGTCAATAGATTCGCTAAAAGTTGTAAAATTATAAAAACACTGTAGTTAGTAGAATTGTGGAACTGCTGGCGTGTGGTTACACTCCACCGTAGTACTCCTCACCGCACAACACGTAGTACACTCCGCTCCACGAAAAAACATTTCATATGCTTTTAATACCACACGCCAGCAGTTCCACAATCTACCATCTACAGTGCTTTTATAATTTTACAACTTTTAGAGAATCTTTTTACAAGATTTTAACTTATGTTTCAAAGTGCAGATAGAATATTTTAAATCATGTGTTGAAGTGACTGTAGCTTTTAGCAATAAACCCCCCTGACGATGATCCTAGGATCGAAACACGTGTAGGGGTACAATTTTAACAATTTTATAATAAAGCTACTTAAAGAGTGGTTTTAGTGTGCATCGGTTGGTTTAAACTTAATTTAATAGTCTGTGATTATTTAGACAATGTGTTCACGCCCACTAATTCGCTACCTGTAAATCGCGGTGATTTTTATCGGTAAAGCAGGCAGTGTCTATAGTAACTACTGAGCTTCAAGGGGTTGAGTCACTTCCAAATTTGGTACAAACGTTGTTAAATTTTTTACGAACCAGGTGTAAAATTGAAGCTGATGCAGTAACTAGAGTTCATATACTGCAAAAATTATATATGGGGTCTTAATTTTGCAGAAAAACAATTTGAGAATTATTAACCTGAAATACTGCCGGAGCACCCAAACGTTGAAATTTGGCTTTGAGGGCCAAGATGCGAGCGTGGGGTCAGAAAATAAGTTTTCAGTGCTCATATTTTGGGTTATTTATTTTAGCTCTAATAACAACAGTTCACATTTAATTTTACATTTATCCCACTGCATTTCCACATAGTCCCCGCCATAACTGAGGTATTTATAATATCGTGAGATGAGCTTTTCTATTGCTTGTTATTATCAGTTCGTGTCCTGTGTTATCAGCTGTCGTATTACAGCAGTTTCCAACTGGCTATCAGCTTTATATTTGTGTTTTGAGATGACACATCCCCTTGTGTTTTCAGTTGCAGACATATTTTCTCAAAATCAGTCATTCACAACATATAAGACAGGATAAAACATGCAACATGTTTCGGCTGATTAATCCATCATCAGGCCTTTTTTGAGAAAATTAAAATACATCAATACTGCAATAGGCGTGAGATCTCCAACTTTACAGTATAATAATAAATTTTAAATGTATCCAAAGAAATTTTCTGAAAAAAAATGTTTACACAAGAAGACTTGATAATTGAATAGAAATGACTATGTTATATGTAGTGTATGATTTTGAGAAAATATGTCTTTAAATTTGTGGTCACAAAAAACAGATGACAATCGTTAGGGGACAAATTTCTGTGTTATAATTAAATGGGTGTAGGTTCTTTGACAAGGAAATTTTAAGCCATGTAAAGGAATTTTCTGAACACACCGCCATATATTCGTCTTTTTTATGTTATGTTGCACTGTATGAGTATTTCTTTGGTCTGACCAGAAGTGACGTCACGTAAATTGGTACTTTTTTTTTACTGGATAAGTTTGTATGTTCCAAAGCTTCACATTATGTCATTTACGCCATGTTTTAAGGAACATGAAACATTTTTCTGCTAAGACCTTGTAACATTAACATTATTTAACAATTAAAACAGTACTATACATCGCTTCTGCTCAGTCCGTACTGTGGAAAAGGAATGGCGGCTATGATGAATAATACAGCCTCGATACATCGTACCGGAAAAATAACACTCAATAAAGACCCTTTATTTGCATGCCCTAACAATCAGTTAGGCCTGTATTTTGGCTCTCTTACCGCTTCAACCAGATTTGAGAACCGGTGGATGTTGCTCTAATTTCTACAGCACGGCAGTTTTATGAATCACGTCTTGTGATAGGCTGTGTTTACTTATAGGTCTGTTGGTATCCGTTATGAAGAAGTGTTTACTTATAGGTCTGTTGGTATCCGTTATGAAGAAGTGTTTACTTACAGGTCTGTTGGTACCCGTTATGAAGAAGTGTTTACTTATAGGTCTGTTGGTACCCGTTATGAAGAAGTGTTTACTTATAGGTCTGTTGGTACCCGTTATGAAGAAGTGTTTACTTATAGGTCTGTTGGTACCCGTTATGAAGAAGTGTTTACTTATAGGTCTGTTGGTACCGTTATGAAGAAGTGTTTACTTATAGGTCTGTTGGTACCGTTATGAAGAAGTGTTTACTTATAGGTCTGTTGGTACCCGTTATGAAGAAGTGTTTACTTATAGGTCTGTTGGTACCCGTTATGAAGAAGTGTTTACTTATAGGTCTGTTGGTACCCGTTATGAAGAAGTGTTTACTTATAGGTCTGTTGGTACCCGTTATGAAGAAGTGTTTACTTATAGGTCTGTTGGTACCCGTTATGAAGAAGTGTTTACTTATAGGTCTGTTGGTACCCGTTATGAAGAAGTGTTTACTTATAGGTCTGTTGGTACCCGTTATGAAGAAGTGTTTACTTATAGGTCTGTTGGTATCCGTTATGAAGAAGTGTTTACTTATAGGTCTGTTGTTACCCGTTATGAAGAAGTGTTTACTTATAGGTCTGTTGGTACCCGTTATGAAGAAGTGTTTACTTATAGGTCTGTTGGTACCCGTTATGAAGAAGTGTTTACTTATAGGTCTGTTGGTACCCGTTATGAAGAAATGTTTACTTATAGGTCTGTTGGTACCCGTTATGAACAAGTGTTCCCTGTGAAATGGGAACTGAAGTTTAAATACGTATAAACGTGACCTTTAGGTTTACAGTGCTGAAGGAAAGCCATTCTTTCCTTAAATTACTCGATTTAGTAAGCAATTCAAATGTTTATTGGTTGTTTTAATGATTTCTGTTGATTGCTGTTGAGATTCTTGTGTCTTATGGGGTCAAATTTTATGTTTAAATTTAAAGGATAAAAGACGAAGCACACGCAATTTATATCACCCTCTTAATCACAAATTTCACCTTAATAATACACAAAATTTCAAATCCCACCCCACGCACAACAAAGTCTGTCCCCGTTATGAAATCTAGCTGGTTCATTGTTTAGCGAACTGATGGGTATTTAGTGTAGAAACATACCACACACATAAATGCACTGTGGAGACAGAATGCTGACGTTCTTTATGATAAAGCAGGTGGTACATATAGTAACCATACCGCTGTAAGGATTTGATTCGTTTGGGGGTTCCCGCAATTTTTGTCGATTTACCAGCGGAATGAATCAGGCAGGCCAGGCGATGTCCGTTTCGTTTACTGATCCCAGTACTTGACGCCTGGTCTACGAAACTGGTTAGCCAGTGACGTAAGGCGTGTTGTTAGAAATATATTTGGTCATCTTAAGATTCTGGTTGTGGGTTCGATACCCTTTGGGGTTTGCAGTGTTTGTGTAATTGTGTCTGGAAGAATATTCAACACGTAATAAACTTGTAATATGAAAACCGGACATACGACGCCATTTAGACAACAGTGAGGGGTAACTTAGGAACATTGGGTCTGGACATACGACGCCATTTAGACAACAGTGAGGGGTAACTTAGGAACATTGGGTCCGGACATACGACGCCATTTAGACAACAGTGAGGGGTAACTTAGGAACATTGGGTCCCGACATACGACGCCATTTAGACAACAGTGAGGGTAACTTAGGAACATTGGGTCCGGACATACGACGCCATTTAGACAACAGTGATGGGTAACTTAGGAACATTGGGTCCGGACATACACGCCATTTAGACAACAGTGAGGGGTAACTTAGGAACATTGGGTCCGGACATACAACGCCATTTAGACAAAAGTGAGGGGTAACTTAGGAACATTGGGTCCGGATCGTCGCCATTTAGACAAAGTGAGGTAACTAGAACATGGTCCGACATACGTCGCATTTAGACAACAGTGAGGGGTAACTTAGAAACATTGGGTCCGGACAGGAGGGTCAGGGGTTCCCTTCGCTGTCAGTGCCACTAACCTGACAGACGTTACATGCAGTCCGTAGACCGCCTATAAAATTGACGTTCGCAAAAGTGTGATAAGTTTGTTACACTCTGCCTCTATTTATACTTACCATATTATAATTATCTTCACTCCCTTTATATTGTACAATTTCGGGCGACGTTTCAGTGTTTGTGAGTGTGGTTTATGTGTGTAATTATTATGGGTTTCTGGTTTATGAGGCCGCGTGTTCTAATACAGAGACCAAGGTCTTGGTGGTTGTCTGCGTTTTCAGATTATGAGATGGAAGCATTATAAAAATCAGATTTTAGTGTCTTCATGGAAGTTTTTTCTCCATATGTTGATAACTACCTACCAGAGTGTACGGCGTCACATTCCAGAATACAGTAGCGTTGATGAAGATTCGTAACTTTTTATATCTTCGGCGCTTCATTTTCCTCCGTACACACTATTAATTCGAAAAATTTTTATTCATAGCCATGTTTCGCTAAGAAGGCTACTCATCAGTTATATTATATCTGTACACGAAATGATTGTAACTGTGTTAGATGAAACAGGAAAAACTCTTCAATGCGAAATTAGCTTGGTGGCCAACATATTACATTTCCTGTTAATGGTGCCGTGGCGCAGTTGGTTGAGGCACCGCGCTACAAGCCGGAAGGTCGCGGGTTCCATTCCCGATGTTGTCATTGGAATTTTTCATTGACTTAATCCTTTCGCCGACTATGTCCCTGGTTTCAACTCAGCCTCTAACAGAAATTAGTACCAGGAATATTTCCTGGGGGTAAAGGCGGCCGATGCGTAGAGTTGACAACCTTACCACCTTCATGTGCCGATTGTCTAGAAATTGTGGGAGTTTTAACCTCCTGGAATCCTCAGGGCTTGTTGAGGCCTGTAATGGGATTGCTTTACCTTTACCTTTACCTTTACCAGTTTACCAAGTTATTTACAGCAGTCGTCTCTTGTCCTAGAGAACGCAGTTCGTGTTACTAAGTAATTACATCCACAATTCGAAGAGGACACGTAATTAAGTTATAATTTCGTATGTACGTTTACACGCCACTGTCTGTTGAGCCATCATATGGGTGTGTTGAATGATTGGACAGAGGAGGAGGTAGCGTTGAAGATGGAAACTGCACGAACAGGACAATGGCAAGTTGGGAGAGGAAGTGTGGGAACTAGCAGAAGGCAGCTGATGGAAGAGAAGAAGGAGAGTGGAGGAGGATGGGTTGGAGCGAGGAGACTGAGGTGCCGTCGGCAATAAAGCGACGCGCCTTAAGTCCTGCTCTACCAATTCAAAACCGGAAGGAAAAACTGGCAGGCATATTCTAATAGACGATAATGCTGAGGGCACAGAACAAAAGACAAAAAACGGCATTGTTTAGCGGTGCTTTATTTTTATTTGCAGTCCACTGTGTTTACAAAGGTAATAGCAAGAGGACATATAGCGTTAAGATCCTTGCGTCAATAGTTTGAAGAGAAGCAAGCATCTTCTCAGAGTATAAATATGTTTATTTGTAACACAGTAGCACCACTGATGTCTAGCTCCATGGAAGAGAATTCGTTTTGAACAGAAAAATTTCTCACCTAGACGGAAAAATTTCTGTAAATTTTTTTATATCATATATACCGTGCATTAAATCTAAATTTCTGTAAGACTCATTACTGCCTTAACCCTCTATTATATTCTCCACCAGGTTTCACATTAAAAAAAAAAATTCTGCATTCTGCCCGCAGAGTGAATTCACGTTTTTTTAATGGTTGTTATAACAAAGAGCGAGTATTTCTCTACACAGCATTACATTATCGGTTTTTATAACCCAGGCTTAGTGTGTTTACTGCGCGGTACGCAATGAACCATGAATAATTCAGATTTAGTATTTAAGGAGTTTATAAGACAGGCTCAACAGTCCCTTTTCTGAACAAAATGGATCAACTGCACACCGCAACACACAATGTCTTTAACCATTTAAACCTACAGACTACTCTGTATGGCCAGATTTATCTCAAGCTCTGCGTTTTGTCCACAGAGTATATTTATACCTACTGTATCATTTTGCAAGAAAGTGCTATTATTTTCCTATGCAGCATTTACCGACTGGTCTCTCGACTGCAAGCATACTCTGTTCCCTGTGAGGTAAGAGCTAAATATTTATGTGTAATATAGATTAATCTTGTCTTCAAATGGCGAAGTTCTGCTTAAATATTATACATCTTCCCGTCTAAGTCCAGATTTCCATGACCGTTCTTACCTTCCGAGTTTCTGTTTAGAATTCATATACAGTGATACCTCGGCTAACGAAGATAATTCGTTCCGGAATCACATTCGTTAGCCGAAACGTGAGCAACTTTCTGCTTCCCTTGGGTTTGTCGCTTACTTTTTTTGGTTGGTGGGTCTCCCCTATGTGATGTGGTCAGCTCATCTCTTTGTCACACACATACAGACGGAAAAGATAAGCTCCTGGAATGGGCCGACCGTTCATGTTTGCTGCTTTATGTTAGCGCGAGCATCCACTAAAACATTCGTTAGCCGAATCCATATTCGTTAGCCGAGTCCGAAAAACAGCGAAAAAAATCTTCGTTAGCCGAAAATTTCGTTAGCAGGGTCACTCGTTAGCCGAGGTATCACTGTATTTATCATCTCCCTCATGCGTTTTACAGGCCTCCCCAATCTTATCTTCTACCAGTGCTTTATCAGAAGCAATGTGTCTCAAGTGGTCAGGTTTTCGACCTGTGTTCCGGATCATTCCGGTTCTAGTTTCGGCCAGGGTACTCAATATTCTGAGTGGTTTGTGGTTTTCCTCAGTCCCTACACACAAGTCCCCTGATAGCTGGCTTTTTCTTAAATTAGGCTTTGACCGATTCCTTCCACGAACCTTCCCCTTCATCATTAATGTGTCGGTGTACAATTGAACGCTATATGCTAAGCTTCGGACAGCTTCGATAAATGAACCTCAAATAAATGAAAAATTTACGTTTCATAGCAAATGCGTGGGTTATAAGACTATGTAGAAATGTCTGACTTTAAGGGAATTAAAGGAACAGTTTCTGACTGCGACCGACCAGCCACCTGTCACTCTTATCAGGTACTATAATCGCGTGTAACGTGCGCGACTTTCAACAGAACAAAACTCTTGATTTGAGAGGAACTGATTTAGAGATTACCTTTGAAGGTATCCGTTACGTCGGCGACGTTAAATTGAGCACAACCGATAGATCGTAGCAAATCAGATATGAAATGATTTTGAGCTGGTAATTGGATGATACCTAAAGTCAGCTGCAGAGTTCTCTGAAACGCCCCTGATCGTGGGAAGCTGAACGCTGTAAAGCACTGCTCGCCTCTAAATCATTGTACAGCTGAGGTAGACGAAACTGTTAGGTTGTCTTCGGACCAATGAGGATTGGTGATGCAATCTGAGCAGCATGTTCGTAAGGGTGACATGTCAATGCGGTCACTTGGAAATGAAAAGACTTACGTGTTTCGAAATGTTACAATGGCTCAGTTCCCCGCTGATAATCTACAGTCTTGTAGTGAAAACAAGACACAAACCGAAGTATAATATTGTACTAGTGAAGAGAGAGTGTTTTTAGCTGCGTTAATTTGCTATTATTCTGTACACTGAAGGTGAAGGCTTCTGCAGTTATGCATATTAGCAGGCGGTTATGAATAGAAGTATAAGATGACAGGAGTTTAATGTGTGCTTCTGTTGCTGCTAAAGTGTAAGCTTTGCCGAAATATTTCCTGTTTATAGCAGCATTAATTATGATGAAATCAAGGAGGAGGAGATGGGAGGAGCATGTGGCACGCATGGGAAAGAAGAGAAATTTATACAGGGTATTTCTGGTAGGGGGTTGAAGAAAAAAAAAGAGACTACTTGGAAGACCTAAGTGTAAATGGAAGGATAATATTAAAGTAAGTTTTTACAAATCGGGTGGGAGAATGTGGTCTTCATTCATGTGGCTCAGGATGTTAGTGGACGTAATTAAGAAATTTCCTGGTTGCATAAAATGCGGGGAATTTCTTGACTAGCTGAGTAACTGTTAGCTTCTACAGTGGGGCTTTGCTCCGTGTAGTTACAAGTTGTAATGCAACTAAGAATATACGTGTATTGTTGTTCTATAAAGTTGCTTTGTGTCTTTCGGGCAATATGCCTTACGTGCCGCCTCAGAAATCGCGACAAGTAACGAGACACATCCTATAATAAGCAAATTATATTTGCGATTTATTTGACCTTCCGGCGTTAAGAAGCAGGACGATGTTTGGAGGCATCTGGCGAAGAAAAGCTGCGTTTTATGAGGAGGCAAGTACGGTCACTATACATATCTTGGTACAGTCTTAACAAATAAAAATGAATTAAGACCAGAGATTGAAAAAAGAATTACAAATGCAAATAGAGCATACTATGCACTTCTTCCTTTACTAAAGAGTCAATCAGTACTTAGAGCAGAAAAAGTTAAAATTTATAAGACATTAATAAGACCTGTGGTAACATACGGAGCAGAAGCGTGGACATTGAATAAGGACATTGCTAAAGGGCTGGCAGTTCTTGAACGAAAAATTTTGAGCAGAATATTTGGGGCAATTAAAGTAAATGAAAATTGGAGAAAGCGACATAACAAGGAACTAAAGCGGGTGTTTGGAGATTTAGATATACTGTCATTTGTTAGAATAAGTCGTCTCAAATGGATTGGTCGTGTTAACAGAATGGAGAATAAAAGAACAGTAAGTCAAGTATTTAATAATAATCCCCAAGGAAGTCGACCAAGAGGACGACCAAGAAACAGATGGTGGAATTGTGTACAAACAGACATTAAGAAGTGTAAAATTAACAACTGGAAAGAAAGGTCAAAGAACAGAGCTGACTGGGAAAGGGCCATTAAGGAGGCGAAGGTCCGTATTGGACTGTAGTGCCACCGAAGAAGAAGAAGAAGTACGGTCACTGTCTTTCAAGAACTTTTTCTCAATTTGGCGACTTTAACTAAGTTACGTGCGTATGACAAAGTGTGTTTTTAACAACGTCTCTTTGCGGATTTATGCTAATAATAGAGAGTCTAAGATACGACAGGTCCTTGCGTAATTCCACTGTAAACAGATTTTCAAGAAATATGATGTGAATATCATGCCACTGTATATTAACCCACATTTGTATTTCTCTTCTTCTCTCTTCTCCAGTGGCTCGACAGCCTTATATAGGCCTGGGCCTCCTCGTTTCGTCGAGGTTTCATGATTACACTCAGATAAACCGTCTCTACGACGGACTCCTCTGAACGAGTGACCAGCCCGTAGCAGAGACCTCTACCTGACAACACACAACACTCACAACAGACAGACATCCATGCCACCGGTGGGATTCGAACCCACAATCCCAGTAAGCGAGCGGCCGCAGACCCACGCCTTAGACCGCACGGCCACTGGGATCGGCATTTGTATTTACTGATTTCCAACTATCATTATCAATACCATCATGGCGGTCGAATTAGAGCGCACTGACGTAAGCAACTGCAATAGATTCTTTTTTGAATAAGTATTTTACCAAGTCACTTCCTAATTTAGCAGCTCATTTGACCCAAAGATCATTAAAAATGGTACAGGCCTATTGTTCTGAATGATAGCAACTCAAGGTCACTAACAGTCACGAGGTCTATTGTCCTGCATGTTAGCGAGTCAAGATCAATGACAGTCTAACAAGTCTATTGCTCTGTATGTTAGCAACACGAGACGTATGTTAGCAACCACGACTAACGCGATCTCTTCGCCTAACAGAACAAAAGTTTCTCACGGTGTTTGAAACCAAAACTCCAGAAGAATGCTTGATTGTAGAAAGGGGTTCTGATGTTTGCAATACAGAAAATTTCCTCCAGGGTTCTAGCTTTTGATCTGTATTTGATAGGTGCCGGGTTTGAATCTGAGTCGGTTCGCCTGATAATCTGACTGAAGATTTTTCTTGGCGTTGATAGATCGTTCCTGAAAAATTCCTGGACAATACTTTAAATTATTCCACAACGGATTGCTTTCAAATTTCCTCCAATTCATTACGCACTAATTAACTTATCATTCAACGCCGTGTATTCTGACCTAGCAATCGTGTCGTTAAATTAATCGTAAATATATATAAAAAGAAATAAGAAAGTACCTAAATCTGTAGTCACTTAACACTGCCCTGCTAGTTAAGCACATACATTCCTTGTGATCTCTTCGTGTCATCAAATGTATGCTGCTTGACCCACCCATCTCATTCTCCTTGTCTAGGAAGATGAACAGAGCAGATAATATGAGAATTCTCGTAATGAATAAATTTATTTTTTTTAAAAGAATACGGTATATGTCACTATACCAAAGAGATTCCGTCGTACTAGACACAGCTGTGGAGGAAAGATGTGCTTAAGACTCGAAGTGACGTTACTCGTAATGTAAAGGTATGCGAAATTGATCTTAACAGAAGTGTGTTACACCAATGCGTTAGTGACTGGCAAGGTGACAGATATTAGTTCTTGTATTAGCCTTCCAAATTACGGTTAGGTCACGTAGGTATGTTTCGTCACAAAATATTTATTTAGCTCTCTGTAAGAAGGGCTTAAGTCATATTTTTGTCAATTTTGACTTACACTTTAGGCGGTCGAAAGCGGGCAGTGTTAAAACTCAAGGAAAAGAAAACGACGCCTTTGTATAAAGGTCCGCAGTCAAAATAGTTATTTCGTAATGAAGTTTTACATATGCCATGTAATGTAGCAGTCAAATTCATAGTCCGAAGGTCTTGGCATCCTGTTCTTGACAGGTTATTCTCACTGATAATTGGGTAAATTTCCTCCTTTTCCTTAGGCAAGTATTGTTACAATAACTCAAAGTAGGCCACAACCATTTCCTAGCTTCCTCCCACATTATTTCCAATTCATTACTCTCTATTCACCCTATCACTCGTCGCTGTCAGTTGTTCATCGGAACCACTGACAGCGTCGTCGAACTAACCACAAATACAACGTGTAAGTAACAAATAAACAAATAAACCTACCTCACTTAATGCTCTTGACGTGGTTGAGTGAATGGGTGAGTCACATCCCGGTTCGATTTTTATCGAAAATAATCGATAGTAATTAATAAATAAATTATAGTTTATTGTTTGGTATGCCGATCCCAGTGGCCGCGCGGTCTAAGGCGTGGGTCTTCGGCCTCTCGCTTACTAGGATCGTGGGTTCGAATCCCACCGGGGCATGGATGTCTGTCTGTTGTGAGTGTTGTGTGTTGTCAGGTAGAGGTCTCTGCGACGGGCTGGTCACTCGTCCAGAGGAGTCCTACCGACTGTGGTGTGTCTAATGTGTGTGATCATGAAGCCTCGACGAAACGAGGAGGCCCAGGCCCATATAAGGCTGTCGAGCCATACAAAAAAAATGGTTTGGTATCGATAGTAATCTATCAATATCTATTATTATCATCGATTATAATCGATCAGTATCGATTACCCTCGATGGTTGCAGTGTTTCAATTGAGTAGGGCGCGTGAATATTGTGGTAGCCCATCATATAACACGCAAGTTAGCTGTCGTTTCGCTTAATTAGGCACCGTGCCATCAAAACGTAACGGAAAGTTGAAGTATAGCGCCAGTGTTTCTCAGTATTCGCCAGTCACATTAGGCCGTTGTACACCCCCGAGGAACGAGCCACCACTGATTGGATGGAAGATTGAATAGGGTCCAGACCTGCCGCCACCGGAGAGTCGAACTGCGATTTGTCGGTGATATAGCTGGTAGCCTAGTTACTATACTGATAGCTAGCTAGCTATACCTACCTAGATAGATAGATATATAGGTAGATAGATAGATAGATAGTAATAAGTAGATAGATACACGGATGGACAGACGGACGGATGGGTAGATGGATGAAAGGACGGATGGTTGGGTGGGTGGATGATTGGATGGAAGGGTGGATGGAAGGACGGTGGTTGGGTGGGTGGGTGGATGGATGGAGGGAGATGGATGGATAGATGGATGGACGGATGGTTGGGTGGATGGATGACTGGATGGATAGATGGATGGTTGGGTGGATGGATGGCTGGATGGATGGATGGATGGAAGGAGATGGTTGGGTGGTGGGTGGATGGATGGATGGATGGATGGAAGGTATGGATGGACGGGATGGTTGGGTGGATGGATGACTGGATGGAAGATGGATGTTGGGGATGGATGGCTGGATGGATGGATGGATGGACGGATGGTTGTGTGGATGGATGGCGGATGGATGGATAGACGGATGGTTGTGGTGGATGGATGACTGGCTGGATGATGGATGTGAGGACGGATGGATAGATGGATGGATGGTATGGTGGATGGATGGCTGGATGGATGGATGGCTGGATGGATGGATGGATGGAAGGACGGATGATGGAAGGACGGATGGATGATGGACGGATGGAGGGTTGGATGGATGGATGGTGGATGGATGGATGGATGGATGGATGGATGGATGGATGGAAGGAGGATGGTGGAAGGACATGGATGATGGAAGGACGGATGGATAGGTGGATGGATGGTGGGATGGATGGATGGAGGACGAATGGTTGGGTCGGTAGATAAATAAACAAATTATAAACTGACTTACTCCGTTCTTACTGGGCAGTAAATGTCTGTAAGACCTGTCTGAACCATTGCAAACAAGTCTGCTTTCATATTCGAATCGCAGCAATAGCACTCTGTCACAGTTGCACTCGTGATCTATTGAAGGACAAGAGTATTTAGATGTTGCATTAACAATTGCAGTGTATATCCGATGCACTCAGATCGTGTGAGCTGATACACGTACATGTATGGCGACATGGCTGCGAAGTGCAAGCAAATTCGTTACGTCGCACAGTGTGAAAAATTACTCTGACCTCAGAATTTGACGTCGACTTAACTTCAGACAATTCATGTCACCCTACATCGATACAGCGTCGTAGCCACAAACAGACACAACCGAGCGTCGCATTAGAACGTTTCGTATTCCGCATATATAGGGATCGATTCTCGATTCGGACGTTGGATATCCTAACGGGTGTGGTTTGTCTAATTACCTAACAAAATTATGGGAACAGTGTCTTCAAAGTATGCCACAGCCACTGTGTTTGACGTCATATCAAAACCGTTCTATTAAATGCAATAAAGTTTAGTTTCCAAACAAGTTATGTTGTCCCTGTGCACGTCGTGAAGGCATATAGGAGGAGCAGAGGTATAGCTCCACTCATTTTAAACCTGTGCGATAGATGGGAGTGGTTAATTTCATGACCCGACCGCTTTTACCCCGGGAAAGAACTCATTTAATAGGAGGCTGAGTGGGCATCAGAGCCGGTCTGAACGATTTGAAGAAAAGTCTCTTACCCACTCCGGGAATCTAATCGCGGATCGTCCCACCCGTAGCCCGGCTCCCCTGTAGTTCCTAATCTGTTGTAAATAAATTAATAAAGGATGACACAACACTTCAGAAATTATTACCAGTCTTACTACGGTCGTCTGTGTTATGATACATTATAACCTGTGAGTGGTAACCAACGTTTCGATGCAAAATTCTGCTTCCATCATCAGGGTGAATTTCATAAATAAGAAAAATCAGTACCTCGGCAGTCGTCATTCTATAAACAATGTTCAATGTGGCCCAAGTTTTTATGAAGTTGATTACCACTTCCCTAACAGCATGGTATACATAGTCAGTTGTGTTTCTTCAGCGGATTCACTGAACTCGAGGACTCATCTGCATGAATCAAGGACTTCCCACTGATACTCTTTAACTTCTTCAGCAGGTGGGCCGTCTGAATTCTACTGCTTTATGTTGCACAAGAACGAGATTCGCATCTGTTTCCTCTTGTAGCTGGTATAATTAAAATCAGTGGTCTCCATCCATACTGACAAGAATATGGAGTAGGTTTCATGTTTGAGTGTTCTGTGTTAGGTCCAAGGTAGAAAACAGGAAAGTGAGATTAACGTTTTGTTCCTTCAAGGCCGTTTGTTGCCGGGCTCTTTATCTCGGAGACACGGGTTCGATTCCGGGCAATTCCGTGTGAGATTTGTGCTGCTGAAAAGTGGTAATGGACAGAGTTTTCTCCGAATGTGTCTGTTCCCTTTCGATAGTATTATTCTACCAGTGCTTTATACTGATATTCATGCTGATCCTATCAGAAGGACAAGCGTGCAGAGTCTGTGGTCTCCAAATAGAGCACTGCTCGTCCGGAAATAGGGAATATTAGAAAGTAAAGGAAGAAAGTAGAGGAAAAATGAGAATAAGGGACGTCTCTTATCATTCATTCATTCATTCATTCATTCATTCATTCTGTTGCTGTCTTACGACAGGTCCGTAGCCTCTTCAAAGCGAGTTCTCCACAGATGCGATCTAGTGCTTCCTCTTTCAATTTCCAGTAACTTCTCTTTTGCTTAAGGTCATCCAGTAGCTGCTTACGTCTTTCTCCTCGTCTTCCTGTCATTTCTATCCTTCCTCTAACTTTCCTTCAATCACGTGTTTCAGAAGGCAGTTTCTACGCAAGATGTGACCAATCCAGTTAGCCTTTCTTATTTTTATTGTATGTACGATATTCCTCTCCTCCTTGACTGTATGTAATACTTCTTCATTTCTCACACGATCGGCCCAACTGATCTTCTCCATTCTTCTCCAGCACCACACCTTTATTCTTTTTATTTTTTCCATCATATGTTTACCAGAAGGACGAGCGGGAACTTCGCAGAAACGAACAGATCATTAAAATTTTCTGTTTCTCTGTAATAAATGTAGTGCCACATTCATTACTCTCTCTCTCCCTCTAGACTTTAAAGCCGCGTAGGTTGTTAGAAGTGTACCGACGTTTCGGCTGATCTTCCTGCCTCCATTCTCATCTACCCTATGCTGCGTTACATCCAAGAATATATCAGTCTTTAGTAAACGCACAAGTTACTCTTGTCAGGCGTGCTGATGAAAAATTCAGAAATTTTCTAGTTAAATAGCTTTGTCGGAACTGTTGCGGTGTCCCAAGTAAGTAATCTTGCTTAGAGCTGCAGAACTTCAGTCATTATTCCGAGTTCTTGCCACTAACCACACAGCCACACGAAATGTTCCTCTCCAACAGACCAGAGAGTCTGCTCCCTGTTCCTCGCTACTGAACACCGCACTCGCGGATGGATCCGTCGTACAAACAGCCAATAGGAAGACCAACTCATGGTTGTCTGTTTTTTTTTTGTCGTCCTCTTCTACCTACTCCGGTTTCCCGTTTCAGTGTCGAGGTTGTAATTTTCTTTTGATCACACTGAGAGACACACCACAGTCGGTAGGACTCCTCTGGACGAGGGATCGGCTCGTCGCAGAGGCCTCTACCTGACAACAACACACAACACTCACAAGAGACAGACATCCATGCCCCCGGTGGGATTCGAACCCACTATCCCAGTAAGCGAGCGGCCGAAGACCCACGCCTTAGACCGCACGGCCACTGGGATTGGCTGTCTGATAAAATTATGACGCTATATTCCCGACGCTCAATCAACTACAGCGATTATTTAACACGGAATTATGTGAATAGATTATTGCATTCTGTAAATTTGAAAGGATGATTAACAGTTGAACATAAGATATTTAAGGGAAGCCATGGTTTGAGATTGTAAAGCTATGAAATCTTCATGGTGGTGAAGATGTGTATTGGGGCCTTCTGGGTTATAACAACGTGTACTCTGGCATGTGGTACAGTACAGTAAAGTAATGTTGTTCCTGTGTACGCTACAAAGGCTTTTGTGGGAGTGGCGATATTCCTGACCTTGGCATTTCATCAGTGTTTCACAAACATTTTTCTGTGGAAGGACCCTGAGAATATTTTTTCATGTCTCGAGAAACCCCCCTACCTATGAAATCGTTTACAGGCCATAAATTGAGAGCAGAGAGGGAAAGTCAATTACTGCTAAATTATTTTCAAGAAATTTTATTTGTAAAGAACTGATATATATGTAAATACGTCAGCTTACATTGTAAAAAATTAGAGTATTTTTTTATTTTTTTTTATTATCTAATCTTTTTCCAGATATCGAAATGAAATTTACTTAAACATCACAATAAAATCCACATTCAAATCAATATAAGGTTTACATTCAGTGTGACCTTGAGATTGCTTCTTTTTGCACAAATGTTGGATTCTTGGCCGAACCTTGACAAATATACTCGCAAATTTTTCCCGGACAGACGGAAGATGCTATCTTTCTTCATTTTTGATATTTGTCTTACGTGAGAAAGCTCGTTTAAAATTTTGATTTATTTATTCCACGATTTCTCGCAGACCACCTACCGACGTTGTGTAAGACCCTGTTTGGGAAACACCGGAGTGCCAAGCAAGCGACTAATCCCCATCTAGTGACTAGAGGAAGGCGAGTGTTCTCGCCTCGCCCGCTTTACCTTCGGAGGAAAGGGCCCGCGGTGTGCACTGAATAGTAGGCTGGACGGGCCCCAGAGCCGGTCTGGACGTTTGGGAGAACAGAACAGGGCAGGCATTGTACGTATAAACGTAACATTGAGGCGCGTTCGCGTAACCATTGTTGCTATGGAAAAGCAGCAAGTATTACATATTCTGAGTGTGTGTCTGTAGCCTTAGTTATCTAGCATGCAGAGCGCATGCGCCGTATTATATTGTTATCTGTGGCCTGTCTGGCTGTACCATATTTTTCCACATTATCTCATAAACGGCACGATTTTCGGAAAAATGTTATTTAACGTAAAATATGTGTCTAGATTTTCATCTACAAATTCTGTCTGAAAAATTTCTCGTTCTAAAAAGAATTCGGCGAGATATTGTCATAAATGTACGTACGTCCTCATCTAAGGTACCCGTTCTGCGTGTGAGATTTTAATGAAACTTGAATTATCTCAACACATTTTTGAAAAATAGTCAAATATCATGAAAATCCTTCCAGGGAGAGCCGAGTTTGTTCCATGCGACGGACGGACAGACATGACGAAGCTAATAGTCGCTTTTCGCAATTCTGCGACACGCCTAAAAATCTCTTACCCCTGTCGAGAATCGAACAAGTCCTCGCATATCTAGCACGTAGCTAGTCACTATGCCAAATACAACCAACGTTTCTGGAGGAGGTGCTGCCTCCATCTTACCCTCGAGATGGTAGCAGTATATTCCTGTACCTCATAACGGACTAGATGGCGTTGTAACCCAGCAGACAGCAGTAATAGCATAGACTTCATCATGTCACAATGACAAACACTGTTGCTGCTTTCTGTAACTTTATGAACAGGTTTAAGAAACGTCATAACTTTTTTAACTGCTTTAAAGTTTACGTAATTTGTGAACTTGTTTTTATGTTTTCTTGCTTTAGCCATGCGATTCTGTTTGCTAAAACTCAGTTTCTTGAACTCTTAGCACAGTACAGCCGTAGACAAATCATAAGACCTGTTGCACAGCCTTTCGGCCACGCTGTAGCTTGTGTGGTTAATTACCGACTGTTGAAGACACGGGCTCGGTTTCAATCCCAAAAAGGTGTATGTGGGAAAAAATTTGGACACTCTTTGGAGGAGACTTTCCGTTGTCTTATCGATAGAGTTGTCTAAGTAAATAAAGTCATGGCCAATAATTTTATTGTAAAATAACACTATTTTACTTAGTATCGCTACATGTTTCGGCCATGTGATCATCATCAGGCAAAGCCTTGACAACAATATATCAAGAAAGGTAGAATTCTACCCTAACTTCCTGTGTCGCGAAACGTAGGTAAAAACTAATCTACGCTGCGTAACATCCGAGAAGAGCGCAGATCTCGTTTATATCGCGGCGGAAGCCTTAAATTTCGCAGACTCCTTGAAAAGCTAATAGTTTTTTTTTTCAGCTAGTTAATAAATCCCTAACATCCTACGTAAAGCGAATGTTCATTGCCGTGTTCACAAAACTCTCTTCCTGTAGGAGGCGGAAGATCACAGTTGGTGCAGGGACTTGGTGGCGACTTGACGGGCATGTTATCGGTGTTGATGCCCGGAAGAAGACAGTGATTTTTCCTCTTCTCCACACTGTCTGTGCGGCCCATTCAGTCTCAGTGACTATTTCCGTTGAGTTACAGAGGTCGGAGCTTGAAGCTAACTACTCGCCTTAATCTAGCACTGAGATTACGAATGCGTAGCTCTCCACAGTCCTATGTCTTCATTGCTTGCCTTTTAAGACCACAGGAATAAATTTTGCTTCATCTTACTTCCCCCATTTCACCCGTTATTATTACTCTCTTTTTATCCATTGTTCGCTTTTGATGTTCATCTGTTTCTTTACTGAGCCATTTGCTGCGGGCTGTCGGTGTTAGGCGTGTCTTCGCCCGAGGCAGGCAGGCAGGCCGGCCGGCCATCGTGCTCTCGTGGGTGGACGCAGAACAGATGGGCCGTAGCGTGATGGAACTAAACTACTTGCTCAGATCACGCAACACAAGATTGGAAGCTGCTGCTGGGTGTAGCAAGGAGTCACCTCCAGCAAGCTCCTTGTCCCTCCCAGACAGGAAAAACTTCACGTTTCAAGGACAAGTTCACATGAACTCTAGTTTTGTGAAGTGATTTCTGAAATATGTCGTCGACCTTTAAGTTATCCCAAATCTGCAGTGTTCATAACAGGAAGCGCGATTATGTCGATCGCACGGAAGAAGTCCCATGTCTATCAGTTTTGATACGTAGTTGCAAATTGCCGGATTTAGACCTCTGCTCGGAGACCCGCTGTCCCGACTGATCGTGTTTTTGGATTTCTTCAGTCCACTATAGGCCCCTTTTTATCCTTTCGTATTCATTATCGCCCTTGCGGTCTAAGGCGTGGGTCTACGGCCGCTCGCTTACTAGGATTGTGGGTTCGAATCCCACCGGGGGCATGGATGTCTCTCTCTTGTGAGTGTAGTGTGTTGTCAGGTCTGCGACGAGCTGGTCACTCGTCCAGAGGAGTCATACCGAGTGTGGTGTGTCTAACTGTGTGATCGTGAAGCCTCGATAATGAGGCGGCATAGGCCCCAAAGGGGCTGTCGAGCGATAGGAAAAAAAAAAATTCATTATCGCCCTATTATCTTTGTCTGCAACATTGAGAACATCATTTGACCAGTCAATAATAAAACTAAAGCACAAACAGACCTTCTGAACAAAGTGGTATTGTGTATCACGGTATCCTGTAAGTTGGTGGATGGTCACCGTAATTTCGATGAAGTATATTGCTTCCACCTCCATGTCAGAACTCACTTCTACTCCAAAGATGCAGGCAGCATGGCCAACTACACAGCGATATTGTCCACAATACCACATTACAAATCGCAAGCAACGCAATAACGTTTGTCGATACGACTCACTGACGAGTTGGGTTTTTTTCCTTTCTTTGAGCAGAAATATTTTTTTTTCTAAAATTGTATCCCAGATTCGTAATATTTTTAAGTACTATGAACGTCTACCTTACCACCTTCATGTGCCGATTGTCTAAAAACCTGGGAGCCTCGACCTCCTGCAACCCTAAGGGCCTTTCTAGGCCTGTATGGGACTGCTTTAACTCTTTACTATCAACGTTTAATCAGTGGACTGTATAGTGATACGTATTTGATCATACCTTACTGGAAAGAGCGTCAAATTAATTCAGTTACATACTGGTCCCGAAACATAATCAGAATTGACTTGACTTCGAGACTGACCTTGACTGGGCACTGCGGAACAGTCGGCATCACCAGTCTCTATTTAGTAACTATGTCACATGCTCTACGGCGAGCAGTCGTGCGATAAAGAACATCCTGTATGATACAAATAAATATATTAGGCCAAGTAATATCAGGTTATGTCGGGTTATTTCGTGTTAGTTGTGACTAGTTCGCGTTAGGTCGGGTTATTTCGTTCGTGTTATGTCGTGCTAGGACGGTTTGGGTTGGGTTAGGTTGCATTATATCGGGTTAGGTCAATTTATTTTCCTTTAGGTTAGTTGACTTTTGTTTTGGTTACGTTATTTTACGTTATGTTACGTTATGTTAGGTCGGATTAGGTCGATCGTGATAGGGCAAGTGAGGTTGGATTTTGTTATGTTAGATTCCTGTTTGTTTGTTTGTTTATTATTTATTTGTTTGTGTGTTTAGAAGTTACTTTGTTGAAGTATTTTTATACATTTTCTCAATGGCCTATTTTTATAAAACTAACTCTTTAATACATTAAATTTATCTTAATGGCTGTATATTGAAATCTCTTATCGTACCTAACAATGAGCGTTTTTTTCTACATTACAAAAACTACCATGTTATTGTTGTGTAGGAAAATAATCGCTATGTATAATAAGACAAAAATACGAGCCTAATACATGGGCAAAATGCAAATTTTTATAATGTTAAAGCATGTAGCACATTTGTTAACCGCTGCGGTTTAAGGGGGAGAGAGAATAAAGTCAGATTTTACACAAGAAGGATAAACAGCATTGAGCAAAAAAAAAAAAAATTAATTAATGGGCAGGAGGCTATAAGAGCTGGCAAGTAGCCCATACTTAAGTGAGCGGATCGTTGGAGGGACATGAAACATGGTCGATACGCAACCAAAGTATCTGGGCTTGTGTCCTGAAATAAAAGTAAAAGGAACTTGGAAAGACGAAGAATAGAATACGGAATGACGCTTTTAGAATACGCCGCAAAGAGTGGGCGGAATTTGTCCTCGAACTGACAGAGATATGTCTGGTTGGGCAGCGACGTCCTATTATCCTATAGACCAGTTATTTTAGCTTCGCTTCTGAATGTCGAGTAAATATGGAGAGTCCAAAGACACTTTATTAGCTTGAAGCAGAGCAGTCGCTATACTGCGGCCACGGAAATGTGTCTAATGCGTGCAAGAGTGATGGGCGCTGGCGTATTCTTTTCGTTTGCCTGTTCTTGTACTCTCTTCCAGCCCCCTGTTCTCTACAACAACCAGCTCAAAGCGTTTGTGGATATAAATCTTATCGAATTGTTATAAATACCAATATTCTTGTAAATAGATTTTTAGGAGAATGGAGGAGAAGGTAGGTAAGTACGGTGGAGGGAAACTGTAAGTAATCGGATAGGCCGTGCCATGGCTCAGGCGGTTAGTCGCCGGCCTCCCACCGCGGAGGCCCGGGTTAGATCCCGGGCCAGTCCATGTGAGATTTGTGGTGGACAAAGTGGCACTGCGACAGGTTTTTCCCCGAGTACTTCGGTTTTCCCCTGTCAATTTCATTCCACCTGTGCCCCATTACTTGGAAAAATTAAAAAATTGATTATCTTTTGCACAATAAGCCTTAAGGCTGCGGTGCGTCCGTAGTTTCTGCTGCGGGGCCCTTCACCACACCCCCCCCCCCCCCAAAAAAAAAGAAAGTGATCGGGCATGGCTTGGGGAGTGTTCAAGACATGTGACTTCCTTACTTGGCCTCAGCATAGTAACGTTGCTTGCTTTGCTGGGCACATGTGAAGGATATGAGGGTTTATAAGTTAGTCGATTTAAGCACTTGCTTCCTATAAATGTTAGCAACGTAAATCAGCCCTAAGTTAATAATGACCCGTACGCTGTAGAAAGCGTAATCGGCAGGATAAACTGTAACTTACAGAAACTAGAGATAATTCCTGAGAGGAATAATTTAGGTAATTAACACTTTAAACACAAATTTCACCTGAATTATATATAAAGATTGAGTCCGTACAGCGCAGTAAACACTCTCCGTCTCGGTTATACAAACCAATCAGTTAACGCTGTACAGTGAAATAATCGCTGTTTGTTCTGAGATCCACACAAAACACATAAATACAGTCCGTACCGCGCAGTAAACACACTCCGTCTCAGTTATACAAACCATCAGTTAATGTTGTACAGTGAAATAATCGCTGTTTGTTCTGAGATCCACACAAAACACATAAATACAGTCCGTACCGCGCAGTAAACACACTCCGTCTCAGTTATACAAACCAGTCAGTTAATGTTGTACAGTGAAATAATCGCTGTTTGTTCTGAGATCCACACAAAACACATAAATACAGTCCGTACCGCGCAGTAAACACACTCCGTCTCAGTTATACAAACCAATCAGTTAATGTTGTACAGTGAAATAATCGCTGTTTGTTCTGAGATCCACACAAAACACATAAATACAGTCCGTACCGCGCAGTAAACACACTCCGTCTCAGTTATACAAACCAGTCAGTTAATGCTGTACAGTGAAATAATCGCTGTTTGTTCTGAGATCCACACAAAACACATAAATACAGTCCGTACCGCGCAGTAAACACACTCCGTCTCAGTTATACAAACCAGTCAGTTAATGTTGTACAGTGAAATAATCGCTGTTTGTTCTGAGATCCACACAAAACACATAAATCAGTCCGTACCGCGCAGTAAACACACTCCGTCTCAGTTATACAAACCAGTCAGTTAATTTGTACAGTGAAATAATCGCTGTTTGTTCTGAGATCCACACAAAACACATAAATACAGTCCGTACCGCGCAGTAAACAACTCCGTCTCAGTTATACAAACCAGTCAGTTAATGTGTACAGTGAAATAATCGCTGTTTGTTCTGAGATCCACACAAAACACATAAATACAGTCCGTACCGCGCAGTAAACACACTCCGTCTCAGTTATACAAACCAGTCAGTTAATGTTGTACAGTGAAATAATCGCTGTTTGTTCTGAGATCCACACAAAACACATAAATTCAGTCCGTACCGCCAGTAAACACACTCCGTCTCAGTTATACAAACCAGTCAGTTAATGTGTACAGTGAAATAATCGCTGTTTGTTCTGAGATCCACACAAAACACATAAATTCAGTCCGTACCGCACAGTAAACACACTCCGTCTCAGTTATACAAACCAGTCAGTTATGTTGTACAGTCAAATAATCACTGTTTGTTCTGAGATCCACACAAAACACATAAATACAGTCCGTACCGTGCAGTAAACACACTCCGTCTCAGTTATACAAACCAATCAGTTAATGCTGTACAGTGAAATAATCGCTGTTTGTTCTGAGATCCACACAAAACACATAAATACAGTCCGTACCGCGCAGTAAACACACTCCGTCTCAGTTATACAAACCAATCAGTTAATGCTGTACAGTCAAATAATCACTGTTTGTTCTGAGATCCACACAAAACACATAAATCAGTCCGTACCGCGCAGTAAACACACTCCGTCTCAGTTATACAAACCAGTCAGTTAATGTGTACAGTCAAATAATCACTGTTTGTTCTGAGATCCACACAAAACACATAAATACAGTCCGTACCGCGCAGTAAACACACTCCGTCTCAGTTATACAAACCATCAGTTAATGCTGTACAGTGAAATAATCGCTGTTTGTTCTGAGATCCACACAAAACACATAAATACAGTCCGTACCGCGCAGTAAACACACTCCGTCTCAGTTATACAAACCAGTCAGTTAATGCTGTACAGTGAAATAATCGCTGTTTGTTCTGAGATCCACACAAAACACATAAATACACTGTGTGGGCAGAACGTAGAATTTTTGTTATGTTAAACTTGGTGGTATATAAAGTAACCACTGGGCTTAAAGACCAAGATTGTGCTGTACCGGCTTATTTTGCACAAATCTAATCTAACCTGATAGATGACTTATTTTTTAAAAGATTTCAGTCTCCTGGGAAGTTTTGCCGTCCCGACTGGTAAACAATTAACAGGCAATTTTTAACTATTTATCATTCCACACGGCTTAACATCTCACCACTTTATCAGCACATCTGTGAGGACCTTATGTAACGTAATTATTACAACACTGGGATCCTAACGTTGCAAGCCGAAACACACACAACGAGGCCAATATCGAGATCTGCGCTCTTCTGGGATATTACGCGGCGTCGTGTGATAATTGTTTACAGACGTTTCGGTACAATGTGTCGGTCCCATCTTCACGGGTCAAGAGTCCAATATTTCTTAAAGCACAGTAGTAACTACCACGGGTTGGACTTAAAATGCTTTATCCTTTGCCCACAGAGTGTATTGATGTGTGTTGTATGATTATCAGAACAAGGAGCGGTTACTTCTGTGTTCAGTATAAGACTGAAACGGAAAGACCTCATGCTAGGTAGGAAATTCTGACAGGGACGTTGATTGTGTTTCGGATATTGCGGGATGTTACGATATGCCTTTGGTAAACAGTTCTAATACGCAAAGACACGGAGTAACAGGTTGACACATACGATGCTATTGGCGAGGCAGGACCTGGCCTTTTAAACAATATGAAATGCTTCAAAGTGTTAACATATTTTGAAGAAAAAATCCTAAAGTTATAGCTTGCACAAGACGATATTTGCACACAACTAAATTTCTCAGTGTGTTTTCATAATTCCTAGGGTACTGTTTTACAAGTATTAATTTTTTTAATGGCTGGACAGCCCCTTGGGGGGCCTAGGCCGCCTCATTTTTCGAGGCTTCACGATCACACACTTTTTAGACACACCACACTCGGTATGACTCCTCTGGACGAGTGATCAGCCCGTACGCAGAGACCTCTACCTGACATCACACAACACTCACAAGAGACAGACATCAATGCCCTGGGCGGGATTCGAACCCGCAATCCCAGTAAGCAAGCGGCCGCAGACTCACGCCTTAGCGGCTACTGGGATCGGCCTACAAGTATTAATAGTATAATCAAATCCAAACGGCAGGGATTGGCGGGACACGTAGCACGTATGATAAGTTGAAAAATTCATACAAAATTATAGGCGTGAGATGTAAGACAAAAGCTAGAAATACACGTGAGGATAATATTAGAATGGATCTTTACAGATTTGGAGGTGTTGACGTGATTGATACTGCTGTAGATAGGAGTCAGCGGATTTTTTTGGTAGTACATTCTGGGTTAAATAAAGGCTGGCAATTTCTTGACCAGGTAAAGTGCTATATATACGTGATCAAGAGGAAATCTGCTCTTTCACTTATTTGTCCATTTATATGCATCTATTCACTCCTTTTATTACATACACATACATGAAGGTACCTAAACGCATTTTATTTTATTTTATGTAAGACCGACGTCAGATGTGACAATATATTCTGAAAGTGAGAAGCACTAAGTGTCGTGTGTATCTGTAAACAAATGACATTCAGCTGTCAGCTGCGTAAGAAATGCCTTGCACTCTTGTGTGGCTAATATTGTACATGGACAAAGGCCAAACATTCACAATTGCAAGTAACCGCTACGCTAGGCTGTGAATAGAGGCGTGTATAGCAAAACAAGTAATGCATTTCAATATAACGCCTTTTGACACGTGATTCCTTGTAGACTAGTAGAAATTGACTAACGTTTCGCGCAGACCTCGCTGTCTAAAGATGGAAGTACGAGATTCTTCGAAACATCGTAAATTTCTACCGGACTACACGGTATTATGTTACTGAAGACAGTAGTCTTCACAGTTACCCCCGTGAGGAATTCAAACCCCTCAGAGGAGACAGAAACGTTAAATTTATAGGGGTCTTTTCACCCCTTGAGTCAGAGGCACATAATAATACACGTGAATATATAATAATAGTACCAACAAATGCATACAAGTATATTGAAATTAGTTTATATACATGTTTCGACCAATCATGTGGCCATCTTCAGGGAGAACATTGAGGTGTACAAAATTAAATTACGTATCAATAAACTGTTTTAAAAAGCAGCAAGGTAAAGCAATCCCTGTACAGTCCCTTAGGGTTCCAGGAGGTTGAGGTTCCCAGATTTCAAGACAATCGGCGCATGAAGGTGGTAAGGTTGTCAGCCCTAGCCAATGGTTGCCTTTGGACCCAGGAAATATTTCTGGTACTCATTTCTGTTAGAGGCTGAGTCGACCCCAGGGTCATAGTGTGGCCGGAAGGATTATGTCAATGAAAAATTCCAATGACACGATCGGCAGTCGAACCCGCGGCCTTCCGGCTTGTAGCGCAGTGCCTCAACCAACTGCGCTACCGCGTCGTATAAAGTACATGTGAAATTAAGGTATTGTGTGATAACATAACATTATATAATATATATAATAATATAACCTCTTTCCGAGGTTACTGGGTCGTGCGCATTCGTGGCAGTTGGTGACTGGCCAACTGGCCGCGCTGCTGTTCTATCGATCCTGATGTGACCGCCAGAGCCATCTGGCAGGCAGACTTGGGTGAGAAATGTAGGCTTTGAATTTAGCTTACGAAACATTTCTATTCATGCCCGTTCTTTTACATGCCGTAAATCTACTACCGACGGCTTTATTTCCCCTCCGAAGGAAGTGGTGCTACGGATTTTTATCACCCTTAAAAAAATCCATCGACCTCGGCTGGGATCGAACCCGCGAACCTTGGGTCCAGTGGCGAGCACGCTAACCACTAGTCCACCGAGGTCGACGATAACACAACATTCCCTACTTTAATTTCGTATTTTGCTTACATACACAACAGCAGCAAGTTCAGAAGTATTGAAACATTTTTCAGTAGCGTTTTGCTGGAAGGAGTCTTTTAATTATATTGGAACAGTTCTTATTCATGCGACGGCCAGATAAAGCGAACTGCTTACACTGTAAATCATGTTCAGGAGACGCACCTTATATCGCTAATTAGCGCGGGCATGCATCATCATTTGGATGTGAGGGGGAGGAACGCCTTGAGTCCCCATTCGACAGGTTTTCGGCCGAGAAGTATTTTTTATTTCTTGTTACCTTTTGTTATTTAATAATTCGTTTTGGATTAGCTTGCGGCAATATGTTAAGAAAGGTACACTCAGAGACAAGGCTGTATCGGTCACTGTCTGGGTCAGGCATGAATGGAGTCGACGGTGCTAACGGCCTGTGATCAAAGCTGAGTGTGCAGAATCTATGTCCTGGTCTTGAAGTCATGTGTTTTGCCGATCCCAGTGCCGCGCTGGTATGCGGCCGGTCGTTTGCTGGGATTGTGGGTTCGAATACCGTCGGTGGCATGGTTGTTTGTTTCTTGAGAATGTTGTGTGTTGTCAGGTAGAGGTCTCTGCGTCGGGCTGATCGCTCGTTCAGAGGAGTCATACCGAGTGTGGTGTGTCTGAGTATGATCGTGAAGCCTCGATAATGAGGCCTTGGCCCACTAGGAGCTGTTGTGCCAGGAAAAAAATTCCTATATATCATTAACGGATTTGTTGTTACGCATTTTTTTGGGAAGTAAAAAGTAATTCATTATGTGGAGACCACGTCCTTCCGTCTGTCTGTCCGCCTGTGACGTAGTATCAGCGACTGAACGGTTTGACGGATTTTCGTGAAATTCGGTAGGGACATTTCGTAAAGTTATCCTGTAATTGGAATTTTATGAAAATCGGCTGAGCGACAGTCAAACTTTATTTAAGGGCGTAATTTTTGAAACTGCTGTGTCAACATCAAATTTACAGCGTCTCCTGGTTTCACAAAGGAAGCTATCGGAAGAAAATTATTAATTTCTTAGATATAAGGGCAGAGTTGCTTTTTTTTTTTTTTTGTGTGTAGAGAATGACACAGACTAATTTATGTTTCCTTGGGGCAGAATGTTTCCATTGTGTAGTGCAATGACTATACTACTGATCCAGAAAGGATTGACATAAGAGGGTAGCATGGTAGCAAAATGCACCTTCCAACATACACACCGTCGTACCACGCACACACGCATCCACACACACACACACATACAAGTCACGCCCTACTCTCAAAGACGCTCCGACTGCCACATATAATATAATATTATAATATACACGAAAGCAAACTAAACACCCTGAGGCAAGACAAGTTTCCAGCAGCTAATTCTTCTTCTTCTCCTTTATTCTGCTGCTTCGTTTACCTCGAGATCTTGTAATGAAGAAAGTCAGCAGAATTCTGCAGGAGAGTGCTGCACTCTAGCGCCTCCCGGTGGCTCAGCTGATTATCAGTAATCGAACGGTTATGCTTCCGGTTCCTGACCATCGTGACCTTCCAATAGAAGCTAAATAATTAAAGAGTGTGCCGGCGTAGCTCAGTCAGTGCAGTGTTTTGGCTGTGATCTCGACCGAGGAATCGTGCTTCTTTTCCAGACAGGGATATTGAGGCATGTCTTTGACACTGCGACCCACACCACTACTGGGCCTTATATAGCCTCATCCTATTCCTAACAGGGTCTCTTCCCCCGGGGTAAAGTGGCCTGGATATTAATCTAACCAGTCACGTTCATCTGGTGGCGAGTTAAAAAATTCCTGAAGTACGAGTATTTACATTCTAGCCTTACGTCTTTATGGCCTGTGGGTTAATTTATTGGGTATATTTTAAAACTGTTGTATTAAATCGTCAAAGCCCAGTGGTTACTATATGTACCACCAAGTTTAACATTCAACAATTCCACGTTCTGCCCACACAGTGTATTTATGTGTTTTGTGTGGATCTCAGAACAAACAGCGATTATTTCACTGTACAGCATTAACTGATTGGTTTGTATAACTGAGACGGAGTGTGTTTACTGCGCGGTACGGACTGTATTTATGTGTTTTGTGTGGATCTCAGAACAAACAGCGATTATTTCACTGTACAGCATTAACTGATTGGTTTTTATAACCGAGACGGAGTGTGTTTACTGCGCGGTACGGACTGTATTTATGTGTTTTGTGTGGATCTCAGAACAAACAGCGATTATTTCACTGTACAGCATTAACTGATTGGTTTGTATAACTGAGACGGAGTGTGTTTACTGCGCGGTACGGACTGTATTTATGTGTTTTGTGTGGATCTCAGAACAAACAGCGATTATTTCACTGTACAGCATTAACTGACTGGTTTGTATAACTGAGACGGAGTGTGTTTACTGCGCGGTACGGACTGTATTTATGTGTTTTGTGTGGATCTCAGAACAAACAGCGATTATTTCACTGTACAACATTAACTGACTGGTTTGTATAACTGAGACGGATTGTGTTTACTGCGCGGTACGGACTGAATGTTTAATATACGAGTAATATAGTAAGACCTCATTCTCATGTTGGTTTCCTATTCGAGGCTCGGACGCGAACATCGCCAAAGTGGAACTGGTGTATCTGCCATTAGATTGAGACGATAACTTGTCAGAGCACATTTTGAAAACTCTGACATGCCCTCCAAACAACATCTCTTTAACAACTCAGCTTTGACAGTTATTTAATGTTAGGTTTATTACATCTTTCGGCCTCACATGGCCATTATCAGGCACTTGTATTTATAAGAATATTGGAAAAATTATGTAAGACACCACAAAATTCATGAGTAAGATTGAGATCTCATTATTCTACAAGATGTTTGGAAGTTTAAGAATGTATTTAATGTTTTTGATTCAATTGTTGCCGAAATACGGATAAACTGTAAATATGTAAACATTTTAGTTTATAAATTGGTACTCATTAAAAATATAATTTGATTTTTTTTTCCTTCAATTTGCGGATGCAAATAAGTGTTAAGCTGTCTTTAGCAATGTTGAATAACGTATTGGATTATTTCATTTAGCGCAAAATATTTCTTTGTTTTTGCTAACGATGAAAACGTGAAATCTGATGAAAAATCTGATATTAGCGACAGTTCCCCTGTATCCTGCGGTATATGCTGCTGAAAGCAGAGAACTTATTTGTACAAGTTCTGCAGTCCAGTATTCTGCAGTGTGCATCGTTGTGGTAGTTGTTAGATGATGTAGGCTAGCACATATAAAATAACATAAGATAATAGCTACTGGGGTGGAGAAATGGGAGTCCACCCTCCCACTCCACCTACAGGAGCACCTATAACCGGTTCTATCTTCCTCTCTCTGAAAGTTTTCATGCAATGAGGCATTCTTGCTGCTTGTCTGTGTAATGATTCCTAGCAGAACCCAAAATCTTTATTTTTCACAAAGCAGCTGCTGCGGTCAACAGAAATAAATAGAAAAATAGAAGAAAGAACATGAGATAGATGGATCAGAGAAAGAGAGAAATGATGATCGACAGCTCAGTTATTACGTGTGATATCATGATGCTGTAACAAACTGTGTCACGGAATTCATGACTTTGGTGTTAAAGTGACTTGCTGTGGAACACGTCAACCGTGACTGTCTGTCTGTCCGTCCGTACAACTTTGCTACTGACTTTACTAAACGCTTTCCAAACTCACAGATCTCGATGTGTCGTTACAAGCTGGTAGCACAACTGAAGGTCAGGGAGAAGGGTGGCGTGGGAGTCAATGCAAATCGTGTAACACGTGATTATAAAGAAAGAAAAACGATAATCAGCAAACAGACTGTTACATTACTGTAAACTTCACTTTTAACAACTTTTAACGAATCTTTTTACAAGATTTTAACTTATGTTTCAAAGTGCAGATAGAATATTTTAAATCATGTGTTGAAGTGACTGTAGCTTTTAGCAAAAAACCCCCCTGACGATGATCCTAGGATCGAAACACATGTAGGGGTACAATTTTTAACAGTTTTAATAATAAAGCTACTTAAAAAAGTGGTTTTAGTGTGCATCGGTTGGTTTATAACTTAATTTAATATGACGAAGATGCACGGTGTCAACAGTGTGAAATATAGCAGTAGAGAGGTTCAATTAAAAACTGGGAGGGCCGTGACTCACCGTCTGACCTAAATTCGAATCCGGGAAATTCCAAATAAGACAAAGGAGTGCTAAGCATTACACTTTGGATAGTGTAATAGGAAATGAAAGAATAATTTTCTGCATGCATTTCTTGAAAACCGCGAAAAGCGACTATTAGCTTCGTCATGTCTGTCTGGAACAACTCGGCTCACACAGGACGGATTTTCATGAATTTCATATTTAAGTTTTTTTTTTTTTCGAAAATCTGTCGAGAAAATTCAAGTTTCATTAAAATCCGACAAGAATAACGGGTACTTTACATGAAGACCTATGTACATTTATGATAATATCTCGCTCAGATCTTCTTAGAGTGAGAAATGTTTCAGACAAAAGTTGTAGATAAATACAAAACACACATTTTATGTTCAATACCTTTTTTCCGAAAATCGTGTCGTTTATGAGATAATGTGGGAAAATATGGTACAGCCAACAGGCCACAGATGACAATATAATACGGCGCATGCGCTTTGCATGCTGGATAACTAAGACTACAGACACATACTCAGAATACGAAATACTTGTTTTTTCTGTTATCAAGCCAGAGTGTGTTTACTGCGCGGTACGAACTGAATCTTTAACTATAATTCAGGTTAAGTTCCATCTTCAAAGGTTAATAAATTCCAGTGGCAGTTAGTTTATACATAACCACAAGACAGTGCTGGGGAATTTAAACCAACTGTTGAGCTGTTGTGGAACGAATCATAGTCCCGTAATGCGGAGCAACATACCCATTAAGCAAAACGCAAACTGTGAATATGGATGGAAAATGAAGCGTTCTTATACTTAAAAATTACGGATGCGTGACGTGAATGCTTGAGCTCTTTGAAACGTGCTTGTCTTGCAGAGTGGGAGTCAAAACCTTCAAACTATTATCATCATTCACCGTCGATTGTAAAACAGTATTCAAAATATCCTAAATTTTTTTTCCTATGGTTTGACAGCCCCTAGGGGTCCTTGGCCTTCTCATTGTTCGAGGCTTCACGATCACACATTTGAGACACACCACAGTCGGTAGGACTCCTCTGGACGAGTGACCAGCCCGTCGCAGAGACCTCTACCTGACAACACTCACAAGAGACAGACATCCATGCCCCCGGTGGGATTCGAACCCACAATCCCAGCATACGAGCGGCCGTAAACCCACGTCTTAGACCGCGTGGCCACCGGGATCGGCTCCTAAACTGTATAATACTTAATTCAACTCTTTATAGGGCAGTGTTAGGTCAGTGTTTCCATTTCAAACAACATCCCTTAACGATAAATAACACTAAGATTTCTTTCCTGGAGTTTATATGTAGTGTCAATTTTTCTCAACAAATAAGACTTTTTTTAAACATCAGTAATTCACTAATCCGGGTTCCCAGCAGGGGCAAGAGCTTTTTCTCTCTTCTAAACGTCAAAACCTCTTCTGGGACCAAAGCAGCTTCCCAGTAAATGTGCACGGAATTCTTTCCGGGGGTAAAGCTGCTGAAGCATGAATTTGACCACCCAACTCCATCTAGTGCGAAGGCCAAGAATGAGTGGAACTGTACCTCCACTCGACAAATATGCCTTCCTGGCGTGCACAGGGACAACATTAACTTCTCATGTGATGTGAGATTTTCTGTTATAATGGCGCTGAGTCTGGAGATTACTGTCTTCCAGGATGTGACATCTTGCAGTCTGGTAGAAATATTCCGACGTTTCAGAGGGACATGCCGCAGTCATGTTCTCTGAAACTTCGGTTTTCTTCTACTGACTACACGGAGTCACATATCAGAAGGCAGCATTGTCGAAATGCGACTTGTTATTTGTCATGTAGAAACCGTTTTTGAAATTATTATTTGGATGATCTTTGCTTTGTATATTGTTAATAAGGGTACAAATTTATAGGTTCTACACGTGTCTTGCGATGACGTTAGGGATGCCGACGTTTCGGCATAGCCTATCCGTCCCATCTTCAAGATTCAAGCAGTTCAAGAACAATTCTTGGACTGCTGTCCCGAAACGTCTGTAACTAGCCACCAATAAGCGCAGCGTAACATACGAGAATAGCGAACACCTCAGTCTATGATTACTTTATCGGTATGTTACTTTCCTTTGCAGTAGTATAATTAGCCACAGATTAAATTAAGTTATAGACCAACTGATGCACACTAAAACCACTTTTTTAAGTAGCTTTATTGTTAAAATTGTTAAAAATTGTACCCCTACACGTGTTTCGATCCTAGGATCATCGTCAGGGGGGTTTCTTGCTAAAAGCTACAGTCACTCCACCGTAGTACTCCTCACCGCACAACACTCAGTACACTCCGCTCCACGCAAAAACATTTCATATGCTTTTAATACCACACGCCAGCAGTTCCACAATCTACCATCTACAGTGCTTTTATAATTTTACAACTTTTAACGAATCTTTTTACAAGATTTTAACTTATGTTTTAAAGTGCAGATAGAATATTTTAAATCATGTGTTGAAGTGACTGTAGCTTTTAGCAAGAAACCCCCCTGACGATGATCCTAGGATCGAAACACGTGTAGGGGTACAATTTTAACAATTTTAATAATAAAGCTACTTAAAAAAGTGGTTTTAGTGTGCATCGGTTGGTTTATAACTTAATTTAATATGACGAAGATGCACGGTGGCAACAATGTGAAATTTATAAGTAGCCACAGATATTAACAATTAAGTCTTACTGCCACGTGATCAGTGTCGCATGGTTACTGCCACGTGCTGAACTACTGACCGTGTTTACCTCTCGTCTCCAGATTATTGATGGAGTACAGGAGAACAACATGGCTCTTTGTGTTGGAGTTTACAGTTATTAATACAGGGCGTATACAAAATAATGGTGCGGTTTTAATAGTCTTCACTATTAATACCGCACCATTCTTTTGTATATGCCCTTTACATAGTACTGTTCGTAAATGCGTTACAATGGAGCCAAGGTGTTGCTGTCTATATGAGTGTGCTAGCTACACATAACCATCAATTATTAAGTCAAAGGATTGAAGGCCAAATAAATAAACCTACAGACCTCTCCCGATAGTTGATGGGCGCCCGAAAATGTTCTAACACGTTCTTTAGAATGGTTAGGTGTCATAACAGAAGACCCTAATAACATTATATACAGCGTGTTCAGTTTTGCGAATCCTGAAAGCTGCCGAATCCGATTCGTTTGTAGTTATTTAAAACATTGTAAACACAGAGGCGCATCGGTGATACGTCTTATTGTTAAGAGACAGGTAAACTAATTTATTAGAAGGAAAATATTGATACGGTAAAGGTAAAGGTAAAGCAACCCCATTACAGGCCTAGACAGGCCCTTAGGGGTCCAGGAGGTTGAGGCTCCCAGATTTGTAGACAATCGGCATCATGAAGGTGGTAAGGTTGTCAGCCCTACGCACCGGCCGCCTTTACCCCCCCAGGAAATATTCCTGGTACTCATTTCTGTTAGAGGCTGAGTCGACCCCAGGGCCATAGTGCGACCGAAACGATTATGTCAAGGAATTAATTCCAATGACACCATCGGGAATCGAACCCGCGACGTTCCGGTTTGTAGCGTAGTGCCTCAACCAACTACGCCACCGCGCGCCCTATTGATACGGTAGGCCCTCGATTTAACGGACCCGATTTAACGGACTTCGGATTTAACGGACAAACAATTTGACGTGTTTAATTAAAAAACGTTTCGGTTCCTGTCTAAATTTATTTTATATTTGTAACAGTTTGTTTTAGTGACGTGTATAAATTACTGAATTACATTATAATAATATTTCATTCATACTTATACATTATAATAACATTTAATACATCCTGTACATTGTAAGTTCGTTATTAATATATGTTTTTAAAATACACCCGATTTAACGGACTTTCGGCAATAGCGGACACTCTTCTCCGAATTATTCCGTTAAATCGAGGGCCTACTTACTTTCAAATCATTCGAAGCTAAACTTTATATAAATATTATTTAGGGCACGGGTTGCCAGCAAATTTTTGCTGGCGTACCACTAAATGAAATATAACAATTCCAATGTACCACCAAATTTTAAATAAGAAAGCTGAAATTGTAAAGATCGGCTGACAGCGGGGATGAGTTACGTAATGTTGCCAGCACTGCTGCGTGTGAGCAAATATATGTGGCTTATGTTTTGTTTATTTTTTTTAAAATTTGTAACGTCTTTTATATTTTGATTTTTATTATTAAGCCGCTTCAGCGAAAATGTTTGGTGTACCGGTAGTGGATAGCGAACCACAGTTTGAAAAACCATGATTTAGAGGTTAATTTCCTAACTTAAACGAAAAAAAAATGCGAGTTTATTACAAAGACTGCACGTTTATTGCTCTTTGTGGAAGTAATCACTCTTTACAGTGAGATTCACAGGAAGCACTTGGATCTATTTCTCGCAGAATGGAGAATTTTTGAGCGGTAAAACACCTTATTTATACAGAGTGATGCAAAAGTCACTTGACACTAGTAGCAACGTGTGGAGTATCGAGGGTCAAGCGACTTTTGCGCTACTCTGTGTACTAACGACTGGGATTTAAACGGTTAATACTGCTCCAGCTTCATAATACAGTTGAATACGAAGCAACGAAATGGTACTGTAATAAATGTATTAATTATATTAATTATTAGCCCACTCTAATGATACCTACTTAATTTGGAGCGTTACAGAGCGTCACGTGACATTGATATATATACTTAAGACATTCTTCTGAGAAAATTGAAATCAAGAATCATTTTGTTGTTCAATTCTGATGGCCTGTTTTGTGCAATATCTGATTGCTTGCAAGTAAAACATTTTATATACGTTTAAATGGCTAGTAGACGAACAGAAAGTAAATGCATGGAGGAGATGAATTTTTGAGCATATGATGGTAGCTCAGCTAACCAGGAACTCTCCGCTTTAATGCAAACTGAGCGTTTATTTTTGTACCTTGTTCGCAGGAGAATGCTTCTGGTTCCTATCCTGAACGAAATAAATCCAATACACACCCAGACACTCCTGTTTGTTTAAGATCTGTCTTAACTCCTTAAATTCTAGTGGTTAATTTATTTTCTACCAGGTTTAACATAGAGGGAATTCCAAATTCTGCCTACAGAGTGTATGGATATGTTTTCTATGTATCTCAGAACAAATTACGATTATTTCCCTTTACAGAATTAACTGAATTTTTTAATGCAGAAGCCGAGTGTGTTTACAGCGCGGTACGAGCTGAATTTTTAAATGTAATCAGGTTAATTTTCTTCTTTAAACAGAGGCACTACTATACTTACAAAGAGTGGTGTTCTACGAACTTAACTTTTCAACATATTCCAGGTCAGTCTTAATCTTAACATTTACCTCCCATTTACGCTTAGGTATTCCAAATACTCTCTTCGATTTAGGGTTTCTGGAAAAACTCCATGCAATTCTGATATGTTTTAGTCAAGCTACCGAAACGAATGTTGCCTTAAAGATATGGGAATATTTTTAATATCTTCCTGATAATCACCAATAGTGACTCAGGATTTGTGGTTCTACTCAGTTCTTCCAGATAAATGCTGGAAAAGTTATTTGAATAGGCCAAAACCATGCCCATCAAAATCCATCTCAATTAATCTCTCGTCGGCCGTGCCATGGCTCAGGCGGTTAGTCGCCGGCCTCCCACCGCGGAGGCCCGGGTTCGATCACGGGGTCAGGCCATGTGGGATTTGTGGTGGACAAAGTGGCACTGCGACAGATTTTTCCCCCAGTGCTTCGGTTTTCCCCTGTCAATTTCATTCCACCGGTACTCCATCACAAGTAAAAACGGGGAAAAAATTAATTAGTCATCTTCATCACAGGGTTTCACAATAGGCCTTAAGGCTGCGGTGCGTCTGTAACATCTGCTGCGGGGCCCTTCACAAAAAAAAATTTCGTCAGTCGTCCTAATATTTGATACTATAGACTATTTGCTGAAAAACTGACACCAACTGTACGTCCTGTGTATCACATCCCGTTTCGATCGTTCTTCATTGTGTCCTAGCAACGAAGATACAATATTGTGAGGAGATGGTTATGTACAGTGCTCTTTCTTTCAGACGGTGAACTTACTAATGACGCCATATGTAGGACCTGCTACACAGAAATAGAAGTAGAACTGAAATTATTATTTAATATTATGACTTTTAATTTTGCGAGTGATGATTTTGCAGCTCCAAGAAGTCAAATTAGTTTGTAACCGAGAGAAACCCTGCAGGAGCATCGGACAGTAATAATGGTAGAGAGGTGGAATGTGGCTAATGATAAGTAAGGGAGTGTTGCACAAGAACACAGGAATGGGGACTACACACTGCCTCGAGGCGCTTAGCACCATTGAGGATTTCCACAAGTCATTGCCATTCTTGTACCGTCCTTACCGACCTAGAACAGACACGGTCGGCGGGTCATACAGAATGCTGCGGGCACACACATTTTTATGCATGCGAGATTGTAAATTATCGGTTTATACGTACTGTTTGTACATGGAGGAAATTAGTGGCGAATTATTAACGTGAGGTATCGAAGGTTTCGTATCCTGCAAAGAAAGTTTAATCCTAAAGCACTTTTCCTTATAATTTTGGAATTTGAAATTCATACCATAATATTGCAAATTTAAATCGTAATTTACAGTAAACGCGACATTGATAACTATTTGAAAATAACAGTAATAATAATAAAATTATCAGTAATGTGTTTAGACCACAGAAATCCCAAAATACAGTACCCCTCCCAGCTCTGTTATAATAATATAATAATAACCATGGCTCGACAGCCCTATATATGGGCTTGGGCCTCCTCTTTCCGAGGTTACGAGGTCTTGTGCATTTGTGGCAGTTGGTGACCAGCCCACTGGCCGCGCTGTTCGACTCAATCCTGATGTGACTGCCAGAGCCATCTGGCAGTCAGTCAGGAGACTTGGGTGAGAAATGGCCGCTGAATTTTGCTTACGAGCATTACTAGTTCTATTCATGCCCGTAAGGTTCTTTTACATGCCGTAAATCTACGACATGGGACCGACGGCTTTACTTCCCCTCCGAAGGAAGTTGTGCTACGGATTTTTATCACCCTTAAAAATCCATCGACCTCGGTCGGGATCGAACCCGCGAACCTTGGGTCCAGTGGCGAGGTCTACTCCCAGTTCTGTTATACGGCAGTGAAAATTGGACCATTGTAGGAAGGGACGCAAGAAGAATAACAGCAGCATAGATAAAATATAGGAGTATAACAGCAGTACACACTTGGACAGATGGTGAAACAAACACAGATACTGCAAAGGGATTAAATATAACCGCAGTTTTGGAGAAATTACAGGACTGCAAGAGAAATTGGATACAAAATGTAAATAGAATGTCCCGTAACAGATTGCCCAGGATGATGAAAAACTACATACCAAAAGGCAGAAGGAACCAGGGAAGACCAATGAAGAGACTTCTGGATGAGTGAGACCGGAACGGGTCAACAGGTGGCCCAACTGCATGACAGCTACATGATGTGACAACAAACGCATTGCGTCAGCGTTACAAAGACAACACAAAAAAGGAAAAGTTGTCTCTATCCACGCCGTGAAATCATATACAAGGAGTAGAGGTATAGCTCCACTCGTTCTTAACCTCAGAACTAGATGGAGGTGATTGGTCAGCTTCACGCCTCGACCGTTTTACCCCCGGTAAAGAGCGCCGGTACCCACTGAATAGCATGCTATTTGAGCCCCAGAGACGGTCTGGAATTTTCGGAGAAGAGAGAAGTCTGTTGTCTGTACCGGGATTAAAACCCATGATCGTCCAGCATGCAGCCAAGTCACTATACCGACTGAGCTAACCCGGCCACACAAAGACCAAGTGGTTGATATTATTTAGAGAAATATATGTTGAATTTTGTGAGAATCGATAACATGTAACACAATTTGTGCGCAAAATGGAGTAGATGTGTTTAAAATGATAACATAAATTTAATGTTACGTCTAAATAAACTGTGTTCTTAATGTACAAGCGCACGTAAATACTTAACGTCTACATACTCTCTGTGATGTTAACATTTGGCCACTGGACGGTTTAAACGTTTTGCCGGGGATAACGGAGAAAAGGGTCGCACGTTTTCCTCTCCATATTTGACGTTTGACAAGGGAAAGTAAATTTCTTCCGCCGTCTGTCGAAACTTTAAGGTAATAATATAACGCAATAGACAGTGCAGACTAACACAACTATTTTGTTATAAAAAACAATGACTGTTATTCTATGAAACTGCTCCGTGTTTCGATCCGGTCGGATCATTATCAGGTTTGTAAAATATATAAAAAGAAGCTAGTCGTATATCATTACAATTACCAATATGCGTTTTACAAACTTTTTTTGTTGTTGAGAAGGGCCCCGCAGCAGATGCTACGGACGCACCGCAGCCTTAATGCTTATTGTGCAACCCTGTGATGAAGATAAAGATTCATTTTTTCCAAGTAATGGAGCACCGGTGGAATGAAATTGACAGGGGAAAATCGAAGTACTCGGGGGGGGGGGGGGGGGGAAACCTGTCCCAATGCCACTTTGTCCACCACAAATCCCACATGGATTGACCCGGGATCGAACCCGGGCCTCCGCGGTTAGAGGCCGGCGACTAACCGTCTGAACCATGGCACTGCCTTTTACAAACCTTACGGTAATCCGATCAGGTCCAAACACGTAGCGTTTAATAGAAAAAAAGTTATTTTTATAATAAAACATTTGTGTCAGACTCCATTATTTGTTATGTTATTAATTCAAGAAAGACAGCAGGATGTCTTCCAGCAAGATTTTAAAATAATTTTGTAACATTTCTTAACCGAATTTTCTAATTTACTGCAGAAATATTTAAGCAAAAGCAGTCAAACATTCTTAAAATCAAGGCTTAATATAATGACACGATATTTCCTAGCAGCTCCACATGGTACGTCTGTTCGAGTCTATAGTAAAGGTTTCTCCTTTTTCCTACTAAGATCATTCGTAGGGCGGAACTTGAGCTCTCTGTCCAGACAGTATCTAGCTGACCAAGAAACCGGTTGTCCACATTTCAGTTGCAGTTAAGTGCTTATGTGCTTGTCCTTCAGACTTCAGTTTTTGCTTCATTCTTGGTTGGACATCAGTGTGTCAGGTTCAGACAAAACTGTGGCTGGAATGGTGAGGTCAGCAGTCCTATGGAGGAGGACTGGCCGAGTCAGCATACTGTTAATAACACAGTGGTCACTATATGTACCACCTTTCACACACAAAACGTATACATGTCAGTCAAATACAACTACAACTTTATTGAAAAACAGTACATTATTTTGAATATGCTGCATGTTTCGGCCGTAGTGGGACACTATCAGGCTGTTAATAACACAGTGGTCACTATATGTACCACTTTTCACACACAAAATGTATACATGTCAGTCAAACACAACTACAACTTTATTGAAAAAAACAGTACATTATTTTGAATATGCTGCATGTTTCGGCCGTAGTGGGACACCATCAGGCTGTTAATAACACAGTGGTCACTATATGTACCACCTTTCACACACAAAATGTATACATGTCAGTCAAATACAACTACAACTTTATTGAAAAAAACAGTACATTATTTTGAATATGCTGCATGTTTCGGCCGTAGTGGGACACCATCAGGCTGTTAATAACACAGTGTCACTATATGTACCACCTTTCACACACAAAATGTATACATGTCAGTCAAACACAACTACAACTTTATTGAAAAAAACAGTACATTATTTTGAATATGCTGCATGTTTCGGCCGTAGTGGGACACCATCAGGCTGTTAATAACACAGTGGTCACTATATGTACCACCTTTCACACACAAAATGTATACATGTCAGTCAAACACAACTACAACTTTATTGAAAAAAACAGTACATTATTTTGAATATGCGGCATGTTTCGGCCGTAGTGGGACACCATCAGCTGTTAATAACACAGTGGTCACTATATGTACCACCTTTCACACACAAAATGTATACATGTCAGTCAAACACAACTACAACTTTATTGAAAAAAATAGTACATTATTTTGAATATGCTGCATGTTTCGGCCGTAGTGGGACACCATCAGGCTGTTAATAACACAGTGGTCACTATATGTACCACCTTTCACACACAAAATGTATACATGTCAGTCAAACACAACTACAACTTTATTGAAAAAAATAGTACATTATTTTGAATATGCTGCATGTTTCGGCCGTAGTGGGACACCATCAGGCTTTGCATAAATATAAAAATACAGTCGAACTCGGTTATAATGTCATGAAACGGACTGAATATTTTATGTCGTTATAAACGAGTGTCGTTATAACCGAGGAGTATAATGTTATGGTTAACAGTGCGAAATTAATTGGTACCACAGAATATCTGACGCTATAAACGAGATGTCGTTATAACCGCGTTCGACTGTATGTATATTAAGAATTGGGTGGTATTACATATTTTTATATTTTTATAGAGCCTCATGATGTTCCATTATGGCCGAAACATGTAGCATTACGAAAGCATAGTATTGTTTTTCATGAAAGTTATAGTTGTTTTTGACGGAGTTTTGTTTTACTGATATTTACAAAGCACAACAGGATGTCACATATAAAACCATAATCTATACACTTTGTCCACAGAGTGTATTTCCTATGATTCGCAAACCAAGGATGATAATCGTCTTAACGAGCGTAACAGACTGTTTTTGTACTGGAGACGTAGTGTGTTTACTGTTTTGCTACAGACTGAATTTTTATATATTACTGAGGTGGACTAAGGCGGTTAGTCGTGGGCCTGTCACCACGGAAGCCCGGGATCGATCCCAGGTCAGTCCATGTGAGATTTGTGGTGGACAAATTGGCACTGGGACAGGTTTCTCTCCAAGTACTTCCGTTTTCCCCTGTCGATATCATTCTACCAATGCTCCATACTCATCTTCTTCTCCGTGTTGCATTTACTAGAAGTACAAAATGATGAAGCCAGGGAACCTTCCAAAAAGCAATGCTCTTTCGGAAATCGGGGAGCATTAGGAAATTACTTTCACTTTTCAGACTTATAAGGCAGTGCCGTGGGCATGAGAGCCCCAGATTACTTCCCGGGCAAGCCGTGTAAGATTTGTACGGGCAAAGTGGCACTGGGACAGGTATTCTTCCAGTACTTCTGCTGTCCCCTTTCAGTATCATTCTACAAATTCTACGTACGCATGTACATTTAAATACTACTCTTATGAGAAGGACAATCGGGCGAAGCCTCCTAAATTTCTCGAGAAAAAAAAAGATTGCTTATGCTAATGTCCGAATTCTGGGGTAACAGAAAGTACGTTCACATTTCGGCTTACGAGGCGATATGAATAGCCCCATATATCGGTAACTCTGACTGGTTAAATAATTACTAAGAAAATTGTTTGTTTATGTAGTGATGATTTTTCAAATCCTTACGTTATGAAGCTTCGAATGGTAATGGAATTTGTGAATGATGAATTAGAAAGATGTAAAAAGGCTCATATTAAGCCACGGTTTAGGTGAATGGCTGAGAAAAACCACGAATAAAAGTCAGAAGAGCCGGCTTCCGTACCGAATTCGAACCCGGAACACCAGGGAGTGCTGATTATTCTGTCCCAATCGCCTGAGTGTGTAGTGTCCTGTGCATGGCAGGAGCAGCATACTGCAGAAGTGTGTAGTGTCCTGTGCATGGCAGGAGCAGCATACTGCAGAAGTGTGTAGTGTCCTGTGCATGGCAGGAGCAGCATACGCAGCAAGTGTGTAGTGTCCTGTGCATGGCAGGAGCAGCATACTGCAGCAAGTGTGTAGTGTCCTGTGCATGGCAGGAGCAGCATACTGCAGTAAGTGTGTAGTGTCCTGTGCATGGCAGGAGCAGCATACGCAGCAAGTGTGTAGTGTCCTGTGAAATGGCAGGAGCAGCATACGCAGCAAGTGTGTAGTGTCCTGTGCATGGCAGGAGCAGCATACCGCAGCAAGTGTGTAGTGTCCTGTGCATGGCAGGAGCAGCATACCGCAGCAAGTGTGTAGTGTCCTGTGCATGGCAGGAGCAGCATACCGCAGCAAGTGTGTAGTGTCCTGTGCATGGCAGGAGCAGCACACCGCAGCAAGTGTGTAGTGTCCTGTGCATGGCAGGAGCAGCATACTGCAGCAAGTGTGTAGTGTCCTGTGCATGGCAGGAGCAGCATACCGCAGCAAGTGTGTAGTGTCCTGTGCATGGCAGGAGCAGCATACGCAGCAAGTGTGTAGTGTCCTGTGCATGGCAGGAGCAGCATACCGCAGCAAGTGTGTAGTGTCCTGTGCATGGCAGGAGCAGCATACCGCAGCAAGTGTGATGTCCTGTGCATGCAGGAGCAGCATACTGCCAGCAAGTGTGTAGTGTCCTGTGCATCGAGCAGATGAGCAAGTCTATGACCGCAGAAACGATGTGTAGTGTCCGTGCATGGCAGGAGCAGCATACCGCAGCAAGTGTGTAGTGTCTTCATAGCAGGAGCAGCACACCGCAGCAGTGTGTAGTGTCCTGTGCGTGGCAGGAGCAGCACACCGCAGCAAGTGTGTAGTGTCATGTGCATGGCAGGAGCAGCATACCGCAGCAAGTGTGTAGTGTCCTGTGCATGGCAGGAGCAGCATACCGCAGCAAGTGTGTAGTGTCCTGTGCATGGCAGGAGCAGCACACCGCAGCAAGTGTGTAGTGTCCTGTGCATGGCAGGAGCAACATACCGCAGCAAGCATCCTTCGACTGCATTACAAACCTGTCCCACAGCACAGCTTTGTCTGACATGACTTCCAAGAAGTCATTGGTTTCTGTTCTTGGATACTCTCGAGCGACGATGAAAAGTCTATGAACCGAGAAAACAATTTATTGACAAACGTGCTTTTATATAATAAGGCTTGCTCTTCTATCGTTAAGTATGATATAAAGTAGTTATGTTTAGGAGCAGACGATTGCAATAATGTAAGGCGTGCTTGAATCAGTATTACAGCGTGTATTTTTTGCCGAAAGTCTTCTGAACAGGAGAAGTCCTGCTTAGAGCCCATTGTTGTTTTATCAGGCGTAGTATAAACATCGACTTTTGAAAGTTAGCTACTGCAGTTATGTATTATTAAGGAAGTTTGTATTTGATAACTGGTCGTTGAAATTTTAACCTTTAAATTACCGGGTTGATATTTAAATTTTAGCACATATTTCTTGGAAAACATAGTATGTGAACAGAATAAGATAAAATCATGAAATAAATGGTATTTTGTGGAAAATACAAATAGAGATTGTGCAGCGTGTCTTAAAAATGCAGTAAATTTTCTCGTTGCCTAAATATATAAAATTAATTTATAGGTTTGTTATTTTTATGTGCTTCACATATGTGAACGCAGGCCATTTAAAGGTTAAAGCTCTTTATGACATTTTGTAAGTAAGGCTTTTTTTTTCAGAACTGCATTTATCGTTCACGTATAAAAACAATTATATCAAGCACCACAGTATAACGTTAGTCGTATCCATAGTAGACTAACATTACAAACATCAGTTTGACAGTAGAATCTTCAAAGTCGCCGCAGGGAGAACCTCCAATCTGACATAGTAACAGACACGTGAAACAGATAACAGAAAGGTAATTTGTCACTGCTCTATTAGTGTATCAGATGTCACTGATACCCGTTCAATAGCATCGAAAACGGAATAGGTGGACATACAGCGACACAAACGAACGGCCATCCTGTCTTTCGTTCGTACAAATAATACGAGCTCGTCAAGTAACAACCCAATCCAACAGCTTCCTTCCTCAGGATCTAATTAAAGTGAATCTACCCAAGAAATTCTCATACTCTTATAGAAAGCAAATCTTCGTCGCCATTTTCACAACAGCCCGCCGTTTATTAATTTGCTTTAAATAGTTGTGCTCCTTTTCAAAACAACTGAAAGAAGTTCCACGGCTCGGTACCCCTCCCCCCCCCCCCCCCCCTCCAGTATATTCCTCATATTCTGTCCAGTCTTCCAAACATACGGATTCATACGAATTTTGGTAGTCATAACCACGTGATAGCATTCGCTAGCGACAAGCGTTTTGGGCTGCTTGGCTTTGATCAGAGCTTTCGGAGGGAAATACAAGAACATGCAGATATCCACAGTCTTTTTTTTATATATATTGTTCATACCATGCATTGTCGATAATCAAATGTACCGAGTATTGTGACCCGCAATATTATCCATCACCACAATCCGTGGGAGCTCTTTGTGTGGCTGCAGACAGCGTATGCATCAAGACGTTCAGTTTTATGTTGTGACAATGCGATGCCGATTTGAAGAGCATTTAACACCTACACACCCCACTGACGCCTGTGCCCCCCCGTAGCAATGATTAGGGTACCAGATTATTTGAATTTTATTTAATGGTCTACAACTGATCACGGGTAGATCAAAGCCAGGAAGAAGCTGAATGAAATATTAAGATTACTCTGATGGCCACAGGGACATACATACATAGCAATAGCCGATATTTTTAACGTTATTACACTGCTGAACACCATAATGCAGAATATATTTATATATTTGTATGTGTGTGTCTTCCGCAACTTGTGGCGGAATGTCGAGGTGTGTGGGGAATGTAAATAATGAATGATAGGGAATTTCTGTTCACAGTTATCATGGGCGCTGAAGGTGGCGCTATATCGGGGTTTGACTCTGTGCGTGTGTGTGCAATGAGCAGTGCGTAAGACAAGTAACTGAATATATGATATCACTTTGTACTGCAGTTATTTTAATACATTATTACAGAAATATAATTTAATGTGTTTACTTCTACGAAAAAGAATTATGGAAATTTGATTGAATTACTTTAAGAAGATAAATAGTCTAGTCGAAGCTGTTTTTCCATTTACTTACACAAACAGATTGTGTTATTTTGAATTCGCTCTCAGTTTTTAGGGGCATTTGCAAAGCGAATAGCGTACTACTAACTTCATCATTCCTGTCCTCCCGCCTGTCAACATGGAACAATCCGAGACCTACCTGAAGGATTTTCGTGAAATTCATATTTGTAATATTTATTAAAGTTTGTCGATACACTCAATTTTTTTTTTTATAAAATGAATGAAAATAACAGACACTTTATGTAAAGAAATACCTATATTTTTCTGTTTGGATCTTTACAAGGCAGACAGTTTTCTCTGTGGCATAAGAACTCTTGTCTAACAAAAACTGTTACTCTGAACTACGTGAACCTACCGCCTTTTACGAGCCAAGTGCACGAAATGGGATATCTCGCCTTTTATGTGATAATTGTAGGGGGCACGAGACCTCACTATTTACGAAAAAAGTACAAAAATTTCGACATTTGCGAAATCAGCACATGAATTAAAGCAGAAACAGAGAAATATGATCTGAATATATCATCCAAGAAAAAAAAAAACCAAGAAAGCAGTGATTGCATTTTCACTGCATTGAAAATCCTCACACATTATAACAACAATAACCTCTAATTAGTTTGTAATCTTTGTTCCTCTCATTCTCCATACATATTTAGTTATTTAACCAGACAATCAATTGGGAAATTTTGTGAAATTTGACTCATTAAGTATCCTGCGATGTGATATCATGTAGTTTCGTAGATATTGAACAATGTTTCGGAGGTATTTGTAGCCTCACTGTCCAGGATAGGAGGACATCTATGCCGAAGCACGTTCTGTGTAACATGATTAAAAATTCACTTGCCGGCTAGAAATTAGTTACAAGCGCCATTTTTGAGACGGATGTAAGGAGTTTGGAATGCAGAGTAAGACACAGTGCGAAACGTATTTCGTGGTAACAGCAGCACAAGGGAGATATACGCTCATTTCGTTAAAAGGAAATGCACGTAAATACATAAATATATACAAATATACAAATACGAGGGCTAGTCAAAAAAGAGTGAGAATGAATTTATTACTCAGCAAATACGTTAGGCAGAGTCCAACTTGATATGGTCTTTTTCAAAGTAGTCCCCATCGAGCTGTATGCACTTGGTCCAACGTGTCTGCCAGTCCTGGAAGACGTGCTGGAACCCATCTTTTGACATCGTCTTCAGAACCGCCTCCGCCCTCTTCAGAACGGCCGTTGAGGAGTCGAAACGCTGGCCCCGCAGCTCCGATTTCAGGCGAGGAAACAGAAAAAAAGTCACACGGAGCAAGGCCCGGGCTGTACGGAGGGTGCGGCACACATTCGATGTTTTTTCGGGCTAAATATTAGGCAACAACGTTCGAAACGTGAGGGCGTGCATTATCGTGGTGTAGGCGCCAACGAGATGGATGCAGCTCAGGGCGTTTTCGTCGGATGTGTTCGGCCAGGGTCTTCAAAACTGTCACTGCCCGAAAAAACATCGAATGTGTGCCGCACCCTCCGTACAGCCCGGACCTTGCTCCGTGTGACTTTTTTCTGTTTCCTCGCCTGAAATCGGAGCTGCGGGGCTAGCGTTTCGACTCCTCAACGGCCGTTCTGAAGAGGGCGGAGGCGGTTGTGAAGACGATGTCAAAAAATGGGTTCCAGCACGTCTTCCAGGACTGGCAGACACGTTGGACCAAGTGCATACAGCTCGATGGGGACTACTTTGAAAAAGACCATATCAAGTTGGACTCTGCCTAACGTATTTGCTGAGTAATAAATTCATTCTCACTCGTTTTTGACTAGCCGTCGTATATCCGTTTTCCAGCTGTGTTCGCGAGTAGACAGAGAAAAGAGAATTCAATCCGTGCTCTTTAGGCAGGCGAATTTTCGCTACAGTTTTTCCAGTGAGGAAAAACACTCAATTTCAATCAAATAATTATACTTAGTTTCGAATATTATTTGGACGTGGCCAATATAAAAGCACTGTGTCTTCGTGCGATCTGCTTATGCGCGCGGTTATGGCATCTTAACAAACTGTTGTGTTTTGTGGTACCGTTTTTAATATTATCACTGCAGTGTGACTCGAGATTACGGTTTTCTGGGTCGTGATAGTCGTCTGATACGTCGACATTATTCTGCCCTGAAAATGGAGGCAGCACATTTATCCGAAAAAAACAAAATTGGTATCTACCAAAACACACTGCGCTACATTCCAAAAGATGTAAACTAGAATTGAGACTTTGTCCATCGTCCGGATAAAATAAAAAAATATAACCAGCTTCCGAAACGTCGTGATTTTATTTCACATTGTTGACACCGTGCATCTTCGTCATATTAAATTAAGTTATAGACCTAGTACTCGTCAACACACAGTACACAGTACACTTCGCTAACCACGCGAAAACATTTCACATGCTTATAATACCACAATACCACTAGCCAGCAGTTCCGCACTTCTAACATCTACAGTGTTTTTATAATTTTATAACTTTTTAACATATCTTTTTACAAGATTTTAACATATGTTTTATAGTACCAATGGAATATTTTAAACCATGTGATTGAAGTGACGTAGCTTTTAGCAAAAAAACCCCCTGACGATGATCCTAGGATCGAAACACGTGTAGGGGTACTATTTTAACAATTTTATAATAAAGCTACTTAAAAAGTGCTTTAAAAAGTGCATCAGTTGGTCTATAACTTAATTTAATAGTCGTGATTTTATATTTTTGTATTTTATACGGACGATGGACAAAGTCCACAAGACAATCAGTTCTCAATGTTATGTACCATCGTCAGAACTTTTTAGAAATGTATGTAAAACTAGAAGTTTATAAATATTTCGCAAAAGCGGATTGGACTTGCTGTGCCCTAGGATAATTCAAACCACGCAAGCATAAAAAGTGAAAAACGTATTTTGAAGGGGCGATTTCAAAATTTCAGCCGCATTGTCTGTCTTCTTCATTCTGTATGTTGTTCATTGCTGTGCGAGGGGGCGTGTCTGGAGATTCTGCAGTGCAAGCAGGTTGTTAGAATCGGTCGCGACAGGGGGGCCCACTCTTGCTGGGCGCTCAAGCTCGTTTACGACTCTGCTGTTGGAGTGGGTGTGGCAGAGGAAGAGGCTGACAGTGTCCTGGGGCGCCTGTGAATTAGAGTCTACAAGGGGGTTCCTTGAACCTGGCGTAATGCCTGTCATATTCACTGCCAATTTGTTTCCTTTTCCGAAAGCATTGTAATAAATCCGGGGAGACAGGGAATTGTGCTAGCAAGCCAACCTATCTATGGTCTATAAACTTAACTCCATGCAACAGTCATTCTTTGGACTTTCATACAAGCTGAACAACTTATAAAATTTGCATTATTTTATGGGAACCTATGGTTCATTATACTGTTTAACAATATATATTTACCGCGTACTCCAGTTTTACCAAAAACTACGAGGGCTAGTCAAAAAAGAGTGAGAATGAATTTATTACTCAGCAAATACGTTAGGCAGAGTCCAACTTGATATGGTCTTTTTCAAAGTAGTCCCCATCGAGCTGTATGCACTTGGTCCAACGTGTCTGCCAGTCCTGGAAGACGTGCTGGAACCCATTTTTTGACATCGTCTTCAGAACCGCCTCCGCCCTGTTCAGAACGGCCGTTGAGGAGTCGAAACGCTAGCCCCGCAGCTCCGATTTCAGGCGAGGAAACAGAAAAAAGTCACACGGAGCAAGGTCCGGGCTGTACGGAGGGTGCGGCACACATTCGATGTTTTTTCGGGCTAAATATTGGGCAACAACGTTCGAAACGTGAGGGCGTGCATTATCGTGGTGTAGGCGCCAACGAGATGGATGCAGCTCAGGGCGTTTTCGTCGGATGTGTTCGGCCAGGGTCTTCAAAACTGTCACTGCCCGAAAAAACATCGAATGTGTGCCGCACCCTCCGTACAGCCCGGACCTTGCTCCGTGTGACTTTTTTCTGTTTCCTCGCCTGAAATCGGAGCTGCGGGGCTAGCGTTTCGACTCCTCAACGGCCGTTCTGAAGAGGGCGGAGGCGGTTCTGAAGACGATGTCAAAAAATGGGTTCCAGCACGTCTTCCAGGACTGGCAGACACGTTGGACCAAGTGCATACAGCTCGATGGGGACTACTTTGAAAAAGACCATATCAAGTTGGACTCTGCCTAACGTATTTGCTGAGTAATAAATTCATTCTCACTCGTTTTTGACTAGCCCTCGTACAACCAAAAGTGTACACAATCATGGATGAAAATACATTTGTTATTTAACATGTCGTATGTGTTTCGGTACACAGACGTTGTAGTGGTCGATAGTAACGAGATTGGTCTAGAAGTAAATGCTGATAAAACTAAATATTTGGTCATGTGTCGAGACCAGAATGCAGGACAAAATCACGACATAAAGATAGATAATAAATCTTTTGAAAAGGTGGAACAGTTCAACTATTTGGGAACAATCCTAACAAATGAAAATTCCATTCATGAAGAAATTAAGAGCAGATTGAAGTCAGGGAATGCTTGTTATCATTCGGCGCAGGATCTTGTGTCTTGCAGTTTGCTATCCAAAAATACAAAGATTAAGATATACAGAACTATAATTTTGGTTGTTATTTTGTATGGGTGTGAAACTTGGTCTCTCACACTGTGGGAGGAACATAGGCTGAGGGTGTTCGAGAATAGGGTGCTGAGGAGGATATTTTGGCCTAAGAGGGACGAGGTAACCGGGGAGTGGAGAAAACTACGTAACAAGGAACTTAATGATCTGTACTCATCACCAAATATTATTCGGGTGATCCAATCAAGAAGAATGATATAGGTGTGGTATGTGGTACGTATGACAGGAGAGGTGCATACAGGATTTTGGTGGGGAGACTTGAGGGAAGGAGACCGCAGTTTTATGTATACATCGGTCACGTATCGGAAACCTTTACTATATATTGTAAATCCGGAACAGAAGTAAGTGCATAATAGGGCCGTGCCATGGCTCAGGTGGTTAGTCGCTGGCGTTCTACCGCGGAGGCCCGGGTTCGATCCGGGGTCAATCCGCGTGGGATTTGTGGTGGACAAAGTGGCACTAGGACAGGTTTTTCCCCGAGTACTTCGGTCTTTCCCCTGTCAGTGTCATTCCACCGGTGTTCCATTACTTGGAAAAATGAAAAAACTAATCATCTTCATCTCAGGGTTGCACAAGAAGCCTTAAGGCTGCGGTGCGTCCGTGGCTTCTGCTGCGAGGCCCTTCAAAAAAAGTGCATAATAATAATAATAATAATAATAATAATAACCACAAGAATAACAACAAAAGCGACGATTGAAAATTAGTGTAACTTCCAATAATTTTTATTTTATTACGCAAGTTATTTAAACTCCGTAAGTAATAAAATTAAGAAATTATTGACCTGATCATTTTATCGGAGTGCAGTAAACAGGATGACAGGAGAGCAACAAACGACCGATGTTGATCTAATTTACATATCTGAGCATTATGTAACAGCACATGTTACTGGAAATGAACAAACAGTTGCCTAAAACTAATTATATCACGGGAATATTTTTGTTTAGTTTCAAAACACTGCTCATTGTACAGCAGTTCATTTTCTATTTACTTCACACGATAATGACGCTGCAAATGTAAATATAACCGGTGGGCAATGAATAGTGAAGTCAGCCTGCTGACCTGTGCTGATTTCAGGGCGAACGGATTTACATGCAACTGCTGAAGCATTAAGATGAGATACCTTGGGCTTTATGGAGGTGACTGTGAAGTGTAGTGTCTTCTGGAATATGACGCCATGTAGTCTGGCAGATAATTACCAGATTTCACGGTATCACTTCCCAGAACACTGTTGTTCAAATCTCGTAGTGCTTGTGACTAGGGACCGCACTGAGACTTAAAAAGAAGTGTGGTAAATAGAGCTACAGACTGTAAAGCATGTCAGACCTCTCATGTTTGGATTATTTCTCGTTTAAAATTTGTTTTTGCTTTACTTTAAGACCCCCTGAATAACTCATATAATGTAGTATAAGACAAAATTACTTGGAAGATCTAGTTGTAGACGGTGGGATAACATTAATAAAAATTTAAAAGAAATAGGACGGAATGTTGTGGAATGCAGTCACATGGCTCAAAATAGGGGAAGTGGTGACTAATAGTATGAAATGCCGAGAATTTCTTGACTATCTGAGAAACTGTTAGTTTATCAAGAGTGCAAGGAGTGAGTGAATTAATGAGTGAGTGAGTTAATTAATAGGGGAATGCGATTAATAAATTAGTACTGGTGTGAAATGAACTAATCGTGGCCAAATTTGAAGTAACATACGGGCAGTGGCATGGAGGGCCTGAGAAGAACCAGAAGGGAAATTCAAGGATATGTATGCGGTGTTCCTACCAAGATTCGAACCAACCACCGCCCAGACATGATGCAGCAACGCTAGTAACTAGACTGCTACATTCGGTGTGTCAGACTAAGTATGCAACGCTATATTCATTTATCTGATATTATTCCGCCGTGCGTATTGGCGGTCAGTCGAGTGGTCTAGGTTAATAAGGTAACACGAGCCGACAGGAAGTGGCAACGTCTAATTGTCAGATAAAATAATGACAGAATATTAACGCCAAGTTCTGAACCTGAGATCAACATTACAGTAAACAGATCATTTTTCTGTTTGTATTCCACACTCATATTCAAATCTCAATCCGAGCACCATCTACCTTTATAGAGGGTGTTTTGTCTTCCTTTCCCCCCACCCCTTCTTTCAAACCCTTTCCAGTTTATCACTCATCAGTCGTTCCCAAAATTGACGTGATTTAGAGAATTAACAGCGTCGTGAAATAACCCACATTAAATAATTAGTTGCCTCGTTCAGTAACTACGATAGAATAAGCGTTTTAACAATTAGCATTAACCCTTGAATGCCGAATTCGGTGCTCCTAGCAGACCTTTAAGTCTTCACATGTTGCCGGTCTCCGCTTACCGTAGGTCGTGGATGCATTAAAGGTACCATAAATTAAAAACCCCTCCGTCTTGGGCAGTATTCGAAATTTAAAATCCAGCATCAAAGAAGGGTTAATTAAACTGTAATATTTTGGGGTTGAACACTGAAGATGTTGGCAGGATATTTTTTTTTGAAACGCTGGTATCCGCCGATAAGTCTACACAGTACGACAACGATTGGGATCATAAAGTGAACACACTTCGCTATTAAAACTTCTAGTCTTACATCTGTAGTAATTATTTTGTCTCAAATCTTGGGTGTTTTACAGCTTCATTGTAAGAAATATACAGCGTGTCCACAAAGTCCTTCGGGTTTTGAAAAATTGTGGCGCGCAAACAAATTGAGCTAGCCACATGCGGTTTGCGGTAGATTACAGTGAAACTCTGGAAGTTTTTTTTTTTGCCGCCAACAGATGACTTGATAACCTGAAGACCCGTATCAGGAATGCGATCTCGTCTATTCCAGCGGACATGCTCCACAGAACATGGCAAGAGCTCGAATATCGTCTGGACGTTCTCCGTACTACCAAGGGAGCCCACATCGAGGTCTACTGAGGTCAGTAAAAAACTTCCAGAGTTTCAATGTAATCTGCCGTAAACCGCATGTGGCTAGCTCAATTTGTTTGCGCGCCACAATTTTTCAAAACCCCCAAAGGGACTTTGTGGACACACTGTATAGCTTTTTAAACCACTAAGTTTGAAAATCTCGTTACAAATAAGGAGCTCTCGTGTTTATAATTAATATCGTATGTTTCCCAGATCCAGCCCTCTAAGTGTTAACGCGATGTATCTTTCTGATTGAACTGTTTAAAGTTTATAATTGAATCTCTGCACTGTAAAATACCTAACGCCCTGCCGAGCCTATATTTACTCCCGCGATGCTATTGATCAACTTGACGTAAAGTGAAACCAGTAGTTTAGAGTGCTGGAAACGAGTCACCTGGGCCCCACAGAGTCTGAAACGTAAGAGAATATAAGAAACGAAACTGATTGAAGTAACTAATATAACGTTTGAGTCTCTGAGTCATCGCATCCTATTCTTTTAAGATCTATTTTAATATTATCCTCCCATCTACGCCGTGGTCTTCCAAGTGGTCTCAGCCTTCATTAAAAAATGCTTACTTTTTAAAAGCACCTACGTATTAAAATGGTCATTAACGTTTTCTAAATAACTGTTAAGTGATTCAAAATTTTTGACTCCAGGTATGGAATGAGCGTGTCAGACCTCAATAACTGTGCATCACCATGTTTAACATTCACAAATTCTACTTTCTGCCCACAGAGTGTATTTATGTGTTTTGTGTGGATCTCAGAGCAAACAGCGTTTATTTCACTGTACAGCATTAACTGACTGGTTTGTATAACTGAGACGGAGTGTGTTTACTGCGCGTACGGACTGTATTTATGTGTTTTGTGTGGATCTCAGAACAAACAGCGATTATTTCACTGTACAGCATTAACTGACTGGTTTGTATAACTGAGACGGAGTGTGTTTACTGCGCGGTACGGACTGTATTTATGTGTTTTGTGTGGATCTCAGAACAAACAGCGATTATTTCACTGTACAGCATTAACTGACTGGTTTGTATAACTGAGACGGAGTGTGTTTACTGCGCGGTACGGACTGTATTTATGTGTTTTGTGTGGATCTCAGAACAAACAGCGACTATTTCACTGTACAACATTAACTGACTGGTTTGTATAACTGAGACGAAGTGTGTTTACTGCGCGGTACGGACTGTATTTATGTGTTTTGTGTGGATCTCAGAACAAACAGCGACTATTTCACTGTACAACATTAACTGACTGGTTTGTATAACTGAGACGGAGTGTGTTTACTGCGCGGTACGGACTGTATTTATGTGTTTTGTGTGGATCTCAGAACAAACAGCGATTATTTCACTGTACAGCATTAACTGACTGGTTTGTATAACTGAGACGGAGTTTGTTTACTGCGCGGTACGGACTGTATTTATGTGTTTTGTGTGGATCTCAGAACAAACAGCGACTATTTCACTGTACAACATTAACTGACTGGTTTGTATAACTGAGACGGAGTGTGTTTACTGCGCGGTACGGACTGTATTTATGTGTTTTGTGTGGATCTTAGAACAAACAGCGACTATTTCACTGTACAACATTAACTGACTGGTTTGTATAACTGAGACGGAGTGTGTTTACTGCGCGGTACGGACTGTATATGTGTTTTGTGTGGATCTCAGAACAAACAGCGATTATTTCACTGTACAACATTAACTGACTGGTTTGTATAACTGAGACGGAGTGTGTTTACTGCGCGGTACGGACTGTATATGTGTTTTGTGTGGATCTCAGAACAAACAGCGATTATTTCACTGTACAACATTAACTGACTGGTTTGTATAACTGAGACGGAGTGTGTTTACTGCGCGGTACGGACTGTATATGTGTTTTGTGTGGATCTCAGAACAAACAGCGATTATTTCACTGTACAGCATTAACTGACTGGTTTGTATAACTGAGACGGAGTGTGTTTACTGCGCGGTACGGACTGTATTTATGTGTTTTGTGTGGATCTCAGAACAAACAGCGATTATTTCACTGTACAGCATTAACTGACTGGTTTGTATAACTGAGACGGAGTGTGTTTACTGCGCGGTACGGACTGTATTTATGTGTTTTGTGTGGATCTCAGAACAAACAGCGATTATTTCACTGTACAACATTAACTGACTGGTTTGTATAACTGAGACGGAGTGTGTTTACTGCGCGGTACGGACTGTATATGTGTTTTGTGTGGATCTCAGAACAAACAGCGATTATTTCACTGTACAGCATTAACTGACTGGTTTGTATAACTGAGACGGAGTGTGTTTACTGCGCGGTACGGACTGTATTTATGTGTTTTGTGTGGATCTCAGAACAAACAGCGATTATTTCACTGTACAGCATTAACAGACTGGTTTGTATAACTGAGACGGAGTGTGTTTACTGCGCGGTACGGACTGTATTTATGTGTTTTGTGTGGATCTCAGAGCAAACAGCGACAGTTTTAACTGGTTAATAATAATAATAATAATAATAACCATGGCTCAACAGCCTCCTCTTGCCTCCTCTTTCCGAGGTTACTAAGTCGTGTGCATTCGTGGCAGTTGGTGACTGGTTTCTGATGTGTCCGCCAGAGCCATCTGGCGGACAGTCAGGAGACTTGGGTGAGAAATGGAGGCTTTGAATTTAGCTTACGTAACATTTTTATTCATGCCCATAAGGTTCTTTTACATGCCGTAAATCTACGACATGGGACCGACGGCTTTACTTCCCCTCCCCTGGTGCTCCGGATTTTTATCACCCTTAAAAATCCATCGACCTCGGTCGGGATCGAACCCGCGAACCTTGGGTCCAGTGGCGAGCACGCTAACCACTAGTCCACCGAGGTCGACAGTTTTAACTGGTTTGTTATTATAAATCGAGAGGCTGCGGGTTTACTGCGCGGTACGGACTGAATGTGTAACTATAAGTCACGTTAATTTTGGTATTTAAAGCATTAAGGAAGTTGTGTTTCTTTTGTTAGCATTATTTTTTTCTCATGAATTGTTATTCCGTCGAAAAGAGTGCGCAAGATCAGTTGTGCCAACTTTAACTTCCAAACCTCATGCAATATTCGCGGTTTTCTTTATATTGGTGAATATACAATTAAGTATTACAGTTTTCTATGTTATGACACCGTGTAGTTTGGTAGGTGGAAGCGGCACGTTTTACGGTGCCGCTTACCGAAAGCCCGAAATTTTTACTGTAATCCTTCTTTACATATTATTTCTTTCCTTACGATAAAACATTCTATGATTACATTTTATGATAATTCAATGATTTCTTTCATAATATTAACCTCGTCTTGTGTAAAAGCAAATAAGTAATATCTGAATACGTTGCGTCATTGTGAAGTAATCCAGTTATGTGAGCTAATTAGTGTCTGTAAGATGACATTATTTAGATAAAAGTGACCAGGGGAAAAAAGAAGTTTGAGATGCGTAAGCTAACAGGTTTTTCTTGCCACCTCGGGCAGCCTTTCGGAGTGGCTGAGGGGAACATCTACTACAAGAAAAACATAAAAGAACCTGAGATTAGTTCTTAGTGAGCCGTAAGGGGAAATATTTCTTTCGCTTAGGAAGTTGTTGGTACGGTGTGTGATGGTAAAGGTAAAGGTAAAGTTCTCCTTAGAACAGGCCACGAAGGCCCATAGGGGGAGTAGAGGTATAGCTCTACTGTTTCTTTAACCTCGGCGCTAGATGGGGGTGGGTGGTCAACTCCACGCCCCGGTCGCTTTACCCCCCGGGAATGACCCGGTACCCGTTGTACAGGAGGCTGGGTAGGCCTCAGGGCCGGTCTGGACGTGTGCTGAAAATCTCGCCCCCACCGGGATTCGATCCCCGGACCGTCCAGCTCGTAGCGAGTCGCTATACCGACTGAGCTATCCCGGTGTGTGATGACGTAACGATATCGTATAATTGGACGATGATATGACGATGACGTACAATTCTTATACTATTGAAATTAGTGTATTTTAACATGGTGCATGGAGGATGTTTGTCATCAAATATAATGGATCGAAATTTAGCCGCTCGTGTACGAGTGACTTAACTTACAAAATTCACTTGAACATAAGCTGAAACTCAGGGGGCGTTTAAAAATATCTTACCATAATGCCGGAAGTATGAAATTTCCAGCATTAAAGCTGTCAGTACAAGTATACAAGCCACTGAATTTGAATTTTTATATTTGTGTTTATTAAACGGTATAAAGTTCCCACTGCGGAGTGGAAATCGTGGTCTTGAGGTTAATGTAAGACTGTATTAAGTGGCAGTGTCACCGAATGTGCACAAACTCGTGAATGCAGTCTTCGTTGTACAGTTTCAGTATGATCTTCCCTTCTGTAACATAATGCAAAATTATTTTCTTTAATCCTCTTCTGTTTTGGTACGTCCTGGGGGAAATTCCCGACTCTTAAATTGGCTAATCCGAGTGAAGATTTTCGTGGTTTTTCTAAGTTCTTCCAGAAAAAATCCCAAAGAAGGAACTTGTATTTAGCAAAAGCTGCTACGTTTCATCATATTCAGTACATTAATGGCCCTATGGATCAATTCTGGGGGCACGCGGTGACGTAGTTGGTTGAGGCACTACGCTACAAGCCGGCAGGTCGCGGGTTCGATTCACGATGGTGTTTTTGGAATTTTTCATTGACATAATTCTTCCTGCCATACTACGGCCCTGGGGTCGACTCAGCCTCTAAAAGAAATGAGTACCAGGAATATTTTCTGGGGGTTAAAGGCGGCCGGTGCGTAGGGCTGACAACCTTACCACCTTCATGTGCTAAATGTGTAGAAATCTATGAGCCTCAACCTCCTGGAACCCTAAGGGCCTTCCAGTCCTGTAATGGGATTGCTTTACCTCTTACCTTTATGAATCAATGCTGTGTAGTATGAGCTACTGGCAAGTCGGTAACAAGACCATAAATATCCCTTCCACTCAGCACTTGGTTTCTTCTGTTCTTCTCTGGCGTTATTATTGTGATGCGTAAAATATGAATTTAGTTCTAGCTGTACTGAGATTGTAACAGCTGTTTGCCATTTTGTATTTTTTCAGGTAACGGATTCTATTTTTTCGTTAAAGAAGGGATATAATCGTAAATTTTTGGTACCCCTGCGGTGTATGAGCGATTATAACAACGGGCTGAACTCTTTTTTTTTTTTTCAGCCAAATCAATCGACGTTTAAAATTTCATACGTGGAAACACAATTATCGGATTTGGTACGTGTTTGCACGTTGCAAGTTATACAGGAAAGGCAAATTATTCAGATGGGAATTGCTTGCGTTCGATCTGGTAATACTGTGAACAGTACTTTGTAGTGTGTTGTACAACGATGCTGTCAGTTGCTGGAATTGTATATCGTCGGAGTTAGACGAACGAATGAGTATGGGCATTGGTGGAATGATACTGACAGGGTAAACCGAAGTACTCGAGGAAAAACCTGTGCCAATGCCACTTTGTGTACCACAAATTCTACGTTGATTGCTCTGGGGTTGTACCCGTTCCTCCGCGGTGAGAGGCCGACGACTACCCGTCTTAGGTACGGAAGGACGAGGAAGATAATGATTATAAGAACTGAGGCGGTGAAGAATGCGTTCTGCTGGGATATGACGCCGTGTAGTTTGGCTTAAATCTATGAACTTTGTCCCTTCTAGAGTGGAGGAAGGAGGAGACGCATCTGGCTCGTAGAACGCGCTGGTGCAGTACGCACGGCGTCAAATCTCCGTTAATGAGGTCGTTGTGAAATGGGGAGACAATTTAAAAATGCGATTGTTTGATGCATTCAGTCAAATTTAGAACCAGACTGTGTTGTCGTTCCAGTGCTGTAGGTTATTAGCCAGTGGCACCAACTGTACGAAGTAATATTTCCAGTGGCACCAACTGTACGAAGCAATATTTCAGTGGCACCAACTGTACGAAGTAATATTTCCAGTGGCACCAACTGTACGAAGTAATATTTTCCAGTGGCACCAACTGTACGAAGTAATATTTCCAGTGGCACCAACTGTACGAAGTAATATTTCCAGTGGCACCAACTGTATGAAGTACTATTTCCAGTGGCACCAACTGTACGAAGTAATATTTCCAGTGACACCAACTGTCCGAAGTAATATTTCCCGTTTCTGTATTCTCAGACTCAGGCGGAATATAGTTACAATTATGCCGTAAATATGGCAGTTAAGGCAATTCGTGTGAAATTTTTAGATCTTACGGTTATGAAGATTTGTATTGTGGGTTTTATATTACCAGAATGTACGGTGCTATAACCCAGAAAACTGCAACACAAAATAAGAGCGTTTTAAAATCTTCGATTAGAGTGTAATTCATTTTTAGACATTCAGATACATATCCGGTAAACTACCCCTTTTCGCGTTGTTAACCAACTTTAGCTGTATTGCACATGAGACCGTTCAAGTACTTTCCAAATTATTTGAGAGAGATCAAATTTTCCTTCTGAAATGTTTAAGTAAATTGTTTTTTAATAGAGAATGGCTAATATAAAATAATATGACAGACCTACCAAATATCTAAAGTGGCCGCGCGGTCTAGGGCGTGGGTCTACGGCCGCTCGCTTACTGGGATTGTGGGTTGAATCCCGCCTAGTGCATGGATGTCTGTCTGTTGTGAGTGTTGTGTGTTGTCAGGTAGAGGTCTGTGCGACGGGCTGGTCACTCGTCCAGAGGAGTCCTACCGACTGTGGTGTGTTTAAAGTGTGATCGTGAAGCCTCGATAAATGAGGCGGCGTAGGCCCCCAAGGGCTGTCGAGCCATTGAAAAAAAAAATCAAATATATAAAGCACTTAATTAGAAATATTTCTGAATCGAATCAAGCTAAAAGACTTTGGCTGATTGCTTGAAATTTGAAGAAAAAAGAACAAGATGTGTAGGAAGTAGGCTACTAATAATTTTGGGTCTAAAATTCTTACGGCAAAATTCCACGTTGCTTATAATTAAAAGACACACATGTTCTCTTATACACACGCTTGAAAACATTTAAGAAAAGCAAACTGTAACAATTTACCCGTTAAACCACAGTGGTTACTTCACCTACCGTCTGTTTCAATTAGAAACTCGTAATTTCGAATATCCATAAAGGACAGAATAAGAAACGAAGATGTCAGGAAACAGTTAGGCGCAAGAGATGGCGTACAAACCCGCAGTTTTAGCTGAAATGGAAGTGGGGAGGCCACGTATCAAGAATGCATGAATCTAGATGGGCCTATGCAGCGACCATGTGGGACCCCAGACAGGAAAGAGGAACGTGGGACGATCTAGAACCCGTTGGTCCGCCTTATTCACCGAAATAGTGGGCAGGCAGTGGACACGTGTGGCCAGGAATAGGACTGAATGGAGAAGACTTGAGAAGTCACTAAGAACAGTTCAGACACTATAATTATGTAAACTGTGCAAGCTATGGCAAAATATCAGGCTAGAAGCAGATCATGCTAGAAAAGACTCTAGGATAAAGTCAAACACTAATTGTAAAGAAAATTATGCAAGCTACTTTCTGTGGTCAGTCTCAGTCCCCAACTAGTTTTAACTCATGGCCACTTGTAATCCAGATCTGGTAGGATCACGTGTTAGTACCCAACAGCTTGCTAGGACTAGCTCACCTAGCGAGCACTTTCAGAGCTCACCCTGCACATAGCAGGAGGCCTTTGCCCTCATGGGATGTTATAGGCTTATTTTATTTTTATTTATTTTATTTTATTAATTTCGCCCAGGGTATGTATTTATATGCTCTTTATAACCTCGTAGTAAACAGAGATTATTTCCCTAACAGCATTAGCTGGCTGGGCTTTGTAATGAAGACAGTGATGTAGGCAATGAGTCTTATGTACTTTAGATGGATTTTGGGATTCAGGGTGTTAATAAAGGAATGTCGTCTGTGTGGAGGCGTAGTGTCCGTCACTAAACAGTGTAGCGATAAGTTGACTTAACCCGCTCACGCACTGAAGAGAAACGGTCAAAAGAAGAGAGTAGGAGAGAGATGTAGCATCATGAGGTCAAGTAAACCATGAGCGACGACTTGCCCCGGGGCCGTGGAAGACCCAGGGGCAGTGCCCGGTTGTTCCCACGGTGAAGATCCGACACTAAAGACCACAGGCGGCGGGGGAGTTGTACCCTAACCTGTTTCTGTCAGACGCAAGCATCTCGCGCACAAATCACACGGAGGGGCCTTAACGGCGGCAGTGAAACTGGTTTCATTAAAATTGAGCCTGCCTCTGTCATTGCAGAGTTGGTTGCGGAATTATTAGGGGAATATTTGCCTTACCTTTCAGGTCAAACAGATCTTCTCGGTCAGAGGGGTCGGAACCAAAACATTCTGGGTTCAAATCCGGAGACGGGCCTTACTCAGGATTTCCGTGGGTTTTCTCCCGTTTAGCAAGTGATGAGGTATTATCTCAAATTTGGCCAAGACACTTCCTTCCGCATATTTTCTAATTCATTATTCACTAGCCACCCTACCTTGCTACGTTTTATAGTCCGAGTCACCAGGGGAGCACCCAATGGGGAGGGGGGCTGCCGGACTGAAGCCCCCCAAAACCCCCCCAAAACCGAAATTTAAAAAACAGATTTTGTAGATATTATGGTGTCAAAAGTTTTACGTAATTTACCCTTCAGCCGAAATCAGCCACTGAAATCTGCTGATGACTGGTACATTGGAATTTCGAAAAATATATTAATAAAATTGATAAAAAAACAAGAAGATAAGACACTGTGATTGAGTCAGTGAACGTGTAATTATATTTGTATGTATATATATATTTGTTGCAGACAGTGTTATGTTGTACTTACGACATGATTTTCATTACATAATTTTTAAAATCAAACATAAATTGCATATAACCTCAGAGTCAGCCCCCCCCCCCCCCATCCCTGCGAAAAATTCTGGGTGCGTACCTGCTAGTCACTGACAGCGTCCTTAAATAAACCACTATATTCGAGTCAAAATCTTCCACCTTCTCATCTCTTACCTAAAATTCCTAATATTAAAATAAGTTACGGCAATCACTTCCAGATCGCGTATTCCAAGTGTCCTCTGTTGTCTGTGTTAGTTAACCGCTGTGTACACCCGTTCGGCAGTGTATGTACCGTCGCTCAGGTGCCTGTGTGTACTCAGCTTAAAGAAACCGCTGACTTCCGAATCGAATTTTCCTTATTTTCTAAGGCCAGGTCTGTAGAGTCATCTTAGGAAACCAGTTCTATAGCTTGCAGACTACGGAAATAGCACTTCTGCTTATATAAACATATAGTGAGTGACGCAAGGGTTCAAGGTCACATTAACTTTAACATTCACTGTTCCAATTGGTTATCACCACTTATACACCACAATGTATGTCAATTTTCTGTTAACAGTTGATAACCCTGATGATGGCTCTGTTGCAGCCGAAACATGTGTAGGTTTAATGGACATAACTAAGAAATAAAGTGCGTTTGTTGGTATTATTGTTGAATGTTACCAAAATGCACGGTGAACACAACGTAAAAAAAATAATTGTTGAATATAGTGACTCTCCTGGTACGTATTCAGTGAAGGAACGCTTAGTTCCTCTCACCGCGGAGGCCCGGGTTCGATCCCGGTTCAGTCCATGTGAGATTTGTGGTGGACAAAGTGGCACTGGGACAGGTTTTTCTCCGAGTTGTCGGTTTTCCCCTGTCAATTTCATTTCCACTGGTGCTCCATTACTTGTACAACTTGGTAAAAAAACTGCTCATCTTCATCACAGGGGTTGCACAAGAAGTCTTAAGGCTGCGGTGCGTCCGTAGCATCTGCTGCGGGGCCCTTCACCACGTAAAAAAAAAACAAAAGCTTAGTTGCGTGATTTCAGGCTTCTGCCGCCGTGTAAATGAGATCTTCGCTCTTCTGGGATGTTAAGCAGTGTAGATCAGTAGTGGACTGTTCGAGCCTTAAAGATGGGACCTATAGGTTGACCCGAAACGTCGGTAACTAACTACCAATCTAGGCTGCGTAACGTCCCAGAAGAGTGAAGATCTCAAGAATGTTACAAGAATAAATTTATTGTTATTAATTCTAGTCAGATACAAAAATTCGTTTTTAATAATATGCTTTTTGGCTACTAATTTTGGTTCATAAGAGCCATCATTATCCCATAATAGAAAATGTAAGCTGGAAAACTCCATATGTTTTGTAAGTAGGAGATATCCCCCTTTTTACAATACCCAGTAAATACGTTGTCGACCTCGGTGGTCTAGTGGTTAGCGTGCTCGCCACTGGACCCAAGGTTCGCGGGTTCGATCCCGACCGAGGTCGATGGATTTTTTTAAGGGTGATAAAAATCCGGAGCACCACTTCCTTTGGAGGGGAAGTAAAGCCGTCGGTCCCATGTCGTAGATTTACGGCATGTAAAAGAACCTTACGGGCATGAATAGAGATGTTACGTAAGCTAAATTCATAGCCTCCATTTCTCACCCAAGTCTCCTGACTGCCTGCCAGATGGCTCTGGCGGACACATCAGATAGATCGATAGAATAGTAGCGCGGCCAGTTGGCCAGTCACCAACTGCCACGACTTAGTAACCTCGAAAAGAGGAGGCAAGAGGAGGCCCGAGCCCATATAGGGCTGTTGAGCCATGGTTATTATATTATTATTAGTAAATACGTTACAAATGTATACTTTAAAGGGGGGAAATCTACTTACAAAACATATGGAATTTTCCAGCTTATACTTTCTGTTATATCCTGATGGTGGTTCTTACGAGCCAAAATTAGTAGCCAAAAAAAGTATTTTTAAAAAGGAAGTTTTGGGTCTGACTGTAGAATTGATAAGAATAAATATATTGTTGTAATCTGTATGCCAACGGGGATGTCGTGCATTAAAATAAAAAACGTTAGTTTTACCTGGCGATGCTTGAGAAACATGACGAAGAAGATAATTATTTTTGGACACCCCTCAGTTATTGTAGTGACTGCTACGAGTTGGAAAATCAGATTTCGATTCCTGCCAAGAACACATATTTTTTATCTTCTGTTCAGCGTGTAAACTTGACCCAGACTCTTTGTAACTGGTATTGGAGAATTGTGTCGTGGTTTAAGTGTCGAGACGTGAAGCTGACTGTTGGCTTCTGTCTAGAGACGACGTTAAGAATGTGTGGAGTTGTACCTCCAATTAATGTTTACGTCTTCGTGTCATGGTGCTTAATTAAGCACGGAGGCAAAGTAAACTCTAAGAGGGATGGAAAAAAAGATGAGCCTGAATAAATTTGTTGACGAGAAATGTTTTGATTTATGAGCCTACTTTTCCGATTATTAAATAAGGTAGGGCGAGATGGTTTACGCTGTGTAGAACGCATGTTACAGAGGTGGGAAAGAGGTAAAGCTATGGACTTTATTTTGAAAACTTTAACAGAAGTGACAGTCTGGTAGATATTGACGTAAATTACACAGGTATGTTATATTTTATATGTAACGACGTTTTCAACAGGCTAGATTATAATTATGGCGTTGACAGGGGTGCAAAAATTTCCCAAACATCTAGAAGCCACCTCCAAATTCTAGGCACCAGAAGGGCGACATGAAATTGCCGTACTGAGAACCGAATATTCTGAAGTGACCTGTGAACCTGGGTGGCGCAGTTGGTTGAGGCACCGCGCTACAAGCCGGAAGGTCGCGGGTTCGATTCCCGATGGTGTCATTGGGATTTTTCATTGACATGATCCTTTCGGTTGCACTATGGCCCTGGGGTCAACTCAGCCTCTAACAGAAATGAGTACCAGGAAGATTTCCTGGGGGGTAAAGGCGGCCGGTGCGTAGGGCTGACAACCTTACCACCTTCATGTGCCGATTGTCCACAAATCTGGGAACCTCAAACCCCTGTAACCCTAAGGGCCTGTCCAGGCCTGTAATGGGGTTGCTTTACCTTTACCTGTGAACCTGACTGTTATATCGTGCTTTCTGCTCGGTGCGTGTGAACTGACATAATACTGTATGTAAGCAAAACAAATGCAGTAATTACGCTGAAACACTATGCGCCACAGTAAATGAATTTATTATGCCGGGCGACCAGGGGCCCGGGATTCGTGCATCCTTGAGCTTCGAATGTTAGAATTTTTATTGAATAATACTTCGGAAAGAATTTGAAAGGATGTGGCAGTGTTGTAATTAGAGGTATCATTGCGGCACGTGTTTGGTGAAACTGACAGGATTGATGAAATATCACAGTGAGTATCGCCGTTTCTGAGTCGAAATTTGAATCCAGTTGCTGCCAAATACAGGGTATACACAAAAGAATGGTGCGGTTTCAATGGTGAATAAAGGGAAACCGCACCATTCTTTTGTGTGTACCCTGTATGAAGCACAGTGCTAAGTATGCTATCTATCTATCCCTCTCACGTCCAATAATAATAGAATGTGAACTGCATATATGAACACAGAAGGCATTCTGTTGTAATTTATACTAAGCAATTAACTGCAATGATTAAACCTATAGTGCTATATAGTTGTGAAACTTGGGCAATGACAGAGCTAATGAAATCATCCCTTAAAATATGGGAGCGGAAAATACTATGAAAGATACGAGTATAAGGCCCAATAGAAGATCTAAATGGCTGGAGAATTCGAACTAACGCTGAACTGCAGGTTATGTGCAGAAAACCAAATATTGTAACAACAATAAAAGTAATAAGACTATAATGGGCTGGTCATGTGATAAGAATGTCTGATGGTAGGACCGTAAAGAAAATATTTGTGGGGAAACCAGATGGAAGAAGAAAAGCAGGAAGACCAAAATTAAGATGGTTAGACTAGTAAGAACGACTGAAACTGATGGGTGTCAAGAGATGGAGGAAGAAAGCAGAAGACAGAACTGTATGTGCTGTCGTTGTGAAGGAGGTACTGGTTAAACTGTAAGGACCGTATGACAAAGGAGAAGAAGAAGAATTAACTAACTAACTCCATGGAGCAGAGTCCTTTTTGAGAAACTAACAGGTCGTCAGCTAGTCAAGAAATTCCCCGCATTGTATGGAACCTGAAGGTTCATTACCGCATTCACAAGAGCCCGCCACCTGTCCCTATCTTGGACCACATCAATTAGAATCATACATTATTTTGAATGTTGATGTTGGCGGCTGAGAAAATCGAATGACACGTCTTGTTATTACACAGGTGTGTGTGTGTATATATATATATATATATATATATATATATATATATACACACACATGTAAGTCTGCCAAGTTCCTGAAACATGCTACACCAACTTCTTCTTATAAGGGCTTTAACAGACGCCAAACAGACTTTGGTCCCGATATACTGTTTCCACCACAGCCGTATAAATTACCTGTAACAAGAAGCAACCTACTGCATGCGCTCACGCCAAGTTCGTGGTTCGTGAGGGAATAAAAGTCGTGATTTTCACATCCCTTCTTCTCCTACATTACGAGGAAGTGAGGGGAATATGAAAGAGGACAGCCTGCTTCTTATAGTTTATTTGTAGTAACTTTCATTCATACAAGTTTCATTCATGAGTAAAATTTTATATGAAGGCAACAGCTTCGATTCCTTAGACTACACAAATGGGCATTTAACACCACGAATCCTCATTTGTTTATCGCAGGAAAATACAGAGAGAGCCGTCAAATAAGACACGGTAGTTACCATGATGTTATTAATTTTGTGTCACAGAACGCGTATCAACTGTCAGCTTATTAACGGTCAGTGATACCAGCTGGAAGGTTGAAGAAATCACGGCCAAAATCTCAGTTGTGAAAAGCGACATCAGAGGGCCACTCTACTGGCTTATGGGGAACTGCATTCACTTTCTGCAAATGCTATTAAGTACGAAGCGATCACATATTGAATATGTTTTTTCTTTTGCAATGGCTTGACAGCCCCTTGAGGGCCTAGGCCGCCTCATTTTTCGAGACTTCACGATCACACACTTTTTAGACACACTACACTCTGTAGGACTCCTCTGGACGAGTGATCAGCCAGTCGCAGAGACCTCTACCTGACAACACACAACACTCACAACAGACAGACATCCATGCCCTTGGTGGGATTCGAACCCGCAATCCCAGCAAGCGAGCGGCCGCAGACCCACGCCTTAGACCGCGCGGCCTGTGGGATCGGCTTTGAATATGTTTTACGTAAACAAATTATGACACTTTCTTTGGGCTGGACGGTCCTGGTTTCGAATTCCAGTAAGGACAAGAGATTTTCTCTTCTCCGAAACGTCAAAACCGGATCTGGGATCTACCCAGCCTCCTATTCAATTGAAACGGGGGTTATTTCATGGGGTTAAAGTCGGCCGGGGCGTGAGGTTGACCACTCACGTCCATCTAGTGCCAAGGTTAAGAATGAGTGGGGCTGTACTTCTACTCCCCTACATGACTTTATGGCGTGGACAGGGACAATTTCCTGTCCCAGCAGGGACATATTTATCTCTTCCTCAGATCTTCCAGAGAGATTCCGAGGCCCACACCGCCTCCTATCCGATAATAGCGGAAAAGCACTTTCCGGTCGTAAGTTGTCCGGGTCACGAAGCTGAACTCTCACCTATATTGATGCTGAAATTAAAGAAGAACGCGTGAAGCGCTACCTCCGCTCACCCATACGTCTTCATGTCGCCATACTTGATTACGGTTATTTGCCCTACCGCCGGATGTGAGCCTTAATTTTATTGACACAAAAACGCGCCCACACTCACGGCTGACACTTGCCACCATGTCATATGTCAGCAAGTTGTTACTTATCGGACCAGAATATGGAATCAGGTACTTTCTGTTCTGTCGTTATACGTTCTAGCCATGACGTGATGAATATGAACAGAAATGGTTGCTATATGTACCATCTGCTTCAACATTAAAGTATTAGACATTTTACCCAACAATAATATCTGACAATAAAAATCTGACAATAAAACAGGCCTCGACAGACCCTTAGGGTTCCAGAAGGTTGAGGCTCCCAGATTTCTAAACAATCGGCACTTGAAGGTGGTAAGGTTGTCAGCCCTAAACACAGGCCGCCTTTACCCTCCATCAAATGTTCCTGGCACTCATTTCTGTTAGAGGCTAAGTCGACCCCAGGGCCATAGTGCGGCCGGAAGGATTATGTCAATGAAAAATTCCAATGACACCATCGGGAATCAAACCCGCGACCTTCCTGCTTGTAGAGCGATGATGTTCCTGACAATAAAATAAAATAAAATAAGCCTATAACATCCCATGAGGGCAAAGGCCTCCTGCTATGTGCAGGGTGGGCTCTGAGAGTGCTCGCTAGGTGAGCTAGTCCTAGCAACCTGACAATAGACAGCCATAATTTACCTACACAGCGCTAATCATTGGGTCCTTGTAATGTCGACGGAGTTTACAGTGACGTATGAGCCGAACTGTTAAAAATTTGATTCATGAAATTCGAGCTTGAAATGTCTCCGTTCCTTGTTAGCATTTTGTGTACATTTACGACACATCAATTACAGGCACATCAATTAATCACAAGCCCCAAAAAGTTCTGCAAATGAAACGAGTGATTGCACTGTGACGTAATCGCCGACGCATTGAGATCCTTTTTCCCGGCACCTCCTCGTCGTCGAGTCCAGATGATGTTTTGGTGTTCGCGCAACCTACAACCGCTTAGCTATTATGTAAATGTGTGTGTGTGTGTGTACGTGCGTGGCTGACATCAGTTGATTCATTAGCTTCACACGTGAAGACATCCGTTAGTTTTAGAATTTACTACAGTGACTCGGTTAGAGCCAGACGTGACTGTTGCAATTCCGTTACATTTAGGCGTGACTACCGTAAAACCGGTAGGTTGACAAGTGAGTGTTTTAAATCGACAAGTGTTATTTATTTTAAATCGATTAGATTTGAGAGTGGCCATTGTAAATTAGCTAATTATATTTAGATATGAGTACTTTAAATCGAATCAGAACCGTTTATTATATATCAGTTACGTTAAGGCGCGACCTCATACAAATCCGTTACGATAAGGCGTGACCCGTACAAATCGCTTAGGGTAAGGCGTGACCTCATACAAATCCGTTACGATAAGGCGTGACCCGTACAAATCGCTTAGGGTAAGGCGTGACCTCATACAAATCCGTTACGATAAGGCGTGACCCGTACAAATCGCTTAGGGTAAGGCGTGACCTCGTACAAATCCGTTAACGTAAGGTGTGACCTCGTACAACTCGGTTAGGGTAAGGCAAGACCTCGTACAAATCGGTTAACTTAATGCGTGACGTCACATAAATCGGTTAGGGTATGACGTGATCTCATATAAATCGCTTAGGGTATGACGTGATCTCGTACAACTCGGTTCGGGTAAGGCGTAACCTCGTACAAATCCGTTAACGTAAGGTGTGACCTCGTACAACTCGGTTAGGGTAAGGCAAGATCTCGTACAAATCGGTTAACTTAAGACGTGACGTCACATAAATCAGTTAAGGTATGGTGTGATCTCATATAAATCGGTTAGGGTATGACGTGATCTCGTACAACTCGGTTCGGGTAAGGCGTAACCTCTTACAAATCCGTTAACGTAAGGTGTGGACCTCGTACAACTCGGTTAGGGTAAGGCAAGACCTCGTACAAATCGGTTAACTTAAGACGTGACGTCACATAAATCAGTTAGGTATGACGTGATCTCGTACAACTCGGTTCGGGTAAGGCGTAACCTCTTACAAATCCGTTAACGTAAGGTGTGACCTCGTACAACTCGGTTAGGGTAAGGCAAGACCTCGTACAAATCGGTTAACTTAAGACGTGACGTCACATAAATCAGTTAGGTATGACGTGATCTCGTACAACTCGGTTCGGGTAAGGCGTAACCTCTTACAAATCCGTTAACGTAAGGTGTGACCTCGTACAACTCGGTTAGGGTAAGGCAAGACCTCATACAAATCGGTTAACTTAAGACGTGACGTCACATAAATCAGTTAGGGTATGACGTGATCTCGTACAACTCGGTTCGGGTAAGGCGTAACCTCGTACAAATCGGTTATGGTGAGGTATTACCCCGTACAACTCGGTTAGGGTAAGGCGTAACCTAGTACAAATCGGTTATGGTGAGGTATTACCCCGTACAACTCGGTTAGGGTAAGGCGTAACCTCGTACAAATCGGTTATGGTGAGGTATTACCCCGTACAACTCGGTTAGGGTAAGGCGTAACCTCGTACAAATCGGTTATGGTGAGGTATTACCCCGTACAACTCGGTTCGGGTAAGGCGTAACCTCGTACAAATCGGTTATGGTGAGGTATTACCCGTACAACTCGGTTAGGGTAAGGCGTAACCTAGTACAAATCGGTTATGGTGAGGTATTACCCCGTACAACTCGGTTAGGGTAAGGCGTAACCTCGTACAAATCGGTTATGGTGAGGTATTACCCCGTACAACTCGGTTAGGGTAAGGCGTAACCTCGTACAAATCGGTTATGGTGAGGTATTACCCCGTACAACTCGGTTCGGGTAAGGCGTAACCTCGTACAAATCGGTTATGGTGAGGTATTACCCCGTACAACTCGGTTAGGGTAAGGCGTAACCTAGTACAAATCGGTTATGGTGAGGTATTACCCCGTACAACTCGGTTAGGGTAAGGCGTAACCTCGTACAAATCGGTTATGGTGAGGTATTACCCCGTACAACTCGGTTAGGGTAAGGCGTAACCTCGTACAAATCGGTTATGGTGAGGTATTACCCCGTACAACTCGGTTAGGGTAAGGCGTAACCTCGTACAAATCGGTTATGGTGAGGTATTACCCCGTACAACTCGGTTAGGGTAAGGCGTAACCTCGTACAAATCGGTTATGGTGAGGTATTACCCCGTACAACTCGGTTAGGGTAAGGCGTAACCTCTTACTTCTTCCATGCAGACCACCTAACCTCTGTTCAACGTCACACGAAGTGCACCCTAATAACTATACCACTATGACGCTGCAGGTACCACTTCCTCTCCAAGTTCAGAACTGCTGCTCTAACAGTTTCTGCTATAACGTCTTCCGCACCCAGCATTTCCAAAACGTGACACTGCGCCGTGCTCAGGGTTCATTGTATATCACTCTCTGTCACGTAACGACTGTTCGTATTTCGCTGTATTGATGGTTATAACTGCAGGGCGCTTTTTCGGTACAGACGTCATCCCCTGTCGATAGTGCCTTCCAAAAAATTTACGAAGTAACTCTAACATAACGATTGTTTTTGGTTGTTTCTGCTCGGGGAACAACATAAGCAGGTGTTGGAGAGCAGGATGCTGAGAAGAACGTTTGGAGCTAAGGAGCTGATGGAAAAAATTTCATATTTTGTGTGTTTTGATACTAAAAAATTGGAAAAAATTCATACTGAAGAAATTTATGATTTTTGCTCTTCGACACATGTTATTAATAGATTAAATCAAGGAGGATGAGATGGGCGAGGCATGTTGAACGTAATAAAGAAATGAAAATACGTTTAAAAATGTTAGTGAGACAACATGAAATACAGAAAACATCTTTGAAGAAGCGGAAATATGTGGGAAGGTAACAGTAAATAGTAAAGAAATAGGAAGGAAATGTGTGGATTGGATTCATCTAGCTCAGGGCAGGTACTGCTGACAGCGTCATTAGCCCTCGGCTTTAAAAAATCAAGGATAATTTCTTGATAAGCTGAGCAACTAGTAGCTTCTGAAGAGGGGCCCTTGCTCCTTATAGTTCTGGTTGTTGTGAAGGAATCGCATTAGATGTTTAATTACGACATATTTTATAAAAGTGGCGACCTCAAAGAAATCCAATTAAAGTCAATACTTTGTCAAGAGAAGATTTGCCGACTTCATCCAGTCGCAGACGTCAGATGAAGAAAGGTCTATAACCCCGCCTGCTCCTCTTCCTCCACCGCCTCCTCCGCAGTACCAATCCCATGGCACGTCTGCAGACTGCCAGCAAAAACTGATCACCTCTCATTACACTACAGTACAGTACACAGAACTAGTATTGTTAGAAGACACCTGTACGTAATACTGGGCAGAGCAGTCAGATGGCGCGTCGTGCTCTTAAGTCAATAGCTGGCTTACGCAAACATTTACGCTAAGTGAGATTTGAGGTTCTCACGGTCGTGACTATGAAGTTTGTTGTCTTGTGGCATGTGACGCCGTGTAGTGTGGTTAAGAGTTACCGACGTTTCAGAGGAAATTCCTGAATACATCATCCGTCTCCATTAATAATTATTGAGGCAGCCGTAACACTTCTACCAGATTACACCGGGTCACATCATAGAAGTCACTTATGTTTTTTGCTAGTTCTTTAAGTTAGGGTTAAGGGGGGAAATACGTAAATGCGGTTTCTGTCATACTGCCGGTACTTATATATATAAAACATGGCCAAAAGGTCGAAACGGTGTTTATTGTTCTTCCTGACTGTTTTCGTGACCTTAGTCTTCGTCTTCGGCGATCCCAGTGGCCGCGCAGTCTAAGGCGTCGATCTACGGCCTCTCGATTACTGGGATTGTGGGTTCGAATCCCGCCTACGGCATGATGTCTGTCTGTTGTGATTGTTGTGTGTTGTCAGGTAGAGGTCTCTGCGACGAGCTGGTCCCTCGTCCAGAGGAGTCCTACCGAGTGTGGTGTGTCTGAGTGTGATCGTGAAGCCTCGAAAAATGAGGCGGCCTAGGCCCCCAAGGGGCTGTCGAGCCATTGGAAAAAAAATCTTTGTCTTCTCTGTGCTTATGATGTTAGACGACTTCATATCCGACATGTCTAGGATAATCGTAGGGGGAGAAACTGATATACTGGCAGGAAATCGTGTCCCATTACCACTTTGTCTGCTACGAAGTTTACATTGACTTCATCACGATCGAAACCAGCTGGCGACTAACCGCTCGCAGTTACAGCATCACCATGGAACTTCCTCACTTAGAACACGTAACAACTTGCAACGGAAGTAGCAAGACCTGCCGTATGTCGCTGCTGGCCGGTGTGGCCTAGAGCCTCCTGTTCGAAGGGTCAGATTACGTGTCGTCGAATGTTGGCGTGATTGGTAGTGTGATTGGTAGTGTGATTGGTGGTTAATGATATCGAAAAGTTTTCTGAGGAGGCGGACAATAGGCTAAGAGAGTAAAAGCGTAGAACTTCAGCGGAATGACTGAGTGAAACCAATCAAAACCTCAGGATATCCGAAGATTCGGTCGGGATTCGAACCATCAATATTCCGAATATGTATCCAGAGCGTTGCTCTACACCATAGGTGGCAAGATTTTTGGACTCAGTGATCTGCTCTAAAGTCAGAAAATCTTTGGCGATCTACCTACTACATAATATATTAATATTAGGTCAATGAGGCAAAGAAATGTAAACTAGCATAATTACATAAAACATATGAAAGTACAATAGTTTCATTTATTAAAAATTGATCTTCTCAAACTCTAATAATTTGCCATAATTACAAAGTGTTTTTCATTAACCTTATTATTGCGAAGTAGACATTTGGTATGGGGAGGGACATGGGCTGGATTGATATGGCTCAGGATAGGGACAGGTGGCGGGCTCTTGTGAGTGCGGTAATGAACCTTCGGGTTCCATAAAACGCGGGGAATTTGTTGACTAGCTGACGACCTGTTAGCTTCTCAAGAAGGACTGTGCTCCATTAAGTTAGTTAGTTAGTTAGACATTTGGTAAGTCTAGACAAGGGATAAGACAATTGCCAGTTTTTTGCCTGCCTAGGATAGACCGGAATGCTATTCAATCACATTAATTTTCTAGCGGTCGAAGTTTACGCGACATAGACCACGCGGCAAGTGTGATCAGATGTGTAGTTAGGTCGTATTATAATAGTTTACCTTTAAAAAAAAACGTACTTTACCGCAGTCCATTAAGTCCATTAAAATAAATAGAAGTCACGCAGTGCAAACAATCAAACAAGCAGAAAAAAATGTTCTTTCCATTAAGCTCAGGAGTATAAGACAACAAAATCAGGTGCTGCTATTCACCTACCCATTTACCTATGAAATATTCATTAAGCAATAACACGAGCATGTGTCCCACTACAGTTGGCTCGTGTTCGACCCTCAACGGACTAGACACGACCATAACACTGGCGTTACTAAAGCGCAGTGTCCCCCCCCCCCCCTGTGTAGAACATTTTCAGTAACGCACAGGGAACAACACTGATATATTCAACATGGGGTATGATGAGAAAGGAAGACGCCTATAAGCAACTATTTCGATAGTCACTGAAATTAATAGGCGAGTTGTTCAGGGATGCACACATCCCGGGCGTCAGGTCTCGGGTGCGACTGAACTTTGTCCTGTGACGCCTAATGTTTTTCGCTCCTCAGTGTTGAACTTGCTTTTCTTCACCCTTCTGGCACCGCGTGAATAGTGATAGACGTTTCATAGGTATCTTTTCGCTTCCATCTTCAGTGTCAAACATTCCAAGAACAGCTATGTGCCAGATGACAAGGCCTACCACTCCAGAAAGATTGAAGCTTCATCAACATCGCTGTGAGACCCTCAAAGTCCGCAAATGATCAGTCATTATCGTTGAAGATCTCTGGCGATTGAGGGCCATTTCAGGTAGGGTCATCAATCTCTGAATTCAACTTTGTACCTTTGGCCCTTAGAGGACTTCGTAGTGTCACTTGTGCAACTTTAAATGACGTGCATTTTGTAATCTAAGTTACATCACTGGGTAGTCTAACGTGTTTACGAAAGTTTCGGAGGAACTTTCGGCCTTCACATTCATTCAGGTTATATTCTAGACACGAAGATGTGATAGCGTAACCTGTATAGAGGCTAGGCTGCGAGCTGAACGATCCGGGATTTTAACCTCGACAGAGACAATAATTTTTTCTCTTTTCCAAAATGTTCAGAGGGTCTCTGGGACCCACGCAGACTCCTATTCAATAGATAGCGGGGTCCTTTCCTGGGATAAAGCAGCCCACGAGTGATGTTGACCTCTCATCACCAACTAGCCTCAAAGTTTACAATGAGTGGAGCTGTACTTCTGGTCCACCTATACGCCTTCATGGCGTGGACAGGGAAAAGTTTACGTTTTTATTTTTTGCCTTAAGTTCTGTGTATAGCGTAACCGTTAAGGGAAATTTTGCGATATAGGTTGATGTGACGTCATGGGAGAAGTATAAGTCTGGGTCGGCGCTTATTGAAATAATTGTTATTTAGTAGCGAGAACAGTGCACTATTTGCACCGAAGAGTTGTTTGTGAATGGAAAAATAAAGAAGAAACAAAGAGAAAGACAGAAAGATAGAAGGAAAGAAAGAAAGAAGGGACGAAGGACAGGTAGAACAATTTGTAAAGTTTGCAGCGAAAACGGTACGTCAGGGATTGATTTTCAGATGGTCCAAGCAAGTAAAGCTGTTCTTTCAGCTGAATAATTACGAATACAAACAGATTCACCTACAGCTATTCACTGCTACTTCACACTTATTCAAATTGGCGAGAATTCAAAACTATAATGTATTGAATGAGTAAATAAACAGTATTAAGATTCTAGTGTCCACTGCTACTGCATAAATTAAAAAAAATATATTCACTATTTTATGTAACTTTTTTAAATATATGCTTCAAATTCTATTGGAAGAGGAGCACTGCAGTAGCAAAGTAAAATGTATCTGATTTTAGGTCAGTTCAAAAACAATTAAGAGTTTCTTTCCTTCTATCGCTTGTCCGGATGGGAATCTTCGAAAACCTTTAATGGTTCCTCAGTGCACTCGTTGGGAAACGCACGCGAATCATTGCATTTATTTAATTACGCCAACATCTGTGGGACTTACGGAAGACATTCATTGGATATGACACATGTTTCATTCTAATCTGCAATGTTCATAAACACTTTTAGTGACTTACCCTCAGGATGCACATATAAAGACAGATAGGTCCAAAATGTCAAGTTGGCTATAGAATTGCAGACCTGAACTAATAAATTAACTAACAACTGACTCTATGGAACACTGAGCTTCTTGAGAAACCGGAGTTTCCTCGGCTATTCAAGAAATTACCCGAATTTTATGGAACCCGAAGGTTCATTACCGTGTTTACAACAACATGTCACTTTAATTTATCGTGAGCCAGATGAATTCAATCCATGCCCTCTCATCCTATTCGTTTAAAATTAATTTTAATATTATTTTTCATCTTTGTCTACGTCTTCCGAACCCTCTTCTTCCTTTAGGTTTCCCCACAAAAACCGCGTATTGTTTTCTCTTTTGCCCACATGTACCCTATACCTTGCCCCATTTCCTCCTCTTTGGTTTTAGGCCCGGAATATTGTTTGGTTAGCTTCTTCATTATGCAATTTTCTCCACTGTGTTGTTCCTTGTGCCCACTTAGGCTCGAACAGGTCCGATGTAATGAAAATTTAAATGGTTTTGACATATTTTCGTACAATCCAGCTGTATCACATTTTGTGAAAATCCTTTCAGTATTCTAGAGCCGATAAATACCTACAGACTAACAGAGCGATTTTCATAGGTACTCCTCGAGGACACTGACCTGGCTGAGCTTAGTGGAGGAAGAAATGGAACACTACGAGGTGTAATAGAATTCTGTCTTTGAACCGAAATGACCATTTTGGATTTCGGTATCACCACAAACGTATCTTATATATCCACTGAAAGTAGCACAATTTTTTTTTCCAGATTTTAATCTTTTCAATACCAGAAGCGAAATATCTCTTTTAACAAACACCGTCCATTTATGCACTAAAAGAACTTTTGCTTAAGACAGGTGAAGATAAATTCTCGTGCCATCTCTTGAAAATTCAAGTCAACAATATACACGTGTGTTCTTTCAATATTTACATTACGAAAACAAAAGAGGGCGTTGGTTTTCTGAAGTAAATTCAGCACTCTAGGGTTTTAAGTACTGCTCATTCTTACGTTGTTTGTGTAGACTGCTGCAGGAAGCAGAGTTTGACAAACGTGTTCTCTTTTTTTCGTAGTATCAAAACTTGCTGCTTGATGCAGGCCTTGCCAATCAGCCATGCTACTGGATATTATGACCTTGGTAACACTGACATTTATGAGTTATTGCATTATGTTCGATCTATAAATCTTCCGATACTAGCAAAGGAAAGCGAGTTTTTTTTGCGCGCTGACCTTCTGCTGAAGGAAAAATATTTTTCTACATGCATTTGATATTTCTTTAGTTAAAAATAGAAACATTTAAAGAAGAAATGTGAGAGACATTTTCGCCGGAAGAAAAAAGCATCGCCTTGTTGAAATGTTTCCACGCTTCGCCCGCTCGTTTTTCTGGTAAGAATAGTATGAAAATGAAAGTGAAGGTAAAGACGTGAGAATGATGAAACTAGGGAAGCGGAATTTTTGTGTAAAGAGGAAAATCAACCTGAAACATGTACATTCGAAAATTGAGTTCGTACCGCGCAGTAAACACTCTCCATCTCAGTTATACAAACCAGTCAGTTAATGTTGTACAGTGAAATAATCGCTGTTTGTTCTGAGATCCACACAAAACACATAAATACAGTCCGTACCGCGCAGTAAACACACTCTGTCTCAGTTATACAAACCAGTCAGTTAATGTTGTACAGTGAAATAATCGCTGTTTGTTCTGAGATCCACACAAAACACATAAATACAGTCCGTACCGCGCAGTAAACACACTCCGTCTCAGTTATACAAACCAGTCAGTTAATGCTGTACAGTGAAATAATCGCTGTTTGTTCTGAGATCCACACAAAACACATAAATACAGTCCGTACCGCGCAGTAAACACACTCCGTCTCAGTTATACAAACCAGTCAGTTAATGTTGTACAGTGAAATAATAGCTGTTTGTTCTGAGATCCACACAAAACACATAAATACAGTCCGTACCGCGCAGTAAACACACTCCGTCTCAGTTATACAAACCAGTCAGTTAATGTTGTACAGTGAAATAATAGCTGTTTGTTCTGAGATCAACACAAAACACATAAATACAGTCCGTACCGCGCAGTAAACACACTCCGTCTCAGTTATACAAACCAGTCAGTTAATGCTGTACAGTGAAATATCGCTGTTTGTTCTAAGATCCACACAAAACACATAAATACAGTCCGTACCGCGCAGTAAACACACTCCATCTCAGTTATACAAACCAGTCAGTTAATGTTGTACAGTGAAATAATAGCTGTTTGTTCTGAGATCAACACAAAACACATAAATACAGTCCGTACCGCGCAGTAAACACACTCCGTCTCAGTTATACAAACCAGTCAGTTAATGCTGTACAGTGAAATAATCGCTGTTTGTTCTGAGATCCACACAAAACACATAAATACAGTCCGTACCGCGCAGTAAACACACTCCGTCTCAGTTATACAAACCAATCAGTTAATGCTGTACAGTGAAATAATCGCTGTTTGTTCTGAGATCCACACAAAACACATAAATACAGTCCGTACCGCGCAGTAAACACACTCCGTCTCAGTTATACAAACCAGTCAGTTAATGTTGTACAGTGAAATAATCGCTGTTTGTTCTGAGATCCACACAAAACACATAAATACAGTCCGTACCGCGCAGTAAACACACTCCGTCTCAGTTATACAAACCAGTCAGTTAATGTTGTACAGTGAAATAATCGCTGTTTGTTCTGAGATCCACACAAAACACATAAATACAGTCCGTACCGCGCAGTAAACACACTCCGTCTCAGTTATACAAACCAGTCAGTTAATGCTGTACAGTGAAATAATCGCTGTTTGTTCTGAGATCCACACAAAACACATAAATACAGTCCGTACCGCGCAGTAAACACACTCCGTCTCAGTTATACAAACCAGTCAGTTAATGCTGTACAGTGAAATAATCGCTGTTTGTTCTGAGATCCACACAAAACACATAAATACAGTCCGTACCGCGCAGTAAAACACTCCGTGTAGATTATAAAACCCAATCATTAATGTCTTATACGGAAATAATCGCTGTTTGTTCTGAGAGATGTAAAAAACACAGATATCTACTTTGTGTTGAGAATGAAGAGTTTTTGAGTGTTAAACCTGGTGGTACATAAAGTGAACAATGGAATTTAAAGGGTTCAATTTAGGCCGTGACATGGCTCAGGCGGTTAGTCGCCGGCCTTCCACTGCGGAGGCCCGGGTTCGATCCCGGCCGATCCCAGTGGCCGCGCGGTCTAAGGCGTGGGTCTACGGCCGTTCGCTTGCTGGGATTGTGGGTTCGAATAGCCGATCCCAGTGGCCGTGCGGTCTAAGGCGTGGGTCTTCGGCCGCTCGCTTACTAGGATCGTGGGTTCGAATCCCACCGGGGGCATGGATGTCTGTGTTGTGTTAGATTTATGGACGATAGCATGAAACATAAGGTGACATGCAGGACAAAAAGGACTTCAACAGTACAAATGGATCAAAGGGGAAAACCCAGGAATTAATTAAAAAAAAAAAATCCCGCCTGGGGCATGGATGTCTGTGTTGTGTTTGTTGTATAAGGACAGTAGTATCGAACATAAAGTGACATGGACAGAAGGATTTAAAAGTACAAAATGGATCAAAGGAAAAAAACGGGACAGGAAGAAAAAAAATCCCGGGTCAGTCCATGTGGGGTTTGTAGTGGACAAAGTGGCACTGGGGCAGGTTTTTCTCCGAGTTGTCCGTTTTCCCCTGTCAATTTCATTCCACTGGTGCTCCATTACTTGTAAAACTTGTTAAAAAAAACTGCTCATCTTCATCACAGGGTTGTACAAAAAGCCTTAAGGCTGTGGTGCGTCCGTGGTATCTGCTGCGAGGCCCTTCACCAAGTAAAAAAAAAGGGGTTCAATTTGCTGATACAGTGCCTGAAGTTTAGTTAATTAGATTTCGCAATATATTTGCACTGTTCCTCACAACAAATCAGGTACCTCAGAACAAATGTAATATACTGTGTAATTGATGTTTGCATTATTGTAGTACAGTAAATAATGTGACGTCATCACTGATATTATACAAAGGAACATATTATATTAAAAGGAATTTTATTTTCCATCAAAGTTGATGTTGGCAGCACATAACAAACACAAGAAATGTGAACCTTCTCTCATTTGTGCTAATTTTTTGTGTTTTTATTTACTTATGCTTGTTTAACGACGCTGTCAGTAACTCAGACGATACAGCACTTGAACTGGGAAGGAGAGGGGGGAAAGCTGTAGTGGCGGCATTTGTCTGCCAGTACTGAGGAAGACCAAGTCAGAGTAGTCGGAACCGGCGGGGATTTGAAACAGACACCTCCCTTATAAACATAAGAGATATTAGTCCTCCCACTTTAGACAATTTGCTGGGTAACTAGTAGAGCGTTGTATGAAAAATTCTATACATGTCTTGTTAAGAGAAGTTTCGCTCACATTATAGTGTACTTCCACAAATAATTACACTAAAATCTGTAGACGATGTCCATAATTTAAGTCTTGTAAGGTGTTTTGCATTCTGTCTGTCGCCTCTTCCAGAACTCACCAAAGATATACGCGACAGTGAGCACAGAATCACATGCTGCACCTGTTATCAGAAATCCGTTGAACTACTGCAGAGTTACGTATACAGAATAACATTATATTGTGACCTTGGTGACATGGGCATTGACCTTGCTAAATGAGCCAATCTTGCTTGCCTCTACCATCCGTCTGTTCCTCCAATCGAGAGGAATGTGCGCCTAACACGTATATGATCATCATAGTCGACCTTGCCAGGTAAACTCATTGAACAGAAGGAAAATTTCTTCTAATTTCATAGAACTTAGTCGTCCGGGAGAAGACAATAGTGATTAAGATGATCAAGGGATTCCGTTTTATGAAACCAATAATTTTAATAACGTGATTATAAAATTTTTTCTACATATCTCCCTTTCCTACGCATGCTGCATGTCCAGTAAATTTCTCCGTTCTTAATGTGTTGATCTTAGTAATACGGGGCGAAGCGTACGTATTATTACTAGTCTTAGCTACGGCCATTTGTGAAGCCTCCCGTTACGTACTCCCTTCAAGGTCCAATCATTGTCCTCAGCACGCCATTCTCAAGCACGTTCATTCAATATAAAGCCGCGTTCCCACGACTGGTGTATTTGAAAAATGCTCCAATAATTTGTGAATTGGGCAACACGCTCTGCGCAGAAGCGCGCTAGCAGGCGGATCAGTGAACCGGCCAAGTACGACGTGATCAACCAGCCGAGAGCGATTGACAAACGATACTTGCCAGATAAGGAACCTGTATAAATGAGTTGCGGTAACGCAATAAACTTGTCTATACCAATTACAGAGTAAACATTTGTGATTATTTTTTTTAATTCTCACTTTTACCGACAGTCGGCCTAGATAGCTCAGTCGGTATAGCGACTCGCTACGGGCTGGACGGTCCTGAGATTGAATCCCGGTGGAGGCGAGATTTTTCGCTCCTGTCCAGACCGGCCCTGAGGCCCACCCAGTCTTCTGTATAATGGGTAGCGGGTCTCTTTCCCAGGGGCAAAGCGGCCGGTTGTGGCGTTAACCACCACCCCATCTAACGCCGAGGTTAAAGAAAGAGTAGAGCTATACCTCTAATCCCCCTCTGTGCCTTCATGGCTTGTTTTAGGGCAAACTTTACCCTTACCTTTAACTTTACCATTTACCGACAGTCGGTGGGAAACAGACAAGTTACCAATACGTGTATAAGTGCAAAGTTCACACGACGGGGTAAGTATCCGTAAGTGGGAAAAAGTCTGTCGCATATACCAGTCCTGAAAACGACGCTTTAGATTGAACTATCGTAAGCAAAACGATTCTAGAAGCGATAAGTATATGATGTAGACCAGCGGTTCCCAAACTTTTTCGGTCCACCGCCCCCTTGGTTCCATATACACACCCACAGCGCCCCCCTACCCATTCAAAAAACATAAATGCGCTTTTGTTTCCACTTTTTATATTTAAATATCGTTTAAATAAAATTATAAGAGTTAAACTTAAAGTTTTGTGTTAATTAATAAATTAAAATTTATTATATTTTTTATGATTAGCAATAATTCATCTAGCAATAGTTTATTAAAAATAATATTTGCTTGAATAAGATTCATAAATTAAAATACTAAGAAATTTAGTTCATTTTTTATTTTCAACACAAAAATTATTTTCTTTGAATTTTATTATAAAAATAAATGCACTACTTGTCTACTAGCGCCGCCCTGTGATAATAACAGCGCTCCCTTCCACCTCTCGTACCTATTAGCGCCCACCTCGGTAATCCCACCGCCCCCCCAGGGGGCTGTACCGCCCACTTTGGGAACCGCTGGTGTAGACGAAAAGAACGTCGACTGGCGCCTCAGTTTACGACAGATGTGTCGAAAGAGCGCGTTAGGCAGGCAGTGTCAGTACGTTCACAGGTTTCTGGTCACAGAGACATGTGAATTTCAAGCATATATTTTCATTCATTCTGCAGTCTGTCTTACGACAGGTCCGTAGCCTCTTCCAAAGCGAGTTCTCCACAGGGTGCGATCTAGTGCTTCCTCTTTCAATTTTCATATATTTTACAATTTATTTTTTATAATACGCCATCATTTGACGCTGAGAAACCTATGCAGGAGAAAAAAAGGCGACTTTAGTAATCGAATAATCAGTTAATCAGCAATATTTGCCGTGATATATTCGTTCTGTACTCGTGTCTGTAGTGTTAAACAGGACAGGTTGTTTATCTCCATAAGCCCTCATGGCGGGACATTGACAGAATCTGTGTGCCATTAATTATTATTCTTATTCTTCTTCAATTATGCATAGTGTCAAACAATAGAAGGAGGGCTCGAATTTGTTATTCATAGTGCAATATCATTAAAACATTAGACTGTGTACACTCTGTGTAAGAAATACAATGATATTCATGAGCGAGTTCATGAATTAAAATGATCAAGGAAAAGATAAATTTGTAGGTTACAGACTACTTAGGGTTTCATGGTTTCGTGACGGTTTGTAGTTCCTTCAGTTATTTTTTTAATGACAGCATTTTATGGTGTATTAATTTACCAACCCTTCAGTGAAACTCGGTGTCTCCATTTGCAGTGTTTCTGTAAGTAATTCGGCTGGACAAGGAATTCCTCGTAATTTATGGAACCAGACGTATTACAATCCTATTAACAAGAAACTGCTACATGTTCCTAGTCTGTGTCCCTTTAATCTATTCCACCGTCCTACAATATTTTTTAAACCTTATTTTAATATTATGTTTCCATCTCTCCCTCGCTTTCCCACGTTGTTCTTTCCATTGAGGTTTTCGCATCGAAATTACATATGCATTTCTGATAATGTGTAGGCGGTTCACACGAAACGTCCGTGTTATCCTCCGCTATTCAACCGCCCAGATAACAGACTAGGCAAAGAACACAAGTTATGAAACCTGTTTCCTACCTTTTATAATGCGATTGGTTGTGACGTCGTGACCAAGTGATTCGTTTGTGACATTTATAACCAGGTGGCAGCTGTCTTTATGAAGCACTCAAGAAATAAAGCGGTACCTATGATTCGGTCGGTATTGCAGTTCTGTACTTTGCCGATAACGCCAATCAAGCTATCTCTTCAATAAATTTGGAAATTCATGGTGCGAAGAATCAGTGAAACTGTGACGTCATAGTATCCCGTAGGGCCGTAGCTAGAGAACCCGTGGACGGGCCCGTGTCTTACGTGTAATGCTGTCCCTACTTCTGTTCCATTCTTCTCCATTAAGTCCAATTTTTACCCATAACAAGTCAGTGTACGTATAACATAACACAGAGGCGCGTTAGCTTAACCATTGTTGCCGTGGAAAAGTTATATTTATTACGTATTCTGAGTGTGTGTCTGTAGCCTTATTTATCCAGCACGCAAAGCGCATGCGCCGTATTATATTGTCATCAGTGGCCTGTCTGGCTCTGCTATATTTTTTCCACATTATCTCATAAACGGCACGATTTTCGGAAAAAAGTTATTGAACTTAAAAAGTTTGCCTTGATTTTCTCTACAATGTTTGTCTGAAACATTTCTCATTCTAAAAATAATTCAGCAAGATATTATCATAAATGTACATAGGTCTTCATGTAGAGTACCCGTTATTATTGTCACACTTTACTGAAACTTGAATTCTCTCGACGGGTGTTCGGAGAATACTCAAATACCACATTTCGTGAAAATCCCTTTAGTGTGATTCGAGTTGTTCCATGCGGACAGACAGACAGGCATGAAGAAGCTAATAGTCGCTTTTCGCAATTTTGGGAAAGCGCCTAAAATGCTAATGAATATCCACAAATAATTAACACGTTTAGGCTTACTGTTTAGGAGAATTTTGCGCCACTACTATATAAAAAAGAACTTTTAAAGCTTCAAAATACAGCTGTATATACGCAAGACCTGGGCGTGTACACCGCTGGACCCATCTTCCAACTAATTTTTGGCTGCTTTGTGTTTTTTAAGAGATCATCAGAAATCATCTTACACAAATTTAAAAATCTGGAACATATAACACAGCGTGCGTGCCATAATTGTTACGTTACCCTACGTTTGTTGGCTTGTTTGTATACTGGCTGCATTACAGCATGTGGAGCATTACACGTAGTTCCGTAAACTCCAAAATTAGAAAGTAGTTCACGTGAATATCATTGTAGCGTTATCGGTGTTCGGTGGCATGGAGCTGTGGTTCCGAAACGTCACGGAAGTTCGGCACTAATACTGTCTTACTTCAAACAATGTGCCCTCAGGTTTCGATTATTTCTTTCCTGATTTATTTCACGACGCTGTTTCAGTTTCTTAATCTCCTCTGACGAAAGACTGTGCGACGAATTCACAAACCCTTTTTTTCTTGGCAAATGATGCAAGTTTGGACAGAGGGTACATACCGGTCCCCCTTACCTTCTCCTCGCTCCAGGGACCCCAAAATACGAAGAAAACCAACACGATATTGAGGTCACCTTAAGAAGTCTCAGGCACCGAAACACTCCCCCCCCCCCCCTACATCAATGTCGAAATTTTAAACTTTCCCCTCCAGTCATCTAGGCATTCTGTTCACACGAATGTTGCTACTGATAACCACGTCATAAACATTGCTAGTGACATACGCTTTGGGCTAGTTGATATACGACAGTGGGCGCAGGAGGGGAATAAAACAGCGCGCAGAAACGGGGAATCATAGAATGATGTCATCGCCATCAGCCACAAAACTTTCTTCCGTGACGTAAGTATAGGTCCTTCCCAATTCAGATGCGTCTGATTGGTATTAGATGTTGTCAAGATTCAAGGAGGCTGCTCCGGCCTGCTTCAAGATACTTTCCGCGCATTTGACTGTAGGAAAATGCCACTAAGAACCTTAGTGATGGTCGTTGTCTCCAGACTGATATTTACTAAACCTAGGATCTTCAGATTACAAAAGGACGTTGCTCTTGACCCAGATCCTTATGTCAAACCCGTTACGATTCGTGCGCAATAACAAGTCTTACTAATCTTCATCTTGATGGAGCCTGGTAGCTCAGTAATTGTAGTGACATGGCTACTGGCTTGACTCCGTGTAGCTTGGTAGATAAATGCCAAGGTTTGGGAAAAACCTGCTGCCTCCATGTTTAGAGTAGAAGAGATTGAATTACATTTTGAGGAAGATAAATTTAACTGAATTCGGGTGAGAATAAACTCTCGTCTTTTAAAAGCGCGATAGAAAACATTAGACATTCAAATGTGGGTTTTAAATCTACCCGTGCCGCATTCTTTGATGTGGAAGAGGTATATAAACTTTATACAGGGTTATTCAAAATGATTGTCGAGGTTTTAACAACTTGTCATAAACAATACACTTGAGATAGCAGTATATAGTTGCACCGATGGATCAAGAAATTCTCAAAGTTTTTTTTTTTTATGATGTGCGGTGTGCAGTAGTTATGCATTTCTCCGCTTGGAGCGCAGTTTACTAAGATGGCGGCGAACGGCAGTGAGAAGGCGTTTTGTGTGCTTACATTTCATGAATGTTTGTAGAATCACAAAGGGTGCACATATAGAGCACCTGTAAGCTATGTCACAAAAACTTGGAGTGTTGTTCTATTAAATAAAAAAAATACATATACTGCTATCTCAAGTGTATTGTGTATGACAAGTTGTTAAAACCCCGACAATCATTTTGAATAACCCTGTATACTGAAATGTATATATCTGCTGTGTGGTAATTCCCATCCATAAAACATTTCGATATGTAAATGATGACAGTTTACTGTAATGAGATATATCAATACGCCTGAGGGGTATAAGGCAAATTTGCCTACAGCCTATAGTCTGCCACACATTTACATTGCATAATGGTCTTCATATCATTACATCAATGTTTTATGTAATCAATTATGTATTACTCGTTATGTCTTCAAATCCGTTATTACGGTGTACGATATGTTATTATCATAACTAATGTGTGTATACAACACATATACATATAGCTATTACTATTGTCGCCCTCTATTGGTAGGCAAAACAACTAACAAGGCGTGGTCTCACAAGTCTCTGCGTCTTCTGCAATGTTTGATTCGTTGAGAATTTAAAGACGTTCTATCAGCTACAGAGGTCATTAGAGGAAGAGTGGAATTATAGGGGTGATTACGATATTGTGAGAAACTGAAAATAGGTAAAGGTAAATTTGTCCCTGTCCACAGTATGAAGGCGTATAGGAGAAGTATAGGTATAGCTCCGCTCATGCTTAACCTCGGCGCTAGATGGAAGCCCGTGGTCAACTTTAAGCCCCGGCCGCTTTAGCCCCGGGAAAGAATTTCTTTGCCAATTTAATAAGAAGTTGGTGGGCCCCACAGCCGCACTGGATAAATTTGGGGGAAAATAAAAGTGTCTTGCCCCTGCCGGGGTTCTAAATCCGTTTCGTCCAACCTGTGGCCTAGTCGCTATACTGATGATTAATTGATATTAAATTGGAAGTGGTGGGGAAGGAAGCGGTGGGGACCCAATCCAGGTTCTATCCAGGAACTTTCCTTGAGAGACAGAGAAGAATCCGATAGGCTTCGGATTATCCGATGATTGAACGAGATGCGAACTGAATGGATGTTATGAGCATTGAACTGGAAAGGATCTGAAAGCAACCTGTTGTAGCCTGTCTTAAGACAATGCCATGCAATCTTAAGACAACCATGCAAATGGTTAGTGGCTGTCTTGGATATCGTTCGAACCAAGTGTCTTTCGAGTATGAGTGAGGAATTACTTCGTCAGGTCTGAGTTATCAGACAGATGCTTTTGTGAACAATACTTTTCATTTTTCATGTCGCTACAGCCCCTAGTGGGCCAGGGCCTCCTCATTATCGAGGCTTCACGATCACACACTTTTTAGACACACCACACTCGGTAGGACTCCTCTGGACTAATGATCAGCCCGACGCAGAGACCTCTGCCTGACGAGACACAACAATCAAAGGAGACGGACATCCATGCCACCCGGCGGTATTCGAACCCGCAATCCCAGCAAGCGAGCGGTCGCAAACCCACGCCTTAGACCGCGCGGCCACTGGCATTGGCCAATACACTAACGTAGAGGCATTAAAAAATTTATTTCATTTTCCATTCACTTCCTCGTCTTCTACTTCATTTCAGGTCTCTAATTACACCCTTTGTTTATTTCTTAATCATGTTTCCTTCTTCGCCATGCACTTCTCATTTTCTTCATTGTTGACCTGAGTCATACCAGCCCCTTTACTTTCTCTTCCTCGCTGTTTCTCTTTCCCTTTGTTTGTGTTTCTTTATCCCTTATTTCCTTCATCCATCCTCCTTTGTTTCTTCCTTTATTCTCTTTTATTCCTTTCATTTCTTCTTTCTTGTTCCATCCTTCTTCGCTCCATTCTTAACAAAGATAAAATTGTCTCCATGTTCCATTAAACAGCACACCATCAAGACATAAGGGATCGTGGACATTTAGCCAGACGCATTCTTAACTTCGATCTACATGGACGTGAGTAGTCAGCCTCACGCTCCACCCGCTCTAATCCCAGAGAAGTAGCCTCCACTGTCTATTGGATGTGAGTCTCTGGGGTTTCCAGAGCCGATCTGGACTCTGTGGAGAGCGGAACAACCTCATAAAGAAATTTCGATTCCTTTCCTCATATCCGTTCGTACTTTGAAGTTTCCGGAATATGAACTGGGTCCCGTTCTTTCCCAAACAAATAGCACTATAAATCAGTCGCCTTGATAGTGTAACACGGTCTGCACTTGTCGGGAATTTTTGGCACGAATAGTTGGTATGTCCATTTTTGCAAGCTTCAACCTCTATTAAATGTTTGTGCGTAGGTTGAGCCAACTTAATGGATGTCGTTAAAAGTCTGCAGGTACTTAGATCTGCTATCGACTGATTTAGTGCTTCACTCGAATAATTATCACTTGCGTGCTTTGCATAATAGCCACTTGAGAATCTGTTACCTTCGCCAGATTATTCTCGATAACCCTCTTGTAGCTGGAATGTCGGAGGAACGCTATCAACACTTTGAAGGCTAAGATAAATCTGAATTACATTTAAAGATTCAGCTCGTACCGCGCAGTAAACACAGTCCGTGTCGGTTATAAAGACCAATCAGTTAATGCTATATAGGGAAGTAGCCATTGTTTGTTATGAGATCCATTTAAAGCCATTGTGTGGGCGTAACGTAGAATTGTTTGGTGTTAAACGGAGTGGTACATATAGTAACCGCGTCCTTTGGGTTATTATGAACGTCTCTAATCTCTTACCCGCCGATACCGAGGTCTCACAATCTGAAAGTTTTGCCGTATCAGATTAGATTCGAATACAATTTATCTCTCATCGCTCGACTTCCCCTAGTGGGCCAGGGCCTCCTCATTATCGAGGCTTCACGATCACACTCAGTCAGACACACCACACTTGCTAGGACTCCTCCGGACGAGTGATCAGCCCGACGCAGAGACCTCTACCTGACAACACACAACACTCACAACAGACAGACATCCATGCCTCCGGCGTATTCAAACCCACAATCCCAGCAAGCGAACGGCCGTAGACCCACGCCTTAGACCGCGCGGCCACTGGGATCGGCGCATTCGAATACATACCAGACAAAAAATCGACGCCGACTGGGTAGTTATGACAGCAAGTTGCTGTGGCATACAGACAGAAAGCCATACGTTTTAACAAAGTAAAGATGCAAGTTACATTAGTCCTTTTGTTTAGGTAAGCACCAAGCCATGAAGACGTATGGGAAAGTGGAGGTTTAGCATTATTGTGGGCACTAGATGCAGGTGAGTGGTTAGCTTCAAACCTCGGCCGCTTAACTCTCAGGGAAATAGCTCTTTATGCGCTTTGGATAGGAGACTGGATATCGATAAGGGTCTTATGAATCGAAAATCTTATGCCTCTGCTGATAAGTGACCTCTGATTCCTTAGTTCAACTCTCAGCAAGGAATTCCCCTCTACTACTAACTCAACCAACTCTTACTTATATATTTTGTATACTTTTCGTCTTGTGTGTCTTCATGCCCTTTAAATTATAGCAATAAGAAAATTCAGATAACTTGCATGAAAGACTTGTCTATCAACTAAATGTACTTATCGTGTATCGCAATGCTTGCTTTTTACAGCCCAAAGCTTGACACTTTGCCCATTGTAAGTTCTGCCCTGAATACGTAGCCAATAATTATTTTCAACTCCTACTACTGTGCACGCTCTACAGAAGTCTGTAAAGGTAGAGTTCACCCTACAACAGGCCATGAAGGCCCAGAGGGGGAGTTAAGGTATAGCTCTACTCTTTCTTTAACCTCGTCGCTAGATGGGGGTGGGTGGTCAACGCCACGCCCAGGCCGCTTTACCCCCGGGAATGACCTGGTACCCATTGTATAGGAGGCTGGGTAGGCCCCAGGGCCGGTCTGGACGGGTGCTGAAAATCTCGTCCCCACCGGGATTCGATCCCCGGATCGTCCAGCCCGTAGCGAGTCGCTATACCGACTGAGCTATCGCGGCCCACCTACAGAAGTCTGTGTCTCCTCCAAACACCCAAAGCATTCGAACAACAAGATCACAGAAACGAGTAGTCAATTTGGCAACATGTCTTTCTGGATTTCAAAATTACGTTGCCCTTAGTTTTTCTCACGTTTTGCCTGATGTACTTGTTTATGTACTGACAGATCGCTAATGGAATCTGTCTAGAAATCAGATAGGTAAGGCATTATCGAGTGTTAATGAAAATATTTACATGTGAGTCTGAATAAATTGATATACAATTTCTATTACTCAACCGCGTGCCAATGAAACTCCTATAGATTTTGTTATAGCGTATTTCACTAAATGGTTAGTTGGTACATTCATAGTTGTAAAATTTTCTTTCGTAACGTGCCTAATTTTTCCCTTGTAAACGAAATTGTATCACTGTCACACATTCTGTCGTATTTATTATCAACTGTATTCTGTAAAAAAAATAAGCACTCTTAGGCCAATACATTTTTAAAGGTGTCATTCAGTAGTTCAATTTAGTTGTAGGAAAATTCGATTCGTTTGTACTTAATTTTGTGTTAGATGTTACAAATATGAAGACCGAAGCTTTCCATTCGCATAATTTACTAATTACCTAGCAGTCAGCAAATTAAGAGCAGATTGAAGTTGGGGAATGCTTGTTATCATTCGGTGCAGAATCTTCTGTCTTCAGTTTGCTATCCAAAAATACAGTGATTAAGATATACAGAACTATAATTTTGTCTGTTGTTTTGTATGGGTGTGAAACTTGGTCTCTCACACTGAGGGAGGAACATAGGCTGAGGGTGTTCGAGAATAGGGTGCTGAGGAGGATATTTGGGCCTAAGAGGGACGAGGTAACAGGGGAATGGAGAAGACTACATAACGAGTAACTTAATGATCTGTACTCATCACCAAATATTATTTGGGTGATCAAATCAAGAAGAATGAGGTGGGCGGGGCATGTAGCACGTATGGGTGAGGGGAGAGGTGCATACAGGGTTTTGGTGGGGAGACCTGAGGGAAGGAGACCACTTGGAAGACCTAAGTGTAGAAGGATAATATTAAAATAAATTTTCAAGAAGTAGAATGGGTAGGCATGGACTGGCTTAATCTGGCTCAGGATAGGGACAGTGGCGGGCTCTTGTGAATGCGGTAATGAACGTCAGATTCCATAAAATGCGGGGAATTTCTTGAATAGCTGACGACCTGTTAGCTTCTCAAGAAGGACTCTGCTCCATGGAGTTAGTTCTAGCAGTCGACATTAAAAAATCTAAGATTCTGAGAGCGTTGTTAAATGAACCACAAATATGGTGAGTATTAAGAGCATAGTCGTCTGCGATGTGACGCCGTGTAGTTTGATAGAAGTCTAGGTTTTGTTGGATCCTGTTGGTTTTATATTCAAAGTTGAAGATGAACGTAACAGTTCCTTCCGAAAGGTTGGGACTTGGCTACCAAATTATGTGACGTCACATTCCAGAAAACCTTAAACTATGAGGAACGTACTCCTACATAAATAAGACCTTTGTACATAGGCCGTGTGTGTGTGTGTGTGGTACAATGTGAAGGCTTTTCCGGTACATGGAGGGTTCTGGAGTTGGCCCTCGAAGGGAAGGCAGTTTCAGAAAAAGAGCGAACTGGTGTAGCGTTAAATCTCTGTATTTGTATTCAGAAGGTGCCTGTCTGTATTTACCCTTACCGGTTTTTGGTGTTTTCTGCCACTCTCCTAGCAAATATCGTGACATGCCTAGGTTAGGCCGCGATTTCTTCCAGTTTTGTTTCCGGCTCACTATTTATGAATCTTCCTACCAAATTACTCTTCATAACTTACCATCTTTACATTGAAAGCGTCGTAAAATAAATCCCACCTCCCTAGGAAAAAAAAGAAAATTCGGCAAGTGTCGGACCACGTATTTTAATATCTCAGGAGCGAACAACACAGTTGAATATTGCAACACATATATTGAAAAAAGGTACAGGTGTTTACCACATACCAGAGAAAATACTGTCCATGTAAGCATATAAATGAAACAGTAGGGGGTGTGGTTAGTGCCTTAATATCACATGCGTGTCCCTCACGCACACAGCTAACACGCACACGCGTTGATATGTGTCTCACATTAGTGGCGTAAATAAAAGTTGATTAACCCTTTATTGCGCGGTTATTGCATGTACCACTTGCTGGCACATCGAAACACCCCCTGCAGTTCTATAGAAATGAGTTCGATTAATGTAAATACAACAATCGATTAGAGTCTAAAATTTTACAATTATATTGTCCCTTAATTCTGAAACCGTAGGGTAAAATAATTTATCTGAGTGTAATCTGTTAAATTCCTCAGCGGTCTCCGTAAGACTCGTGCGAAGTATTTAGTATTGCACAGTGTTAGACTGGATCAGATTAAAATCTTACATTCACTGTTATTAAAGGTATTGCTTAATCTATGTTTCAAAGGAGATGAGGCAGGCTCTAAGCAAGGATTACACAACGCACCCATCACACACTGTTGTAACACCGTTCGTCGTGTGACGGTAGACTGGATACCTCATCTGTATTTATGTGTCAACCATGATGGTTTACAGACTGTACACGTTCTGTGAATACAAGCTATTTTCATTATTCTTCCCTATGGTCTCAGACTGAGACTGAGGGAAGGAGACCACTTGGAAGACCCAGGCGTAGATGGGAGAATAATATTAAAATGGATCTTTAAGAAGTGGGATGGGAGGTGGGCATGGACTGGATTGATATGGCTCAGGATAGGGACAGGTGGCGGGCTGTTGTGAGTGCGGTAATGAACCTTCGGGTTCCATAAAATGCGGGGAATTTCTTGACTGGCTGACGACCTGTTGGCTTCTCAAGAAGGACTGTGCTACATGGAGTTAGTTAGTTAGTTAGTTAGTTAGTTATGGTCTCAGACTTATGGGACACTCTATACAATTGTATAATCCGAATAATAAATAAGATCTTTGCTGAATTATTTGTACCAACAAATGCACTAAGACAGTTTTTTCACTGTTAACTTTATTATAAGGATGCCCCAATACGCATTTCGGCAGTTATTCTGCCATCATCAGGGGGTATTTTAAGTGAGTTTTTACATAGACCAATTCTTTGGTTACGTCATAACAGTGAGTCAGTATTTGTTACCACATCGTATAAAATTTTGTAAAATTTGTGGTATTGTTAAGCTGCTAAAAGTTATTAAATTATTAAAACTTATAAAAATTACAATAAAATCAAGTAGTATATTATACTATCCTCTATAGTATAATTATTAATTAATGGCAGCGTGGTCCTATTTCCAGCGTGTGTTCCAGTTATCTGTGTGTTATGTTGTTGGCAGAACCTCCTTCCCTCCTGTCTGTGTGGTGAATGGTCAATGACCATTCACCACACAGACAGGAGACCCCCTGATGATGGCAAAATAACTGCCGAAATGCGTATTGGGGCATCCTTATAATAAAGAAAACAGTGAGAAAACTGTCTTAGTGCATTTATTGGTACAAATAATTTAATTGTAAAAAGATGCACGGTGAATATAAAGTGAAAAGATCTTCGCTGTTCTGGGATGATACGCATCGTAGATTGGTAGTTATTTACCGACGTTTCGGAACATCCTATCGGTCTCATCTTCAAGGGTCTTGCTAAAACGTAAGCCGTGCAGTTTGGTATAAATGTGCTAATATTTTTACTGCCTCTGTCACAAGGGTGAAAGTGATGCTGAAAGTGACAGTACGTAACCTAGACATAGCCTCGGACATAATGAATAATTACAAACCTAATTAAAAGTTTTATTAGACCAACATATGCACTATATTATTATAACCAAGTCAATCACCCCTACATATGTTTCGGCCTATAACAGGCCATCTTCAGGGGGTCAAACATATGTAGGGGTGATTGACTTGGTTATAAGAATATAGTGCATATGTTGGTCTAATAAAACTTTTAATTAGTTAACAAGACGCACTGTGAATACAACGTGAAATTACAAATCTGTTGTTCTTTTGGCTTCTTAATATGTATGTTAAAAACAAGAAACGTCGGTCACGTTAATAGTAGTATGTCTTATTTTGACTACGAACCCTTAAGACGGTATCTGTACCCAGTTATTCGCCAGTTATGTATTCCGTAGACGACTACTTGTTGCTCATGTTAGCTGCCTTCTGGTTTCTATTTTCTTGCGAAAAGTGACTACTAATTTTTTTTTTTTGAGTGGGCGTCATGTGGGCAGGTGTCTGACCGCAGCTCAGGGATGTACAGTCGAGTGCCTGTACTGAACTTGATGCACGTGTCTTTGTCATTTCTCGGCGAAAGATAGGTTAATACAAGGGGCTTTATTTCTTTGCAAGAAGAGAATAAACATTTTCCCCCCTCTGGGCCTTCATGGCCTGTTCTAGGGTGAACTTTACCTTTACCTTTACCTTTACTGCCTACGTATATTGTAGGGTGAGTCTGATCAATTGCATGATAGCCTCGTACTTTTAATTCACCATGAATTTAGTTAGGTGCTCTACAGTGCCAACACTCAGCCTCCAACAGAAATGAGTACCAGGGGTATCTCCTGAGGGGTAAAGGCGGTCGGTGCGTAGGGCTGCAACCTTACCACCTTCATTTGCCGATTGTTTAGAAATTCTGGGAGCCTCAACCTCCTAGAGCCCTAAGGGCCTGTCCAGGCCTGTACAGGGTTAGCTTTTAGCTCTACAGTGCCAACACTCAGCCTCCAACAGAAATGAGTATCAGGGGTATCTCCTGAGGGGTAAAGGCGGTCGGTGCGTAGGGCTGCAACCTTACCACCTTCATTTGCCGATTGTTTAGAAATTCTGGGAGCCTCAACCTCCTAGAGCCCTAAGGGCCTGTCCAGGCCTGTACAGGGTTAGCTTTTAGCTCTACAGTGCCAACACTCAGCCTCCAACAGAAATAAGTACCAGGGATATCTCCTGAGGGGTAAAGGCGGTCGGTGCGTAGGACTGCAACCTTACCACCTTCATGTGCCGATTGTTTAGAAATTCTGGGAGCCTCAACCTCCTGGAGCCCTAAGGGCCTGTCCAGGCCTGTACAGGGTTAGCTTTTAGCTCTACAGTGCCAACACTCAGCCTCCAACAGAAATGAGTACCAGGGGTATCTCCTGAGGGGTAAAGGCGGTCGGTGCGTAGGACTGCAACCTTACCACCTTCATGTGCCGATTGTTTAGAAATTCTGGGAGCCTCAACCTCCTGGAGCCCTAAGGGCCTGTCCAGGCCTGTACAGTGTTAGCTTTTAGCCCTACAGTGCCAACACTCAGCCTCCAACAGAAATAAGTACCAGGGATATCTCCTGAGGGGTAAAGGCGGTCGGTGTGTAGGACTGCAACCTTACCACCTTCATGTGCCGATTGTTTAGAAATTCTGGGAGCCTCAACCTCCTGGAGCCCTAAGGGCCTGTCCAGGCCTGTACAGTGTTAGCTTTTAGCCCTACAGTGCCAACACTCAGCCTCCAACAGAAATGAGTACCAGGGTATCTCCTGAGGGGTAAAGGCGGTCGGTGCGTAGGACTGCAACCTTACCACCTTCATGTGCCGATTGTTTAGAAATTCTGGGAGCCTCAACCTCCTGGAGCCCTAAGGGCCTGTCCAGGCCTGTACAGTGTTAGCTTTTAGCCCTACAGTGCCAACACTCAGCCTCCAACAGAAATAAGTACCAGGGATATCTCCTGAGGGGTAAAGGCGGTCGGTGTGTAGGACTGCAACCTTACCACCTTCATGTGCCGATTGTTTAGAAATTCTGGGAGCCTCAACCTCCTGGAGCCCTAAGGGCCTGTCCAGGCCTGTACAGGGTTAGCTTTTAGCTCTACAGTGCCGACACACATCTCCATAATAGACCTGCCTAAGGAAAATCACTAAATTATTTGTGGAATCACACACCATCATTTAGTACAAAATTTAGTGCCCTGCTACAAAATAATTTTCTTCGAAAGTGGTTCTTTTTTTACGCTAAATATAATTTTTCTCTTTTCTATGCCCAGACCACCCCTGGGGCCCTTCTGTCTAATGGGTACAGAGGGTTCATTTCCTGGAGGTAAAGCGGCAAAGGCGAGAAGCTTTTCACTTGCTTTTATCTAGTGCCGAGGTTAATAAAGCGTGGAACTATGCCTCCACTTTCCCTACATCTTCATGACATCTCTAATTAAGCACAGGGTCAATTTTACCTTTAAACTTCTCATATAATATTACAAATATAAATGGATTAATGTAAATGGGAGCTTCGTGGTTTTTGGCAACGTTATAGTCGAGGATTCGGTACTGTGGGAAATGACGCCGGGTACTCAGGTAATCAGATCCCGACGTTTCGAAGAATCAGTATGTCCTCATTATTCCAGGACCTATTTACCATTGAAAGTTAAGGTAGTACGTTCTTTCGAAACGTCGGAATCAGATTAGCCCTTAACGCAGAGCAGTATCTCAGAAGAAGGGGATTCTCAGACGAATATGAAGTTACATGAATGTAAAGTCACGTGAGTTTCATCTCCTTTGCAGATTCCAGCTATTCTTTCTAGACTGGGAAGGTGATAGGACCGCCGCTGCTTGCTTAGGTGAGTAATGAAATTCACAGTTTTTACATTAAAACGATATTTCAATATCATGGATATAGATAAAACTTTTGAAAGACGAATTCATGTGACAGATGTAATAAAGACCGAGATGTTAAGCTGTCACAGCGATGAGTATTTAAGTGTTCTGGGGCGTTATGCCGTATTAACAGGTAAATAAATACCAACGTTTCTAAAGAGGGTACTGCCTATATCTTCAGCATCTAGCAGTTAACACTTGAGACTTCAAATATATAAGACTTTATTTCGTAACTCACAGAGAACACAGTCTTTTACCATTAGAAAGAACAGTCCGTTAATGCTGTAATATTTTTTTTTAGAATCGTACACAACACGCCATAAATATGCTGTGTGGACAAGATGAAGAGATTTTTAGGGTTTCTTTAAAACGTAAGGAAAAGAAAGAGCCCCATCGTCCTTCCCTTTGCGACATATTATCAGCAACTGAAGTGTTTGTTGGATTTTATGTAATTCGGTATAGGAGTTATTTAAAAAAAAAACTATCGAACAAGCGTTGATCTTCATGAAAATAGTCTCAATGACAGTCATATTTCACGTAAGATCGTAAATGATTTTCTACCCATACTTCCATATTTCCTTACGGATTTGGTTGAAATTTGGCGTAATATATTTCCACTTAAAGCATCTGAGCAGTGGTTGGTTTAGATCAGTGGTTCCCAAAGTAGGCGGTACCGCCCCCTGGGGGGCGGTGGGATTACCGAGGTGGGCGCTAATAGGTACGAGAGGTGGAAGGGAGTGCTGTTATTATCACAGGGGCGGCGCTAGTAGACAAGTAGTGCATTTATTTTTACAATAAAATTCAAATAAATTAATTTTTGTGTTAAAAATAAAAAATGACCTAAATTGCTTAATATTTTAATTTATGGATCTTATTCAAGCACATATTATTTTTTTAATAAACTATTGCTAGATGAATTATTGTTAATCATAAAAAATAAATAAATTTTAATGTATTAATTAACACATAAAACATTAATTTTAACTCTTATAATTTTATTTAAACGATTTTTTAAATATAAAATAAAAGTGGAAACAAAAGCGTATTTATGTTTTTAAAAAAGGTAGGGGGGCGCTGTGGGTGTGTATATTGAGCCAAGGGGGCGGTGGACCGAAAAAGTTTGGGAACCACTGATTTAGATGGATGGACTGACGGACGGATGAAACGATTGTACGTCATTTTGTCTAAAACGAGCTGCAAACATTTTATATTATTCATTAACATTTTTAATATTTCCTCAAACCGTCGTTTAGTGGTTCTTTGCGAAATAAGAAATAAGACTTATTTGATTCTTTGCACACATCGAGAGGCAAAATATATTCTGCGTGCGTATTATGTAACAGAAAGTACAGTATTATGTGTTATGTGTAGGGCCGCCGACAGCGGGGTGGACTCCGGTGAAAAAAATATTTTTCGGTGCCCCCGATAAGGGCGGACCGGCTAAAAGTCTTTACACTAAATCGGAAAGGTTGAATCTCAACTGCAGAGTGACTTGGGCTTGGTCTGAAAGGGTTAATTTGTACAGTCGACAGATATTGGTACCGTTGAGAAAGATAAAAGCGTGTGCAACTTAGTCGGGCCCCGGGCCCCCTTACGGAACCCCGGCCCCCCTGTAATTTATACCGGCTTCCCCCTCCTCTCGTCGGCACTGTGTCAGCAGTCTTGGGCGAAGTAATTAAACGACGTGGGCTGGCGTCGGTTGACTGGAGAAGCGTGTCGAGAGTAGCACTGTTACGTAACTGGTAAACAGATGCAACAATTTTGACCGATTCACACTGTGTGTGTGTGTGCTTGCGTGTACATTTAAAACAGATGTAACGCAACACATTTTTCTGACACCGTAGTTTGTTTGTACTTTTTCTTTTAATTTTTTCGTTCTGAATTATTATTATTATTATTATTTACTGCAATTTCGTTTTCACCCGGTGGCAGTAGTCCTTACACTAGTACACACAATACAAATGTTTTCACCGGTGGCAGTAGTCCTTACACTAGTACACACAATACAAATGTTTTTCACCCGGTGGCAGTAGTCCTTACACTAGTAACACACAATACAAATGTTTTCACCCGGTGGCAGTAGTCCTTACACTAGTACACACAATACAAATGTTTTCACCCGGTGGCAGTAGTCCTTACACTAGTACACACAATACAAATGTTTTCACCCGGTGGCAGTAGTCCTTACACTAGTACACACAATACAAATGTTTTCACCCGGTGGCAGTAGTCCTTACACTAGTACACACAATACAAATGTTTTCACCCGGTGGCAGTAGTCCTTACACTAGTACACACAATACAAATGTTTTCACCCGGTGGCAGTAGTCCTTACACTAGTACACACAATACAAATGTTTTCACCCGGTGGCAGTAGTCCTTACACTAGTACACACAATACAAATGTTTTCACCCGGTGGCAGTAGTCCTTACACTAGTACACACAATACAAATGTTTTCACCCGGTGGCAGTAGTCCTTACACTAGTACACACAATACAAATGTTTTCACCCGGTGGCAGTAGTCCTTACACTAGTACACACAATACAAATGTTTTCACCCGGTGGCAGTAGTCCTTACACTAGTACACACAATACAAATGTTTTCACCCGGTGGCAGTAGTCCTTACACTAGTACACACAATACAAATGTTTTCACCCGGTGGCAGTAGTCCTTACACTAGTACACACAATACAAATGTTTTCACCCGGTGGCAGTAGTCCTTACACTAGTACACACAATACAAATGTTTTCACCCGGTGGCAGTAGTCCTTACACTAGTACACACAATACAAATGTTTTCACCCGGTGGCAGTAGTCCTTACACTAGTACACACAATACAAATGTTTTCACCCGGTGGCAGTAGTCCTTACACTAGTACACACAATACAAATGTTTTCACCCGGTGGCAGTAGTCCTTACACTAGTACACACAATACAAATGTTTTCACCCGGTGGCAGTAGTCCTTACACTAGTACACACAATACAAATGTTTTCACCCGGTGGCAGTAGATATTGATATTTCTATCACTAAAGAAAACAAAATGTGTACGCTGAGATAAACCTCATACGGCCGGAATAAGGGGGCGGCCCAGTCGTGTATCTGCCCGGGGGCTAAACTTTAAGGGGAGCTATGACGTCACTGGAATAATCGCATATATGTTTCTAGTAAATTCAGGTCCCCCCCCCCCCCCACGCCAAAGAATTTCTCTGAAAAATATCAGGAATTTGGACACGCGACCTCAAAAATTTTCGCCAGTTCTGTCCAACGCTAAAAAAGTTTTAAAGAATATCGGTTTTAATGGGCCCTAAATTATTCGCCTGCCCCATATCGGGCCGGCTTTCCTGTACACCGCTAATTTGCTTGAGGAACAAATAAAATATACAATAGCGAAACACAACATTCAAGAATATTTCTGTATATGTATCAACGTCTTAATAAAAATCCGCGTTAAAATGTTATCTCCCACAGTTTCGCGCAAGCTTGGCGAAGGTTATCGTAATATTTCGTTCGAGGTGCCTTCCATTTGTGCTTTGTCATCAAACGCCAGGTGGGACATCCCTGGTCTAGACCACTTGTAGTCTATGTGAATGAACCAGCGTGGTTTATGTCTGCTTCGTATAACAGTGATCAGTGGAACACAGTAATAAGGCATTCGGCTTTCATGACACGCAAGGGAATTGTAAGGAATTGAAGTGGACGTGAAACATTGTATTATTACACAATTCGGAATTTAAAATGACGACACTGCATGAATATCGAAGCGATCTGTACCAAGTGGATCAGAACTTGTATATAACCTTCACAAACAGCAGTCTTTTTTCTTTTTCTTCTTATTCTTATTCTTCTGAGTAACTGAGGTAGATCGGCCGATCCCAGTGGCCGTGCGGTCTAAGGCGTGGGTCTGCGACCTCTCGCTTGCTGGGATTGCGGGTTCGAATCCCGCCTAGGGCATGGATGTCTGTCTGTTGTGAGTGTTGTGTGATGTCAGGTAGAGGTATCTGCGACGGGCTGGTCACTCGTCCAGAGGAGTCCTACCGAGTGTGGTGTGTCTGAGTGTGTGATCGTGAAGCCTCGAACAATGCGGCGGCCTAGGCCCCCTACGGGCTGTCGAGCCATTGAAAAAAGAAACTGAGGTACATCACCGATCTTTATCCTATTAACACATCAAACCACAGTGGTTATTATACGAACCATCTGCTTTAGCAAAGAAACTCTGCATTTTGCCCTCACGTTGTATTTATGTGTCTCTGTGGTTCTCGCAATGAAGAGTGTGTGTGTTGACCCAGAGTACGTACATTAAGCGATTGATTTTTAAGGTAGAGACGTATAGTGTTTTCTGTGCGGTACGAACTGAATTTTTAAATGTTATTTGGATCAAGTTCAAGTCTCACAGGTCCAGTAAGTTTGAATTATTGTAGACAGACGTTAAAGTAATATTAGATTTATCTAATACCGCGAAGATTCTTTTAGTTTAAAAAACGGTTATGAATCCGTCTTGTCTGGTAGATGGATTTCTACATTTACAGGGTAGAATGGTACCTTGAAGATAAGTCCGAAACTTTCGTATACACGTAACAGATTGTAGGGTTTCGTAACACAGTTCAACACAGTATAGACTATAAAGCGTGTTTAATTGTTGCAATAACCAAAGTTTCCTTCACAATGTACAGTAGAGAAGTGTTTGACGCAGTAGTTATGTTCCTGATGTAGCGTGTGTATTCAAAATCGTATGTAGTCAGAAACCCCACGTAAAGTCTCTTATTGTCCCCCCTAAACAAGTAAAATCAATCTAATTTATTGTCGTGTGAATGTGTATAGTTTAAAGCAGTGGTATTCAACCTGGGGTACGCGTACCCCCGGGGGTACGCTAAGACATCTTAGGGGGTACGTATATTTAAAAAAAATAAATATATTATTTCATGATAAATACTGAATCATCAGGGCCAGATTTAGGGTTAGCCACAAGAGACCCGGACGTAAGGTCATGCGATTTGGGAGCGCCATTTCTCTCTCTCTCTCTCTCTCTCTCTCCTTTATGCGATTCTTATCTGGGCGGCTAGTTTCATTTTATTCCACAAAGTACATGTAATTTTGCTTTGCTAAAATACCTTTGTTCCTTTATTAATTTTTATATGATAGGCAATAATATATTTGTTATTTAATAGCTTGATTCTCCTTTTTCTCATTTAAAACTTATTATTTAATACATTATTTTGGATGTAATTTATTTAACTTATTTTAGATGTAGATTATAGACTGTGTATAACTTAAATTATGCACCAACAACTTTGGGGGTACAAAGTTGAAGAGAAATTATTTGTGGGGGTACGCGAACTAAAAAGGTTGAATACCGCTGGCTTAAAGTATTTTGTGATGAACGTAACATGAAAACATTAATACAGCAATTACAGTACTGTCAGCGTATAAAACACATCAAATAGAATTCAGTACTAATGAAATGATATATTATCTTTATTTTCGCCGCCGAACGCGTATACACGAATTGGAGTAAAAATATTTGGAGTCAAAAGCGACTCTACTGTATTATCACAAACGATATCACTTAAAGGTAATGGTAAAGGTCTCCGTTGAACAGGCCATGAAGGCCCAGAGGAGGAGTATAGGTATAGCTCTACTCTTTCTTTAACCTCGGCGCTAGATGGGGGTGGGTGGTCAACGCCACGCCCCGGCCGTTTTACCCCATTACCCGGTACCCATTGTACAGGAGGCTGGGTAGGCCCCAGGGCCGGTCTGGACGGTTGCTGAAAATCTCGCCTCCACCGGTATTCGATCCCCGGACCGTCCAGCCCGTAGCGAGTCGCTATACCGACTGAGCTATCGAGGCCCACTGACTTTATCGCTTACTTATAAGAAACTTTTCCTTTTTTATTATGTGTTCCATTGACCACTTGGAAGACCCAGGCGTAGATGGGAGGATAATATTAAAACGGATCTTTAAGAAGTTGAATAGGGGATGAGATCTGGCTCAGCGTAGGGAGATGTGGCGGGCTGTTTTGAATGCAGTAATGAACCTTCGGGTTCCATAAAATGCTGGGTATTTCTTGACTAGTTGAGGAACTGTTAGCTTCTCAAGAAGGACTTTGCTCTATGGAGTTTGTTATTATACAGGCATACACAAAAGAATGGTGCGGTTTTAATAGTGAACACTATTAAAACCGCACCATTCTTTTGTGTATACCCTGTATATTGTATTAGTCTGAGATATTGAGAGTGTCATGAGGTCACTGACGTGAGGAAAGAAAGTACTGTCCTTACTGCTTTGGTACTAAGAAGATGTTTGGTGTATCTTGTATGACGAGAGGCTGTGTTCTGTGGCCAGGATGTCTGAGACCTACAAGTGCAGATATTTTAGGCACTTTTTGTCACGCAGCAAACTTCTTACTGACCGCAACAATTCGTGCTAACAATCAGAATATTCTGCAGGTAATGAGGTGCAAAGTGGAGTGCGGTTAGATCGCTTTCCGAACATACATGTCGGCTCTAATTCGGTGTATATGTACGTAACCAAAATATTTGGCAGTTTTTACGGCACAGCTAACGGGTATCTGTTTTGCAAGTCGTTCCCTCTAAAGGTGCAATGGTATAAAATAAAATAAAATAAATTACACTTGTACAGTCTAATCAAATAACACATGCACACAAATTAAATTAAGTTATAAACCAACCGATGCACACTAAAACCACTTTTTAAGTAGCTTTATTATAAAATTGTTAAAATTGTACCCCTACACGTGTTTCGATCCTAGGATCATCGTCAGGGGGGTTTATTGCTAAAAGCTACACACCACCGTAGTACTCCTCACAGCACAACACGTAGTACACTCCGTTCCACGCAAAAACATTTCATATGCTTTTAATACCACACGCCAGCAGTTCCACAATCTACCATCTACAGTGCTTTTATAATTTTACAACTTTTAGAGAATCTTTTTACAAGATTTTAACTTATGTTTCAAAGTGCCGATAGAATATTTTAAATCATGTGTTGAAGTGACTGTAGCTTTTAGCAATAAACCCCCCTGACGATGATCCTAGGATCGAAACACGTGTAGGGGTACAATTTTAACAATTTTATAATAAAGCTACTTAAAAAGTGGTTTTAGTGTGCATCGGTTGGTTTATAACTTAATTTAATATGACGAAGATGCACGGCGTCAACAGTGTGAAACATACACACAACTTTAGTAGCAAGTAACAAGGAGTTATGTTGCACATTGTTACGAAGAAGGCAAGTTGACTGAAAATGTTTATAAAAAATGACTTGTGACTTCAGGTACAGATAAGTACATTTCTTGTAACTTACATTGAATGTACAAGGACTAGACTTAAGACGTTATCACACCGTGTTCAAGACAAATAAAATGTCTGTTCGAATCATCTTTACCCATAAATCAAAATTGACAGTGTTGATTTCAGGCTTTCGCCGTGATGTTGATGAGATCTGCGCTCTTCTGAAATATCACGCGGCGTCGTGTGGTAATTGTTTACCGACGTTTCGGGACAACGTGTCGGTCCCATATTCACGGTTCAAGATTCCGAGTAGGAAAGAAAGAAAGCCAGCAAATTATAACGTAGATTCTGGAAAGTGCGGCGGGGTAGCAATCTGTTGCATGCAACGTAGGAGAAACCCCAAAATCAAGGTTAGTACACCTCAATGGGGAGGCTACTTTTCGTCACGTCCAGAGATTTGAAAGACTTCAAATCAAGAAAGTCAAACTCCTCACCTTTCCTCCTTCCTCCTACGTTGCAGGGATCAGATTGCTACCTCGCTGCACTTTCCAGAATCTACGTTATATGTTGCTGGCTTTCTTTCTCTTCCTTTCTACTCGTACTCTTGACCCGTGAAGATGGGACCGACACGTCCCGAAACGTCGGTAAACAATTACCACACGACGCCGTGTAATATCCCAGAAGAGCGCAGATCTCAAAATTGACAGTGGGTTGATTTGAGGGCGATATAGAAATTATTTGGAACTACGACAGAGAAATTGAGATGAGACTGGAGAAAATGTTATAGGAGGAAGCTTTATCATTATAACTGTTTACCAGATATCACTAGCATAATCATTAATCATCATTACACATGAGGAGCATGTATCTCGAGAGATAAGTACAGAAAAGTAATTTGTTTGGCAGTAATGAAGGATGATCAAGGGCGCATAGAGGTGGCAGGGAAGTATTAAAATAAGATCAACGTTTTACGAAGTCTATATACAGGGCATACACAATAGAATGGTGCGGTTTCAATAGTGATTCCTATTGAAACCGCACCATTCTTTTGTGTATGCCCTGTACTACGAAACTTTTGTGGGTGTTTCGCGGAGGTTTGTGTTCAACATAGTTTTTCTGTATCGAATCTCACATCTTTTTTATTTTAGCCATTGCTTGTAGCTACGTAATCTAACAGGCCAGAATGGCGTAGATATAGAGAGTGACTCAGAAGTTACTTGATACTGTAGACAACATGTTAAAAACATGGGCTGGCAGGTGACTTTTGCGCCACGCTGTATAATACTTGTAAGTTAACCTAATATGTACCCACCCAGTGACCGTGCGGAGTAAGGCGTGGGCCTGCTGGGATTGCGGCTTCGAATCCCAACGGGGACATATATGTCTGTGTGTTGTGAGTGTTGTGTGTTGTCAGGTAGAGGTCTCTGCGACGGGCTGATCACTCGTCCAGAGGAATCCTACCGAGTGCGGTGTGTCTGTGATCTTAAAACCTCAACAATGAGGAGGCGTAGGTCTTTTAGAGCTCTCGAGGCATGGAAAAGAAATATGTACCCAAAGAATTACTCTCATTAAGTATAGAAAAATGAGTGTTTAGGCCTCATTGTGGTAAATTAAATGGACAGCATGGTCAAATTATTACTGCGTTCAGAATTTGGGGAAAAGCTGACCTATATGTGACAGGAAAGGGGACGGAGTGTTTGGCTGAGCTAACGACAAGACTCAGCGTTTGAGACTGCTTCAATAAACTTCACATCTGCCCGTATTCAGTTTTGTGTGCCTTTACTCTGATCGACAGGGGCCATATTTTTGGATTCACTTGCCGGGTTCGTATATAATGACAGTTCTAACAAGGTCTGCAATTTTACTGAAGTAGATAGTTGCTTGGCCGATCCCAGTGGCTGCGCGGTCTAAGGCGTGGGTCTGCAGTCGTTCTCTTGCTGGGATTGCGGGTTCGAATCCCGCCGGGGGCATGGATGTCTGTCTCTTGTGAGTGTTGTGTGTTGTCAGGTAGAGGTCTCTGCGACGGGCTGGTCACTCGTCCAGAGGAGTCCTACCGAGTGTGGTGTGTCTGAGTGTGATCGTGAAGCCTCAAAAAAATAAGACGGCCTAGGTCCCCAAAGGGCTGTCGAGCTATTAAAAAAAATATTTGCCTGTGTAGTGAGTCGAACCAGTGATATTGCTGTCAGGCGCCATCGGTTTAATGAGGTTATCAACACGAACCACCGTTAACTGGTTGGGTAAGCAACTTGCAGATTCACATTCAAACCACAAACTGCTGCTACCTAGCTGTTAAAATGACAATAAACCTGTCTTTACCATTTTCTACAAAGTTTATTAAAGAGGCAGAGGTAGTGTCCTCAACTGACGAGAAAAGCTTTGACCTTGACATCGTGGGTAGGGTCCCTTATCTCAGGGGTAACCATTAGGAGAAATATGTTTGTCATGTCAAAAACATGTACTCGTCTTTGCATCCGTCACTTTAGACTGGTCGCCATTTGTTAGGTATTTAGTTTGTAACAAACCTAAAATGAAATTGATGCATAGCTCTAATCGGATAGATCGCAACAGAAAATAGTATTATTAACTCGCACTCACAAGACACAGCTACACGTCGGCGGAAAATATGCTTCTGACTGGAACATATCGGTTACCGGTCATGAACACCAAACGGTCTGACTTGTCCCACTGCCAAGGTCAAAGATGTTCTCGTGATTCAACAACAGTACGTGCAACATATGTTTCGGAAAATTTTAATTTTTTTTATGGAATTACTAAGCTATACACGTGTAAAATATTGCTCAATTTACTTAACATACGTATGAACAAACCGCTTTTCGAATAAGGCGCGTCTGCGTCTGTCAGTGTGTGCTTACAATGGAACAGCGTCGTTACTGGCAGTGACAAGTTAACAGTACGGTGACAGTGGGCCCAATGAAGAGCGTCTTGCTGATAGGTTAACATTCCGAGCCTGAAATTAATTTAAATACTGATAATGTGCTACATTTGGAGCATTGCTTTGTATGGTGCTGAAACGTGGACACTTCGGAAAATGGATCAGAAGTATCTGGAAAGATTTTAAATGTGGTGCTGGAGAAGAATGGAGAAGATCAGTTGGACTGATCGTGTGAGAAATGAAGAAGTATTACACAGAGTCAAGGAGGAGAGGAATATCGTACATACAGTAAAAAGAAGGAAGGCTAACTGGATTGGTCACATCTTGCGTAGAAACTGCCTTCTGAAACACGTGATTGAAGGAAAGTTAGAAGGAAGGATAGAAATGACGGGAAGACGAGGGAGAAGACGTAAGCAGCTGCTGGATGACCTTAAGGAAAAGGGAAGATACTGGAAATTGAAAGAGGAAGCACTAGATCGCACTGTGTGGAGAACTTGCTTTGGAAGAGGCTACGGACCTGTCGTAAGACAGACTGCAGAATGAATGAATGTTTAAATCCACCTCCTGCCTCAGAGAAACAAAGCATCACCATTATAATATCGGCCTGCTCAACAAATCATAAATAAGATCTGCATTTTTCATATCGATTAATATTCTTGGATATGACACCTTGTAGCCTGGTAAGTGTTACCAACTTCAAGTTTTACTCTTCATTTCAAAGCAGTTTTTTTCTTCTGAAAAGTTGGTAAACGTCTAATAGGTTGCAGGTCTCATAACCCACAGAACCAAAATATTAACCATATTAACCAGATGTAGATGATTCCATCTCATAAAGAAATGTAGCTATATAGTGTTAAAAGCATGACCTACTGTTATACAAAGTCCCATGTCTTTATAGGCGGAAAGGTTACCAAACGCACACAAAGCCTGACAACTCTGACACAGCAGATTATCCTATTTGATTACTTTGCAAGAAATGGGGCACAAGGTGGCTACAAGCCGGAAGGTCACGGGTTCGATTCCCGGTGGTGTCATTGGAATTTTTCATTGACATAATCATTTCGGTCGCACTATGACCCTAACAGAAATGAGTACCAGGAATATTTCCTGGGGGTAAAGGCGGCCGGTGCTTAGGACTGACAACCTTATTACCTTCATGTGCCGATTGTCTAGAAACTTGGGAGCCTCAAACTCCTGGAACCCTAAGGGCCTGTCCAGGCCTGTAAAAGGATTGCTTGACCTTTACCTCTACTTTGCAAGAAACGTATGTTGGATATAAGGTATGAGTCTCATTTATCTACGCATCATTTGCTCCAAACGTTTTTCGTTGTGGTGATGATATTAAGCCATTCACTCTAGGGGTATGACAGACAATCATACATACAAATACATACATACATACATACATACATATATATATACATACATACATACATACAATCATACATACAAACTTACATACATACATACATACATACAATCATACATACAAACTTACATACATACATACACATACATACATACATACATACATCATAATACATACATACTTACACACATTCCATGGACCCATAAGTCTGTCGAAGTGACAACTCGATGTGCAATAAGTCATAATATACAAATATACAGCTATACACACTACACAATTTTACATTTAACACTATACACTAAAACACTATAAACGTGTTACATAGCTCACTATGAAACATCTTTATACATAACAAATTCATCTACTCAGTAAAAGCAGTGTGTATTTAGTATTTCTTAATGCTACTGTAAATGTTGTCTTTTCATTCTTAAGACTTATGAGACTCAGAGGAGTCTGTTGAAAATTGTGATAGCGGCATAGACTGTACTTTTTTGAAAACAAGATAGGTTGGCATTTGGTCTGTGCTGGTGGTGCTTATTGCTGTGTCTGTACTGTGTGAGATGAATTTGTTTGAAAATGTTCTTGATTGTTAAAATAAAGTTCATTAATGAAAAATATATAGACATGGAATGGGTAAAATCTCTAATTTTTTAAACAGACTTCTGCAACAAGGGCAGTATTCTTGGTTTGGTGCACCGACCATAATTCTGATGATTTTCTTTTTTAAGTTGAATATCTTCTTACTGTTGGAGGAATTACCCCCAAAAAATTATTCCGTACGTGTTACTGTCAAGGGCCGTCGCTTTAAACAAACATTAACCAAAATCGCAACGGTTCAACAAATTTATTTAAACTCCCCAGTATCAGACATGAAAATCCGTTCAGCTTTTCTCATCTGTTTCATTTGTCAGACGGTCAGACGGACGGAGCTATATGCTGTGCAACAGCATGAATGCTCCTTAAAGAGACAAATTTTTCCAAATGCCTAATCAACAGTCGTCCCAGAAGGCATATCGGGACGTGGAGGCACAGCGCTTAATATTTTAAGACTAGATGGATGCCTCGGCCGCTTTACCCCCGTGTGAAAGATCGTCGTTGCCCATTATACAAGCGGCTGGCTTGACCTCAGTGTTTGATCTGGATGTTATGGTGAGAAAAACTCTTGCCCTGTCGGGAATCGAGGCGCTGCTTCCAGATCGTCAAGCGCATAGCTCAGTCAACATAGTGTCTGAAGTACCCCATCGCCGTGCCCTCTCTGCTTGCAGTGACCACGCGTTGTTGTGGACACGCACACGCAACCTGTTCACCGCTAAGTTGTGAATAGTTGCGGGCGAGGCGATAGGCGCCCAGGCGAGTTGTTATGGCACACGTATTATTACCTTAAGGCTGTTAAGAGTAGTGGGGGGGGGGGGGTAAATTTGTGGTCCATTTTTGGAGAAATCAAGTGGTCGCCAATAGTAGTAAGGTCGTCGGCCGGTCATCTGATATGTCAGTGCCTGTAGCAGTCTCAGAATTCCCTTTATTACCCACTGCAGTATACTTTTTAGGCGCAAGGTGTAACTGATAGACCAGTCATTGCAACCTGCGGCCCGCACACTCTAAGTCTGTGGCCCGCGCGTTTCTTCGGTCGCTCGCAACTTATGCTCCCATATCAGAATGAAGAATCGTGTTTTGAGTGATGTGGCGAACTTCTAACGTACGTTTAAATGTAATAAACAGTGTTTAAGTTGTAATGGGCGTCGTGTATATTGCATGGGCAAATATCGTGTGTTGGGAACTTTACAGCGAGAGGAGTGAGAAAAATACGGTGTGGTGAGCTCTAATATTCTCTTTACTTTTTTAGTTTTGAGTGTATTCTCTCAGAATAATCAACATAAATGTTTTTCGGTCATAATTCTGCAGAATGGGGGTACGTGGTGGCGCAGTTGGTTGAGGAAACGGAAGGTCGCGGTTTCGATTCCCGATGATGTCATTGGAATTTTTCATTGACATAATCCTTCCGGTCGCACTGTGGCCCTGGGGTCGACTCAGCCTGTGACAGAAATGAGTACCAGGAATATTTCCTGGGAGGTAAACGCGGCCGGTGCGTAGCGCTGACCTTACCACCTTCATGTACCGATTGTCTTGAAATCTGGGAGCCTCAACCTGCTGGAATCCGTAGGGCTTGTCTAGGCCTTTAAAGGGATTTGGGTTTACCTTTACCATAATTCTGCACAATGAGTGTGTGTATATTTCTTTAAAAAATCATCAGTGACAAAGAAAGAGTTGAGGCCTTTCAGTGACTTTTTTCAATTTTTCATATTTAATATAAGCTGTAAAAATTAAAGTATAATTAATTATTATATTAACTTTATTACCGTCGTACTGACATAGACAAACAGTTACGTCAGTCCGTTAAATGCTTAACATGAAATAAAAAAAACAATTTTAATAAAAGTAACCCCATTACAGGCCTGGACAGACCCTTAGGGTTCCAGGAGTTTGAGGCTCCAGATTTCTAGAAATCGGCACATAAAGGTGGTAAGGTTGTCAGCCCTACGCACCGGCCGCCTTTATCCCCAGGAAATATTCCTGGTAATCATTTCTCTTAGAGGCTGAGTCGACCCCAGGGCCATAGTGCGACCGAAAGGATTATGTCAATGAAAAATTCCACTGACGCCATTAGGAATCGAACCCGCGACCTTCGGCGTGTAGAAGAATTTTAATAACTTTTAGTATTTTATACTACGACTTCTTCAAATCAAAATCTTAATGATTCATTTTTAATAACATCAAAGAAGATAAACTAACCACTACGAAGAACATAAGTGATATTCAGTGGTAGTGACTTACAAAAAATTATATTTTGTGAAAATGAACTGGATGCACTGAGGACTGTGAAATCTCGACGACACCCCTGATGATGGCACAGGAAGTGCCGAAACATATGTAGGGACAGAGAACGTTAAAACAGTGTAGTGCATTTGTTGGAATGAAATAATTAATTAATTGCTGAAATGCACGGTATATATATAATATAAAGTTAAAAAAAAGAGTTTTGGGTTTTATGATTGTCAAATGGTCCTACTGTAACAAAAGCGTGCTCTTCATTGTGTAGACTGTAGACATATAGCCAGATCGACAGTACGGATGACTGTATGTACTTCTTCAGCAGATGGCAAGGCAGGAGGGTTTACATTAACTGTTGAAGTTGATTATTTTGTTACGTAATATTAATCAGTAAGAATATGCAAAGATAGGAGGGTAATATTAAAACGGATCTAAAAGAAATGGGATGGGGGGAGTGGTCTGGACTTATCTGGCTGTGTAGCAGGGCGGCCCTGGGAAAACGTAATGAACCTTGGAGTTTCATAAAATTCGGGAAATTTCTTGATTGGCTGAGAAGCTATTAGCTATCCATGAATGAATATGCTCCATGGAGTTAATTAGTTAAAAATAATGAAAGTTAACTTTTAAAGCTAAATTATTAAAGTGTGATAATTTAATTTTTTAAAGGAACAGTATCTATCTATCTATCTATCTACCTACCTACCTCCCTATCTATCTGTCTACCAACCTACCTCCCTATCTATCTGTCTACCAACCTACCTCCCTATCTATCTACCTACCTACCTACCTCCCTATCTATCTATCTACCAATCTACCTCCTATCTATCTACCTACCTACCTACCTCCCTATCTATCTACCTACCTACCTACCCATCCATCCATTCATCCATATATTTTTCTATCCATCCATCTATCTATCTATCTATCTACCTACCTACCTCCCTATCTATCTGTCTACCAACCTACCTCCCTATCTATCTGTCTACCAACCTACCTCCCTATCTATCTACCTACCTACCTACCTCCCTATCTATCTACCAACCTACCTCCCTATCTATCTACCTACCTACCTACCTCCCTATCTATCTACCTACCTACCTACCCATCCATCCATTCATCCATATATTTTTCTATCCATCCATCTATCTATCTATCTATCTATCTACCAACCTACCTCCCTATCTATCTACCTACCTACCTACCTCCCTATCTATCTATCTACCAACCTACCTCCCTATCTATCTACCTACCTACCTACCTCCCTATCTATCTACCAACCTACCTCCCTATCTATCTACCTACCTACCTACCTCCCTATCTATCTACCTACCTACCTACCCATCCATCCATTCATCCATATATTTTTCTATCCATCCATCTATCTATCTATCTATCTATCTATCTGTCTGTCTATCTATCTATCTATATATCTATCTATCTATCTATCTATCTGTCTGTCTATCTATCTATCTATCTATATATCTATGTATCTATCTATCAGTCTATCTATCTATCTATCTATATATCTATGTATCTATCTATCTATCTATCTATCTGTCTGTCTGTCTATCTATCTATCTATCCATCTATCTATCTATCTATCTCTCTGTCTATCTATCTATCTATCTATCTATCTATATATCTATGTATCTATCTATCTATCTATCTGCCTCTCTGCCTGTCTTCCTTTGTTTCTTAATTTTTGTTTTTTTGATTTTTGTCTTTCTGCATGTATTTGTTTTGTGAAATTGACGATTTCCCGAACAGTAAATATCTGCTGACGACACACAACATTCATATATTTACGGTTTATGTTTCCTTGTTTGCCAGCCTGCGATGCAATCATGTGGCAAACACTGTCACTAATAATGCCGGTAACATAGACGCCCTGCAGCTCCGCACTAGGGACAGTCAGGTACGAAACATGACGGGACACTGTGTAAACACTGTTGTCACACCGTGACGTCGCAGTGCAGCCTCATAAGATCAGTGTTAACAGGATTTGTGCACTGTAGAACAGGCGTGCCAGGAACATTTGTTGTTTTGTTCTAGGCTTCGCTTACAGCCATGCAACGAGTGAAAGGAGAGGGAAACTTCGTAAAGATTTTGCCACCATAATATAATTTTATACCCACAAAACAAGTCTGGATTTTCGTTTTCCGATTTATGACACCGTGTAATCTGGTATGTGGTTATGAAAGTTTTTATGTAGGTTAAATGGAAGCAGAATACAAATCTTTACCTCTCATTACCTTAACTGCGAGACTGTCCAGTATGATATTGCTATAAGAAATTTCAGTAATGATATTGCAGACATACTAACAGAGTAACAATAAATGAGATAGGCGCATGTCAAACCATGTTATTTAGTGTCAAATACAGGTGACTACGCTGAGGTTAGTTCTGTGTTAGTACTGTGGTCACACGAGCCCTTGAATCCTCCAACAACGTGTTATCATTGCAAGGTAATATTACAACCTGGACAACGGACACTAACAGCGTAGTGCAATAATATTTACACCAGAGTACAGATTCCTACGATTGCAATTACAACGGTTGCCGTCTGCTGGGAAATAACGCCCTATAGTTTCTATAGAAATTTTCCGACGTTTCGGATGAACTTACTGCCGTCTGTATAGAAGATGTCGGCACATTTCTCCGAAACGTCGGTATATTTCTAATAGACTACATGACGTCACCGGACATATTGAGCCCCTACATGACGTCACATTTTATAGGACGGACATATTGAGCCCTTCAGTGGTTTTTGTTTTAGGCTGGCTTTGAACACTTCACTCCTGTTGATGCATTGAAAATTCGGAGAAAAGTTTAACAATTCTTATATTTCCTTATGGGTTTGGAGGGCTGACCCTTCAATTAGTCCTCTATTATACATTACAGCTCGTGAGGGACACTTGTATGTCACGGTTTTACTTAATATGTAAATCGTTTTTGTTAGGATCAAGACTTTAATACCGACTAAAACACGTGTACTTCTCATTGTCACTGGTTGCTGTAGTCTTTGTCTCTTGTTATTTACTGCTGCCACTAATCTATATTCACGCATAACAGGCAAATACAATCAGGTATCTTTCCTATTATGTATATAACAAGCGTATTTATTATACATAGGGAGACTAGTCAAGTGACTGTCATATGGCGAGCCGGTATAATATTCACGCGCAACTCCACTGAAGGGCTGTTATCATATGAACAAAACCCACTGAACTCAACTGGAAAGTTATGACGGCGGCAGCCTAGCTGCTGCTACGGTCATCATTCGCGGACAGGTTTTGAGACAGGTGCCTGACAGGTAACCTGGCCCTCCACGTTAGGGGTTGGGCATGGGGATGAAATCCTCACCTCGTAAAAACTCTTTTGTCTCGAAACCCCAGGAACAGAGGGCTCGAAAACGGGGCGAAGCTCCGTAGGTGAAGAATAGTGAAACCAAAGAAACCAATCTCTGACGTCACTCACAAACTAAGCTCTATCGTAAAGAAGGGTGCGCTCAGGTGGTAGCCATGCAAAACGGGTTGTAACTTTACGTATAAACGAAGTTTGACTGTAACTATGGAAACCGGGGTTGCGACTCTCTCACTGAGGTACTTGCGCACACCAGGGTATTATATATATATATAATACCCTGATGTGTGCATATATATATATATATATATATATATAGTTCAGCCTAGAACAGGCCATGAAGCCCAGAGGGGGAGTAGAAGTGTAGCTCTACTCTTTCTTTAACCTCGGCGCTAGTTGGGGTGGGTGGTCAACGCCACGCCCCGGCCGCTTTACCCCGGGAAAGAGAACTGGTACCCATTTTACAGGGGGTTGGGTGGGCCCCAGGACCGGTCTGGACGGCTGCGGAAAATCTTGCCCCCACCGGGATTCGATCCCCGGACCGTCCAGCCCGTAGCGAGTCGCTATACCGACCCACATGTATATATATATATATGTATATAGGATGTGTGTGTGTGTGTTTTGGATTAAAGGGAAAGTGCATTTTTAAATCGCTGTGAGATCGGTCTCCAGAGGTCTCTTAGGTGATGTAAGTTACAAAGGCACTTTCGGTTGCTAACCTTGAGAGGAGCCGATATGAGACCGCAGAAGGAAATGGCAAGTTGGTTTGGGTGGAGGAGGAGTGACGGCCTATGAAGTCGGAGCAATCTTTCTTACCAAGAACGTCCCCACCACAAGCTGCCGGACGTCGAAACCCAGACCCCATTTCCTTAGGCTTTCCCCATCTTGATGTCGCCGGATAAACTTGCGGTCACTGACTTAGCCTTAGAACTTGAAACATGTAATTATTTCCTTATGTAATTTTTACACTTCTGTGTCTCGAATATTTTATCGTGTGTTTTCACACAGAAAATGCGGAAATGACGTAGGCGTATCCATATGTTAGTTATCGCGTACTGCCTGGTGACTGCTGGTTACCGATAATGTGTGTTAAAAGTAAAGCTATCCTCTTACTACAGACCTGGACAGGCCCTTAGGGTTCCGGGAGATTGAGGCTCCCAAATTTCAAGGCAGTCGGCACATGAAGGTGGTAAGGTTGTCAGCCCTACTCACCGGCCACCTTTACACCCCAGGAAATATTCCTGGTACTCATTTCTGTTAGAAGCTGAGTCGAACCCAGGGCCATAGTGCGGCCGAAAGGAAACCGCGACCTTCCGGCTTGTAGCGCAGTGCCTCAACCAACTGCGCTACCGCGTGCCCCCGTGTGCGTTAAAAAGATCGAAATTTTACGAATATTTATATTAGGTATTTTTTCCCCCAATGGCTCGACAGCCCCTTGGGGGCCTAGGCCGCCTCATTTTTCGAGGCTTCACGATCACACACTTTAGACACACCACAGTCGGTAGAACTCCTCTGGACGAGGACCAGCCCGACGCAGAGACCTCTACGTGACAACATACAACACTCACAAGAGACAGACATCCATGCCCTAGGCGGGATTCGAACCCGCAATCCCAGTAAGCGAGCGGCCGCAGACCCACGCCTTAGACCGCGCGGCCACTGGGATCGGCTTGTAATAGTTTAGTGTCTAAAAAACAAATTCCATGAAGCAAACAAACATTTCTGTCAGAAAGGTCTATCTTTGAATTTGGGAATTCCAGCTTTAAATCTTGGCTCTCAGAGACCCACAGGTTTGACCCTTACTGTTGTCTTCCTCAGTCGCCACAACCCTGCCTCCAACATCCTTTTAAATTCATCTTGCGCTTTCTTTGTGTTTTTTCCGCGTTACGCAATGTGTGCTGTTGAAAATATCGTTAAGTGAAATGTAAATCAAAGAGCAGTCAGTTCAGGAAGTTATTCGGAAATGCGTTATATGCTTATGCGAGTCACTACAGACATGACAGGCTGCATGCATTCAACACAGCATATTATACACTGCCTACACCTCACCTACGCCTCACCTACACCTCACCTACACGTCACCTCCTTGAACACCAACCAGGGTCAAGGTGTCAATCGGTGTGGTTTTTTTTCTGAAAGGTCAGAGTTATTCAAACATCGAAGACATCACGAATGACACACGCAGACAGACACTTCTAAGAAGCTTACAATAGCCAAGTAAAACCAATGGAGACTTTTGTGTAAATGTCTTGATCATGAACTTGCCGTAATGCATGAAGGCTCTTAACTTGTTCTTTCTGTCACTTCAACGGGCAGCGACAACCGCGTGTAGTATGTGGCGTGTCATGGCTCAGGTGGTTAATCGCTGGCCTGTCTCAGCGAAGGCCCGGGTTCAATACCAGACCTGTCCATGTGGGCTTTGTGGTGGACAAATTGAAGCTGCGACAGGCGTTTCTCCGAGAACTTCCCTTTTTAACTGTCAGTGTCAATGTACCAATACTCCAAACTCATTCATTCGTCACTGACACCACATAATCTCGGTAAAGAGTACTGTCTTTAAGGAACACAATTTATAGTGTACAGGCTGTCCGCATGATAGGTATCCCGAAAATAAAAATTTGTATCTCGACACTTGTTCATTATTCAGAAGTCCGGTTTGCAAAATTACAGAGGAATGTTCTCCAAATGTTTTACTACCTACCTTAGTGGATATCAATGTGGGCACCCCTGGTGGCACGACTAATATCCAGGAGATATTCGACGTCTTTCTAAGTGATTTGAAGCTTGTTGTGGGTTACCGTAACCACAGCGTCCCTTATTCGGGCTTTCCAACTGCTGACGGTTGTTGTTTTTGTCCTGGTAGATGGCGTTCTTCACGTAACCCGATAGAAAAAGTCCAGTAGGCCTAAGTCTGGTGACTGAGGAGGCCAGGCAATTAGCGCTCCTCTGCCGATCCATCCACCAGGCATTATGTGATTAAAACAATTTTCCACACACTCACACACACACACATATATATATATCAATCCCCGTTATAACGACATCGGTTTATGCGACACCTCGTCTATAGCGTCAGATATTCTGTGGTACCAGTTAATTCCCCACTGTTAACCATAACATTATATTCCTCGGTTATAACAACACTCGTTTATAACGACACAAAATATTCAGTCCGTTTCATGACGTTATAACCTAGTTCGAATGTGTATATATATATATATATATACAGGGCATACACAAAAGAATGGTGCGGTTTCAATAGAAATTTCTATTGAAACCGCACCATTCTTTTGTGTATCTCTGTATATATAATATCACGAAACACGACAGGTCGGAAAATTGGGTGGCTGTACCATCTGAAGATGGAAGCAGTTTGTTTTCGAAACTTTGTGTTATGTGTTTTATAATCAGTCACGATGGAAAAAGGTCTGATACATATCAGTGATATTTCTCACATTTGGGTGGATTTACCATAAAACAGACTGCTAAAGACTAAGAAATTGTCCTGAAAACTTTTAGTGTTGACACGCAACAGCTAACTAACACTACGAAGTATGGAGCACAGTCCTTATTGAGAAGCTAATAGTTGCTCAGCTCATCATGACACTTCCTGCTGTTTGCAGAAAATGAATTTCCTTTTCTGTATTCATAATAGCCCACCACCGAGCGAGATAAATCGATCTTACGTCCCTAAATTCCTGTTTCTTTAACACCAATTTTGATATCGTCATCACATCTACGACTAGGTCTGCCAAGTATTCTATTGCCAAAATTTTATACGTGTTTTTCTGCTTTTCCTGTACTTGCTACATGCCCCGTCCATCTAATCTTCCTTGACTTACTCATCCAACAATTTTCGGTGTTGACATGCGGTAGCAATTTAATCGATATCAATTAAAGTATTTCGATATGAAATAAGTTCCCCAAGATGCACAGTCACATAATTTGATTACAGTTCATTCTGTGCAGGTAATGTGTAATAATTCTGATCCTTAGTTCTCAGTTATATGAAGTTATATCTGAGACAAGTTTACATTACTTTTACTTTAAGTAGTAAAGTGAACAACAATTTATGGCCTCGCGACAAGTATATAAACATATCATCAGTAACAACTTATGTAATGCAGATAAACTATTTCCGAATAAAAAAATGTCAAAGAAATAAACTAATACACTTGCTACAAGTTGTGACTTTGTTACAAAGTAAAGCTTAGGCATGTTATCGTACTTAATGCAGAAAACGTGACAGTTTTTTATTTTTGTTTCATGCTCTTTTGTGCATTCAGATTCAATAAAAACGTCATCACACCTCAACACGTGAATAAGAATTAAATAAGAACGCCATTAATAGATGATTAAGGATTTATAAATCATTACCAATTTATCTTCAAATGGGATTTACATTGTAATTGTCGTTCACTGTGCTGTAACGGCAAGTGTATTTATGTTTATGTCCTGCATGCAAATGATGCAGTTAAATGGAAACTGTCTTTCTTGTAATTCACTAAATTATATTATTTTTATTTTAACTTTGATCAAGATAAAATTTTCTTACACTTCTGCACCAAACGAGTCCTCTTAACACATTTCAAAAATGAATACACTTTTATTGTACAGTGGACCCTCGAACTTCGAACGGTTTGATGTTCGAACAACTTGAAACTCGAACAAAAAATTCAAGGAAAATCCGGTTTTGAAACTCGAACAGAAACTCGAAAGTCGAACAAAGAATCACGTGGTCGTCACGTGGTCGCCTTCTCTCTCTGCTTGGTCCAGATGAAAGAAGGGTAATTCATCTTCCAGTGAACAGTAATATCCCTCCTACTATTATTATTGATTATTATACAATATTTTTATGTATGTACTATTATAAATAAAAATTTTCAATTATTTAAATTAAATATACTTGTTTTATCATTATGATCTTTTGAAATGGGCACTTAAAATGTTTTATATTGGGTAAATTTTGGGGGTCTGGAACGGATTAATTCAATTTACATTATTTGTTATGGGGAAATTTAACTTGAAAGTCGAACAACTTGAAAGTCGAACCGTCTCCTGGAACGGATTGTGTTCGAAGTTCGAGGTTCCACTGTACTTTTGTTTCTGGCGCTTTCCCAACAAAAGTTACAAAATTACCCTTACTGTTTTTGCGGTGCTGTCTCTCTATAAGTTATCATGCACGAACTCTATAATCGTTGGTTGAGACAGTTAAAACTGAACGAACACTCGTCAAGTATTATCTTGTGCTTATATTTTTCCCTTCCATCAGCAATATTATTTCTTCTTCTTCTTCTTCTATGGCTCGACAGCCCTATATGGGCCTGGGCCTCCTCGTTTTGTCGAGGTTTCATGATCACACACATTTGAGACACACCACAGTCGGTAGGACTCCTCTGGACCAGTGATCAGCTCGTCGCAGAGACCTCTACCTGACAACACACAACACTCACAAGAGACAGACATCCATGCCCCCGGTGGGATTCGAACTCACGATCCTAGTAAGCGAGCGGCCGAAGACCCACGCCTTAGACCGCACGGCCACTGGGATCGGCCATCACTATTATTTACATCGGTATAATTATGAGCTCCCACCCCGGCATAAGTTCGAAGAATAATTCTGTTATTTACGTACAAATATTTGCCAGAAGTCATCGAAGTACTGAAAGCAGTTATGGCAGCCTAGTGACCAGTTTATTATGCGGACTAACGGAAAACCGGAAATTGCCGGTGAGGGCGTAAATTTTTTCCATTCACCGACGGATCCAGGTAAGTTCTGGAGTCCACCCACTCTCCTATCCAGTGGTTACCAGATTCACTTTCCCCGAGGGTTAAGAGGCCGGGCCGTGAACCTAACGACTGACCATCATGTAGCGTCGAAGGTTAAGAAAGACGGGAGCTTTACCTCCACAAAATACCGACATTTATAAGGACCCTAGTCCCATTAGTTTGTCCTTTTATTCGTCAAATTGTAATACAGGTGATGTTTTATTTCAGAAAAGCCGCGTGTGTGAAGGCGTGAAAACGTAGGCATGTAGGCTGTCACGACCGCGGCATCCGCTGTGACTTCAATCTCTTGTGGTTAGCCTCCGCTGCTTCCTGCTTCCACTAGGAAAATACCGTCCCACTTCCTACCAGCGATCATTTCGGTCCACTGGGGAGGTGGCGGCGGGGGGGGGGTATGATTTAATGAACGGTACCAGAAAGTAGAATGGGCCTGGTGCTTTTTCACTGAATTCGTAGTCGTAGCTGGGAAAGATTTCAAAACTAATATGGACTGTAATGACGATAATAATGCATTCAAGTATAATATTGTTAGACAACAGTGAATTGGAAAAGATATGGAAGCAAGAGGTCATGACCCGGTTTGAACACGTGTTAGCTCACTACGTACCTGAAGGAGCATACGTGATGTTATGCTGTTAGGCAGAACTGAGTGAGGCACATCAGAGTCTGGTCTATGGAGGTAAAGGTAAAGTTGTTCCTAGAACAGGCCATGAAGGCCCAGAGGGGGAGTAGAGGTATAGCTCTACTCTTTCTTTAACCCCGGCACTAGATGGGGGTGGGTGGTCAACGTCACGCCCCGGCCGCTTTACCCCCGGGAAAGAGACCCGGTACCCATTTTATAGGAGGCTGGGTGGGCCCCAGGGCCGGTCTGGACAGCTGAGGGCCGTGTGAGAGTCATGCAGTGGCAACTTGAACTCTTCGGAACCATCTGAGCATTTGCTTGACGACAAAGGAAACTCAAGTAACCCCAGACGACCGGCCGCAGGAAAGTCCGTATGGATAATGACTTCTAGCCACTGATCTTCTCCATTCTTCTCCAGCACCACATATCAAAACGTTCCAGACTGTCCCTATTTTAAAATTAATCAAAAGCCTTAAATGTTACTTAATGCAGTATCTATTAGTTTGATGGCTTAGAAATTGTCGATACTAAATGATCTCTTCGTGTCTGTGGTAACGTGTCGCCTGTTGCCGTGACATACACACGTGTGCTTATCTGAGAATATGAGAGAGGGTGGAGGAGGTCAAAACACGTGACCCCGCACGTAGTTGAAATTCAGATTATCCTCGATGATATCACGAAGTAACAGACCGTGGTGTGGGGGCACAAAGATCGCTGATATGCTGCAGTATAAGAACCGTCTTATTGTGGTAGCGAAATTTTTAACTTCTAGAGTGTAATTGTAGGGAGCATCAGTGTGGATTTAGACGTAACATGTCGTCTACTGATCATATATTGTGCATTCGTCAAATACTTGAAAAAAAAATGGGAATACAATGAGGCAGTGCATCAGCTATTTATAGACTTCAATAAAGCCTATGATTCAGTTAGGAGGGAGGTCTTGTATAATATTCTTATTGACATTTGGTATCCCTATGAAACTAGTAAGGCTCGTAAAAATGTGTCTAAATGAAACCTATAGCAGAGTTCGGTTAGGCAAACATTTGTATGACACATTTCCTATTAAGAATGGTTTGAAACAAGGAGATGCTTTATCGCCATTGCTTTTCAACTTTGCTTTGGAATATGCCATTAGGAGGGTTCAGGCAAACCAGGAGGGCTTGAAATTAAATGGTACACATAAGCTTCTGGTTTATGCTGATGATCTTAATATATTGGGTGGAAGTGTACATGCTATAAAGAAAAACACAGAAGGTTTAGTAGTCGCTAGTAAGGAGATTGGTCTAGAAGTAAATGCTGAGAAAACTAAGTACATGGTCATGTCTGGAGATCAGAATGCAGGACAAAATCACAACATAAAGATAGATAGTTTGAAACGGTGGAACAGTTCAAATATTTGGGAACAACTCTAACGAATCGAAATTCCATTCAGGAAGAAATTAAGAGCAGATTGAAGTCGGGGAATGCTTGTTATCATTCGGTGCAGTTGGTTGAGGCACTGCGCTACAAGCCGGAATGACACGGGTTCGATTCCCGATGGTGTCATTGGAATTTTTCATTGACATAATCCTTTCGGTCGCACTATGGCCCTGGGATCAACTCAGTCACTAACAGAAATGAGTACCAGGGGGTAAAGGCGGCCGGTGCGCAGGGCTGACAATCTTACCACCTTCATGTGCCGATTGTCTAGAAATGTAGGAGACTCAACCTGCTGGAGCACTAAGGGCCTGTCCAGGCCTGTAATGGGATTGCTTTGTCTTTTTTACTTTCTAATAATCTGTCCATAAGGAGGTTACTTCTTGTTTTCATGCATTCATACTGACATTACATGTTGCATTCAACCTATTTATTAAACATTGAAAACGTATAAACGAGTAGAAAGCGCAGCATTATGAAGGTTGTCAGAGTTTCTGTTTGCTTCTTGGGTGAGACACAAAGCACCAGGATATCCAAGTACGATCAGAAAATTGTTTGTGCCGTAGCTCTCTGCTGTTGCTATGACAAAAGATGAATGACGAACAGTAGCTCAGAAACATAGCCCAAAACCAAATAAGTCTTTCGGATGGAACACATTCATAGTAATATCCTGAGCATAAAGGTATAAACGTTTCACGTTGCTAGCCCTTGTTACGTTGTAGATTTGGTGACGTAAAATTACTCTCCGTGTTCGTCACACGTCACTATAACGAGTAATGCTTCTTCCTAGAAAATGTTTGGGAAGCACAAACGAAATTCTGCAATAGTATCGCAGACGGTTTTATCAGACCCTGAAAAGTCAGCCAAGGAAGAGGAAATTCATAACTAGGGTTTATATATATATATATATATATATTTTTTTTTTTTTTCCAATGGCTCGACAGCCCCTTGGGGTCCTAGGCCTCCTCATTTTTCGAGGCTTCACGATCACACTTTAGACACAACACACTCGGTAGGACTCCTCTGGACGAGTGACCAGCCCGTCGCAGAGACTTCTATCTGACAACACACAACACTCACAACAGACAGACATCCATGCCCTAGGCGGAATTCGAACCCACAATCCCAGTAAGCGAGCGGCCGTAGACCCATGCCTTAGACCGCACGGCCACTGGGATCGGCAAGGTTTATATATTTTTTTCTATGGCTCGACAGCCCTATATGGGCCTGGGCCTCCTCGTTTCGTCGAGGTTTTATGGTCACACACATTTGAGACACGCCACAGTCGGTAGGACTCCTCTGGACGAGGGACCAGCTCGTCGCAGAGACCTCTACCTGACAACACACAACACTCACAAGAGACAGACATCCATGCCTCCGGTGGGATTCGAACCCACGATCCTAGTAAGCGAGCGGCCGCAGACCCATGCCTTAGACCGCGCGGCCACTGGGATTGGCAGGGTTTATATTACCTACCTTAAATTTTAAAACATTATTGCTTACTCATGAGTAAAGATCTGACCTTGACAGCATGAGTGGTGGTCCCTTATCAACGGATGAAGCTTGCAGAGAAAAAATATATATCCTGTCAAAAATAAGGCTTGTCTTTACGTTCTACTGTTCGCTATTCTTTAGGTATTCGGTTTATAACAAGGCTGAAGTCAAATTTTTGTATAACTATAACCAGAGAGAACATAATAGAATAATACAGTTAACTCGCACGCACAAAACACGACTGCACTTCTTCCGAATGTATTTTTTAGTGGAATACATCGGTTATTCTTCATAAATATCTACTGGTCTGACTACCCCGTGCGAAACCACTCCAAAGTAAACGTCGTATTCCTGAGTAACCAGTAGCACAAATTGACATCAGTAGCAAACTGATAAGACGTGTTTTTGGCTCGCTTTTACGAAACTCTTAACTGAATTGGCCGAGCCGTCACGAATGTCAAAGAAGACGTTTGTAAACGTTCCCCTTGAGAGATATCTGTGAGACCTTGACCCTCGATCATCGAAGGCCGAGTGCCTCCCTCGCACATGCGAAGTATCGGCATTCCTTACGCACTCCCTTCCGTCCTTCCTTACGCCACTAGACTGCCTAATCGTAATTACTTCGTACGCAACAGGTGCCATTCTCGCTTCGTGTTCGGGAGATGACGGGTACAGATATACATCCGGAGAATGACTATACCGAATGAGGAGTTTCGTGATCTTCCTCAGTTGCTACAGGCAAAGTGCCAGGATGTTGCGAGATTTTAGGTTTTCACAGCGGTGTGGTTGAGGATTAAAGTGTTTTGGTGTGTGACGCTGTGTCGTTACATAAGTGGTTTTCGACGTTTCGTAGGATCATAGCACCTTGTTAGCGGTTAAGCAGTCTAATATTAACTTATGGCACAACCGAATTTTTCTTACATCCTTGCCAGTAGGCCTGCTTTCTTTACTAATGATTCTAACATTTGACTCTATATGAGCCTCAAGCCTAATGTTCGCAATTGGTAGAGTTTATTTGGGTTCGGTAAAGGTTGAGGAATTTCTTTACCCAATGAATGACTACCAGCTTTGAACAATTATTCTCCAAGAAAGTATTCCGCTTAGGAGCTTCATCACCCACGTAGATTGAAATATTTGTTTATTATTATTATTATTATTATTACTATTATTATTTACTGCAATTGGGTTTTCACCCGGTGGCAGTAATCCTTACACTAGTACACACAATACAAATGTTTTCACCCGGTGGCAGTAGTCCTTACACTAGTACACACAATACAAATGTTTTCACCCGGTGGCAGTAGTCCTTACACTAGTACACAATACAAATGTTTTCACCCGGTGGCAGTAGTCCTTACACTAGTACACACAATACAAATGTTTTCACCCGGTGGCAGTAGTCCTTACACTAGTACTCACAATACAAATGTTTTCACCCGGTGGCAGTAGTCCTTACACTAGTACTCACAATACAAATGTTTTCACCCGGTGGCAGTAGTCCTTACACTAGTACACACAATACAAATGTTTTCACCCGGTGGCAGTAGTCCTTACACTAGTACACACAATACAAATGTTTTCACCCGGTGGCAGTAGTCCTTACACTAGTACACACAATACAAATGTTTTCACCCGGTGGCAGTAGTCCTTACACTAGTATACACAATACAAATGTTTTCACCCGTGGCAGTAGTCCTTACACTAGTACACACAATACAAATGTTTTCACCCGGTGGCAGTAGTCCTTAAACTAGTACACACAATACAAATGTTTTCACCCGGTGGCAGTAGTCCTTTCACTAGTACACACAATACAAATGTTTTCACCCGTGGCAGTAGTCCTTATACTAGTACACACAATACAAATGTTTTCACCCGGTGGCAGTAGTCCTTACACTAGTACACACAATACAAATGTTTTCACCCGGTGGCAGTAGTCCTTACACTAGTACACACAATACAAATGTTTTCACCCGGTGGCAGTAGTCCTTACACTAGTACACACAATACAAATGTTTTCACCCGGTGGCAGTAGTCCTTACACTAGTACACACAATACAAATGTTTTCACCCGGTGGCAGTAGTCCTTACACTAGTACACACAATACAAATGTTTTCACCCGGTGGCAGTAGTCCTTACACTAGTACACACAATACAAATGTTTTCACCCGGTGGCAGTAGTCCTTAAACTAGTACACACAATACAAATGTTTTCACCCGGTGGCAGTAGTCCTTACACTAGTACACACAATACAAATGTTTTCACCCGGTGGCAGTAGTCCTTACACTAGTACACACAATACAAATGTTTTCACCCGGTGCAGTAGTCCTTACACTAGTACACACAATACAAATGTTTTCACCCGGTGGCAGTAGTCCTTACACTAGTACACACAATACAAATATTTTCACCCGGTGGCAGTAGTCCTTACACTGGTACACACAATACAAATGTTTTCACCCGGTGGCAGTAGTCCTTACACTGGTACACACAATACAAATGTTTTCACCCGGTGGCAGTAGTCCTTACACTAGTACACACAATACAAATGTTTTCACCCGTGGCAGTAGTCCTTACACTGGTACACACAACACAAATGTCTTCACCCGGTGGCAGTAGTCCTTACACTAGTACACACAATACAAATGTTTTCACCCGGTGGCAGTAGTCCTTACACTAGTACACACAATACAAATGTTTTCACCCGGTGGCAGTAGTCCTTACACTAGTACACACAATACAAATGTTTTCACCGTGGCAGTAGTCCTTACACTAGTACACACAATACAAATGGACATATAAATATACATAAAAATAACAATACAAAAAAATATACACAATTACAAAACAAAATACATACAGTAAATACAAGTACACACATTAGAACACCGTACACACATTACAAAAACATCCACACCTAACAAAAACATCCACATCCACAGACCCAAGAATCGATAGTGTACTTTCTTTTTGTGGAGAAGGGCCCCGCAGCAGAAGCTACAGACTCACCGCAGCCTTAAGGCTTATTGTGCAACCCTGTGATGAAGATAAGAGAAAGATGATCTTTTTTTTTTCATTTTTCCAAGTAATGGAGCACCGGTAGAATGAAATTGACAGGGGAAAACCGAAGTACTCGGGGGGAAAAACCTGTCCCAATGTCACTTTGTCCACCACAAATCCTACATGGACTGACTCGGGATCGTAGTGTGCATTAAGATTAGGCAGGCTGCAAATCTACCTGCATGTCTGTGCTCAACTTCATCTCCACCCATTGATCCCGGAAAAGAAACATTAGTTCCATTGGACACCTTAGAGCCGTCACGATCTGCAAGGCCGCGCCGAGCCACCGTCCGAGTCCAGTCACCTGCCGGAGACTACGCAGATTTGGCGCGTAGCTCCGGGAAACGTGAACTTCCCTATAACGTCATTGTAATTCACGAGCGACGTGCAGCACGTGAGGTTAACGTATCGTATGTTTGTGAAATATCTGAGAAGGATGCTTGGGGTCGTAACCTCGTGACGAGGCCGTTCCATGGCTCCTACCGCGGAGGCCCGGGTTCGATCCTGGGATGTGGAATTTGTGGTGGACAAAGTGGCACTGGGACAGGTTTTTCCCCCCAAGTATTTGAGTTTTCCCCTGTCAGTTTCATTCCACCGGTGCTCCATTACTTGGAAAAATTAAAAAAAACTAATAATCATCTTTCTCTTCATCTTTATCACAGGGTTGCACAATAAGCCTCAAGGCTGCGGTGCTTCCGTAGCTTCTGCTGCGGGGCCCTTCACAAAAACAATCCTCGTGACGAGAGAAATAGTGGAAATTGACAAATTTTATATTATTCACACCGTGCATCTTGTTACGGTCATTACAATAACCAGCTGAGGCACTGAATAAGATACATTCGTAAACCATATTAAAAACCCCTACATAATGCAGCACCAAGGTGCCATCTTCAGGGGGACGTTCGACCAACACTAAATTAATTATTTGGTGTGTTGAATCTACAGTCTTTGTATCGAACGGCACTGTGGTGCTGCAACACGTAAGGGTTTTTAATGTAGTTTACGAATGTATCTTACCCAGTGCATTTTTTTGAAGGGCCCCGCAGCAGATGCTACGGACGCACCGCAGCCTTGAGGCTTATTGTGTAACCCTGTGATGAAGATTATTAGTTTTTATTCGTTTTTCCTTGTAATGGAGCACCGGTGGAATTAAATTGGCAGAGGAAAACTGAAGTACTCGGGGAAGAAACTGTCCCAATGCCACTTTGTCCACCACAAATCCCACATGGGCTGACCCGGGATTTTTTTTGTATTAATTCCTGGTGTTTTCCCCTTTGATCCATTTTTTGTACTGTGTAATCCTTTTTGTCCTTCATACTACTGTCCTTATACAACACAAACATCCATGCCCCCGGTGGGATTCGAACCCACGATCCCAGCAAGCGAGCGGCCGAAGACCCACGCCTTAGACCGCACGGCCACTGGGATCGGCTGGGAACGAACCCTGGGCCTCCGCGGCGAGAGGCCGGCGACTAACCGCCTGAACCATGGCACGGTCTCCTCAGTACGTGAGTCGGTTGTTGTCATGACTGGAATTGACTTCCCTTGTAATAATAATAATAATAACAATGATAATAAACCGTGAAGACATAGGGCACTGTGTTAGTAAAGGTGAACTGATGATTAAACGTGGGGGAGAAGAGTTCTGAAATGCCAGGTTACGTCTTGCTGGTGATTCAGGCTACGCAATCAATGACCGGGCCATCGGATAGCGATACACATCACCTTCACTTACAGGAAGAGGTGTCAGAAGTGGATGGTACTTCTGTAAATCTTATGAGAGCTTCAATTATCATTGTTAGCTGTGATATTCAAAATGTGAAATTCGCTTTTGTAGGTATGAATAGCTCAGTCGATATAGTGTCTATGCTACAGGCTGTACAATCTAAGAACCTTAGTTCGATTCTTGGAAGCGTCCTCACCGGCTAAGAGGCCCACTCAGCTTTCTACTCCTTGCGTATCGGGGGATCTATTCCCGGGGGGTAAAGCAGCCCGACCGTAAAGTTGATCGCTCATTTCCGTTTAGTGCAGAGGTTAAGAAGAGGTGGAGTTGTACCTCTACACTCTTCTATGTATGAGATTACATTACTGAATTCCATTTGATGTCCTGACGGCGGTGAATATTAAGAGTACGGTCTTTTGGGATGTGACGCCGTGTACTTTGGCAGGTAAGTGTCAGCGTTTTGGAGGAATCTGTTGACTCTTTCTTCAGGGTACAAGCAGGGTTTTTTGTACACTAATGTTGGAGGCAGTATAAATAAATGAAGTAGCCCATTTTGTTTTTGCTAGTTATTCTGTATGTCTTTTCTAAAATGTACCTTTGAGGGATTTACAGGCACACACGTAGACATCATTTTGTCATATACAGTCGAACTCGGTTATAACGTCATGAAAGGGACTGAATATTTTGTGTCGTTATAAACGAGTGTTGTTATAACCGAGGAGTATAATGTTAAGGTTAACAGTGAGGAATTAATTGGTTACCACAGAATATCTGACGTTATAGATGAGATGTCGCATAAACCGATGTCGTTATAACCGGGTTCATCTGTATTTACTTTGGCTGAATTGTGCTTCACCGCTCGCAGTCGGACAGATGGCACTGCTGTGACGGAATGTTTGTAGGTCGGCTGCTCTCAGAGCAATGACTGTTGTCTCCACTGTCAAGCCTTTTAGGAGACGTGGCAACTTTATTCATTATATACAGTTACGATCATCTGAAATGAGACACCCTAAAATGTGGAACATGAATATCAACGTTTCGAAATTGAGTGCTGTCTCCATCTTCAGGACGTAAATATTGTGCGTGTTATAATGAAGGGAAGAACAGTTGCCAGAGCTGCGAGAAGCAGAAAACAGGTGGTCGAAAGGTCAGGTTTAATAATTACCGTAATTGTACACTGTACAATTCACTTGTTTTTCATACGGCATATGTTAGGAAATAGATAGATTCGCCATAATACATGCTTGAAAGTATCCACCCTAAGAGCAGAGGGAATTAACAGTGATGTATATTTCCGTTATTAGAATCCGTGTCCGAATAAAACATGCATGAAAATTACTGGGCTGTGGTGCCGGTTGAATAATTGTGATAGAGTCTGGTGCCTTTTATATTCAAACTACAGATGATAGGAAGAAAGAAGTAGAAGGAACGTGAAGTATAATTATTTGGTCTGCATTTGCGTGTACGTACTTATAAAAGATTAAAATGTAAAAAATTATAAGCTCAGAACGATGAATAATACACACGGAGGAATGTGAAGAAACGAATAGAGACATGATTTAATTTCAGTTTCTTCTGTTTCGTACGCGCCATGTGTTTCAATGGCAGGCGTGTTTTAAAAATACAGTGGAACTCGGTTATGACGTCATGAAAGGGACTGAATATTTTGTGTCGTTATAAACGAGTGTCGTTATAACCGAGGAGTATAATGTTATGGTTAACAGTGAGGAATTAATTGGTACCACAGAATATCTGACGTTATAGACGAGGTGTTACTTTACCCGATGTCGTTATAACCGGGTTCGACTGTAGTTGAAGGAGAAAGCTCTACGCCGTAAGATTTTCATGAATTTGCTCTTTATAAAAGTCTGTCTGTCACACTTACGACACAAAATAGTCAATTCAGTAACTAGGCTACCGTATCGATGTCCCAGAGTCAGTGTTCGGTTGCTGGCAGTAGCAGATATATTCCCATATCTAAACAGGATTTGGACCCACACAGTCTCTTATCCAGTGGGTGCTGCTTGCTCTATCCCTGCGTGTATACCGGCCGGGGCATGAAGCTGACCTCTGGCCTCCAACTAGTACTCAAATAAAGAAGGCGTGGAGCTGTCTTCACTCCTCCATACTCCTTGAGACTTGTTCTTCTTTAAGAACGGCTACAATTTAACTTTTAGGTTTAATGTTTTCTTAAAATAGTCTATATTTTGTTGTACGTTATGAGTGGTAAACATACTGCTCTGATGAATGAAAGAAACTTCACAGGTTAGAAGTTTTTGAAGTTTTAGAAATCAGTTATTGGATGCAACTCTATTTTGGGATAACGTACATGACCAGGGTTCAAAATGCTTATACTAAGTACTTCTAATTCAGTGGGCGTATGGTAGTTATAAGCGCACACCTAATTCCAACCCAGTAATATAATAATAACCATTTGCTCGACAGCCCTATATGGGCTTGGGCCTCCTCTTTCCGAGGTTACTTGGTCTTGTGCATTTGTGACAGTGGGTGGCCGGCCCACTGGCCGCGCTGTTCGATTCAATCCTGATGTCAGGAGACTTGGGTGAGAAATTATTCCAACCCAGTGGGGGCAAGAAATTTTTATTTTCTCCAAAATGTCCAGACCCGTCTGGGGCCCACCTAGCCTCCTACTGAATGGGTACCGGAGTTCTTTCACAGGATTAAATCGGCCGGTGCGTTGTGTTCACTAATCACGTCCATCTCAGCGCTGAGGTTAAGAATGAGTGGAGCTATACTTCCAATGTCCCTATACTTCCTTCATGATATGGACAGGAGCAACTTTACCTTTACCTGCATAATTCCATTTTGCACACAAAGGACAAGAAAATGATTTCCTATCGCAGTAAGTGACAGAGGGTGACTGGGGTAAAAATCGCAGTATCCTAGCAGAATGTTTAAATATTTACGATTATTTCCTCTATGCTGCACCACCAAAGAAGACAAAATGTTTGTTATTCTTCAGTGCCTAACCGTTTCGTAATAACCGACTATAATATGCGTGAGGTAAATAAATAGTATAAAGTCACTATTTACATACACCAACTGGATGCAACTCTATTTAAAAAACTGTATAGTTTTTTAAAACGTATTTAAAAACTTTATAAAACCCGACATATGTTTCGGCTCTTATAGAGCCATCTTCAGGGGTTTATTGTCGTCAAAACTGCATATATTAAAACGTCTTTTTCATTGGTTCACTTTTAAGCAAGTTTTTTTTCTGCCTAAAAGTGAACCAATGAAAAAGACGTTTTAATATATGCAGTTTTGACGACAATAAACCCCTGAAGATGGCTCTATAAGAGCCGAAACATATGTCGGGATTTATAAAGTTTTTAAATATGTTTTAAAAAACTATACAGTTTTTTTAAATAAAGTTGCATCCAGTTGGTGTATGTAAATAGTGACTGTGAAAAGATGCACGGTGATTACAGAATAATGTAATAGTAGAATGTTCAGCAGACCGTCTTGTGATTGCGAATTGAGAAACCAGAGAAGTAATGTGTAAGATTGAATAGGCGCCTGAGGGTAATAATGACAGAGATCGACATTTCTTTGCAAGAAATTTGCAAACCAAAAAAAGAATAAAAATTACCTTCAAACCATTCATTAGCAAAACGTTAGATAATGATGTTATGTAAGGAATGCCGTCCTCTTAAGCTGACTTGCATGTTTGTACTCATAAACTGCGGAAGTGTACTTTGTTTCCTGTTTGCTACCTGCAGGCAAATATTGAGGTCATACCTCAATGTTCATTTCGTCGTGGGAGGTTATGAGGTTTAAGAATTCGTAGCGTCATCACATTGTAGGATGGCAGAGTAGAGGAAAAAATAATTAAGTTAATTGCTTGACCCTCGCTATTGTTTGCAGAACACCGAAAGGTTTCGGTAAAAATTGCTATCTTTTTGTTGTTTTAGCGGCTTCACAAATTTGGGACAGATGAGCTAAGAGTCTGGGAAAACTAATGCAGAAGTTGAGGTTCTGTGTTATGGATTTTCGTACTAACAAACTAACAAATAAAGGAAAAGTGGAGGGAAAGTAATATACATCCTGCTGCAATATGGGTGAGAGAAATTTAATAGCATGATTTAAAATGGGAATTTCGAAACTGAGGGGATTGAGAGGGGGAGTATAAACAGAATATAGACGAAGAGATTTATAAGCATGTTCTGTTGAAATGTATCGATAAGAATAAACTGAGGAAAAAAATTCTAGCAGCAACTGTGCATGAGGAAGTAGGGTATAAGGAAGTATTTGTACTTAGATTGCATATTTGAGAAATCGTAGTGAATTTTTGTGGAAGATTAGATATAAAGCAAGACCAGGGAAAAGGAATATCACAAATTTTTGAGAATGAGAACTAAGATTTTTAAATAACGATCGATATATATAATAATATTACAATAAAACACAATTAATACAAAAACCCTCGTTATAGAACTCACAAGTATGTTATATGTGTAGGAACTTGTGTACTGCAGAACCCTCTGTGTACTGCAGAACCCGTCTAGATGTTATGCAGACGGTCCAATCCTCAGTAACAATGTAAATGTAATTGAGAGACATAAAAATAAATAAATGTTGATCATGAAAATATTTGTCCGCTGTTGGTTGGGACAATAAATTAATTAATACATTTACTTAATTTTATAACATACATATATTCTTTTGTAATATCTTTATCTAACGATCCTATGTCGTTAGAATTATCTTAGCCACTTCATAATCAAAGTTTTGAAGTGGCTAAGTGGCCAAGTTGTTCATCTTACTTTAATAAAAGGAGATGATTTAGCCTGATATGACATTATCTGTTTCTTTTGTACATGTCTGCGAACTGATAATACGTCGTTAACGGACAGGGAAAACTTATTTGAGGTAATAATGATAATAGCTATTTCCCCTTGTGTGGTGAATGGTGCTAGGAACCCGCAGCAGAAGCTACGGACGCACCGCAGCCTGGAGGCTTCTGATGCAACCCTGTGATGAAGATGAAAGATGGTCAGTTTTTTTTTTCAGTTTTACAAATAATGGAGCACCGGTGGAATGAAATTGACAAGGAAAAACCGAAGTATTCGGGGAAAAAACCTGTCCCAATACCACTTTGTCCACCACAAATCCCACATGGACTGAGCCAGGATCGAACCCGGGCCTCCGCGGTGGGAGGCCGGCGACTAACCGCCTGAGCCATGGCATGGCCCAAATTATACTTTAAATTAAGTAGCCCGTGATTCTTTTGTTTCTGAGGTTAAAGCACGTATATAAATCAGGATCTTGAAAAACTATTAAATATCTTTTTCTTTCTGCCTTATATTGTTTTTTTCCTCCGTCCCTTCTCTCATCCTTCTGCTGATCTTCATTCCACATAAATATAGGCTGTTTCACCTCTCTAACTCAATATTTATTTGTCTACGGACAATAAAACGAAGGAAGGATTATGGATTTGTCATATCTTACGTAGCAGTTGCCTTCGAAAACACGTTAGTGAATTAAATGTAGAAGAAAAGAGAAAACGACGGACAAGACATAAGCAGCTTCTGGAGATACTAGGTACTGGAAATTTAAATAGGAAGCACTAGATGGCACTGTATAGAGAACTCGCTTTAGAAGAGTCAACAGACTTGTCGCAAGACATGCGCAATCCGTGAACGAATTTTTTTGTAATGAAATGAAGCCCATTGAATTGTCACGCTCTTTTCGCAAATAATCGCTTTAATTCAGAGGACGAAAGTGTTAGTGAAGTCTGCTGATTTATGGCAGTTTATGGAAGAATCGTTAATATTGGCTATGCAGTCTCATTAAACACAACATCTCGTTGTTTGTTGAGCTTGGACACGCCCAAGTCCAGTTTTATGTGACGCGTGTGTATCACTATGAATCATCCGCATGGAAAGTTTCAGTTGCCGCTCATATTCACTTGTTATCTGCAGATACGTGTAAGAACCGTCTATTGTTTGGGTTCGGTCGTGCTCCTGTACCGTTATACCACCCGCACGTTACACGTGACCAGAAACACTAAAATAATGCGATGATGAAGGCTGGATCCATTGATTTGTACAATGACATTTGTACATTATATTTAACGAAAGGGCCTGGATAGCTCAGTCGGTTTAGCGCCACTCTACGTGCTCGACGGACCGGGGGTTTGAACCACAGTGGGGGAAAGGGATTCTCTCTTCTCCACCCCCGTCCAGACTGGCCCTGGAGCCCACCCAGCCTCCTCTACAATGGGCGGCGGGGCTTTTTCCCGGGGGAGGGGGACCATTCACTCCTATCTAGTGTCGAGGTTAAGAATGAATAGGTCCATACCTCTGCTCCCCCTCAGTACCTGCATGGCATTTTACGGGGAAACCTTTACCTTTACAATATAACGACACATGTGTTTACAGACACGGAACTGTTGTCAGTATGTCTGATGTCCAAAGTACCGGAAATTCAGAAAGTCCATAATGTTTCGGATTGCTTTTTGTGTTAATGAAATATTGCCTCTTATTTTAATAGTTAACTAGTCAGGAAATGCAAGCATAGCTGAAATATTCTGATGCATTTGCTTAATTTATTTAATTACGTCCAAAAGAGTGAGATTTAGAGAAAGGCACTTTAAATAAAATGTGTTTTATTTCTCTGTTCAACGTTCGCAGGGAAATTTATTTCGGTCCGATAAATATTCAGCGAATTATGGACAAGAATTTCGTCGAAATGCGTGTAGGTCTTCGTGTGAAATATCCGTATTTTTTTTTTAGGATTTTAACGAAAATTTTACTGTATTGGGAAATTGTATCATAACTCCCAGATTTGCAATATTTTAAGTTCGTTCCTGCTTTCTCGAACTGTTAAATGCAGACAGATGGACGGACAGACATACATGACGAAGTTACCATTCGTATTTCTGCAAATGTTTACTGCAATCCGCCAAAACTGCAGTAAATAAAGACTAAATTTGGAAATAAAATTGCATGTGTCAAAGTACAGGGTTGATTTATATACGTACGTCATTTAGGTAAAAAGTTTGATGATTTTTATCCCATAAAAGCTGAAGGTAAAGCAAGTCCTGTACAATCGGCAAGTAAAGTTGTCAGCCCTACGCACCGGCCACCTTTACCTCCCAGGAAATATTCCTGGTACTCACTTCTGTTAGAGGCTTAGTCGACCCCAGGGCCATACTGCGGGCGGAAGAATTATGTCAATGAAAAATTGAATTGGAATCGAACCCGTGACCTTTCGGCTTGTAGCGTAGTGCATCAACCAACTGCGCCACCGCATGCCCCCGATTTTGATCCCCTGGAACGCCTTAATGCCAAAAGAGGGGAAATAAATACAAAAAAATATATTAACATCGAATGATGAAGGGAATATGTTTATGATCAGTGAGGAGCTAGACTTTTTAAAATTAATTTACTGCCGTTTTTACCTGCAAAAACTTAGGAAATCTTGAGAGAGACACTATGAGATTTGAGATACTTCCAGCGACACATATATAATGGTCGTTTTGACGCAAAGCTATATGTTTCGGTAATATCTACTGCCTCCATCTTCAGGATAAAAGATTGCGTCTCATATTACCAGTACATGAGAGCAGCAGGTTTTTCTGAAACTTTTACACCCCATCTATTAAACGACACGACGTCACATCCCAGCAGACAGTAAAAGTAAAGTTTTCCCTGTCCATGGCATGAAGGTATTGTAGGAGGAATGGATGTATAAATCTACTCATTCTAACTCCGGCGCTAGATGGAATGAGTGGTCAAATTTACGTCCCGGCCGCTTTACTCCCGGGACACAAATCCAGTACCCTTTCAATAGGAGATTATATGGACCCCGAAGCCATTATGAGCGTTTTTTCAGGCGCGTAAAAATTATCTTGCTCCTAGAGCGATTTGAAACCCAGATCATCCAGCCATATCCTAGTCATTATACAGGGCATACACAAACGAATGGTGCGGTTTTAATAGTGTTCACTATTAAAACCGCACCATTCTTTTGTGTATGCCCTGTACTGACTACGCTATTCTTTTCAGAAGACAGTATTGTTAATAAATTTACATAAGTCGAATCAGGACAGCTGATAATAATATTGGAAATAGAAGCCTTCCGAACGCCGGCAAGATGGTCGCATTGGAAATGCGCGCTGCATATGTTCATAGTACGGTTTTTAAAGTAAAATGAGACAAGAAACGGCGAAGAGAGACACGGCGGGCATATTAAGAGATAAAATGTAGCCTTTACCTTTTACGTAAGCCTTTTTTGTTTTGTTTCAGTCACTATTCGTAGTCCCACAGAAACGTATTTTATGTGTAGAGTAGATGGCGTGTTTGTTGGTCACATGAATTTAAAGGCGGGTGTCAAAAGTTTTCTAAAGCTTAGCGTAACTTATCCAGACTGTGTCAGGCCATTTAATAGGTGTGTGAAAGACCAAGAGAGTTGCAAATTCGATTGATAAAATGAGGTAAACGGAATCTATTAGGCAGACCCTTACACAATACAAATATATATTACACAGCAATAATATAAAGGTCTTATGTGAGCGTGTGGGCGGGTTACCATAGCAAATACTTTCCGAGCTGTAACATGTAGCAGTCCGTATTCATTCATTCATTCTGCAGTCTGTCTTACGACAGGTCCTAGCCTCTTCCAAAGCGAATTCTCCACAGGGTGCGATCTAGTGCTTCCTCTTTCAATTTCCATTTTTTTTAAGCATCTCGCATTTGGCATTTGTCTCTGTTTCTGGAAGAGACTATCCAGGAAAAGTAATAATGTGGCAGTTTTTCCATTTGCTTTCCAAATCGCAGTACAGCAGCCGTTCAGACCATCTGGTCACGCCTGTTGTTACACGATCATGAACCATCTCGAGCATCATTTGCTCTGTGCTTCATGTCGCTACTGATGTCGCTGCTTCCGGCATCAGGGGAGTTTTTATTCGGTTTCCCATCTCCTAGGCATCTCTCTTCGTCTGGTTCCTACCCTTTTGATCTGTCCGGCTTGGGAGACCCTACTGGTAGCAATGCTACCGCCGGCTTAGCTCTCAGGGTCACTGGAACTCACAAGCCCCTCTACCACGGCAAGGTGAAGATACCAACAAAGGGGTATATCCGTATATCCTCTCTAAAATATGTAATTTTAGACCTGTTCTGAAATAGTCGTTACAGTGTAGGCCATGACGAGCGAAAGTTTTATTTAGGCGTCTTGTATCTGCTATAATAATGGTTGCTTTGTGTTGGTATTTGAGTATCTGATATTTAGTTAATATTTATTACTGTAAGGGACTTAACTATAAATACTACGTTTTTGTAAGCTTTTCTTAAAAAGGACAGAAGTTTAGAACATGTTCTTATACTAGTGCCATAAAATTTTGTTCACATAATTTTAAACTGAAGAAATTCCTGTCATTTATTTCACGTTCTCAGAAATTTATCTCTGCAAAAAAAAATCTGCATATTTTGTATAGTTTAACTAAAATAACTGCAGACGTTGTACAATCGAGGTAACTAACTGCAGACGTTGTACAATCGAGGTAACTAACTGCAGACGTTGTACAATCGAGGTAACTAACTGCAGACGTTGTACAATCGAGGTAACTAACTGCAGACGTTGTACAATCGAGGTAACTAACTGCAGACGTTGTACAATCGAGGTAACTAACTGCAGACGTTGTACAATCGAGGTAACTAACTGCAGACGTTGTACAATCGAGGTAAGTAACTGCAGACGTTGTACAATCGAGGTAACTAACTGCAGACGTTGTACAATCGAGGTAACTGACTGCAGACGTTGTACAATCGAGGTAACTAACTGCAGACGTTGTGCAATCGAGGTAACTAACTGCAGACGTTGTACAATCGAGGTAACTAACTGCAGACGTTGTACAATCGAGGTAACTAACTGCAGACGTTGTACAATCGAGGTAACTAACTGCAGACGTTGTACAATCGAGGTAACTAACTGCAGACGTTGTACAATCGAGGTAACTAACTGCAGACGTTGTAAAATCGAGGTAACTAACTGAAGATTTTGCACGTCTGAAGTAAATTTATCTGAAAAGTTTTGCGGTCCAGGTGAAACAACTGAAGATTGTGCACATCGGAGGTAAGAATATCAGCAGATTTTTACATTATGCGTACGACAACTGCAAATTTTGCACAGCTGATTTAAAAATGTCTGTTTGTTTCGCGTAATTGTTTGAAGTTTAGGAACATATTCTCGTAATGTGAAAGGCTGGAAACTGTTGCCCCACAGAATTTTCGTAAATAAGATTCAGAAAGTCAAATGACGGGACCCTATCTATCTGCAGCGAGAGTTTTAAGTTTGTGTCTATGCTGTATTAGATTAGTATTACCAAAACACTAATGGCCTATAATTTTACTTGCTTTGTTTGGTAATTGAAATTGGTCTCTCAAATAAATGTACGACGATAAATATGACAATAAATGGGAAAATAATTCTGCTTATGTAATCTGTGGTCTTCTGGTGGTAAATAATTACCACACGACGCCGTGTAATTACCCAAAAGACCACAGATTACATCAACATCGCGGCGGAAGCCTGAAATCAAAGTTCTGCTTATATTTGAACATAACCAAGTTGGATTTAAGTAAACGAATAAGGTGGAATTAGTGCTTTATACACATCAAAGGTGATTGTTAGAACAGTTATGTGGAGAGGGACTGGATATATGTATACCTTTACAAAATTATGGTGGAACATTCTGGAAAACAGACAGCTGAAACACAGGAATTAGATGGAAGGATAACATAGGATGGAACATAGGGGATAGATTAGCAAAATAGATGGATATTATGAAAGGGGAATGGAAATGTTTCTGGATTGAGCCTGATGTCAAACTTCCGTATTCATATCGTTGAACTATTATTTTAAAGGACTGCGTATTGTTACCTTTATTTGGGTAGAATATCTCAAAGCCAAGTGCAGGCGTAAAAGGTAAAGGTAAAGCAACCCCATTACAGGCCTGGACAGGCCCTTAGGGTCCCAGGAGGTTGAGGCTCCCAGATTTTTAGACAATCGGCACATGAAGGTGGTAAGGTTGTCAGCCTTACGCACCGGCCGCCTTTACCCCCAGGAAAGATTCCTGGTACTCATTTCTGTTAGTGGCTGAGTCAACCCCAGGGCCATATTGCGACCGAGACGATTATGTCAATAAAAAACTCCAGTGACACCATCGGGAATCGAACCCGCGACGTTCCGGTTTGTAGCGCAGTGCCTCAACCAACTGCGCCACCGCGTGCCTCCTAAGTGCAGACGTAGCCTATAAATTTCAAGATTAAAATGCTAAAACTTTTCAAATTAATTTAAAGAATTAAATGAAACAAAGTATTTCACAATAATTACTTCCGGAAACATTAAATTTCATACCGGTAATGACCGTACCTCAAGGCATGGGTCTTCTGCCGTTCGCTTGCTGGTATTATGGTTTCGAATCCCGACGGGGGCATGGACATTTTTTCAGTGAGTGTTGTGTTTTGTCAGGTAGAGGTCTCTGCAACGGGTTGGTCACTCGTCCAGAGGAGTCCTACCGAGTGTGGTGTGTCTAAATAAGTGTGATCGTTCGTCCAGAGGAGTCCTACCGAGTGTGCTGTGTCTAAATAAGTGTGATCTTTCGTCCAGAGGAGTCCTACCGAGTGTGGTGTGTCTAAATAAGTGTGATCTTTCGTCCAGAGGAGTCCTACCGAGTGTGGTGTGTCTAAATAAGTGTGATCTTTCGTCCAGAGGAGTCCTACCGAGTGTGGTGTGTCTAAATAAGTGTGATCTTTCGTCCAGAGGAGTCCTACCGAGTGTGGGTGTGTCTAAATAAGTGTGATCTTTCGTCCAGAGGAGTCCTACCGAGTGTGGTGTGTCTAAATAAGTGTGATCTTTCGTCCAGAGGAGTCCTACCGAGTGTGGTGTGTCTAAATAAGTGTGATCTTTCGTCCAGAGGAGTCCTACCGAGTGTGGTGTGTCTAAATAAGTGTGATCGTTTGTCCAGAGGAGTACTACCGAGTGTGGTGTGTCTAAATAAGTGTGATCTTTCGTCCAGAGGAGTCCTAACGAGTGTGGTGTGTCTAAATAAGTGTGATCTTTCGTCCAGAGGAGTCCTACCGAGTGTGGTGTGTCTAAATAAGTGTGATCTTTCGTCCAGAGGAGTCCTACCGAGTGTGGTGTGTCTAAATATGTGTGATCTTTCGTCCAGAGGAGTCCTACCGAGTGTGGTGTGTCTAAATAAGTGATCGTTTGTCCAGAGGAGTCCTACCGAGTGTGGTGTGTCTAAATAAGTGTGATCGTTCGTCCAGAGGAGTCCTACCGAGTGTGGTGTGTCTGAATGTGATCGTGAAGCCTCGATAATGAGGAGGCCCTGGCCCACTAGTGGTTGTTGCACCATTGAAAAAAATAGCTGTACCTCAGTCATGTAATGTCTTTTTTCTGACACAGAGCAAGTAATACCGCCTCCATTATTGATACACTTATCACGTTGAAACATGAATGCAAGTGGTTGGCGACTTGTACTGCGCAGAGAGGGGATAATTTAAGTGTGGCCAGATCTTCAGCTTCAAGGTCTTAACACAGATAGTGCGTGCATCAGCAGTGCGTTCTTGTAACTTGGCAACAGCGGATATGCCATAGATCCGCCATCCGCTGACTGTGGCTCTGATTTGTTAAATTATTAACACGTGGTACTCCTTAACAACTGTCACCTAACAGCCCACTGTATTCCTTCTTGAATACTGAAGTGGATATCTGTAATGGAATGGTGAATCGAACTATAGAGAGTTATTCTATGCTGATGAGACCGTAAGAAGGTCGGCTGCAGTGGCGGACTGGTCTAAAAATATTGGTTGCCAGGAGACAAAGGGGCCCACCCACAACTATAAGGCTATAATTTAATTTTTATAAGAAATAAATACAATTTTCAAAAAATACATAAGTGGAAAAAAGGTCCAATTAAAATTTTTGCGAAATAAATGTATATTTTTTAGTAATTACAGTGTACATATATTGTACATATTACTGGCAGTATACAGTAGATACTAAATGTAAATACAGATTGTTATAATTTAATTTTTAAATTATTTTTTTTTAATTTTAAATAAATGTTGGATTTTATTAAATTTTTTTTATCAAAATAGTAATACAACGTAAATTTCAGTTGCAGACAGTAATAATATTGGAACTTCTATTATATTTTCAAGCTACTAAAAGGTCATTAACATTTTTAACATATTGTCTAATGTTTAAGGGGGCCCACTTGCCATCGGGCAAGCTGACACCCTGGCCAGTCCGCCACTGGTCGGCTGCACTATACACCTGGTTAAGACACCATAAATTCGGCTTAAAAGAAAAGCTGTTTGCAAAGTTGTATACAATGAATGGATATATTCCTACAAGAAACTAAGAAAACAGAAAAGTTAATGGGCTGTAGGAATGTTTGAGTCAAGTGTTAATGCCAATATGCCAGTCAAATGGAAAGAGAACCATAAAGAGAAATTAAGAGAAAAATACTGAAATAATATGTTCTCCCTTTACTATATTTATACTACAGGACATCGTGTTTGTTTATTTGATTTTAGTTTATTTCTACTGATTGTGGAATAATTTGCGAAATATTTTTCTGTTCAAATAAGTCCAGCATGGTGAGATTAATATTTTTGTACCTACGTGTTCTTATCCGTTTTAAAGCCCGGTGGTTATTATATGTGCCACGTAAATTCAGATTAATAAAATCTGAGTTCTGCTAACAACCTAACAACTGTATTTATGTGTGTCGAATGATTCATTCAATGAACATCGCCTTCGTGGAATCTCGACCCGTGAAGATGGGACCGACACGTTGTCCCGAAACGTCGGTAAATAATTACCTCACGACGCCGTGTAATCACCCAAAAGACCACAGATTACAACATCGGCTTTCCCCCCCTAAATAGCTTCTACATTTTTAAGGAAACTTGAGTGTTTACTCTTAGGCCGAAACTGAATTATTATGTGGTAAATTTTGTCGTATTGTAGGTTTGGGTCTTACTGTAGTTTAGGGGTTAGTTGTCGGCATCTCATCTTGGAAGGCCGGGTTTAATTCCGGCCCAATTCGTGTGAGATTTTTGGTGGACAACGTGGCAATGGTACAGGTTTCTCTGAAACATTTCGATTTTTTCTTTCAGTATCATTTCACTCTCATCTTAATCTTAGTACTGTTCTTATCAGAAGGACAAGAGGACGAGTCGTGGGAAGCCTTCAAACAAAGCACTGGTATTTCGGAAATAGGGAAGTATTGGTTAGAAAAATATTTTGTCGTTGTTTTCTGTTAGTTTTCAAAAAACAGTCGAAATCGGTTATAACGTCATGAAGGGGGCAGAATATTTTGTGTCGTTATAAACGAGTGTTGTTATAACCGAGGAGTGTAATGTTATGGTTAACAATGTGGAATTAATTGGTACCACAGAATATCTGACGTTATAGGCGAGATGTCGCATAAACCGATGTCGTTATAACCGGGTTCGACGTAACGTTAACGTAACACAGAATGACAAAGTATATGACTTTAATATTGCCAATTGAAAAAACTAGCACTGAATTTGATGCTGTTGGTGGTAAACAAGGCTGTGCTCTTTTTTTCGACAACAGAGATACGGTACTTGCCACACTAGCAAAAAAAAAATGTTCTCGTTTGTCGAAGTACCTGTTTGGTCATCTTTCTGAAGTAGACATGAAATATTTGCTTTCTGATAAGAAGTTTTCAAATATGAGACTGATACGGAGTTCCTGAAATACGTCTTAAGACTCAGCAGGGATGTACTGTATGAGACTTACACAACGATGTCACTTCAGTATCTCATATGTCTGATTTGTAATGATTATTATAATAGCTAAGGTTGAGAAAATGACCAGTGGAAAATTAATGGGAAAGGATCGGGAAGGAAGCGGCCTAATCTTGATTTAAAGTATTTGCCGGAAGAGAGTGATGGAAAAATGAAAAACCTGGGTCACCACAGACGGTGTACGGCCAGAGAATTCAACACAGAACCTCCGAATAAAAGAACTAAATAGCCGACCACGATGTTATGTTTGTTATGCTATCCGACGTGCAGTATGAGGGACTGTCTGCTTCTTTTTATAAACCATAAATAAATACAAATTAATGTGTCTAGAAAAAATGTAGTAAAATTGTTTTTATTATTATTATTATTTACTGCAATTGGGTTTTCACCCGGTGGCAGTAGTCCTTACACTAGTACACACAATACAAATGTTTTCACCCGGTGGCAGTAGTCCTTACACTAGTACACACAATACAAATGTTTTCACCCGGTGGCAGTAGTCCTTACACTAGTACACACAATACAAATGTTTTCACCCGGTGGCAGTAGTCCTTACACTAGTACACACAATACAAATGTTTTCACCCGGTGGCAGTAGTCCTTACACTAGTACACACAATACAAATGTTTTCACCCGGTGGCAGTAGTCCTTACACTAGTACACACAATACAAATGTTTTCACCCGGTGGCAGTAGTCCTTACACTAGTACACACAATACAAATGTTTTCACCCGGTGGCAGTAGTCCTTACACTAGTAAACACAATACAAATGTTTTCACCCGGTGGCAGTAGTCCTTACACTAGTACACACAATACAAATGTTTTCACCCGGTGGCAGTAGTCCTTACACTAGTACACACAATACAAATGTTTTCACCCGGTGGCAGTAGTCCTTACACTAGTACACACAATACAAATGGACATATAATATACATAAAAGTAACAATACAAAACAAACTATACACAATTACAAAACAAAATACATACAGTAAATACAGGTACACACATTAGAACACCATACACACATTACAAAAACATCCACACCTTAACAAAAACATCCACACCTTACAAAAACACCCACACACAATACAAACAAAACACACGCAAATTACAAAAACACCCACACATTAAGTAATACAAAAACAACAAAACACACATACTGCAAAAAGAAAGAGTTGTTAAGCCTAACCTAAAACCCAACGTAAATGAATCAGAGTTAAAGTAATTTTGTATACCAAGCAATGAGTCAACCATGCTATACAAAAATAAAATTCCATGTTTTGAAAAAGCGATACACTCTCATTTCAACAGGATCTTCACTTCACTACGCTTATATACACATATATAGCATCATTAAAATTCAGAACTATTACAAAGCCATGAGTGAGATTTCATGCCTATTATTTCTCATTACTTTCTATGTGTCATCCCTTATGAAAGTCTGAATTCTGGCATTCTTTACACAAACTATTCTTTGTTTACTGTGGTCTATTCCCTTACTGCGCCCATTTTACGCGCCAGGATACTTTAAATTGGTTGTGGCACTCGACCGTTTTTAGCTCTTATTAATAGCATGTGAACAACGAATAATTTGTTTAAATAATTGGCTGTTAGGATTAGTACATTGTGTGATTAGACATCATTTCGGAGTAACATATCTTCACTTTACTCATCTACCCTGAAGATGGTGGATACACGTTAACTGTGTACTCTGGGCAAGGAATATCGTCGTTAAATAAATGACAAATACACTTTTACCTTATGAAAGGAACTATTAGCTTCTCAAGAAGGACTCCGCTCCGTGCAGTTATTTTTGTAATAACATTGTCGTTAACAATCGAACCCGATCCTCATCCGCTAAATTTATCGGCATCTGATCAACTCTCAGACTTTATGAAGTTTTGAATGACGTCCCACGCCTCACGTTGCTTGTGGATGACGATATATTTTTTTTACCCCCCTCCCCGCGGCCCCCCCCCCCGTCCCCCGCCAGATATCCTGTAATACAGCGTAAGAAACTGTAACCTGTTTCCACGCTGTACACGCTTCATTCCTTCGCACATTATCATTAAACCTGTTTATGTCTCCTAACGAACGATTTGTGACCTGTAAAAGCCATCTTCCTGTTGAGATTTATTAGGCCTACTATAGCGAACACGTATCACTTGTGGCATAATCGTCATTCGTTCGCAAGAGCAATATGTGGTCCTTTTATCGCCCTGGAGCCAGTCAACGTGCAAAGGACCTGTTACGTCACAAGTTACAAGAAAACACCCAGACGCAGGCATGTACAGAATTTAGGAGGTTTAAACAGTGATGTTGGCTAAGCCGGGCTTGCCACCTGTTGTCGTGGTGGTGACAGTAAATTTTCCTGCCTCGAAGATTGAGAGAGCAGTTGGGAGTCGGGGTAAACTGTTTGGTGTGGGGGCTAGGCTGATGGCTGGACTGTCCGGGATTCGAATCCCGATATGGGAAAGGGATTTTTATTTTCTCCAAAATGTCTAGGCCGGATCTGGGGTCTACCAAGCCTCCTGTTTAGTAGGTACCGGAAGTTCTTTCCGAGGGGTCGAAAGAGGAGTGAATTTTACCATCCACTTCTGTCTAATGCCGAGGTTAAAGATGGGTGGAGCTATATTTATTCTCCCCCTGCATTTCTTCATGGTGTGAACAGGTACAGTTTTACCGTCTGTAGCCATACTTGATAAAACTCCAACCATTCTCTACATATTCTAGGTGTCAGCCTTCTTTGACTCCTTAATGGGAAAGACTTGAGTTATAGCCCGGGCGACCTGGCGTCCGTGATTTACGCACCCCTGGTCTCAAATTTGGCCATCAGTTTATCAACTCACTGTGACGTGCAGCAGTCTGCAGGCGAGGGAAATGCGGCGATGTAGCTTTGATTTTGGCGATTACCTTTCTTTTTTCCAATGGCTCGACAGCCCCTTGGGGGCCTAGGCCGCCGCATTGTTTGAGGCTTCACGATCACACAGTTTAGACACACCACACTCGGTAGGACTCCTCTGGACGAGGGACCAGCTCGCCGCAGAGACCTCTACCTGACAACACACAACACTCACAACAGACAGACATCCATGCCCTAGGTGGGATTCGAACCCACAATCCCAGTAAGCGAGCGGCCGCAGACCCACGCCATGAACCGCGCGGCCACTGCGATCGGCCGATTATCTTACCTGATGTATATATTCATGTAGAACGTCTGGACTCTGTGAACACAAATAGAAACTGTAATCAATTGAGAATATATTGTATATGCTTTAAAAACAAATTCTTGTCATGTTAACATGATTATTCTGGATCAGTTCAAGCTGGCCAACTGTCTTCCAGTTTGCTATCAAAAAATACAAAGATTAAGATAAACAGAACTATAATTTTGCCTGTTGTTTTGTATGGGTGTGAAACTTGGTCTCTCACACTGAGGGAGGAACATAGGCTGAGGGTATTCGAGAATAGGGTGCTGAGGGGGATATTTGGGCCTAAGAGGGATGGGGTAACAGGGGAGTGGAGAAGACTACGTAACGAGGAACTTAATGATCTGTACCCATCACCAAATATTATTCGGGTGATCAAATCAAGAAGAATGAGGTGGGCGGGGCATGTAACACGTGTGGATGAGGGGAGAGGTGCATACAGGATTTTGGTGTGAAAACCTGATGGAACGAGACCACTTGGAAGACACAGTCATAGATGGTAGGATAATATTAAAATGGATTTTCAAGAAGTGGGATGGGGGGCATGGACTAGATTGATATGGCTCAGGATAGGGACAGGTGGCGGGCTGTTGTGAGTGCGGTAATGAACATTCGGGTTCCATAATATGCGGGGAATTTCTTGACTAGCTGAAAAACTGTTAACTTCTGAAGAAGGACTTAGTTACTTAGTTAATAGGCCTTCATTCGCAATAGGTTACGGTGAAGCTTCGTCGCAAAGATTTATACTGGAACTGCAGAGTTCGTGTGTGTTTGCATAGAATATCTCTCGAGGAATTAGACTGTAGACTTGAAGGCGGCGAGGGAGAGGAATTTAAACTGTGTTATCAGTACAAATGTTCAGAACTGCAAACTTGTGATTGTAGGTGGGTCTTATATCGATAATAAACATTCCTACTAGAACGTGGGAACGTTTGAGAGCAATCGTTTGCTTAGCGTTATTTATCAAATGTTCGTAAGTTGCTATTGTGGCCTGTTGGGTTGTGAAGTGCAGCATATATATATATACGACGTTATTTCTTAGAATTTATCTCGCCTATGAAAAACAAAGATAATGAATTAAATTCACCACTAAACTTAATAAAGCAAATAGAAGTATTAACAGATACTTTAACAATAAAACTATCTTAAAAATAATTTATATGCCTGTGTCATTAAAAATACATATTGAAGAAATATATTTAAGAGGAAATTTAACATTATTTTATATATTTACTGATTCAAGCATTTTCTCTGAGGCAAGACATTTATTGGATTAGTTCATCGTCTTTTTCTTAGGGCAATTCCGGGATATGTACCACGCTTTTCTTAAGATTACGTGTGTTTGTTGCATTATGTTAAAATACAGGGATTTTGATCAGGTATAAATTTAGTATTTATTATTAGCCATAGAAGAAACCTAAAAAAACAAAAGTTTTTAAGTAAAAAAAAACATTTTTGTCATCTCGTGCCGAAGGGTTGGGGCTATATGCTGCAACCCTACTGAAAAATGCAACCTATGAATAGCTGAGGGCATATGTTGTATTGTAATCCTGCAACATTATTAGATATGGTAACGCTCTAATTAGTCCCATGTAAAAATGAAAATGGTTTACGTTTTAAGATAAATACATTATTTTATTCTTAAGGAGACTACTTATCAACTGTGTACAATAACCAACATTTTTCTGGCAAGGTTAATTCCATATGTAGAAGAAATTTCTGGTGATCATCAGTACAGATTTAGACGCAACAGTTTAACTGTTGGTCATATATCCTGCATTCGTCAAATACTTGAGAAAAAATGTGAATACAATGAGGAGATGTATCAGCTATTTATGGACTTCAAGAAAGTGGATTCAGTTAGCAAGGAGGTCTTGTGTAATATTCTCAATGAGTTTGGTGCCCCCATGAATCTAGTAAGTCTAATAAATATGTGTCTAAATTAAACCTATAGCAAAGTCCGGGTAGGCAAACATTTGTCTGACACATTTCCTATTAAGAATGGTTTGAAACAAGGAGATGCTTTATCGCCATTGCCTTTCAACTCTGATTTGGAATATGCCATTAGGAGGTCCAGTGATTGAGATTAGCTCGGTCTAAGGGACCCATCTGAGTAGATGTCTCCCATCCATGCACCTGAAGACGGAAGAAGAACGAGCTTCCGAAACTCAGTCGGTATAGCGACTCGCTACGGGCTGGACGGTCCGGGGATCGAATCCCGGTGGGGGCGAGATTTTTCGCAGCCGTCCAGACCGGACCTGTGGCCCATGCAGCCTACTATAAAATGGGTAACGAGTCTATTATCCGGGGTAAAGCGGAAGGAGCGTGGAGTTGACCACCCACCCACATCTAGGGCCAGGGTTAAAGAAAGAGTAGAGCTATACCTCTACTCCCCCACTGGGCCTTCATGGCCTGTTCTAGGGAGAACTTTACCTTAAGTACTGCTATTTTTAATTGCCTTATTAACGACGCTGTCAGAACCTCAGTCTCTGTAGCCTCGATAGGCAATGAATGATAAGGAACAAGAAATATTGGCAGGAACAATTTAATGTCGTACAAGCTCCAATAAAATTTAAGATAAATTTGAGCCTGTACACGCCATGAAGACATATAGGAGAGTTCAACTGTGTCTTCTCACATTTCTAACATTTGCACTAACGCAGGTGAGTGGTGATTCTAAATTCCCGGCCGCTTTTACCTCCGGGAAATCAGTCCCCGTGTACATTGCTTAGAACCCAGAGTTTGTCTCAGGCACTATATGCAGGTTTTGGAGAACAATAATTTATTGACACCAGCAGGAATCAAACCACGGATTATCCAGCCCGTCACTTAGTCACTTACTAAGTACGATGTATAGTCTCCGTGTCTATGACAAATATATCGACTACTTTTTAGGCCTACCTCCGTATACTCTTAACACATTTATTACAATACACTGTTAAATATATCGCGTCTGCGCACATGTAAAACCACATTTTGACTGAAAAATCATTTGCAATAAACATTTTTATTAAATTAAAAAAGTTTGCGCCATTTCTGAAATAAATTAAGCAAATCCAATTTTGACCGGTGGTGTTTCCTCTTACTACATGGGAAATTTAGCGCATTGTGTTGTATAACATCACTAACATCTCATTTGTTGGATATTTGTAAATATGTTTGTGTCATCTGTGCGATTTTAGAAGATCAGTTAACGGACGTAGGATTGCTATATGCATGTTTCAGCCACATTTAGGCCTAACGTCTCAAGGTGGTTCATCAAAATATTATTCTTCCGTCAAAAAGCATAGATGAAAGACTTTGGAGGATCGGTCCAGAGACGTAGCGTTACTGTTATGCATGTTACAGGCATGTTTATTGTCTGTGAGCCGCTTTATCAAAGTCGCTGGTACCTCAATACAGTAAATAAATATGGTGCATTGGTAGAATGATACTGACAGCAGAAAACCGAAGTACTCGGGAGAAAATCCCGCGCCAGTGCCACTTCCTTCACCATAAATCCCACACAGTCTGCCCTCGAAATGAACGAGTACTTCCGCAAAACTTGCATAAAAAGTGAATTTCGCGTTAATTCTGGAAAACTGCCAACACTCGAGGAGACTGCGATTTGGTAATTCTGCTCGTGCAACCGACAAACCGCCAAATGTGACACAAATAATTCTGAAATTCTCATTTATGAAAGATGCAGTCGCTTCGTACACGGCTAATTCCTGACAGTGGAATTTTGGTGGAAGATAAACGGGGGCCGTGCCATGGCTAAGGGGGTTAATCGCCTGCCTCCCACCACGGAGGCGCGGGTTCGATCCCGGGGTCATTTCATGTGAGATTTGCGGTGCACAAAGTGGCACTTGGACAGGTTTTTCCCCGAGTACTTCGGTTTTCCCGTTTCAGTTTCATTCCACCTTTGCCCTATTACTTGGAAAAAATGAAACAATCTTATTATCTTTCTCTTCATCTTCATCACAGGGTTGCACAATAAGCCTTAAGATGAGGTGTGTCCGTGGCTTCTGCTGCGGTACCCATTCCCACAAAAAAAAAACCCCGTAACAGAAAATATATATAAGCAATGGAGCAGATTATGCAATCAGGATAGAATTCCGCTATTCGCAGCTCTCCTACTGGGTCAAATGCTTCCATTTCCCTTTTCACTAAAATGTAAAACATTTCGTAAATTCTGCTGATTTTTAACTTGCTTATATCTAAATGCTGTCAACACTTTCTGCTCTGTATCAATACCAACATGCAGTATTGACAAGAACGGTATAAGAAGTGTCTAGTGCAATTAAAGGTACAGTTAAATTTGTCTGTACACGTCATGATAGCATAAAGGGATGGCAAATATACCTCCACTATTTCACCACATCTGTACTAATGAAGGTTAGTGGTCTTTCTCACTCTCCGGCCGCTTTAACTCTGGGAAAGGAGCCCCAGTATCCATTGCATAGGAGGCTGGGTTTGACCCAGGCACCTTCTGGACGTTTCGGAGAAAAATAATTTATTGACACAGACAGGAATCAAACCACGGATCATCCAGCCCGTCACTTAGTCACTTACCAAGTACGATGTATAGTCTCCGTGTCTATGACAAATATATCGACTAATTTTTAGGCCTACCTCCTTATACTCTTAACACATTTATTACAATACACTGTTAAATATATCGCGTCTGCGCACATGTAAAACCACATTTTGACTGAAAAATTATTCGCAATAAACATTTTTATTAAATTAAAAAGGTTTGCGACATTTTTGAAATAAATTAAGCAAATCCAATTTTGACCGGTGGTGTTTCCTCTTACTACATGGGAAATTTAGCGCATTGTGTTGTATAACATCACTAACATCTCATTTGTTGGATATTTGTAAATATGTTTGTGTCATCTGTGCGATTTTAGAAGGTCAGTTAACGGACGTAGAATTGCTATATGCATGTTTCGGCCACATTTAGGCCTAACGTCTCAGGGCCGTTCATCAAAATATTATTCTTCCGTCAAAAAGCATAGATGAAAGACTTTGGAAGATCGGTTCACAGAAGTACCGTTACCGTTATGCATGTTACAGGCATGTTTAGTGTCTGTGAGCCGTTTTATCAAAGTCGCTGGTACCTAAATACAGTAAATAAATATGGTGCATAGGTAGAATGGTACTGACAGCAGAAAACCGAAGTACTCGGGAGAAAATCCCGCGCCAGTGCCACTTCCTTCACCACAAATCCCACACAGTCTGCCCTGGAATAGAAGGCGTACTTCCGCGAAACTTGCATAAAAAGTGAATTTGAGGTTAATTCTAGAAAACTGCCAACTCTCGAGGAGACTGTAGTTTGGTAATTATGCTCGTACAACCGACAAACCGCCAAATGTGACACAAATAATTCTGAAATTCCTATTTATGAAAGATACCGGTGCTTCATACCGGGCTAATTTCTGACACTGGAATTTTGGTGGAAGAAAACGGGAGCCGTGCTATGGCTGAGGGGGTTAGTCGCCGGGCTAGCACCTAGAAGGTCCGGGTTCGATAATTACTAGGATTGTGGGTTCGAATCCCACCGGGGGCATGGATGTTTGTGTTGTGTTAGATGTATGGACGATAGCATGAAACATAAGGTGACATGCAGGACAAAAAGGACTTCAACAGTTCAAATGGATCAAAGGGGAAACTCCAGGAATTAATAAAAAAAAATCCCTTATCAGTCTATTTGGGATTTGTGATGGACAGTGTGGCTCTGGGACAGATTTTACCCCGATTACTTCAGTATTCCCCTGTCAATTTCATTCCACCGGTGCTCCATTACTTGGAAAAATTAAAAAAAAAACTGACCATCTTTCTCTTATCTTCATCACAGTGTTGCACAACAAGCCTTAAGGCTGCGGTGCGTTCGTAGCTTCTGCTGCGGGGTCCTTGTCCACAAAAAAGAAACCATAGTCGAAAATAAATAAGCAATGCGGCAGATAGTGCAGTCAGGATACAATTTCGCTCTTCTGCACTATCGTACTGGCGCAAATACTTCCACTTCCCTTTTCATAAATAATAGAACAACGTTTACTAAATTTGCTGATTTTTAACTTGCTTATATCTAAATGCTGTCAACACTTTCTGCTCTGTATCAATACCAACATGCAGTATTGACAAGAACGGTATAAGAAGTGTCTAGTGCAATTAAAGGTACAGTTAAATTTGTCTGTATAGTCATGATAGCATAAAGGGAAGAGCAAACATAGCTCCACTATTTCACCACATCTGCACTAATGAAGGTTAGTGGTCTTTCTCACTCTCCGGCTGCTTTGACTCTGGGAAATAAGCCCCAGTATCCATTCCATAGGAGGCTGGGTTGGTCTCAGGGACCGTCTGGACGTTTCGGAGAAAAATAATTTATTGACACAGACAGGAATCAAACCACGGATCATCCAGCCCGTCACTTAGTCACTTACCCAGTACGATGTATAGTCTCCGTGTCTATGACAAATATATCGACTAATTTTAGGCCTACCTCCTTATACTCTTAACACATTTATTACAATACACTGTTAAATATATTGCGTCTGCGCACATGTAAAACCACATTTTGACTGAAAAATCATTTGCAATAAACATTTTTATTAAATTAAAAAAGTTTGCGCCATTTCTGAAATAAATTAAGCAAATCCAATTTTGACCGGTGGTGTTTCCTCTTACTACATGGGAAATTTAGCGCATTGTGTTGTATAACATCACTAACATCTCATTTGTTGGATATTTGTAAATATATTTGTGTCATCTGTGCGATTTTAGAAGGTCAGTTAACGGACGTAGGATTGCTATATGCATGTTTCAGCCACATTTAGGCCTAACGTCTCAGGGCCGTTCATCAAAATATTATTCTTCCGTCAAAAGCATAGATGAAAGCCTTTGTAAGATCGGTTCACAAACGTAACGTTACTGTTATGCATGTTACAGGCATGTTTAGTGTCTGTGAGCAGTTTTATCAAAGTCGCTGGTACCTCAATACAGTAAATAAATATGGTGCAATGGTAGAATGATACTGACAGCAGAAAACCGAAGTACTTGGGAGAAAATCCCGCGCCAGTGCCACTTCCTTCACCACAAATCCCAAACAGTGTGCCCTCGAATTGAACGAGTACTTTCGCGAAACTTGCACAAAAATGATTTTGGCCTTAATTCTGGAAAACTGCCAACTCTCGATGAGACTGCGATTTGGTAATTATGCTCGTGCAACCGACAAACCGCCAAATGTGACACAAATAATTCCGAAATTCCTATTTATAAAAGATACCGGCGCTTCATACCTCGCTAATTCCTGACAGTGGGATTTTGGTGGAAGATAACTGGGGGCCGTGCCATGGTTGAGGGGGTTAGTCGCCGCGCTCGCACCGCTGAGGTCCGGGTTCGATCTCTGGTCAGTCTATTTGGGATTTGTGGTGGTCAAAGTGTCACTGAGACATGTTTTCCGCGGAGAACTTCGGATTTCCCCTGTCAATTTCATTCCACCGGTGCTCCATTACTTGGAAAAATTAAAAAAAACTGATCATCTTTCTCTTATCTTCATCACAGTGTTGCACAACAAGCCTTAAGGCTTCGGTGCGTCCGTAGCTTCTGCTGCGGGGTCCTTCTCCACAAAAGAAGAAACCATAGTCGAAAATATATAAGCAATGCGGCAGATAGTGCAGTCATGATACAATTTCGCTCTTCTGCACTATCGTACTGGCGCAAATACTTCCATTTCCCTTTTCATAAATAATAGTACAACGTTTACTAAATTTGCTGAATTTTAACTTGCTTATATCTAAATGCTGTCAACACTTTCTGCTCTGTATCAATACCAACATGCAGTTTGACAAGAACGGTATAAGAAGTGTCTAGTGCAATTAAAGGTACAGTTAAATTTGTCTGTATAGTCATGATAGCATAAAGGGATGGCAAACATAGCTCCACTATTTCACCACATCTGCACTAATGAAGGTAAGTGGTCTTTCTCACTCTCCGGATGTTTTGACTCTGGGAAATAAGCCCCAGTATCCATTGCATAGGAGGCTGGGTTTGACCCAGGCACCTTCTGGACGTTTCGGAGAAAAATAATTTATTGACACAGACAGGAATCAAACCACGGATCATCCAGCCCGTCACTTAGTCACTTACCAAGTACGATGTATAGTCTCCGTGTCTATGACAAATATATCGACTAATTTTTAGGCCTACCTCCTTATACTCTTAACCCATTTATTACAATACACTGTTAAATATATCGCGTCTGCGCACATGTAAAACCACATTTTGACTGAAAAATCATTTGCAATAAACATTTTTATTAAATTAAAAAAGTTTGCGCCATTTCTGAAATAAATTAAGCAAATCCAATTTTGACCGGTGGTGTTTCCTCTTACTACATGGGAAATTTAGCGCAGTGTGTTGTATAACATCACTAACATCTCATTTGTTGGATATTTGTAAATATATTTGTGTCATCTGTGCGATTTTGGAAGGTCAGTTAACGGACGTAGGATTGCTATATGCATGTTTCGGCCACATTTAGGCCTAACGTCTCAGGGTCGTTCATCAAAATATGCCTCTACCTTCAAACGAATAGATTAAAAATTTTAAATATGGAGCTTTGTTGGAGTAATACTGACAGGAAAACCGAAGTACTCCGGAGAAATACCTGCTACCATTGCCACTTTTTCCACCACAAATCCCAAGCAGTCTGCACTGGAATTAAATAGTACCTCCACAAAACTTGCATCAAACTGCGTGTTAAAAATAGAATCTGACATACCGCCGTTCGTTCGGGGTCTCCACACGGCGTGGCCGCAGGTAATTCACCGATTGCTATAGTCTTTAATCGGGTCTGAGCTGCGTGTTTGTAGATTGACATTGCCAGGAGATAACCCAAGTACTCGGCTAAAACGCTTTCTCTGTGCCACCTAATCCAACAAAAACCCCACGTCCGCGGTGAGAAACCGACGACTAACTACCCTAGTCATGACACAGTCCAGTCACTTGACTAAATAAAGTTCTGTGACAGGCGATACACACCTTTGGGACAAGCTTCTGCACCAAGTCACCAGATATGCTTCTACTATTTGGTGTTCGGTTTTGATCCCATCATATATATAAGTGACCTATTAAATGCCTTTATCGCTTTGTTCTAAATGTTTTACGTCTTCCCGTACGTCTAAGGTCCATCATTGGAAGGTGAAGTGCTAAGGTTTTGCAATTTCTTGTTTGCCATGACTTACTTTGAGAAGTAAGCGTGTAACTCATGAGGAGATTAAAGCTCTTCTATTAAAAATGTATTTTTGAATTTCAGTCCTTTGTTTGCCGTATCTATGTTTCCTCGTAATCGTACTTAGATATCGACGAGTCACTTCCTCATAGGTAAACAACTTGTTTAACTTTCCTCGTTTGATCTGATACTAAGATCGACAGACTTGCCAGGTGGCAGCAGCTGCAGCAAGATTTCCATCACTTCTGGCAGCGATGGTCAACAAAGTTCCTCCTGGATTTTCAACAGCACCGCCGATGGAAAAGTTCAACACCCAACATGAACCTAGAAGACGTACTTCTCCAGGAATACTGCACAACCCTTCTTCAGTGGCTTCGCACCACCATAGCCTAGATTGACCATTGAAGTACCGATAGCATTCGAGTGCTAAACCTAAGAAAGCAGGCAACATTGATACGTGCTGTAGGTAAAATTTGCCGTTTCTCTCCAGCACATCTTTAGGCTGGCAGTTTGTCACGGCCATGGCAGACTTTAGTTTTGTACATCCGTGCGCTCGCCCCAGCAGCATACGTTCTGCTGCGCTTACTCTCCTCGACTCTCTTCGGATCGCTGTGCGAGTTGACATTCCAGTCGTCTCAACTAGCGTTACAATTTAATTGTACGTCGAGGACAAAATCGCACTCCGTATGGGCAAGTACTGCAACTAGTAGACAGAATATCAATTTTTACTTCAAAATTAACATTGCACGTTTTAATAAATAGCTTTCATACAAGTCATGTAAAACGGAATCAGAGGCAATTTACAACCAGGAATTGTGTTGTGCTCCAGTAGAGTCAAAATATTTGGCCACTCTAACTCCGCAACAGTATAATTCATAAGGTTAGACCTTACAGTGTCGATCCCAGTGGCCGCGCGGTCTAAGGCATGGATCTGCGACGTTCGCTTGCTGGGATTGTGGGTTTTAATCCCACAAGGGACATGGAAGTCTGTCTCTTGTGAATGTTGTGTGTTGTCGGGTAGAGGTCTCTGCGTCGGGCTGATCACTCGTCCAGAGGAGTCCTATCTAGTGTGGTGTGTCTGAGTGTCATCGGGAAGCCTCGACAGTGAGGAGGCATATGCCCAGTAGGGCTGTCGAGCCAATGGAAAAAATCCTTACAATTTCCTAAGCTGTAGACCACGTAACAATGAGGAAAACGCCCCTGACTATTACAGCAGGATACAATAATTGAGTTGTAGCCACATAGTTATGTAGACAGTTTAATCTGCCACCAGTGCTACTGGAATATATGCGTTGTTCTTTATAAGCTGCCTAATCCATAGTATAGCATTACGAGTGTGTGGGTAAATCCAGACGGCATCATTCATCGTGTTACCCTCACCTGCGTTGTAACGCCGTATAGCTAGGTAAGCGTTTAACGAAGCTTCCTGAAAATGAGAACAGCGTCATACTCCACAGCATTTGTACCCACTTAAAGGTAAATGTAAATTTCACCATAGAACAGGCCATGAAGGCCCAGAGGAGGAGTAGAGGTATAGCTTTACTCTTTCTTTAACCTCGGCGTTAGATGGGGTTGGGTGGTCAACGCCACGTCACGGCCGCTTTACCCTGGGAAAGAGACCCAGTACCCATTTTACAGAAAGGTGGGTATGCCCTAAGCCCCGTCTGGACAGATGCTGAAAATGTAGCCTTCACCGGGTTTCGATCCGCGGACTGTCCAGCACATAGCGAGTCGCTATACCGACTGAGCTATCGCGGCCCATATTTGTATTATCCACACTTACCTGACTGTGAGTCTGTGTAACCCATGAGGACATAATTTATTGAAGTGAAACGTGGTAAGTTCACAGAATAAATTTGTGAATACTGGAATGTAGTTACAGATTGCTTGAGTTACAGGATATTTCTTTATTTACTAAGTGAATATGTTCAATAAGAGTTCAGTTGTATGTCCTTGGTTGGTTAGGTAATATGAATATAAGGGATGTACAAATTTTTCAAGAATCTATGAGCCATCAAAAAAAAAAATATAGGTGCCAGAAGAGAGACATGAAGCATGTTCCACACTAAGGACCCAAAACTTTAGGAGCCACCTTAAAAAAATTTACTTGCCACGGCGAGCTGATGCCTGGGATTTGTACACCCTTGTGGATATCATGTTGGGAAACACTGTATCTGATATATGTTGATTCACAACTGATATTTTGGGTAAATATTGCGGTGTTTGGGATGTGAAACCATGTATTTCAGTAGGCAGGTTTAACCATTCCGAGGATGCTGCTCCTCTAACCGGGTACTCTATAAACATGGACGATTACATCCCAGGTTACCGTACAGGTCTTATGCACTGTCGTGGTAACTTCGACCCTAACAATAAATTTTGTGTTGTGTTTAGCAGCAGAATAGACAGTAGGTTTTGTCTGCCGAGGGCAATCAAAACTTGGAGATGAGATAAATTTACACATTCGTATTGCATGTCCAATTGTTACAAATACACTCCACAGGGCCTGTTGCTGCCATACCTGCTCCCCTTTCCAGCAGTTTGTTCGACACCAGTTAATACCACAAATCCATCCAAACACCTCTTCGACCCCCCCACACCGTCTCATATTTCCATTTCCCCCAGACATGCACGCCATTCTCATCACATCACACTCGACAACTTTACGTTCTGTGTTACTGAGTTAGAATTACATGAAATCTACAATTCAGAGTAATAGCGGTATATGTCTGTATGTAAGACGTGACGTTCGCTCATGTTAAGCATATATGGCGACATGACAACTGGTTTAGTGCTCTCAAAATCTTAGCCTACACGGCAATTCAGCAAATCTGTAGGCTTTATTTGTGTGAAAGGTCATCAGGTACCGTAAATACAAAAACAACGAGTTAGAAAAACTGAAGTTTTCATTGCGTTGTCGCGTTTAACATTAGAAGATAATAACCGAAGTGATCACTAATGTAAAATATGTATTGAAAAAGGACAGTATAATATCCGTCTTCTTTATTTATCCCTTCTTGTATTGGCGAACTCAGTTCTCAGTGTAATACAGGTAGGTCCCGTTTTACGACGGTCCATTTTACGACTTTTCACATTAACGACTCTTTCAAAATATTACCTTAAATATTAGTACATACTTGGAAAAAATTTTAGGAATTTTGGAACCTATCTCATTCAATTACATTATATTCTGGTCTCGTTTTATGACTTTTCACTTTACGACACTGTTTTGTTGGAACCTAACCCTGTCGTAAAACGGGTCCTATTTTGGTCTCGTTTTACGACTTTCATTTTACGACCCTGTTTTGCTGGAACCTAACCCTGTCGTAAAACGGGTCCTATTTTGGTCTCGTTTTACGAGTTTTCATTTTACGACCCTGTTTTGCTGGAACCTAACCCTGTCGTAAAACGGGTCCTATTTTGGTCTCGTTTTACGACTTTTCATTTTACGACCCTGTTTTGCTGGAACCTAACCCTGTCGTAAAACGGGTCCTACCTGTATTTCCTCCCAATTTCCATCTTCCGTACTCTTTGTCAGGGTACACGGTGGCGCAGTTGATTGCGTTCTCGATTCCCGATGGGGTTATGGGGATTTTTCAATGACTTATTTCTTCCGTCCGCACTATGGCCTAGGGGTAGACTCACCAACAGAAATGAGTACCAGGAGTATGTCGTGGGGGTAAAGTCGGCCGGAGCGTAGGGCTGACAACCTTACCACCTTCATACGCCGATTGTCTAAAAATTCTGGGAGCCTCAACCTCCTGGAGCAATAAGGGCCTGTCCAGGCCTGCGTAGGGACTGATTTACCTTTACTGTTTATACTCTCTGTTGCTGTTTGTTTTCCGAAGTCGTCTACCGTTTGTTGTTTCCTTGAAATAGGAATATAAATATTACTTTTTAAGAAAGGTAATTCCTAATACAGAACCCGTATCCCTTAAAACGTAAATAATGATCCGCCTTGCAAGACATAGTGCATTCTTGTACAAAAGTATTTAGAGTGGAAACAGTGCAGTAGAATTAGTTGGGTTGCACACACAGCAAGTGCATAGGAACACCTGAATGTGAAGTACTGCGGTGCAATTCCATTAACCAAGTCCCTCGTGAAACCAACACAGAGTTTGTCGGTTTTTATTATTCAGACATGTGGCGAAGTCGCATGGCAACACAACAAACTAAATCAAATTTGTTACAAAGTTACTTTCGTATTGAAATGATCCTAAACAAATATATATTACCCCATTACAGTTTGCGCAAAACCCCCCATTAAATGAGTTTCTGTATTCGGAAAAGTTTCCTGGTAGTACGAGAAATATATAATGCATTGTGTTGAATAGGTACTCCGGCATCGTATCTTCCAAAATAGGTAAAACATATTCTTTAACCTCCGAGTTCGGATGGTCAGTTAACAGAAGAAGCAGCACTGCTTTGTCTCTTTCAACCACATTTAATGTCTGTAAACCGTGGAGTAGTGTGTTACGCCTTTGTCCCTAAAGTTGGTAAAGATGCCACATAACACTAAGGGAGAGATGCCAGGCCATACTAAATATTTTATATGAATTTAAATTTAGACATTAATCATATTTTTAGTATTTGTAGAATAGTGTAGACTAATAAATGCAGCATCTTTTTATTAACATGGCATTTAATGCCATACCACACAAACAACTATGAATACTTGGTGTTTTTCACCGACAGGACGGACTTTAGAAAACCTAAGAGAAGCTGCAAAATGTTTAGCATAAAGCGATATTGGTTTCTGATTGGCCTTGTACTTATACGGGATCGATGAACACCGAATAATAGATGGAAATCTAGTGACATGGAACAGACTTCTTCTACAGGGTATATCGTCTGTCACTGTGTATATTGTCTTAAATCACCAAGTTGTGCTGGATTCTCACATCATTAGCTGGATTCTCACTCCATGTCTCACCATGTGGGAAATTTGGTAGACGAAATAGTATAGGGAAAGCGTTTTATCTGAGTACTTCGGTTATACTTTGGCAATGTCGTTCTACCAATAGTCTGTGCAGAGCCGACATAAGACTATCGAAAGAATGCAATTACCTGCGGCCCCAACGATTCGATGAAACCGAAAGCACAGGCCGTATTTCAGATTTTATTTTCAACATGCAATTCTTTGCAATTTTTTAGGAGGTACGATTCAGTTCCAGCGCAGACTGTGTGGGATTTGTGGTGTAGAAAGTGGCACTGGCAGGGGATTTCTTCGGACTACATTCGTTTCCTTCTGTCAGTAACAGTCTACCAAATCACCATGTATATATTCAATAATTTACTGTATTGAGGGTACCAGCGACTTTGATAAAACGGCTCACAGACACTAAACATGCCTGTAACATGCATAACAGTAACGTTACGTCTGTGAACCCATCTTCCAAAGTCTTTCATCTAAGCTTTTTGACGGAAGTATAATATTTTGATGAACGGCCTTGAGACGTTAGGCCTAAATGTGGCCGAAACATGCATATAGCAATCCTACGTCCGTTAACTGACCTTCTAAAATCGCACAGATGACACAAATATATTTACAAATATCGAATAAATATGATGTTAGTGATGTTGTACAACACACTGCGCTAAATTTCCCATGTAGTAAGAGGAAACACCACCGGTCAAAATTGGATTTGCATAATTTATTTCAGAAATGGCGCAAACTTTTTTAATTTAATAAAGACGATTATTGCAACTGATTTTTCAGTCAAAATGTGGTATTACATGTGCGCAGACGCGATATATTTAACAGCGTATTGTAATAAATGGGTTAAGAGTATAAGGAGGTAGGCCTAAAAATTAGTCGATATATTTGTCATAGACACGGAGACTATACATCGTACTTGGTAAGTGACTAAGTGACGGGCTGGATGATCCGTGGTTTGATTCCTGCCGTTGTCAATAAATTATTTTTCTCCGAAACGTCCAGAAGGTGCCTGGGTCAAACCCAGCCTCCTATGCAATGGATACTGGGGCTCCTTTCCCAGAGTTGGAGCGGCCAGGGAGTGAGAAAGACCACTAACCTTCATTAGTGCATATGTGAAGAAATAGTGGAGCTATGTTTGCTCATCCCTTTATGCTATCAAGACTATACAGACAAATTTAACTGTACCTTTAATTGCACTAGACACTTCTTATACCGTTCCTGTCAATACTGCATGTTGGTATTGATACAGAGCAGAAAGTGTTGACAGCATTTAGATATAAGCAAGTTAAAAAATCAGCAGAATTTAGTAAACGTTGTACTATTTTTTATGAAAAGGGAAATGGAAGTATTTGCGCCAGTACGATAGTGCAGAAGAGCGAAATTGTATCCTGACTGCACTATCTGCCGCATTGCTTATATATTTTCGACTATGGTTTCTTCTTTTGTGGAGAAGGGCCCCGCAGCAGAAGCTACTGACGAACCGCAGCCTTAAGGCTTGTTGTGCAACACTGTGATGAAGATGAGAGAAAAATGATCAGTTTCTTTTAATTTTTCCAAGTAATGGAGCACCGGTGGAATGAAATTGACAGGGGAAAACCGAAGTACTCCGGGGAAAACATGTCCCAGTGCCACATTGTCCACCACAAATCCCAAATAGACTGACCAGGGATCGAACCCGAGCCTCCTCGGTTCGAGCCCGACGACTAACCCCCTCAACCATGGCACGGCCCCCAGTTATCTTCCACCAAAATCCCACTGTCAGGAATTAGCGAGGTACGAAGCGCCGGTATCTTTCATAAATAGGAATTTCAGAATTATTTGTGTCACATTTGGCGGTTTGTCTTTTGCACAAGCATAATTACTAAATCGCAGTCTCCTCGAGAGTTGGTAGTTTTCTAGAATTAACGCCAAATTCACTTTTTCTGCAAGTTTCGCGGAATTACTCGTTCAATTCGAGGTCAGTGTGGGATTTGTGGTGAAGGAAGTGGCATTTGCGCGGGATTTTCTCCCGAGTATTTCGGTTTTCTGCTCTCAGGATCATTCTACCTATTCGCCATATTTATTTACTGTATTGAGGTACCAGGAACTTTGATAAAACGGCTCACAGACACTAAACATGCCTGTAACATGCATAACGGCAACACTGTTTCTGTGGACCGAACCTCCAAAGTCTTTCATCTGTTTTTTGACGGAAGAATAATATTTTGATGAACGGCCTTGAGACGTTAGGCCTAAATGTGGCCGAAACATGCATATAGCAATCCTACGTCCGTTAACTGACCTTCCAAAACCGCACAGATGACACAAACATATTTACAAATATCCAACAAATGAGATGTTAGTGATGTTATACAACACAATGCGCTAAATTTCCCATGTAGTAAGAGGAAACACCACCGGTCAAAATTGGATTTGCTTAATTTATTTCAGAAATGGCGCAAACCTTTTTTAATTTCATACAAATATTTATTGCAAATGATTTTTCAGTCCAAATGTGGTTTTACATGTGCGCAGACGCGATATATTTAACAGCGTATTGTAATAAATGTGTTAAGAGTATAAGGAGGTAGGCCTAAAAATTAGTCGTTATATTTGTCATAGACACGGAGACTATACATCGTACTTGGTAAGTGACTAAGTGACGGACTGGATGATCCGTGGTATGATTCCTGCCGTTGTCAATAAATTATTTTTCTCCGAAAAGTCCAGCAGGTGACTGAGACCAACACAGCGTCCTATGCAATGGATACTGGGGCTCCTTTCCCAGAGTTAAAGCGGCCGGGGAGTGAGAAAAACCACTAACCTTCATTAGTGCAGATGTGAAGAAATAGTGGAGGTATATTTGTCATCCCTTTATGCTATCATGACGTATACAGACAATTTTAACTGTACCTTTAATTGCACTAGACACTTCTTATACCATTCTTGTCAATACTCCATGTTGGTATTGATACAGAGCAGAAAGTGTTGACAGCATTTAGATATAAGCAAGTTAAAAATCAGCAAATTCAGTTATCGTTGTACTATTTTTTATGAAAAGGGAAATGGAAGTATTTGCGCCAGTACGATAGTGCAGAAGAGCGAAATTGTATCCTGACTGCACTATCTGCCGCATTGCTTATATATTATCGGTTACGGGTTTCTTTTTGTGGGAATGGGTACCGCAGCAGAAGCTACGGACGCACCGCAGCCTTAAGGCTTGTTGTGCAACCTTGTGATGAAGATAAGAGAAAGACGATCTTTTTTTTTTAATTTTTCCAAGTAATGGAGCACCGGTGGAATGAAATTGACAGGGAATACTGAAGTACTCCGGGGAAAACATGTCCGAGTGCCACATTGTCCACCACAAATCCCAAATAGACTGACCAGGGATCGAACCCGAGCCTCCTCGGTTCGAGCCCGACGACTAACCCCCTCAACCATGGCACGGCCCCCAGTTATCTTCCACCAAAATCCCACTGTCAGGAATTAGCGAGGTATGAAGCGCTAGTATTTTCATAAATAGGAATTTCATAATTATTTGTGTCACATTTGGCGGTTTGTCGGTTGCACGAGCATAATTACCAAATCGCAGTCTCATCGAGAGTTGGCAGTTTTCAAGAATTAACGCCAAATTCACTTTTTTTGCAAGTTTCGCTAAAGTACTCGTTCAATTCGAGGGCACACTGTGTGGGATTTGTGGTGAAGGAAGTGGCACTGGCGCGGGACTTTCTCCCAAGTACTTCGGTTTTCTGCTGTCAGTATCATTCTAACCAATGCACCATATTTATTTACTGTATTGAGGTACCAGCGACTTTGATAAAACGGCTCACTGACACTAAACATGCCTGTAACATGCATAACAGTAACGTTACGTCGTTGAACCGATCTTTCAAAGACTATCTGCCGCATTGCTTATATATTTTCGACTATGCTGTATTTTTTTGTGGAGAAGGTCCCCGCAGCAGAAGTACGGACGCACCGCAGCCTTGAGGCTTGTTGTGCAACCTTGTGATGAAGATAAGAGAAAGACGATCTTTTTTTTTTAATTTTTCCAAGTAATGGAGCACCGGTGGAATGAAATTGACAGGGGAATACTGAAGTACTCCAGGGAAAACATGTCCCAGTGCCACATTGTCCACCACAAATCCCAAATATACTGACCAGGGATCGAACCCGAGCCTCCGCGGTTCGAGCTCGGCGACTAACCCCCTTAGCCATCGCACGGCCCCCAGTTATCTTCCACCAAAATCCCACTGTCAGGAATTAGCGAGGTACGAAGCGCCGGTATCTTTCATAAATAGGAATTTCAGAATTATTTGTGTCACATTTGGCGGTTTGTCGGTTGCACGAGCATAATTACCAAATTGCAGTCTCCTCGAGAGTTGGCAGTTTTCAAGAATTAACGCCAAATTCACTTTTTTTGCAAGTTTCGCTAAAGTACTCGTTCAATTCGAGGGCACACTGTGTGGGATTTGTGGTGAAGGAAGTGGCACTGGCGCGGAACTTTCTCCCAAGTACTTCGGTTTCCTTCTGTCAGTACCATTCTACCTATGCACCATATTTATTTACTGTATTGAGGTACCAGCGACTTTGATAAAACTGCTCACAGCACTAAACATGCCTGTAACATGCATAACAGTAACGTTACGTTTGTGAACCGATCTTACAAAGACTTTCATCTATGTTTTTTGACGGAAGAATAATATTTTGATGAACGGCCCTGAGACGTTAGGCCTAAATGTGGCCGAAACATGCATATAGCAATCCTACGTCCGTTAACTGACCTTCTAAAACCGCACAGATGACACAAATATATTTACAAATATCCAACAAATGAGATGTTAGTGATGTTATACAACACACTGCGCTAAATTTCCCATGTAGTAAGAGGAAACACCACCGGTCAAAATTGGATTTGCTTAATTTATTTCAGAAATGGCGCAAACGTTTTTAATTTAATGAAAATGTTTATTACAAATGACTTTTCAGTCCAAATGTGGTTTTACATGTGCGCAGACGCGATATATTTAACAGTGTATTGTAATAAATGTGTTAAGAGTTTAAGGAGGTAGGCCTAAAAATTAGTCGATATATTTGTCATAGACACGGAGACTATACATCGTACTGGGTAAGTGACTAAGTGACGGGCTGGATGATCCGTGGTTTGATTCCTGCCGGTGTCAATAAGTTACTTCTCTCCGAAACGTCCAGAAGCTGCCTGAGAACATCACAGCCTACTTTGCAATGGAAACTGGGACTGGCTTCCCATTTGTAAAACGGCCAAGGTGTGAGAAAAACCACTAACCTTCATTAGTGTAGAAATGAAAAATAGTGGAACTGTATTTGCCATCCTTTTATGCTTTCATGAAGTGTACACTTTCACTTTTACTATTTATACATCAACCCCTACATACGCTTCGGTCTTATATAAGGCCATCTTCAGGGGATTCATAAACTACGTTCACTTTACATCCAATGTTCCGTCTGTCATTGTAACTAGTCCAATCTCTTTGTATATAAGTTACAATCACAAAGTCAGAATTTGAAGTATGTATAAAACACAGAATATAAAAAATTCTTAAAAATTCGTCAATATTGGTGTTAGAATGGTAAAGTGCAAACAACTAGTTAAAGGTGAAGTGATGATGTAATAATTCACATTGTTGCACTTTACCATTCTAACACCAATATTGACGAATTGTTAAAGATTTATTATACTCTGTGTTTTTATATATACTTCAAATTCTGACTTTGTGATTGTAACATATACAAAGAGATTGGACTAGTTACAATGACAGACGTAACATTGGATGTAAAGTGAACGTAGTTAATCCACCCTTTGAAGATGGCCTCTTATAAGACCGAAACATTTGTAGGGGTTGATGTATAAATAATAAAAGTGAAAGCGAAGTACATTTTGTTGTTTTGCAAACAGTGAATTGTAAAAAATGCACGGTGAGACTGACATAAAATTTAACAGTAGAAAGTGTTGACAGAATTTAGGAACAAGCAAGTTAAAAAATCAGCAGGATTTAGGAAACGTTTCATCTTTTTTTTTATTGGAAATGGAAGTTGAAGTATTTGTGCCAGTAGGAGTGCTCCGAATAGCGGAATTGTATCCTGACTGCTCTATCTGCTCCGTTGCTTATAGAGTATCGACTAATTTTTTTTTTGTTGACAAAGCCCCGCAGCAGAAGCTACGGACGCACCGCAGTCTTAATGCTTTTTGTACAACCCTGTGATGAAGATGAGAGAAAGATGATCATTTTTTTTCAATTTTTCCAAGAAATGGTGCACCGGTGGAATGAAACTGACAGGGAAATACGAAGTATTCGGAGAAAACCCTGCCCCAATGCAATTTTGTCCACCACAAATCCTAAATAGACTGATCTGGGATCGAACCCGGACCTCCGCGGAACTAGCCCGACGACTAACCCCCTCAGTCATCGCACGGCCCCCTGTTACCTTCCACCAAAATCCCACCGTCAGGAATTAGCCCGGTATGAAGCACCTGCATCTTTCATAAATAGGAATTTCATAATTATTTGTGTCACATTTGGCGGTTTGTCGGTTGCACGAGCATAATTACCAAATCGCAGTCTCCTCGAGAGTTGGCAGTTTTTCAATATTAACGCCAATTTCACTTTTTATACAAATTATGCGAAAATATTCGTTCAATTCCAGGGCAGACTGTGTGGGAATTGTGGTGAAGGAAGTGGCACTGGCGCGGGATTTTCTCCCGAGTACTTCGGTTTTCTGCTGTCAGTACCATTCTACCAATGCACCATATTTATTTACTGTATTGAGGTACCAACGACTTTGATAAAACGGCTCACAGACACTAAACATGCCTGTAACATGCATAACACTAACGTTACGTGTGTGAACCGATCTTCCAAAGACTTTCATCTATGTTTATTGACGGAAGAGAAATATTTTGATGAACGGCCCTGAGACGTTAGGCCTAAATGTGGCCGAAACATGCATAAAGCAATCCTACGTCCGTTAACTGACCTTCCAAAACCGCACAGATGACACAAATATATTTACAAATATCCAACAAATGAGATGTTAGTGATGTTATACAACACAATGCGCTAAATTTCCCATGTAGTAAGAGGAAACACCACCGGTCAAAATTGGATTTGCTTAATTTATTTCAGAAATGGCGCAAACCTTTTAAATTTGATAATAATGTTTATTGCGAATGATTTTTCAGTCAAAATGTGGTATTAATGTGCGCAGACGCGATATATTTAACAGTGTATTGTAATAAATTGGTTAAGAGTATAAGTAGGTAGGCCTAAAAATTAGTCGATATATTTGTCATAGACACGGAGACTATACATCGTACTTGGTAAGTGACTAAGTGACGGGCTGGATGATCCGTGGTTTGATTCCTGCCGTTGTCAATAAATTATTTTTCTCCGAAAAGTCCAGCAGCTGACTGTGACCAACACAGCGTCCTATGCAATGGATACTGGGGTTCCTTTCCCAGAGTTAAAGCGGCCGGAGAGTGAGAGAAACCACTAACCTTCATTAGCGCAGATTTTAAGAAATAGTGGAGCTATATTTGCCATTCCTTTATGCTATCATGACGTGTACAGATAAATTTAACTGTACCTTTAATTCCACTAGACACTTCTTATACCGTTCTTGTCAATACTGCATGTTGGTATTGATACAGAGCAGAAAGTGTTGACAGCATTTAGATATAAGCAAGTTAAAAATCAGCAAATTAATTATCGTTGTACTATTTTTTATGAAAAGGGAAATGGAAATATTTGCGCCAGTACGATATTGCAGAAGAGCGAAATTGTATCCTGACTGCACTATCTGCCGCATTGCTTATATATATTTCGACTATGGTTTCATTTCCTTGTGGAGAAGGGCCCCGCAGCAGAAGCTACGGACGCACCGCAGCCTTAAGGCTTGTTGTGCAACACTGTGATGAAGATAAGAGAAAGATGGTCAGTTTTTTTTTAATTTTTCCAAGCAATGGAGCACCGGTGGAATGAAATTGACAGGAGAAAACCGAAGTACTCCAGGGAAAACATGTCCCAGTGCCACATTTTCCACCACAAATCCCAAATATACTGACCAGGGATCGAACCCGAGCCTCCGCAGTTCGAGCCCGGCGACTAACCCCCTTAGCCACAGCACGGCCCCCAGTTATCTTCCACCAAAAACCCACTGTCAGGAATTAGCGAGGTACGAAGCGCCGGTATCTTTCCTAAATAGGAATTTCAGAATTATTTGTGTCACATTTGGCGGTTTGTCGGTTGCACAAGCATAATTACCAAATCGCAGTCTCATCGAGAGTTGGCAGTTTTCCAGAATTAACGCCAATTTCACTTTTTGTGCAAGTTTCGCGAAAGTACTCTTTCAATTCGAGGGAAGACTGTGTGGGATTTATGGTGAAGGAAGTGGCACTGGAGCGGGATTTTCTCCCAACTACTTCGGTTTTCTGCTGTCAGTATCATTCTACCAATGCACCATATTTATTTACTCTATTGAGGTACCAGCGACTTTGATGAAACGGCTCACAGACACTAAACATGTCTGTAACATGCATAACACTAACGTTACGTGTGTGAACCGATCTTCCAAAGACTTTCATCTATGTTTATTGACGGAAGAGAAATATTTTGATGAACGGCCCTGAGACGTTAGGCCTAAATGTGGCCGAAACATGCATATAGCAATCCTACGTCCGTTAACTGATCTTCTAAAATCGCATAGATGACACAAACATATTTACAAATTTCCAACAAATGAGATGTTAGTGATGTTATACAACACAATGCGCTAAATTTCCCATGTAGTAAGAGGAAACACCACCGGTCAAAATTGGATTTGCTTAATTTATTTCAGAAATGGCGCAAACTTTTTTAATTGAATAGAAATGTTTATTGAAAATGATTTTTCAGTCCAAAATGTGGTTTTACATGTTCGCAGAGCGATATATTTAACAGCGTATTGTAATAAATGGGTTAAGAGTATAAGGAGTTAGGCCTAAAAATTAGTCGTTATATTTGTCATAGACACGGAGACTATACATCGTACTGGTAAGTGACTAAGTGACGGGCTGGATGATCCGTGGTTTGATTCCTGCCGTTGTTAATAAATTATTTTTCTCCGAAAACTCCAGAAGGTGCCTGGGTCACAACCCAGCCTCCTATTCAATGGATACTGGGGCTCCTTTCCCAGAGTTAAAGCGGCCAGGGAGTGAGAAAGACCACTAACCTTCATTAGTACATATGTGAAGAAATAGTGGAGCTATGTTTGCTCATCCCTTTATGCTTTCATGACGTAACAAGACAAAATTAACTGTACCTTTAATTGCACTAGACACTTCTTATACCGTTCTTGTCAATACTGCATGTTGGTATTGATACAGAGCAGAAAGTGTTGACAGCATTTAGATATAAGCAAGTTAAAAATCAGCAAATTTAGTTATCGTTGTACTATTTTTTATGAAAAGGGAAATGGATGTATTTGCGCCAGTACGATATTGCAGAAGAGCGAAATTGTATCCTGACTGCACTATCTGCCGCATTGCTTATATATTTTCGACTATGCTTTATTTTTTTTTATAGAAGGGCCCCGCAGCAGAAGCTACGGACGCACTGCAGCCTTAAGGCTTGTTGTGCAACACTGTGATGAAGATAAGAGAAAGATGATCAGTTTTCTTTTAAAATTTTCCAAGTAATGGAGCACCGGTGGAATGAAGTTGACAGGGAAAACCGAAGTACTCCGGGGAAAACCTGTTCCAGTGCCACATTGTCCACCACAAATCCCAAATAAACTGACAGGGTTCGAACCCGGGCCTCCGCGGTGCGAACGCGACGACTAACCCACTTAGCCATAGCACGGCCCCCGGTTATCTTCCACCAAAATTCCACTGTCAGGAATTAGCCGCGTATGAAGCGCTAGTATCTTTGATAAATAGGAATTTCATAATTATTTGTGTCACATTTGGCGGTTTGTCGGTTGCACGAGCATAATTACCAAATCGCAGTCTCCTCGAGAGTTGGCAGTTTTCCAGAATTAACGCCAATTTCACTTTTTGTGCAAGTTTCGCGAAAGTACTCGTTCAATTCGAGGACAGACAGTGTGGGATTTGTGGTGAAGGAAGTGGCACTGGCGCGGGACTTTCTCCCAAGTACTTCGGTTTTCTGCTGTCAGTATCGTTCTACCAATGCACCATATTTATTTACTGTATTGAGGTACCAGCGACTTTGATAAAACGGCTCACAGACACTAAACATGCCTGTAACATGCATAACGGTAACGGTACTTCTGTGAACCGATCTTACAAAGACTTTCATCTATGCTTTTTGACGGAAGGATAATATTTTGATGAACGGCCCTGAGACGTTAGGCCTAAATGTGGCCGAAACATGCATATAGCAATCCTACGTCCGTTAACTGACCTTCTAAAATCGCACAGATGACACAAACATATTTACAAATATCCAACAAATGAGATGTTAGTGATGTTATACAACACAATGCGCTAAATTTCCCATGTAGTAAGAGGAAACACCACCGGTCAAAATTGGATTTGCTTAATTTATTTCAGAAATGGCGCAAACTTTTCTAATTTAATAAAAATATTTATTGCAAATGATTTTTCATTCAAAATTGCGTTTTATCTTGATTTTTGCATGTGAGCGGAAGAGATATTTTTAACGCTTTATTCTAATAATTAGTTTAATTAATTAATTAATTAATTAGCAATTAGGCCGCAAACTTGTATGTAATATTATGCGTAAGAGAAGACCGTATGTGTTCCATATATTGAGCATGCTACGGGCTGGATAATTCGGCGTTCTTTTCCCGTCACTGGCAATAATTTTTTTCTCTTCTCGAAAAGTTCAAGTCGCAGCTCACGCCCACTTACATTATATTCAATGAACACGGGTTTTAGTTCTACGTGGTAAAGCGCGCGGAACGTGAAGCTCACCACACACCTTCATCTAGTGGCAATTTGACGAATGGGTGGAGTATTTCTTTCACTTCCGCTATGTACCTTTGTGGCGTGTGCTAACTAACTAACTAACTAACTAACTGACTTCATTGAGCAGAGTACTTCTTGAGAAGCTAACAGGTCATCAGCTAGTCAAGAAATTCCCAGCATTTTATGGAACCCGAAGGTTCATTACCGCATTCACAAGAGCCCGCCACCTATCCCTATCCTGAGCCATATCAATCCAGGTCACGCCATCCCATCCCACTTCTTGAAGATCCATTTTAATATTATCCTCCCATCTACGCCTGGGACTCCAAGTGGTCTCCTTTCCACAGGTATCCCCACCAAAGTCCTGCCTCATTCTTCTTGATTTGATCACCCGAATTATATTTGGTGATGAATACAGATCATTAAGTTCCTCGTCATTTAGTCTTCTGCACTCCCCCGTTACCTCGTCCCTCTTAGGCCCAAATAGCCTCCTCAGCACCCTATTCTCAAACACCCTCAGCCTATATTCCTCCCTTAGTATGAGAGACTAAGGTTCACACCCATACAAAACAACAGACAAAATTATAGTTCTGTATATCTTAATCTTTGTATTTTTGGATAGCAACTGTAAGACAGAAAATCCTGCACCGAATGATAACAAGCATTCCCCGACTTCAATCTGCTCTTAATTTCTTCCTGAATAGAATTTCGATCCGTTAGGGTTGTTCCCAAATATTTGAACTGTTCCACCCTTTCAAAGAATTTATTATCTAACTTTATGTTGCCATTTTGTCCCGCATTCTGATTTCGAGACAGGACCATGCATTTAGTTTTCTCAGCATTTACTTCTAGACCAATCTCCTTACTAGCGACTACTAAACCTTCTGTGTTTTTCTTTATAGCATGTACTCTTCCGCCCAATATATTAACATCATCAGCATAAACCACAAGATGATGTGTACCATTTAATTTCAAGCCCTCCTGGTTTGCCTGAACTCTCCTAATGACATATTCCAAAGCAAAGTTGAAAAGCAATGGCGATAATTACCTCCAAGCGTACTAGCGACTTTCCCCTGTAAATTAAGCACTTTCAAAAAAAGGGTCAAGAACGTCATTACAAGCTAAGGATCTTTAAGTGGAGATTAAATAAAAAGGGATGTGAAGTGAAGGGGTGTGAAGTGATGTGAAGTGAAGTGCTTTGGTTTCGAAGTGAAGTGAAGTGAATTAAGTTCTTGGGGGATATAATTAGCATGTACTTTGGTCTGACTTTATACTGAGGATATTCTAACGCACTGAAATTAATTATTGTGTGAGTGTTTTTTGTAATGTGCGTGTGTTTTTTTTCTTGTAATGTGTATGGGTGTTTTTGTAAGGTGTGGATGCTTTTGTAAGGTGTGGATGATTTGTAAGTTGTGGATGTTTTTGTAATGTGTGTACGGTGTTCTAATATGTGTACTTCTATTTACTGTATGTATTTTGTTTACTGTATGTAATTTGTTTACGGTATGTATTTTGTTTTGTATGTGTAAGGGTGTTTTAGTAAGGTGCGTACGGTTTTCTAATATGTGTATTTGTATTTACTGTATGTATTTTTTTTTGTATGTGTATGGGTGTTTTTGTAAGGTGTGGATGTATTTGTAAGGTGTGGATGTTTTTGTAAGGTGTGGATGCTTTTGTAAGGAGTGGATGCTTTTGTAAGGTGTGGATGTTTTTGTAATGTGTGTACGGTGTTCTAATGTGTGTACTTGTATTTACTGTATGTATTTTGTTTTGTATGTGTATGGGTGTTTTGTAAGGTGTGGATGTATTTGTAAGGTATGGATGTTTTTGTAAGGTGTGGATGCTTTTGTAAGGAGTGGATGCTTTTGTAAGGTGTGGATGTTTTTGTAATGTGTGTACGGTGTTCTAATGTGTGTACTTGTATTTACTGTATGTATTTTGTTTTGTAATTGTGTATAGTTTGTTTTGTATTGTTATTTTTATGTATATTTATATGTCCATTTGTATTGTGTGTACTAGTGTAAGGACTACTGCCACCGGGTGAAAACCCAATTGCAGTAAATAATAATAATAATAATAATAATAATAATAATAAAGCATCTCCTTGTTTCAAACAATCTTTAATAGGAAATGTGTCATACAAATGTTTGCCTACGCGAACCTTGCTGTAAGTTAAATTTAGACACATTTTTACTTGCCCTACTAGTTTAATTGGAATACCAAACTCAATAAGAATATTATACAAGACCTCCCTCCTAACTGAATCATAGGCTTTATTGAAGTCTAAATAGCTGATGCACTGCCTCATTGTATTTCCATTTTTTCTCAAGTATCTGACGAATGAAGAATATATGATCAGTAGTCGACCTGTTACGTCTAAATCCACACTGATGCTCCCCAATAATTTACTCTACATATGGAGTTAACCTTGACAGAAGAATGTTGGATAGAATTTTGTATGTGGTTGACAAAAGTGATATGCCTCGATAATTACTGCAGTATGTTTTATCACCCTTCTTATAAATAGGTACAATAATTGACTCCTTCCACCGCTCAGGCAATTCCTCTTTATTCCAAATAGAATTAATAAATTTATGGATCTCAGAACGAATTGTCCTACCTTCTGCTTTAATCAGTTCTGCTGGAATTTGATCAATACCTGGTGATTTGTGCCTTTTCAGTTTTTCAATTGCCATCTCAACCTCAGAGGCACTGGGCTCAGGCACCAGTGGCCCTTCTGTGTGTATTTCAGTCTGCGTAACATCATTAACCTTATGTACATTCAATAGCTGAAAGAAATGATTCCTCCACCTAGACAAAATACTGTGGGAGTCTGCAACCAGATCACCCTTCTCGTCCTTTACTACATTATTTCAAGGCTGGTAACACTTCTTAATTCGTTGATGCCCCTATACAAGTCTCTGATATTCTTGTTCTTACTGTTTGTTTCAAGTTGATTAATTTTAGCTTTCAAATATTCCTTCTTTTTGTTCCTGATATGTCTACTACCTTTATACGTCTTACATTGTTTAGATTATTTACATTACTTTGGTTTGGATTCTGTAACCACTTCATTTTAGCCTGCTTCCTTTGATGTAAAAAGCTTGAAAATGTTTTGTCAAATCATGGGTTCTGCTGCTTTCCTTCATACAGCCCTAGACTCTTTTTAGATGAGATTTTGATACTCTCTTTAATGTTTTCCCAAGCCCTATTTATGTCCTCACTAACATTTAAGTTGTCCAAAGCTGCAAACCTGTTTGAGATCTTTATCTAATACTGTTTTCTAACCCCTAGTTCACTTAGTTTCTTGAGATTAAATCTTTCCGCATGAAACTTCTGTGCTGCTTGTTTACTTACCGCCAGTCTTTCCCTAACTTTTGTATCACCAGATAGTGATCAGTATCACAGCCAGCTCTCCTGAAAGATCGCACATTGAGTATACTTGAATGCCATCTCCTATCTATCAATACGTGATCGATCTGATTATGAGTCTTTCCATCAGGAGAGGTCCAGGTGTATTTATGAATATTTCGGTGCGGGAACATCGTGCTCTTAACAACTAGATCCTTTGATGTGGCAAAGTTTACAACTCTAACACCATTATCATTACTATCCTCATGTAAACTCTCATTCCCGATCGTCGGTTTGAAAGTATCCTCCCTCCCCAATTTTGTATTAAAATCTCCTAACAGAATTTTCATGTGGTACTTAGGAAAATTATCGAAAACCTGTTCTAATTCCTCATAGAAACTGTCCTTTGAGTCATCACTTTTCTCCTCAGTTGGTGCATGCACATTCACAACAATGATATCACACCACGACCTCTCAGCACCATATATGACATCCTATCACTAACAAACTCTACTCTCTTAATTGCTGATACTATTCTCTGATGTACAAAATAACCTGTTCGCAATTGATGACTTTCATTTCCTTTATCATAGAAAAAAGTATAGTTCCCTGCTCTTACTGTGCCTTCTTTGTCCCACCTAACCTCCTGTACATCCACTAAATCTAATTTATACCTAGCTAATTCCCTGGCCACTGTCATAAGTGACCCTGACCTATACAGGCTCCTCACGTTCCAAATCTCATATCCCTTGTCCGTTGCTTAAGTTGTACCAAAGAATCAGTCCAAGTCCGAGACTTTGTGCTGTGTTTCGTAACATGATAATTTTTTACTGTGAGGTGTTGTTAGCACCTCGTCCAACCTCCAAGCTGGAGGACCATTCCTTGTCGGCTGTCCGCGACTGTGATTCAATGTATTCGCAGCTGCTTTCCATATCCGCAGGCCGTTCCTCCATCCGCAACCTGAGGACGCGCCATGCCATGGTGACAGGGACCGACTTATCATGGTCATGGCGTGTACAGGGACAAATTTATGTTTACCTTTATTTGGGGGCCATACGTTTCTTAAACCATTCTGCCAGCATGCCGTGTTCATATTCATTCATCGACCCTAAAGTGTTAATAGTGTTGAAAAGTAAGGTAGTGAATAATAGGCAGAATGTATACTGTCTCGTATGTATTTGAGTAAATACGGATCGCAAAACACAGTTAATAGATGTCAAAGTATGTTCCAGGGCGAATACTGGGAAAACGGCTGTGAAATGTCGTCTAGTTACAAGGACGTGGAATTTCTTGGCCAGATGAGAGACTGCTAGCTTTCGTGGGGTCAGTCAAATGGCCAAGTTAATTAGCGGCATGAACAGGCATGTATTTTTCGTAAACCATGACGCGAGCATATAGCATTCCAGGCAAGCAAGAGCATAAGTCTGTGCATGTGGGCATGTGAATCAGATCGTGTGGTTCGTCGTTGTTCACTGAGACATCAGAAACAAATGCCGTGCCTCTCTAAGTTAATTAATATTATTATTATTATTATTATTATTATTATTTACTGCAATTGGGTTTTCACCCGATGGCAGTAGTCCTTACACTAGTACACACAATACAAATGTTTTCACCCGGTGGCAGTAGTCCTTACACTAGTACACACAATACAAATGTTTTCACCCGGTGGCAGTAGTCCTTACACTAGTACACACAATACAAATGTTTTCACCCGGTGGCAGTAGTCCTTACACTAGTACACACAATACAAATGTTTTCATCCGGTGACAGTAGTCCTTACACTAGTACACACAATACAAATGTTTTCACCCGGTGGCAGTAGTCCTTACACTAGTACACACAATGCAAATGTTTTCACCCGGTGGCAGTAGTCCTTACACTAGTACACACAATACAAATGTTTTCACCCGGTGACAGTAGTCCTTACACTAGTACACACAATACAAATGTTTTCACCCGGTGGCAGTAGTCCTTACACTAGTACACACAATACAAATGTTTTCACCCGGTGGCAGTAGTCCTTACACTAGTACACACAATACAAATGTTTTCACCCGGTGGCAGTAGTCCTTACACTAGTACACACAATACAAATGTTTTCACCCGGTGGCAGTAGTCCTTACACTAGTACACACAATACAATTGTTTTCACCCGGTGGCAGTAGTCCTTACACTAGTTCACACAATACAAATGTTTTCACCCGGTGACAGTAGTCCTTACACTAGTACACACAATACAAATGTTTTCACCCGGTGGCAGTAGTCCTTACACTAGTACACACAATACAAATGTTTTCACCCGGTGGCAGTAGTCCTTACACTAGTACACACAATACAAATTGACATATAAATATACATAAAAATAACAATACAAAACAAACTATACACAATTACAAAACAAAATACATACAGTAAATACAAGTACACACATTAGAACACCGTACACACCTTACAAAAACATCCACCCAATGCACAAGAATTATTAACAAATTATATTTGTAACCCCTACATACGTTTCGGCAATCAAGTTGCCATCCTCAGGGGCACATGAAAGAATCACGAACATCCATGGCATCCAGATACACACATACACTCATCCACACATGCCGTTTACAACAATACAATGAATTGATGAGCACAAATATTTTAGTTCCTGATTTAGGCGGTATTTGGTGTTTGTGATTCTTTGATGCGTCCCCTGACGATGGCTACTTGATTGCCGCAACTTATGTAGGGGTTACAGATATACTTTGTTAATAATTATTGTGCATTGGTTGGTTTGACTTAAACTTATGACAAAATGCACGGTACGTATAATACAAAATAGTATAAAAATTGTTGCGCCATTAATAGTTACGACTAAAAGGTTTATGTCAGATATAGGTAAAGGTGAAGCAATCCAGGCCTAGACAGGCCCTGAGGGTTTCAGGAGGTTGAGGCTCCCACATTTCAAGACAATCGGTACATGAAAGTGGTAAGGTTGTCAACCCTACGAACCGGCCGTCTTTTTCTCCCAGGCAATATTCCTGGTACTCATTTCTGTTAGAGGCTAAGTCGACCCCAGGGCCATAGTGCGACCGGAAGGAATAAGTCAATGAAAAATTCCAATGACACCATCGGGAATCGAATCCGCGACCTTCCGGCTTAATAAAGGTAAAGGTAAAGTTCTCCCTAGAACAGGCCATGAAGGCCCAGAGGGGGAGTAGAGGTATAGCTCTACTCTTTCTTTAACCCTGATACTAGATGAGGGTGGGTGGTCAACTCCACGCCCCGGCCGCTTTGCCCCCGGGAATGACTCGGTACCAATTGTACAGGAGGCTGGGTGGGCCCCAGGGCCGGTCTGGACGGCTGCGAAAAATCTCGCCCCCACCGGGATTCGATCCCCGGACAGTCCAGCCCGTAGCGAGTCGCTATACCGACTGAGCTATCGCGGCCCACTTAATATAAAACAAATTTTTCTTTTTCCTGTTAACAATTGCTTTGTGGCCCGCTCATTGTTTGTAGATTATCAGTTTACACTTGTGCAATAAAATGTTGCTCTGCACTTCTTTAAAATGTCAGCTTACCAAATCACAGTTTGGGCCCACGTGACGTCATCAACAAGAAATACCCCGCCTCTTAACCCGCAAGTTGCTACAGAACAGCGAGTGACGTCACAGCCTTCTCAACAGCTGTTCCTCGTGGCCTTTAGTGACCTGACCTGTGATATATGATTTCCGCTGCAAGAGAGTAATGCGACGACCAACAAGACGTATCAATTTTGACGCTATGACGTCATGTGACGCCGCTCTCTGCTTCATTGTCTTCATACTGACAAAGATCAATAATTGTGAATATTAAGTATTTGTAATTATTTAAACGACGCTGTCAGTAACTGAGACTATACAGTGTCGAATGATTGAGCGACAGTGAATGATTATTGGGAAGGATTCGGAAGAAAGCAGTCATGGCCTGATATAAGGTATCGCTAGTGGCTAAATTTAACCTGAATACGTCGGAACGGTGTTCCTGTTGAAGCAAAAAAATTAAAAACCTTCCAGTCGAATAACCGGAAGAAATTAAAGATAGCTCAGTCAGTATAGTGACTAAGCTACGGCCTGGACGACCCGGGTTCCATTTTGCTCGGAGGCAAGAGATGTTTCTCTTCTCTAGAACACCCAGACCGGCTCCAGGGACCACCGGGGGGTTCTTTCCACGGAATTAAAGCATCCCCTCCATTGTCATGACGAAGTATTAGTGGAGCTATACATCCACCGCTCTATACGCCTTCATGGCTGAACAGGGACAACTTATCCTTTAAGCAACCTAACACAGAAATACTCGTAAAGGTGTTATTTGCTGTTGCAATTTACCTTTCAGTATCTATGGTGAAATCAGGATAAACAGCACGACTTCATGTTCAATAAGTTCAAAGATTTTTTACACTTTGGCCTCAATTTTTCGCTCACCGCCGGCGAACAAACGAGGGGTTTGGTCAGTATTGCGTACGGCTTGACCCGACATTACTGCACAGCCCTTGCTGTCTGCACCAACCCAAAATTTTGCCGAGTCACTGAAGAAACCCACAAAAATCTGGCGTCACGATAATCGATGTTTGAACCAAGATCACTACCCTTAATTTTTTAAAAAATATTACAGTATAAGACCGAATATAAGGCGGCTCCGAATATAACGTGATTCCGTCTTTCCTATTGGGTTATTTAGCGAACAAATTCAGAAAACTTAGAGAGTGTTATAAAAATCACTATAGTTTCAGACAGGCAGATATAAAGGGCATACACAAAAGAATGGTGCGGTTTCAAAAGTGAATAAAAAATGTATGTCTCACATTACACGGGCACAACTTAACCGTCAGCGGCGGCAACTGTCCAAGTTTCTCATGCGCTACAGCAGTTCGCTTCTCATGCTTACTGCATGGCCGCGGGGCCAGTTTAGGGGAAATGCGCTGGATCGGACGTGCTGCTGCAAATGGAGACAAGAACCTTCTCCCTTGGCCACCCCGTTCGCCAGATCTTACACCGTGCGATTTTTTTCTTTGGGGGTTCGTTAAAGACAGCGTTTATGTACCACCATTGCCCACGTCCATCCATGAAATTCGTGATCGGATAACGCATGCACTGCAGGCCACTACAGCGGACATGCTACACCGGGTCTGTGATGAGTTTGATTACCGTGTGGATGTGTGTCGTGTGACCCAGGGTGCACACATTGAAGGATTGTAATTACCAAATGAGAAACTTGGACAGTTGCCGCCGCTGACGGTGTATGTTGTGCCCGTGTAAGGTGAGAAATACATTTGTTATTAACTTTTGAAACCGCACCATTCTTTTGTGTATGCCCTGTACAACTAAAACCATTGCACATAACTGAACTGCTGAATAAGAAAGAACAGCGCTATAGCGTGCCTTATTAGTCACTGTTTGCTAGGAAATGACGTGTCTGTGATGTGTTACTGGGAAATTATATGCGGCCTCGCTCATAGAGCGACCCTTAATTTTCTGTGCGACTATTTACAAAAATAAAAGCTCGCCTCATATTCTTACTTAAGGTAATTGCATGTTACCTGCTAAAGCACGCCTTCTATTTTTTTTTCAAAATATTTTTTATTGGATAACCTTCATCAACCAACAACTGCACTAATTAAAATTTATTTAACACTTTAAGATCTTAAAGTGTTAAATAAATTTTAATTTGTGCAGTTGTTGGTTGATGAAGGTTATCTATTACCAAAATGCACGGTGAACAAAAAGTTAAGTTGATTTTTTATTGGGTTTAGTTGATAATTCATTAACTTCACAAACAAAATTTTTAAACGAAAGTCTTCTGAAAAAGTAAAATTATTTCTAAGATCTTTTCTCTTCTGGGATGTTACGCAGCTTTGATTGGTAGTTATTTACCGACGTTTCGGGATGACCTGTCGCATCCAAATTCAAGGAACAAGCAGGCCAATGCTTGAGCCTTGAAATTGGAACCGATATGTCGATAACTACCAATCACCGCTGCATAACATCCCAGAAGATCGAATATCTCATTTACACCGCGGCGGAAGCTTGAAATCACGCATAACATTGTTTTATTTTATCATCCATAAAATAGTGCTTTTATATTGCTTTGTAGACGTACTATATTGTGTTAATGTTGAGTTCAACGGTATGAATTACAGTGTTTTGAACGACTAAAGTTGAACTTTATATTAGTCACACCGTGCATCTCATGGGTGTAGATTGAACGTAATTTTGTACCCCCTGAAGATGGTCTTCAAGAGGACCGAAACATATGTAGAGGGTGAACTTGTAAATAAAGAGAAATTAAGTGAAAAAGTGCATTTAGTTGGTTTGTGGACAGAGAATGACTGAAGTTAAGTTTGTAATTCTTCTGTAGAGAGGGCTTGCTGTCTTGTTGACTGAAGAATGTCGGATTCACGTGATGTTTCAGGGTAGAATTGAGTGGGGCGATTTATAAAGTAGGCGAACAATAATCTTGTTGCGCAGGATGTAAAAGAATGCGGTTACACAGAAAGGGGAGGGGTTACCGGGCGACGCAGTGCGTGCGTGTGACGTCAGTAGGGCGAGGTCTTCCCGCCACACACGTAAGGCGTGCAGACCAAAGCAGCCATTGACGTCAGATAGAAGGGTCGACGCTAGAACTGAGACCTTCGTTTGCAAATTTGATACCAAAGCTTTCACAGTTCGTCTGAATGTTACATGTGACGAGGTGTATGGGGTAGTCAATGTCGATTGTCAGGTAGCCTGTCAGTAGGAGATCCGAGGCGACGCGGCTGGCTTTATCGGACAGTCTCCGGACACAAGATGCAAACCCCGCAGTAGACACTGCAAGGTGAACATCAGCTCATCTGCAATCACTAAAATTGAATAATTGTTCTTACTTTTAGCAACGTGACTGTGCTATTTTCTACCGCGAGCCGAATACATATCTGCCAAAGATTCTCTCTACTCAATATGGTCTACTCGGGCGCACAGCCGCGTCAATTCGTTTGAATACAACGTTTCGGGGACTAGCTCCGTCCCCATCCTCAGGCAAAACTGACAACGTTTCAGGGACTAGCTCCGTCCCCATCCTCAGGCAAAACTGATTTTAAAATCAGTTTTGCCTGAGGATGGGGACGGAGCTAGTCCCCGAAACGTTGTATTCAAACGAATTGACGCGGCTGTGCGCCCGAGAAGACTATATTGAATCATGTCGCCTCGAAAGTTTTAAAACTTATATTCTCTCTACTGCTACAAGTACCAATACTGCTACACTTCAGTTCTGGTAACTAGAGACTTGGAAGGTATGTAAGGAATGCGAGCAGGATGGTGGTGGGGGGTATTCAGCTGGCGAGGGTATATGGCTCAGCAACTACTATCTCTGCAAAAACACTTATCATTTACATTACGCATTACAGAAAACTCCAAGTGTTCTAGCGGCCGATATATTTGGGACTGGTGTTTTTCAATGACATCTCGTGCCATAAACAGGTACTAGCCTATGTAATTGAAGGCTTCCGCCGTGGTCGTAATCTTACTTAAAATCTTCTGGGTTGTTACCCGGCGTCATTTTTTTTGGTGTATGACCAACGTTTCGGGACCACTTGTTTGTCCCATCTTCAGGGTCTTAGGAAAAAGGATGCCAGGAGATAAGGAACATGTGTTTATATAGGAGTAGAGTCCAATCGGTCGCTAGAACACTTGGAGATTTCTGTAACGCCTAATGTAAGTGATAAATGTTTTTGCAAAGATAGTAGTTGCTGAGTCATATAACCTCGCCAGTTAGTACCCACCGCATCCTGCTCGCATTCCTTACATACTTCCAAGTCTCTAGTTACCAGAACTGAAGTGTAGCAGTAGTGGTAATAGTAGCAGTGGAGTGAATTTTGTATCATCTTTATATTTATAATATATTTATTACATATATTTATAATAACCCAGAAGATTTTTAGCGACAGGTACTAGCCTCATAACCTGCGCGTCTAATTTCCTTCTCATTTCCCAATTCCTCACGCACGTTTCAAGATACGTGAAACGGACTGTACTGCTATGGCATGACACCTCAATTTCGGTCCCTAGCCTCTTCCTGTTCCTACTTTACTGAGGACTCTGAAAGCTACAGAGGGCACTTTGGGGCGGTAAGGAATTCACGAACTTCTCCGGCCGTAGTTCACTTTTTGAGTCTGTGAGGGAAGGTGACAACGACTGGGTCACGAGCCAGACGTTGTCACGTTTTGTGTAGACGTGCACGCCTGTGTTGACGTCGCTGACATTCCAATGAGACTCTAAGCGAAATGGAACGGGTACACTAAATAGCCTAAATAAGTTAATGGAAAAATTGTACGTAAGGAGAGCTTACGTGAGTCAGGGCTTGCGTAAGCCGGAGGGATGAGAAGGGGGGGGGGGTTCCTGTATTGCACCGCCATCCTCGCTTCACTGAGCTTTAAGTCCCGTAAGGAAAATTTTGGCGCGCTTTTCAAAAAGTTTGTATTTATTGCAGCTTTTTTTTTTTTTTTAAGTTGCATTAAGTCTAAAATTACGTAACTTTCAATAGCTTAACTGGGTGGTGTATATGTAAATTATGCGCATTAAACAACTGAGTAATTTAGGAAAATATCCGGAAATGTTAGGATAGATGGGAAAAGAAATGTAGAAGGAAATGTGTCTACAGAGGGGACTGTGCACCGCGACAATCCTAGAGACAACACTAAACTGTCACGTAGTCTCGTTATAAAGCAGGTGGTAGCTCAGAGACACGTAATTGACGTAACGCAACACTTTATCTCCTGACATCAAAAAGTGTATCAGCTTTGTGGATGAATGCACAAAGTGTTTTCATGTTGTGTGTTCAGGTGAGCGTCTAACACCCATATGCCTGTATTAACTACAACTGACGTCATCTCTTACCACATCGGCTCCAACGTAAGCGCAAAGCGTCCCGAGTGCGCCGTCGTAGATTCGGACTTCATCCCACGCGCGATACCTATACGCTCTGTGACGTGACGTCAGAGAATAATCATTTAAACGTCTGACGCTCGCCGTGGTTATATTTACCACTTGGTTTAACATTAAAGACTTCGTTTTTCCTACATTTCTCCAAACAGCTGTAACCAATAGGTCTTTGTAACTGAGAAGTCGTGATTTTACAGCGCGGTACGAGCTAAGTCTAAGTATAATACAGGTTAAAATCCGTCTTAATTTAACTTTACAGACTTTCTTTTCCCCACAGTTGCCCAAACAGCTCTAACCAATAGGTCTGTGTAACTGAGAAGTCGTGATTTTACAGCGCGGTACGAGCTAAGTCTAAGTATAATACAGGTTAAATCCGTCTTACACAGTCCGACAATTATATAATGAGACTGAGGTTATAGAATAAAACTGGAACAAAAGACTTGAGTACTATCTGTATTTTATTCAAAGTACATCCCTTCTGCATCGATACAGCGAGTGGCACGATCTAGCAAAGACTGGAACGACCTCTGCACGTCTTCTTGTGGTATGGCCCGAAGACTCGATGTCACAGCTCCTTGGATGTCTTGAACATCTTCAAAGAGGCGCCGTTTCAATGGTAACTTCAGTTTGGGGAACAGAAAATAATCACAGGGGATAAATCAGGGGAGTAAGGCGGATGATTGAGCACACACACTTGTTTTTGGGCTAAAAATTCTTGTACAGCAACTGCCCGGTGAACCGGTGCATTGTCGTGAAGAAGAAACCAACTGCCTGGTGCTGAGTACTCGGGCCGGACATGGCGAATCCTCTTCCATAGGCGTTCCAGAACACTCAAATAAAAACTTCCAGTGACAGTTTGTCCCTGAGGGACAAACTCGTGGTGAATAATTCCCTTGCTGTCGTAGAAACACACAAGCATTGTCTTCACTTTTGACTTTTGAAAACGAACTTTTTTGCCTTTTGGTGATGCTGGTGACTTCCATTCAGCACTTTGGCGTTTAGTTGTGGGATCATAGCGAAAACACCAAGTTTCATCCTCTGCTACAATCGAATTCAAGAAAGTTTTATTTCTATGAGCAGTTTTAATGATGTCTTTTGCGTACTGAACACGCTCGTGTCTTTGATCATCATTCAATGAATGCGGCACAAACCGGGAAGCGACCTTTCTCTTGCCCAGGTCTTCCACTAAGATTTGACGAATCGTCTCCCTGTTAACACCAAACTCATCAGCCATCATTCTCACAGTCACACAACGTTCTTCTTGTATTCGTTCTCTCACTTTCACAATGAGTCCCTCGTTACGAACAGAAAATGGACGCCCAGGCCTGGCTTCATCTTCAATCGTTTCCACACCACTTTTGAATCGTGCATACCACCTGAATATCTGTGCACGAGATAAAGAATTATCCCCATACACTTGTCTCATCAATTTCACAGTCTCAGCTGCAGTTTTCCCGAGTTTAACACAGAATTTAATGTTCGCTCTCTGCTCCATGCTGCTACTGTGACCGCGTCCTCTCACTACCTACACAACATGGCGCCGTATTTCCCGTCATGCTCAGCGTGGGACGTTGCGGTGTTGTCAGATTACAGATGAAGGTTGGGCACTTGGATGGCATGCATTGCTTCATAGATGGCACTTCTATCTTGGTCAAAATAAAATCAGTCTCATTATATAATTGTCGGACTGTGTAATTTAACTTTACAGACTTTCTTTTCCCCACAGTTGCCCAAACAGCTCTAACCAATAGATCTGTGTAACTGAGAAATCGTGATTTTACTGTGCGGTACGAAATTTAAATATGATTTAGATAAATTTCAGTCGTTGAATAGTTACTTACAGCACAGTGGCTGGTACATTCAGTACTCTGCAGTTTGTGTCTGAAGCTTTATTTACGTGTTTCGTATAGTTCCTGCAACAAACAGTGACTTTATCCACATACAGCAGTAAGTGATTGGTCCTTGTAAAGGGTACAGGGAGTGTTCACTGTACGGCAAGAACTGACTGGTCCTTGTAAAGGGTACAGGGAGTGTTCACTGTACGGCAAGAACTGATTGGTCCTTGTAAAGGGTACAGGGAGTGTTCACTGTACGGCAAGAACTGACTGGTCCTTGTAAAGGGTACAGGGAGTGTTCACTGTACGGCAAGAACTGACTGGTCCTTGTAAAGGGTACAGGGAGTGTTCACTGTACGGCAAGAACTGACTGGTCCTTGTAAAGGGTACAGGGAGTGTTCACTGTACGGCAAGAACTGACTGGTCCTTGTAAAGGGTACAGGGAGTGTTCACTGTACGGCAAGAACTGACTGGTCCTTGTAAAGGGTACAGGGAGTGTTCACTGTACGGCAAGAACTGACTGGTCCTTGTAAAGGGTACAGGGAGTGTTCACTGTGCGGCAAGAACTGACTGGTCCTTGTAAAGGGTACAGGGAGTGTTCACTGTACGGCAAGAACTGACTGGTCCTTGTAAAGGGTACAGGGAGTGTTCACTGTACGGCAAGAACTGACTGGTCCTTGTAAAGGGTACAGGGAGTGTTCACTGTGCGGCAAGAACTGACTGGTCCTTGTAAAGGGTACAGGGAGTGTTCACTGTACGGCAAGAACTGAATTTTCGTATATTATTTAAATGATCCATAATCCTGCATTTAGCAATTAGATACGATACCAAAACCAACAAATGCACATAAGTGTATGAAAGTATATTATACACACTGTATACCTCGTACGTGTTTCGGCCACTCATGTGGCCATCTTCAGGGAGCAGCACTGCAAAGGATAGATACATCGAAATGTTACAGAAGTATTAGAACGAATACACAGATATATAAATATAAATCACAAAATATAAATTATATTGTTTTTTTATAATTTAATACTTAGATCTGTGCATTCGTTCTAATACTTCTGTAATACAGGGTTATTCAAAATGATTGTCGGGATTTTAACAACTTGTCATACACAATACACTTGAGATAGGAGTATATAGTTGCACCGATGGATCAAGAAATTCTCAAAGTTTTTTTTTTTATGATGTGCGGTGTGCAGTAGTTATGCATTTCTCCGCTTGAAGCGCAGTTTACTAAGATGGCGGCGAACGGCAGTGAGAAGGTTTGGAACGAACTCGATTATCGTGTTGATGTTTGTAGAATCACAAAGGGTGCACATATAGAGCACCTGTAAGGTATGTCACAAAAACTTGGAGTGTTGTTCTATTAAATAAAAAAAATACATATACTCCTATCTGAAGTGTATTGTGTATGACAAGTTGTTAAAACCCCGACAATCATTTTGAATAACCCTGTATATCGATGTATCTATCCTTTGTAATGCACCTCCCTGAAGATGGCCACATGAGTGGCCGAAACATGTAGGAGGTAGACGGTGTGTATAATATATTTTCATACACTTATGTGCATTTGTTGGTTTTGTTATAACATCTGAATTTTTGTATATTTGTATATTTATCGACGAGGATATATGATCTTAACAAACTTATGGAAATGGACAAGATATGATGGCTGTCCTCGTCCTCTATATTTAAGTTATTGCAATACAAGATTATGAGTGATGGGCACATGATGAAGCATGCAACTATAGACTATGCTGAACATGACGAATAAATAACATTGTTTTAAAAAGGCGGTTAGTCACCGGCCTTTCACGGCGGAGGACCAAGTTCGATCCCAGGTCATTCCATATGAGAATTCTGGTGGAAAAAGTGGCATTGGGAAAGGTTTTTCTTCGAGTTTTTATTTTTGGCTTTCTCCTGTCTATTATTCCACCAATGCTGCACATTCATCTCCATCTACACGTTGCTGTTACCACAAGGATAAAGGGGCGAAGCTTGGGAAAGTTCAAAAAAGCAATGCTGTTATGGAAATAGGGGAATGTCGCATAGAAAAGTACATTCATTTCTTTCAGACTTGAAATATTGACGTCACTGACATTGTGTGCTCCTTGTAATTTAAAAAATTTAAATATAATGCAGATCAGCTGTTATTCTAAATAGCGTTCTTCCGTTCTATGCGCTACAAGCCGGAAGGTCGCGGTTTCGACTCCCGGTGGAGTCATTGGAATTTTTCATTGGCTTTCGGCCGCACTATGGCCCTGGGGTCGACTCAGCCTCTAACAGAAATGAGTACCAGGGGTATCTCCTGGGGAATAAAGGCGGCCGGTGCCAAAGGCCCAAAAAATGTCCACCTTGTTGTGCCGACTTTCTAGAACTTGTGGGAGCATCAACCTCCTGGAGACCTCGGGGACTGTCCAAGCCTGTACAGAGATTTCATTACCTTTATAAAATACCGCAGCAGGAAGGCGAATTGAAGTAAGTTCTGCTAAAATCTTACAGATCCTAAATTCCATTAAATTCTTTAATTAGTAAGTTACGGTGACTCTAACAGCAGAAGTTTCCTGCTCTCAGAGCAATGAATGCTAACACATTCTTCGTGGGTATGACGCCGTGTAGTTCAGTATTGTCGTATATCCAGCCGCGTTACGAAGAACCTGCTTTCTAAGCCTGGAAGGTGGTAGAACGTACAATTCTACCCTGAACAAAAAAGAAAGGAGGTTCTTCCGAAACGTTGGTACGTATCAGCAAAACTACATTCCTTCACGTCAGAGAAGACAGTAACCTTCGGTTGTAAATTAGTTTAAAATCGCCTTCATTATAATGAAGACTATGGCCGTGAGAATAAAATTACGAAATGACGCGCTAAACCGGTTGCAGACGTTTCCTGAATGAAACTGCGACTCGGTTATAACATAGCTCTCATAGGATAAGAGTGATTCAGTGAGTCAGGAGCCATAATACGGCTCTTGCACTCATTCATCTTCTCTCAAACAACTTGTCTAATAGCAGCAAAACATGACACACGATTCTTCCTTCGTTGCAATGGTACTGAGGTTGATAGCCGCGAAATACAACCTGTGGGTTTTGGGTGCCTTCCAAATACCAGCACGTTCATATCAAATTTCGTTCAAGTCGTCTGTTTCAGTAGTTAAAATGGGTATATATATAGGCAGCTTTGTGTAGTCACAAGTCTAAGCCTTGAATGAAGAAAGGAAAACTTGCTAATAAAATTATGCATGTCTATTGCAAACTCTTTAAAGCCCAGTAGTAACTGCTCGTATATGTACCGCCATGTTTAACATTCACAAATTCTACGTTCTGCCCACACAGTGTATTTATGTGTTTTGTGTGGATCTCAGAACAAACAGCGATTATTTCACTGTACAGCATTAACTGACTGGTTTGTATAACTGAGACGGAGTGTGTTTACTGCGCGGTACGGACTGTATTTATGTGTTTTGTGTGGATCTCAGAACAAACAGCGATTATTTCACTGTACAGCATTAACTGACTGGTTTGTATAACTGAGACGGAGTGTGTTTACTACGCGGTACGGACTGTATTTATGTGTTTTGTGTGATCTCAGAACAAACAGCGATTATTTCACTGTACAACATTAACTGACTGGTTTGTATAACTGAGACAGAGTGTGTTTACTGCGCGGTACGGACTGTATTTATGTGTTTTGTGTGGATCTCAGAACAAACACCGATTATTTCACTGTACAACATTAACTGACTGGTTTGTATAACTGAGACGGAGTGTGTTTACTGCGCGGTACGGACTGTATTTATGTGTTTTGTGTGGATCTCAGAACAAACAGCGATTATTTCACTGTACAACATTAACTGACTGGTTTTTATAACAGAGACGCAGTGTGTTTACTGCGCGGTACGAACTCAATCTTTTATATTATTCAGGTTAATCTTAGTCTATGAAGGGTTAAAAATCTTAAGTGGGATTATATTGATGTAGAAATCCATCTGACAAAACACCATAACCCTATCAATTACGTGTTGTATGGAAATGCATTGACATTAAAATGACCTCTGTATTTTGCATTTTCAATACTATTTTTATGTGCAGAAATTCCGATATTGAAATTGTTAAACGCAATAAATTTGCCTTCAGAATTGTATTTATACATAAACTTCAGTAAGTAAATCTCGTAGCAGGTGTAATTAACTGTTAAACACGTTGATTAATGTGCACAGACTGCTCTGATGTTAATTTTCCCTCACTATGTGTTTGTGTGTTTCATATTACTGTCACAGTAAGCACATATTATTTCTGTAGACCGCATTAACTGGTTAGTTTTTGTCATGCAGCCGCTGTATGTTGTATATAACTTAAGAACTTAAGTTCCAAAAAATAGTTAGGATAACTTTAATCTTCAAAGACTGGAAGATAATTGGAACAGTGTTTGATCTTTAATTGTAGATTACACATAGTCTAAAATGTGTTCTAACATAACAATTATAACATAAAATATAATTTTTATTAAATTACGTCTCCCATCCTATATGAAGGACTGTATATTGAGGGTGGATGACTGCTGGGATCTATAGGAAACATTTCAAAGAAATGTAAATAAAGTAACAGGAGAAGGGAGAACATTACACGATTAGGAACTTTATAACATGTTCTATTCAACAAATACGTTGTCATCAGTGTCATAAAATAAAGAATTCTTACATGAAGTATAATATATGCTTAAGGTGGAGGCAGCAGGCTTGTCCGAAACGTCGATAATTATCTACAATACCACACGGTGTCGCATTACAGGAGGCGACAATGTAAACTAAAATATTTTCTGTTAACAATAATTTTTATGAAAGAAACTTGTTTAAAATAATTAACATAATTTCTTAATTCCTATCACCAAGCTACTTCGTATGCTCACAGGATGTTCCCTGTTATAACACTCCGTTTCGTGCGTTATCTGCTGCCTTTAATGACGAGTTGAACCCCTGACCCTTAAAAGTTAAATCGACTTGCATATGCAGTTAAGTTTGAAGTGACTACAAATAGGATCGCAAACTGATCCTGCCTGTTACGTAGATAAGGCATGTGTAAGCGTGTGAGGGCGAGTTACATAGAGGAAGAAGCTATGTCACATGCGAAATGCTGCTAATACACTGGAGCTAAGAGAATGTTGGGGTTAATTTCATAAGCTTCCTTATCACCGAATTTAATGCTCGCCCTTGATGTTAAGTTACACATCTTTACTTTTGCGTAACACGCATTAAGGGGATAAGGAGGGCAAACCAAGGACCGAAGGTTGATTGTGGCCCGACATGACTGTTAGAATTATATGGCATAATGTATTTAAAGTTATATCACGACGCCTCAGAAACTCAAGAATGTAGAACTAACTAACTAACTCCATGGAGAAGAGTCCTTCTTGAGAAGCTAACAGGTCCTCAGCTAGTCAAGAAATTCCCCGCGTTTTATGGAACACGAAGGTTCATTACCGCACTCACAAGAGCCCGCCACCTGTACTCAAGAATGTAGTGTCGAATAAATGTATGCTAATGACTGACGAATGGGAAAGGATGTCAATGAAAGTACGCAGTTCTTACCAAATTTAAGGTACTAACCCAAAACTTGTCTGGAGTTACTGGGGCATAACAAGAAAAACTGTCTGGATAAACGGTGCCCCTGCCAGGCCCCCCTCTCTCTCTCTCTCATGAATCCAAAGTGCTACCGGCTGAGCCATCGTGCCTATTGCAGAATTACATAGTGCCCATACGTAAAGCCTTCAGCGGACGTTTCGTATACCGGCTGAGCCATCGTGCCTAATGCAGAATTACATAGTGCCCATACGTAAAGCCTTCAGCAGACGTTTCGTATACCGGCAGTCCTGTCTTCTTCAGTCCTTGCGGTCTATTGTAATTCAGGATTAACTTGGAAGATTCACTTCTCTGATGTGACGTCGTGTCATAGGATACGTAGTTCCCGACGTTTCGAAGGCCCGCTTTACCCTGTAGTTTAAGACAATAGGATCCTTCGAAACGTCTGCAAATACACACCCAGTGACATGATTTAACATCCCCGAAGAATTAAATCGTCAGCAATACGGCTGCGAGAAACTCAATCTCCTCATAATTTATTTCGGGAACCGTAAATCCTGTGGGCTAATTGTAGGGCTTCTTGGACTAGTGATCGGCCCGTCGCAAGGTCTTGACTCTCGAGAACAGCTATGACCTTGGCAGTGGCGGCGCAGGGTGAAGTTAAGACTCTTAGACGTATATGACCAGTAACTGATGCATTTCTGTTAGAAATTCAATGGGCTGAAATGCAGTTGTGTCTTGTACTTGCGACTTAATACTGCTATTTTTTGTTGGGTTTTATCTGGTTAGAAATGTGTGTAAGTATTTTTAGGTTTCTTATATACTTAACACAACGACAAATGGTGACCAGTGGAAAGTGATGTATGCTGTGACAGAGACTTACGTTTTTGACACGAACTATATATTTTTGCCGCAAGCTTAGCGTGAAGATGGGGGAGGATAACCACGATGTCAAGGTCAAAAATATTCTCATCATTCAATGACATTACCTACACGGAACAATATATCACACCTTCACCTCCCAAGTGGAGTTCCAAAACACTACTCCAGTGTTTGAGCGACAGAAGATAGCTTATGCATTATACGACGCACGTTAACGGACAGTCTTAAATTAATTTTAGTGATGTGAACGGTAGTTTACTGTAGCCAGTGTTGCTCGCGTTATAATGGGGAGATCTGATGAAACCATACCTCTCTATTATGGACTCAACTGTGCTGAAAATCCGTAATGTTTTGCGCTTAAACGCAAGATAAAACACGTGCAAATAAATGCAGAGATTATTATTTGGATTTAAAGAAAAAATTCGGTATTATGTAACAGAGATAGCTCAGTCAGTATAGTGACTAGGCTGCTTCTTAACAACCAAAGAGTCAGGGTTTGGTTATTGTAGAGGCAGACACTGCAGCTTCCAGGCTGGCTCTGGGGTCAACCCAAGCTTCTATGAAGTGTGTACCGGGCTCCCTTTTTTTTTTTGATAAAGCGGCCGTGGCGTGAGGCTGATCACTTCCTTGTAATGCGCTAAGATATACCGCCACGTCCAAATACATTTTCATGGAGTGGTGCTTAATCAAGCACAAGCATGCTTTTCCGTGTACTTTATACAGTAAAAAAAGCAACCCCATTACAGGCCTGGACAGACCCTTAGGGTTCCAGGAGGCTGAGGCTCCCAGATTTCTAGACAATCGGCACATGAAGGTGGTAAGGTTATCAGCCCTACGCACCGGCCGCCTTTACCCCCCAGGAAAGATTCCTGGTACTCATTTCTGTTAGAGGCTGAGTCGACCCCAGGGCCATAGTGCGACCGAAACGGTTATGTCAAGAAAATTCCAGTGACACCGTCGGGAATCGAACGCGCGACGTTCCGGTTTGTAGCGCAGTGCCTCAACCAACTGCGCCACCGCCACTTTATACAGTGCCGGTTGCATAATTCATAGTGCCCATAAGGCAAAAGTAAAGGGAATCTGAGATTTTCCCTGGAATGTGGAAATGGTCAGAACCATTCTAATGAAAGTTATGTGACTGGGTGAAATTTCGAAACAAATTTTGCTCATGGCTCTGACCGCAACTCAAACCATCTACAACGATTTTATAAAATTATAGTAATAGGTCGAGTCTATTTCCTATTTTTCGTGCCTGTCATGATGAATTTCAGTTCATAATTATGACTTTCTTGCTTCACAGTTGTGGGACGATGTGAAGACGGGGAAGGGATGATGAGTGAGGGGGGTGTTGTGCAGACAGGAGGGGGCGCGGGCGTATGGCAGAGGGAGCCAGTGTAATTTCCCGTAGGGGGTACTCAGTAATGGTTGAACAATCTTCCTGTGGGGAATTTGAACTTCTTAGGACGGTAAACAGAATAATAATACAGTGGACCCTCGAACTTCGAACGGTTTGATGTTCGAACAACTTGAAACTCGAACAAAAAATTCGAGGAAAATCCGAGTTTGAAACTCGAACAAAAACTCGAAATTCGAACAAAGAATCACGTGGTCGTCACGTGGTCGCCTTCTCTCTCTGCTTGGTCCAGATCAAAGAAGGGTAATTCACCTTCCAGTGAACAGTAATATCCCCCCTACTATTATTATTGATTGATTATTATACAATATTTTTTATGTATGTACTATTATAAATAAAAATTTTCAATTATTGAAATTAAATATACTTGTTTTATCATTATGATCTTTTGAAATGGGCACTTAAAATGTTTTATATTGGGTAAATTTTGGGGGTCTGGAAAGGATTAATTCAATTTACATTATTTCTTATGGTGAAATTTAACTCGAAAGTCGAACAACTTGAAAGTCGAACCGTCTCCTGGAACGGATTGTGTTCGAAGTTCGAGGTTCCACTGTATTTAAATATATATTGAAGAAATGTAGTTTGAAATATGGATTGGGTTCATCTGGCACTGAATCAGTACCAGTGGCGGGCTTATATGTAGATGGTAGTGGAAATTCAGATTCCATAATTGTTTGTGTAACAGAGCAACTGTTAGCTTCTCAGGGTCTGTGGTCCATGGGTTTTGTCAATAAGGGAGGTATTTGGGGGTAGATCTTGTGGTTTATGATAGCGTGCTGCCTAATGGACGCCGTTACAAGGACGATAACTTGGATTCAAAACTTGCTGTTTATTTGGTACTTTGATTTAATAATGACTGGTTGGTTAGAGGTTTTAACGTCGCTTCATCAACTCTATAGGTTATTTTAGCTTCAAGCATGATGACAGATGAAAGGTGAGGGAGAAGAATCGGTCAACGTCTATTCTAGAGCACTGTTATATATTAGCCTGTATGGGCTAATGGAAGGCTCTTTACATTTATGATGGAACGATGACCGTAGGTCTGTCCTGCACGCAATTGACTATGCGTGTCTAACGCAGAGCATAGAATCACCTTCCGGCTACGTACTGCTTTCTTAACCAAAATATGCCACCACAAAGTATGCCTAAATTAGACATCTCTTTGCTTTATAGTTAGTTACTTCCTGTCGCTCCTTGCGGAGCATAGGGCCTCCTTTCAGAGGTTTCTTGGTCTGGAAGTGTGCATTCTGTAGTGAGTGACCAGCCCACTGACTGCACAAGTTCTACTCATCCTGATATGACTGCCAGAGCCATCTAGCAGCTAATCAGGAGACTTGGGTGAGAAATGGCCGCTGAATTTTGCTTACGTAAGGTTCTTTTACATGCCGTAAATCTACGACATGGGACCGACGGCTTTACTTCCCCTCCGAAGGAAGTTGTGCTACGGATTTTATCACCCTTAAAAATCCATCCACCTCGACCGGGATTGAACCCGCGAACCTTGGGTCCAGTGGCGAGCACGCTAACCACTAGTCCACCGAGGACGACTTTGCTTTATTAACTTATATCAAATGTAAAGGTGGCCTTGTCCCTGTAAACGCCAAGAAGGAAAATAGAAGAGTGGAGGTGTAGCTCCATCCATTCTTAACCTCGACACTAGATGAGTGTAAGCGGTCAGCTTCACACCCCGGCCGCTTACATCCTGGGTAAGAGCCTCCGGTACGCATTGATTTTGAGAACGGGTGGAGTCTAGGGATCTTGACGCTTTTAGGGACGAAAAAAATCTCTTTACCCCTGCTGGGAATCGAACCAATATTTATCTGACGTCCATCGCGAAGCCTAGCCGTGCCGACTTCAAGCTAAGAAAGTTGTGACTAATTTTGGAAAATGTCCGGGCGGGGGGGGGGGGGGGGGGGGGGGGGGGGAGGGGGTATGTGATTTGGGATACCGTGATCTGTATTGACTGCTCTGTGGGCTGGCAGGTCCGGGGTTAGATTCCCGCCCGGGGAATAAGTATTTTTTTTTGTTCGATAGGTACCGGTGGCTCTTTTCCCATAGTTACCTTATCACTCATTTCCACCAGTGCCGAGATTAAGCATGAGCGGAGCTCTACCGCTACTCTCCCAGTACGCCTTCATTTCGTGCACAGGTACAAGATTTCATTAGCTTTACCGGAACGGTTAAGTTAATTAAAATAACAAAACGTGATTTTGTTAGCAGATGTGATTCTAGTGAGACTTCGTTCATATTCCGCTATAACGCCTGTTCATTGTACTGTAAGAGGGCCTAACTGAAATGTCATTACGCAAGAGATAAGGATTACGGTTAAGCCTTAAATACAGGGCATACACAAAAGAATGGTGCGGTATCAATAGTGAATTCTTTTGAAACCGCACCATTCTTTTGTGTATGCCCTGTATAGTTCGAGTGGGTCGATGTTTGCTTTTCACAGCATCTTGGATATATGAACCTTAACAACTGTAGTAATAATTTTTTTTCTATGGCTCGACAGCCTTATATAAGCCTGGGCCTCCTCGTTTCGTCGAGGTTTCATGGTCACACACATTTGAGACACACCACACTCGGTATGACTCCTCTGGAAGAGTGATCAGCCCGTCGCAGAGACCTCTACCTGACAACACACAACACTCACAACAGACAGACATCCATGCCCCCGGTGGGATTCGAACCCACGATCCTAGTAAGCGAGCGGCCGAAGATCCACGCCTTAGACCGCACGGCCACTGGGATCGGCGTAATAATAATAATAATAATAATAATAATAATAATAATAATAATAATAATATTGGAGATAACATTATATGTAACATAAATTGTAACTATACAGGGCATACACAAAATAATGGTGCGGTTTCAATAGTATTCACTATTGAAACCGCACCATTCTTTTGTGTATACCCTGTATAATAGCTGCAACACTATATACCCTAGAAACATGGTTTGTTTCAGGTATATAATTGTAAATACCCTTCATAAAGGCGATAACAAATAATTCAATTCAATTCAATAGGTATTTATTAACGTGCAGGATTAACAGAACAATAGCCTTTTATAAAGCCAGCACAAAGACACAAATAAAACACAAAAAAAACAGTACAAATACACAAAAGCAAAACACTTAATAGACAAAACAAGAACAATATTGCACGAAAAAAAAAGCAATATAAAAGTAATGGGGCAAAACCCCCTATACTCTGAAATAATACAGATAAATTTATATAAAAATGTCACAGATTAGAGCAGAATCTGTTTTAGTGAAGTAATGAGTTTGCTAAAGATGCCGACGTCTGTGCTCATACGGTTAGCAGCCGAAACACGTGTAGCAGACGGGAAGTTCTTAGTAGTAATAATAATAACTTTTAAAAGCAATATAACATATGTAGTCTTATAAGATTCCCCACATTTTATGTAACTCGACGTTTCATTGCCTTGTTTCAAACAGCCGGTCCCTCAAACAGCCGGTCCCTCAAACAGCCGGTCCCTCAAACAGCCGGTCCCTGTCTATTTCTAGAGCCAAATTAATCCAGTCCACAAATTCACATCTTACTTCTTTAAGATTTACTTAATTTTTTATCTTCCCATCTACGTCCAGGTCTCTCAGGTGGTCTTTTCCCTTCAGACGTTCCCACCAAAACTCTGTGAGATGTTAATTTCTCTTCATTCCTATTAGGTTCACTGCAACAAGTCACTTCATTTAGTGCTAACGTCGGCGTAAGTCAAAATGGACAGAATTTGAAGTTAAGTCATACCGGACACTACATATATAAAGACGTGATTAAGAAATGCGTTTTTGGTGTGGCCTGTACACAGCAATTGCCACGTTGCTTTCACATGTTATAATAGAGTTACCAGTGGTGCCAACCATTTAGAGAAGTCAGTATTGGTTTGGGAAACTTACACTTATTTTAATGATTTTTTCAAGGATATAATGTATTCACCTGATATATTCACTTGATTTACTGACAGGTAAGACTGTGTCTTCACAGTTTGTTCAATGCCGGTTGGGATTTTAACAGGAAATTTGGAAATACAAGAAGCGCAATAAATTTTTACCATTTACAATTTCAAAGGATTTGAATTTATTCTTGCCTGATTTGATATTCTCAGAGCGGCGTTGTTGAAGAGCCAAATCTTCTGAGATGTTACGCTGTGTCGACTGGTAAACTTACGGGTGTTCCGAAGGATCTTAATGCCTCCTTCTTCAGGATCAAGCAGTACAGTCATTTTAGACTGTTTGACCCTGAAGAAGGAAGCATTACGATCATTCGAAGAGCCTGTCATAGTTTACCAATGAACATATCGTAACATTTCAAAAGACTTGGATTTGACCATTCAGCAGTTTACTCTCCCTCGTACAGTTTATTGACTTTATTATTTTCCCCATGGTTACTCTGAAACGTCGGTAACAACGTGTCAAATTACACGATGACATGACAGAGAATATCGTAACATAAATCTTCACTATCGTGGGAACTTGCAGTGTTATGCCATCGAAGTGTTCCTGAATGAGATACACGCGCAAATATACTCGTGGTGTGCCCCTTAAGGCCTGTCTGCACAGAGGTGAGATGGTCACCCCTGAGGAGGGCTAGGTGGTCTAGACGATGTGCGCCATCTTAGGCTAATAACTGTTCCCTTAAATCATTCCTTAAATTAGTAGTTCAGGAATACAAGCGGTGTTAATACAAAAATCGAGAGTTTGCCCTAGGCTGTAACCCGCTTTGTGCATACAGTTGCCTGTAGCTACCGGATTCCTTTTTACAAAACGATCTCTTTCCGACCCAAATTTTGGGGGTGTTTTCCGACTACATGCCAGAGGGGCACGTGGAGAGGCGGGTCGCGTCAGGCCGGCACCACGCGGGGTTAAGTAATTCCACCTAGCGGTCTTTCTTACAAACAACCGTAGAATGCTGTTCGTGTTTTCTGTCTAGGTGTTTGATTGCATACTAGGTTTTGTGTCCTAGGTAATTCTTGGATATCAGATAATTTGCTGTTGTGTCTTTACTGTATCGGGAGATGGTTTTATTTCTGCGTTGTTTTAGTCCTCTTTTGATATAACTCCACATCACTAAAATTTGCTACAAAATTACAGAGTCTGAGGCACTAAATTCCACAAATTTGTATCATCAGGAGAAAAGCATGCTAAAATAATTGTCATTAGAGTAAACAGCAAGATAAAAAGGAATTAATATTTCTTTGCAACTAAAGCAGGAATCCCTCTTCAGCGGCGGGGGTGTTTTCCTGGAAAGCACCGCGGTTTTCAAGACCAAGATATTATGTGAAATTGGGGGTTAGGGGAAATTCGAAAAATGTTACTAATTTTACTAATGTTACTAATTACTAATTTAAAAAACTCAGTGGTTTATCTTTGTAAAAATAATATAACCCTAATCTCTTACGTATGCCTACATAAATAGTGAAGTTTTCCCTGTCCCTGAAGCACCACGACATGAAAGCGTTTAGAAGAGTGGGAGTCTAGCTCCACTCATTCTTAACCTCGGCATTAAATGGGGATGAGTGGTTAGGTTTACGCCCTGGCGCTTTCTTGGTTGGGGAAGTTGTGGTTAGTAGGCTGGGTGGGACCGAAAGTGGGTCTGGAAGCTCTGAAGGAGAGAAAAACTTTTGCTGATTCCAGAAATATAGTTTAATGCTACGGTCGTCTAACCCGGAGCATATACACTACATTGACTGAGCTATCCCCGTTTCTAGCCTAAAAATTATGTTATTAAATTAAACGTGAGACTGTAAGAATTTTCTTATATAATACATATGTGACAAACCTTTGTTCCTTCAAGAGTAACAATATAGTAGTAAATAAGAATCTTCGAAAAAAGAGGAAATACAGGGTGTTTCAAAAGATGGACTCAATTTCAAACCACTATATTTCACGATGGCAACATGTTACAATTACACAAAAAAGTACAAACGGTTTAGTGAGCCATCAAGTTTTACTAACCATTTCATAAATGCTCTATGTGCCCTCCACCTGCTGCACGAACAACATCGAGACGATAGTTGAATTCATCCCAAACGCTTCTCAGAGTGTCTTCATCCACTGAAGTCACCGCCGCCGTGATTCTGTTTTTGAGGTCATCCAGATTAGTCGCTAATGGTGGCACAAAAACACGGTCTTTGACGTATCCCCACAAGAAAAAGTCGCAGGGTGTAATGTCTGGGGATCTTGGGGGCCAAGAGTGTAGCGCCAAGTCTTGGGGTCCCGTGCGACCTATCCAACGTTGAGGCAATGTGTCATTTAGAAAACGTCGAACCTGCCGGTGCCAATGTGGCGGTGCTCCGTCATTGGAAACTCTATGCCCCGCCCTTTCAAGTGGTAAGAGTTTCATTCATGGGCGGTTCGTGGTTGCAGAGTTCTAGCGATTTTAAATCGGTCCATCTTTTTGAAACGCCCTGTATTAAGCAAATTATGCCAATTAAATGGCTGGTCACAGTTTAATAAAGGCATCGAAAGACTAATGAACAATATTGCAAGTGTTGCGCTCCGTGACGAAGTATAAACAATTTACCGACTCGTTTTTTTACTTTCAGGACACCATAAATTTTTACGTTACACAGGCAAATATATCTTCATCAGTGGGCAGATTTTCACTGAATTCACACATACTCAGCAGCATTATGTGTAGATCTCTTACATCGAGTTTTACACAACGTGGGCAATAAATGTTGAAACTACGGCTATAAATTTATGTACGCCTGTACGTGAAGTATGATTTTCAATGCGACAATTTTCACGAAAATCGTACTTACTGAACACATTCTTGTGGACATCTGCTGCACCAAATTTTGGTCCAATTCGGACCAAAATTTCGGAAATACAGGTAAAATTTCATGCACGCTTTTCATTGAAGTATGGCTCCCACTCTACCAATTTTCACGAAACTCACAAACGCTCAACGTTGCTCGGTGTAGTTCTCCTATACCGAATTTCACCCAGACTTGTCGTTAAATAACAGAAGTATGGGTGGAAATTCATTTACGTCCATAAGTACAATATGACTGTGACTGAGCCAATTTTCACGAAAATCACTCGTAACTGACAACTTTTCGTAAGGAATTCCGCTATCGAATTTCACGAAAATCTGACAAATATTTAGTCCCAGATACGAGGTCACACACAGATGGACGGTTAGACGGACAGACGGACGGATCTGGTCTACCACATGTGTTCTCATAGTGTGCTGTTTAAATAAGCACAGGGACTTCACATTTTATCCTACCTGAGATTAAACGTCTGAGATTAATAAGCTTGGAATTTCGACTTTTAACTTTCAAGGGAAAACAAGTTGCTCTTTTTATGTTAATTACGAAGTACAAAGGTTCAGAGAAAAAGCCAAGCACACTCCCAGATGCCTTTAGGCGCCTGTAATGCCACGAGAGTTGGATCTTTCCAACTTCGTACATCTACAAAATGTTTTAAACTACGAATCAAGCAGACAGCAAAGGACTCAGGGAACTTACACCCTCTGGTCATCAGGGTTATATAATTAGTGTAAGCAGGATGTTGTTTGGTTGTACTTTCTTTCCGTGGAAACAAAATTTATAGCGTCGTAAGATGGCGGCAATAGAATACAGTCGAATGCATGTTTTAGTTGTAAATATAGAGTGTACCTTTCTAAAAGAAACAGCGAGACTGCTTATTTTAGCAAGCTGTTTGTGCAGTAGTTAAAGTAGGTCATGTAGTATGATGTAGATATTTAGTGTGCGTTTAAAATACGAAACAAAAATTAATTCAAATCAAGTAATGATAAATAGAAGAACAGTGTTTCCACAGTTCTAGCGTCCAGAGGGTCCATATATGGGAGAAATCGTGATGCTAATTTAATGACATTCCATTACATTGCTGCAGTTCTTGTATAATGCGAATTCTCAGATTAAAAATTACAAGAAATATGCCTAAATATTATGAAAGGCTAATTATATCTGCTACCGTATAATTGAAATATTAAAACTTGTATCTGGGATTTTTTTTACAGCCGTTAAACATTGCACGTAATCCATTAACACTGGCGAGTCCAACACGTGATCTGTGGGTCAAATTCGGCGGCCTAAACCTTGTGTGTATGAAGCCTGAAATTGTTTTTTAGCCGAAAGAAATTTACGTAATCAGCCAAAACTAATACGTATTTAACGGTACTTACTGTGGTCTGACCACCTACGAACTCTTTTAAACAGTGAACTTAACATTGTATTTACCGTGCATTTTCAATTAAGATATGTTCAATAATCACCAACTAATGCACATAAACTTTTTTCACAATAGTTTATTCTTAAAATTCCCCTATACGTATTTCGGTGGTTTAAACCACCCAGGGGAATTTTAAGAATAAACTATTGTGAATAAAGTTTATGTGCATTAGTTGGTGTTTATTGAACATATCTTTTAAACAGTTTTTGAGCTGCTTTAGTATTAATTCTAAAAATCCGTAGACGACAGGCTATATTTAACTACTGATATCAATAACAAAATTTATGCTACCCGAATAATTATGGGGTTTTGAATTTGCGATCCACCTGTGGAAGAAGTTTTAAATCTCTGAATTATAAAGGGTGTCCTACTCGTCAAACAGTGCCAATGGGTTAAATGTCCTTAAAGTGTTATAACGTATCAGAGTACGTAATTGGAGTATTTGTGTGTGGATATGGTACCGGAAGATTTCTTGCTGTGCCTAAAAGTGCCGGGGTCTGAAGCTGACACTTCTATTTAGTGGCGAGGTTACATATGAATGGATCTGTGCCATCATGTCCCTATACGCCTTCACAGCTGGCAGAACGACAACTATAACATATTCTTACAATACCCAGGTAACAGTTTATCAAATTTATTTGATTGAATTTCGATAGGCTTTCCACTAAGGACACTGTGACCCCACACGGTGACACACAACATTAAATTTAAAATTTCACACTTTATTAACCCTTTAAAGCCCAGTGGTTACTTTATGTACCACGTGTTTCAATATTAAAATATTACATGTCCTCTTAGACACAACGAATTTATCGGTGTTGTGTGGATCTCAGAACAAACAGCCATTATTTCACTGTACAGCATTAACTGACTGGTTTGTATAACTGAGACGGAGTGTGTTTACTGCGCGGTACGGACTGTATTTATGTGTTTTGTGTGGATCTCAGAACAAACAGCGATTATTTCACTGTACAACATTAACTGACTGGTTTGTATAACTGAGACGGAGTGTGTTTACTGCGCGGTACGGACTGTATTTATGTGTTTTGTGTGGATCTCAGAACAAACAGCGATTATTTCACTGTACAACATTAACTGACTGGTTTGTATAACTGAGACGGAGTGTGTTTACTGCGCGGTACGAACTGTATTTATGTGGTTTGTGTGGATCTCAGAACAAACAGCGATTATTTCACTGTACAGCATTAACTGACTGGTTTATAGGCGCGTTTGCAAAATAGAAAATAGCGACTATTAGTTTCGTCATGTCCGTCTGTCCGTCCTCATTAAACAACTCCGCTACCACCAGACGGATTTTCATGAAATTTGATATTCGAATATTTTTCGAAAATCTGTCGAGAAAATTCAAGTTTCATCAAAATCTGACAAGAATAAAGGGTACTTTGCATGAAGACCTATGACCAGTTATGATAATATCTCGCTGAATTCTTCTTACTCGTAGAATGAGAAGTGTTTCAGACAAAAGTTGTAGAGAAAATCAAAACACACATTTTGTGTCCAATTCCTTTTTCCGAAAATCGTGCCGTTTATGAGATAATGTGGAAAAATATGGTACAGCCAGACTGGCCACAGATGACAATATAATACGGCGCATGCGCTTTGCATGCTGGATAACTAAGGCTACACACACTCAGAATATGTAATACTTATTGCTTTTCTACGGCAACAATGGTTACGCGAACGCGCCTCAATGTTACGTTATACGTACATTGCCTGTCTTGTTATAACCTAGACGCAGTGTGTTTACTGAACGGTACGAAATTAATCTTTAAATATAACTTACTTTAAACTTAGTCTTTAAATCGTTAATGAAAGACGTCTAAACTTCAGAGCTGTGATGTTATGCCTACAAATAAGATACTGTGTAGAGTGATTGCTACGTTGAATCTCCCCAAATCTAAGGCAGTTTTATCTTCATTTTGAACAGACGATGTCTGGGTCATCAGATGACGTGCTGATGATTAATTACGTGAAGATGACTTGACGCTATACTCTACACACCGCAGGCTGCGTACCGCGTACCGAGCTTGCTGCAGGCTGGTCACACTGAAAGGAGAAGTGAGTAACTGTTGAGTCTGCTTCACGATTTGCGATGAAGAATAGGCTCGCCTGAGGGAAGCTTTTATGTGGGCTACTACTAAGTCTTCGTTTCTCGAATTTTACCTGAACGAATATCACAGTTAATTTAAAATTCTGTTTATATCGTGTTGTTGTTGTCGATCCCAGCGGCCGCGCGGTCTAATGCGTGGGTCTACGACCGCTCGCTTGCTGGGATTACGGGTTCGAATCCCGCCGGGGGCATGGATGCCTGTCTCTTGTGAGTGTTGTGTGTTGTCAGGTAGAGGTCTCTGCGACGGGCTGGTCACTCGTCTAGAGCAGTGGTATTCAACCTGGGGTAAGCGTACACCTGGGGGTACGCGAAGACATCTTAGGGGGTACGTAAAATAAAAAAAGAAATAAATATATTATTTCATGATAAACACTGAATAATCAGGGCCAGATTTAGGGTTAGCCACAAGAGACCCGGACGTAAGGGCATGAGATTTGGGAGCGCCATTTTCTCTCTCTCTCTCTCTCTCCTTTATGCGATTCTTATCTGGGCGGCTAGTTTCATTTTATTCCACATAGTGCATATAATTTTGCTTTGCTAAAATACCTTTGTTCCTTTATTAATTTTTATATGATAGACAATAATTTATTTGTTATTTAATAGCTTGATTCTCCATTTTCTCATTTAAAACTTATTATTTAATTCATTATTTTGGATGTAATTTATTTAACTTATTTTAGATGTAGATTATAGACTATGTATAACTTGAATTATGCACCAACAACTTTGGGGGTACAATGTTGAAGATAAATTATATGTGGGGGTACGCGAACAAAAAAGGTTGAATACCGATGGTCTAGAGGAGACCTACGAGTGTGGTGTGTCTGAGTGTGATCGTGAAGCCTCGATACTGAGGAAGCCCTGGCCCACTAGGGGCTGTTACGTCATTGGAATAAAAATCCTGTTTTACTTGGTTATAAATAGCCTATTGTGTAATCTGCTAGGCTCGGACAGACGTTTAGGACAGGCCTACACTTTCCATTACGAGGCTACAAATAGAAGAACCCTGAACATGGAAGCTGTAGTTTTCGCCGAAACATTGACAGCTACCTACTACTGGACTACACTGTATCATATTGACACCGAAACTGGGAACATGCATAAAGTTTTTCGTCGTTTTCTTCAGTTCTTGCAGGAAAATACTGTAATACTTTTTATGTGTCTGTTGGTACCCTATCACTGACACGTCGTTTCCAAACCGATCATGGTAATTGACTATGTACAGCCTACATTACTGACAGTGCAATTAAACAAGACAATTGAAATAAATTTAAATACAATATGTAAAAGTCCCAGAAGATCACAATATACAACTTTCGACGAAACTCAAATCCTGTATTAAAAAAATTTTGTTTTTCGAGAATTCTGAAGTTTCCATAATTTTCTAAGGGTGCGTGTACTTTCAGAAGGATTCAATATGGTGTCACAGCAAGTATCGATGTGTGTGTGCATTGTTTTCAGAACTGCAAGACTGCAGTCTGTCAGAAGACAATGGACACGACACGACCTACTCATCTTGCATACAGATTCTCATATACGTATAGCGGGGAGAATGAGTTGTTTTCAGGTTTCGAAAGCAGATACATGGAATGCCGTTAGGTAGAGTAACAGGATAGAAACAGACTGAAAGATGAAGCTAAACAAGTTGCGTGTGTCTGCGTTTTGTTTAATGACGCTGTCAACCTGTAAGATTATCTTTCTCCCCATGGCGCAACAGCCCCTAGTGGGCCAGGGCCTCCTCATTATCTAAGCTTCACGATCACACTTCAGACACACCACATTCGGTAGGACTCCTCTGGACGAGTGATCAGCCCGACGCAGAGACTACCTGATAACACCCAACACTCACAAGGTATTCGAACCCGCAATCCCAGCAAGCGAGAGGCTACAGACCCACGCCTTAGACCGCGCGGCCACTGGGATCGGCCAATGGTAAGATTATACGAGGGATATTCAATAAGTAAGTTTTCGTAGGTCATAAAAATTAAACAAGAGGCCATAACAACGCTAAATATAGCTCATTATATAGTATATATATATCTGAATTATAATTAGTGTTCAACATAATCACTGACACAATGTTGCAACAATTAGGAGGTCGCCGAATCTGCAATATGTGGAAGTAGAAACAGCTGTTCGTGAATGGTTGCGAAAACAAGAACCCAATTTCTAACGCGATGGAAATATGTATCAGTACGCTTGGGAATTGTGCTGAAAAATTATACTGATGTGGATTAAGTAAGCTACATTTACTATTGTAATGACTTACTATTTAGTGTTATAACCTAGGAAAACTCGCTTATTATCTTATTTCGTGTAGAGTCGGTGATATATGAGATTGTTACAGTGATATCAAGGTTAGGTAGAGCGGTTTGCGACACCGTGTAGCGTGGTACTAACGTTTAGGGCATGAGTCTCCCACCCACGGCCCGCCAGTTTGTATTATACGGCCTGCGGTCACATTTGTAAATTAAGTATATGCTATCAAAATTACACAGTCATTTAGGCTGTTACGTGTATTACTTACTCTATCTTTCCACGTGCTGCCCACGAACCAGCCCATAAAATTATTGGACGCCCGTGGTTTCGAAGACAACTACTGCCTCCGTTTCTACGGAAGAATCAATCTTCTACCCGGAATATTAAAGAAGAAGTTTACTTCGAAACGTCGCCACACATTTACCAAAATACACACCTCACGTCTCAGAATACCGTAGTTTTGGTCCCTGTAAGCAATTATAGATGCGGTATGAACGACATTCTTTCCTGTATTACTAGTAAAACGCGGGCCACGATAGCTCAGTCGGTATAGCGACTCGCTACGGGCTGGGAGGTCCGGGGATCGAATCCTGGTGGGAGTGAGATTTTCCGCACTCGTCCAGACCGTCCCTGGGGCCCGCCCCGCCTACTATACAATGGTTACCGGGTAATTTCCGGGCTAAAGCGGACGAGGCGTGGAGTTGACCACCCACCATCATCTAGCGCCGAGGTTAAATAAAGAGTAGAGCTATACCTCTACTCCTTCTCTGGGCTTTCATGGCAGGTTATAGGGTGAACTTTACCATTACTAGCGGAAAAGTTTGTTTTAAATGTAGCGGGACTTCGTATCTTGTTCGTCGCCGCATTCTTCCTTTATCTTTTCCCACCCTTACTCCGTTAAAACAGTTAACAGTTTTACCAAAGACCCTGAAGATGGGAGAAACAAGTGTTCCCGAAACGTTGGTTATACACCAAAAATTGACGCCGGGCTACAACCCAAAAACCTTTAAGCAACATTACGGCCACGGCGGAAGCCTTCAATTACATAGTTAATTAACTTACACCGTTACCCTTCAGATGGCATTATAGCACACATAGAGCTGCCATCTGTGTAAGTACGTAAGAACTACACGTCTGTAGAAACGGCAACACAAACAAATAGTCGACCATGCAGTGTTCAGAAGAAATGTAGTCCTTGTAAGGCCTGTGTGTGTGTGGACGTGGTTTTGCTGTTAGGTTCTGTGGACAAAATAATCTGGGAAGCAGAGCCGTGGGCGAATCCTAATTTCAGATGAAATAACGACGTGACGTCTGTCTGATGGCTGTCTGGCGCGCAGAGTGGATAGAATTCGGCATCGTGTGCTTGTGACGCGCGAGTCCACGCATGCGCAGAGTTCAGGTAGCAACTGGGTCATGTCTCTTTGACGTCAGGGCAGCGTCACACACAGCTCAGGTCGGGTTAGGTAAGGAAGATACATCCAAGGTCACCACCGAGAGCACCACCACCCGTTACCGGAGCAACTTTTGGCACACGCCAGCGTTTGTTGCCATGGGAGACGCAGCCTCGGTGTTGACGCGTGCCCCAAGTTCAAGGGGATGTTCTGGTGAATGTACCCTGACACGTGAAATGTTCTTGCTGCAAGAGGCAAACACACGTGAACGTCACCAGCCAGGACGTCGTGTTGGAGGCAATAAGACATGCCGTGACACTGTGCTCAGACAAGCTTTCTTGAAAAACAGCGCGTGCCATTAATGCCTTTGTGCTGAAGCGCTTTCAAAAGACGAATAAACAGATTTAATGAAACTTTACAGACGTTCCGAACTCTAAAGAGATAGCCCATACCCTAAAATAAAATTACGTATGTACCACTAAAATTAAACTTTAAGCTTTCTTTTTGTGTCATTAACCCTCCAACTGTTGCTCAGGACAGTGTTTTAAGCGTATAATACATTCACAGCCGGCCGGGATAGCTCAGTCAGTATAGAGAATCGCTACGGATCGGACGGTCCGGGGATCGAATCCCGGTGGGGGCGAGATTTTCCGCACTCGTCCAGACCGGCATGGATGTCTGTCTCTTGTGAGTGTTGTGTGTTGTCAGGTAGAGGTCTCTGCGACGGGCTGATCACTTGTCCAGAGGAGTCCTACCGAGTGTGGTGTGTCTAAAGTGTGATCGTGAAGCCTCGAAATATGAGGCGGCCTAGGCCCCCAAGGGGCTGTCAAGCCATTGGAAAAAGAAAATACTGTATAATCAATCTATTACACGGAACGTGGATTATGTTAAATCATATCGAGTTTGTTGCTTGTAAACTGACAGTTACTGAGACATCTGACCTCGGAATAAATGGATGAAAAATACAAATATGTAATTAATAAATAATTTTGTTCTGTTTACGGTTTATCGAAGTCTCAGCAACTCAGTTTAGATAGTATGATAACTGAATTGGAGAGAATTTAGACGGAAATTTTCATAGCCTGTTTGAGATAATGCCTAGGAATATGCCTGGGAGAGAATGAAAAAAGCCATATAAAAACTCAGTTGATGTCGTCATTCCCTGGGCCGAAATATGAATCTCGGACCTCCCGAATAAAAAATAGTGTTTCACACTCAACCACGCGCGTCTCTGGAATCTTTACAGGTAAAACCTCCCTAGTTAGTTCTCCCTAGAACAGGCCACGAAGGCCCAGAGGGGGAGTAGAGGTATAGCTCTACTCTTTCTTTAACCTCGGCGCTAGATGGGGGTGGGTGGTTAACTGTAAAACCTCCCTATCTTGTTACAAAATCCGTTCTGAAAAGATATCGTGCCACGAGTTTCCGTATAAACGTTCCTGCCATCTATACGGCAGTGCGGAAACACTGTTACATTCACTGTTATACTCACGCTCGGCAGGTGGCAGCACATGCTTGGAAATAGTATTGTCGTAAAAAAGTGTTCCAATAGAAAAGAACAGCTGAATATTATTCCGCTTAACTTTTCGAAGGCTCAAATCTATGTAAATGTGTAAAAATTCTGCCCTACAGGAAACATGCTGAGTCTCCATTACAAAGTCAAATTGGGAAATACGGAAAACAGACCCCGGTTTTTGCGTTAATGGTAGGAAACTCACAACTCTGCTTGTCAGACAAAACGCAGAGCTCTGTAACGTTAAAGGTCACGCACATGTAGTCACTACTGAAATTTGCAAATTATTCCGATTATTTCAAAGCGCTCGTAGCTTGTGCTGCCACCTGCCACAGACTCTGCAACTACTTGCTTGCGTGCTGGTTGCAAGTGGCTGAATTCAGTGTAAAAGATTTGCACATTTACGAAGGTTTTTAACAGTCTCCTAACCAATTATGTACTTGTAGGTCCCGTTTTACGACGGTCCATTTTACGACTTTTCACATTAACGACTGTTTCAAAATATTACCATAAATATTAGTACATACTTGGAAAAATTTTAGGAATTTTGGAACCTATTTCATTCAATTACATTATATTTTGGTCTCGTTTTACGACTTTTCATTTTACGACCCTGTTTTGCTGGAACCTAACCCTGTCGTAAAACGGGTCCTATTTTGGTCTCGTTTTACGAATTTTTATTTTACGACCCTGTTTTGCTGGAACCTAACCCTGTCGTAAAACGGGTCCTATTTTGGTCTCGTTTTACGAATTTTTATTTTACGACCCTGTTTTGCTGGAACCTAACCCTGTCGTAAAACGGGTCCTATTTTGGTCTCGTTTTACGAATTTTTATTTTACGACCCTGTTTTGCTGGAACCTAACCCTGTCGTCAAACGGGTCTTACCTGTATTGTAATCCTCGCCAACTATTGTTCTGGTAATAAAATCAAAGAAGATGAAATGGGTAGGGCATGTAGCATGTGTAAGGGAGAAGTGAAATTCATGTGACGTTGTGGTGAAGAAACCTGACCGAAAAAGACCAGCTGGAAGGGCTAAGTGTAGAGGGGGAGGATAATATTAAAATAAATATCGAATGATTAAATTAGAGGTAAAATGTTAATAGGTAGAACTAGAAGGAAAGGAGAGTTGCGAATTATCCAGTATAAATTGTAGATTTTAGGAAATTTTATATAATTAAAATAATGAAACTAGTTAGTTACTTCCTGTCGCTCCTTGCGGAGCATATGGCCTCGTTTCAGAGGTTTCTTGGTCTGGAAGTGTGCATTCTGTAGCGGGTGACCAGTCCACTGACTGCACAAGTTCTATTCATCTTGATATGACTGCCAGAGCCATCTAGCAGTCAATCAGGAGACTTGGGTGAGAAATGACCGCTGAATTTTGCTTACGAAACATCTCAATTCATGCCCGTAAGGCTTTACTTCCCCTCCGAAGGAGGTTGTGCTACAGATTTTTATCACTCGGCCGGGATCGAACCCGCGAACCTTGGGTCCAGTGGCGAGCACGCTAACCACTAGTCCACCGAGGTCGACAATGAAACTAGACAGTCAATAAAATATTTGTGAGGTCCAAACTTAGGAAATTCTGGCAGTGTTATGCTACAATGTATCTGGCAGTTATTTAGTTTATGTTAATTTTAAATTCAGACATAAATTTCTCAATTTATGTCTGAATTTCTCTTTATAAAATTGAGGCGGTTTTAAGGCCCTGAGACTTACACATATCATACTTTATACCATTAACTTGCTAGCCTCTATGTGTTGAGGGGAGAGCGTGTTTAAGGTGCGTCATTGTTGATGGTTATTTGCGTCTTTATAAAATTCAAGTTGGGAAAGCCATTACTTAACCTGGGTTAACATGAGATAAAACTGTGCGATTGTCTGGCCGTAAGTGGGACTTGGAGCTTGTAAATGTTAGGTTGATAAAAGTCATTACTTTTGCAGTTATAAAATGTTGTGAGAGGTAAGTTCGTCATGTTTGTGTATTTTGTACTTATCATATACTGTTCTCAGGGTCGGCATGAATGAGAAATTTTATTGGGAGTTTCTTGTAGAAGTCGTGTAAAGGTAAAGTTCACCCTAGAACAGGCCATGAAAGCCCAGAAGGGGAGTAGAGGTATAGCTCTACACTTTCTTTAACCTCGGCGCAAGATGGGGGTGGGTGGTCAACGCCACGCCCCGGCCGCTTTACCCCCGGGAATAACCACGTACCCATTGTACAGGAGGCTGGGTTATAGGGACATAATGCCATTCCCTGACATCCTGTTCGTTTGAGGCCCATTTTAACATACGGTCATTATTTTATCTGACAACTATCGGTTGCCATTTCCTGTCGGCTCGTTTATCGTATTTAGCCCACTCATCCCACCGCCCACACGCGCGGTAGAGCATTTGCGGGAAGTCACAGATGGTAGTTTTCGAGACTTAACAGAAAACACCCAAAGATGTTCATGGCTTCTAATCCGTATTTTTTAGGCTCTGGGGCCCACCCAACCGCCAGTTCTTTGGGTACCACTCTCTTCATCTAGTACCGAGGTTAAGAATGAGTAGAGCTATACCTCCAATTCCCTTATATGCCTTCATGGCGTGTCTGGACTAATTTACCTTTACTTCACTTTACCCCGTTAAAGTGACGTGCAGTAATTGCGGTAGAGTTTTGGGATGCAGCTGGCTTCCTCATTCCTGACGTTTCTGTTTTATAAATTACAAGACCCGTGCCTATAATTTAATTTCGTCTTTATTTATGGTTTACTCAACGCAGCTCCTGTAACTCAGACAGCACCGTCAAACAATAGGGTGATCAAGGAATGATAAATTAGAAAATTTATGGAAGGACGCGACTGCTACTTCATTTGAGATACTGTGCCGAATTTGCCTGGAAGAACTGAGGAAGACCATCCAATCCTCCACTCGGCAGCAAAGTAAGTTTGCGATTTCAAAATTTGCTTCTTCAAAATTTTTGCTACTCTGTGACATTCACATGAAATCGAAAGTATCCCGGGCGAAGAGCGGGTTTAAAAGGCGCACGAAAAGTGTTACACTGTTTTTGGTGTTAATACGGACATCACAAGTATTACACTGTTTTTGGTGTTAATATGGACATCACAAGTGTTACACTGTTTTTGGTGTTAATATGGACATCACAAGTATTATACTGTTTTTGGTGTTAATATGGACATCACAAGTGTTACACTGTTTTTGGTGTTAATATGGACATCACAAGTGTTACACTGTTTTGGTGTTAATACGGACATCACAATTGTTACACTGTTTTGGTGTTAATACGGACATCACAAGTGTTACACTGTTTTTGGTGTTAATATGGACATCACAAGTGTTACACTGTTTTGGTGTTAATACGGACATCACAATTGTTACACTGTTTTTGGTGTTAATATGGACATCACAAGTGTTACACTGTTTTGGTGTTAATACGGACATCACAATTGTTACACTGTTTTTGGTGTTAATACGGACATCACAAGTGTTACACTGTTTTGGTGTTAATACGGACATCACAATTGTTACACTGTTTTTGGTGTTAATACGGACATCACAAGTGTTACACTGTTTTTGGTGTTAATATGGACATCACAAGTATTACACTGTTTTTGGTGTTAATATGGACATCACAAGTGTTACACTGTTTTGGTGTTAGTACGGACATCACAATTGTTACACTTTTTTGGTGTTAATACGGACATCACAAGTGTTACACTGTTTTTGGTGTTAATATGGACATCACAAGTGTTACACTGTTTTGGTGTTAATACGGACATCACAATTGTTACACTGTTTTTGGTGTTAATATGGACATCACAAGTGTTACACTGTTTTGGTGTTAATACGGACATCACAATTGTTACACTGTTTTTGGTGTTAATACGGACATCACAAGTGTTACACTGTTTTGGTGTTAATACGGACATCACAAGTGTTACACTGTTTTTGGTGTTAATATGGACATCACAAGTGTTACACTGTTTTGGTGTTAATACGGACATCACAATTGTTACACTGTTTTGGTGTTAATACGGACATCACAAATGTTACACTGTTTTTGGTGTTAATATGGACATCACAAGTGTTACACTGTTTTGGTGTTAATACGGACATCACAATTATTACACTGTTTTTGGTGTTAATATGGACATCATAAGTGTTACACTGTTTTGGTGTTAATACGGACATCACAAGTGTTACACTGTTTTTGGTGTTAATACGGACATCACAAGTGTTACACTGTTTTGTTGTTAATACGGACATCACAAGTGTTACACTGTTTTTGGTGTTAATACGGACATCACAAGTGTTACACTGTTTTTGGTGTTATACGGACATGACAAGTGTTTACACTGTTTTTGGTGTTAATACGGACATCACAAGTGTTACACTGTTTTTGGTGTTAATACGGACATCACAATTGTTACACTGTTTTTGGTGTTAATATGGACATCACAAGTGTTACACTGTTTTGGTGTTAATACGGACATCACAAGTGTTACACTGTTTTTGGTGTTAATATGGACATCACAAGTGTTACACTGTTTTGGTGTTAATACGGACATCACAATTGTTACACTGTTTTGGTGTTAATACGGACATCACAAGTGTTACACTGTTTTTGGTGTTAATACGGACATCACAAGTGTTACACTGTTTTGGTGTTAATACGGACATCACAATTGTTACACTGTTTTTGGTGTTAATATGGACATCACAAGTGTTACACTGTTTTGGTGTTAATACGGACATCACAAGTGTTACACTGTTTTTGGTGTTAATACGGACATCACAAGTGTTACACTGTTTTGGTGTTAATACGGACATCACAATTGTTACACTGTTTTTGGTGTTAATACGGACATCACAAGTGTTACACTGTTTTTGGTGTTAATATGGACATCACAAGTATTACACTGTTTTTGGTGTTAATATGGACATCACAAGTGTTACACTGTTTTGGTGTTAGTACGGACATCACAATTGTTACACTGTTTTGGTGTTAATACGGACATCACAAGTGTTACACTGTTTTTGGTGTTAATATGGACATCACAAGTGTTACACTGTTTTGGTGTTAATACGGACATCACAATTGTTACACTGTTTTTGGTGTTAATATGGACATCACAAGTGTTACACTGTTTTGGTGTTAATACGGACATCACAATTGTTACACTGTTTTTGGTGTTAATACGGACATCACAAGTGTTACACTGTTTTGGTGTTAATACGGACATCACAAGTGTTACACTGTTTTTGGTGTTAATATGGACATCACAAGTGTTACACTGTTTTGGTGTTAATACGGACATCACAATTGTTACACTCTTTTGGTGTTAATACGGACATCACAAATGTTACACTGTTTTTGGTGTTAATATGGACATCACAAGTGTTACACTGTTTTGGTGTTAATACGGACATCACAATTATTACACTGTTTTTGGTGTTAATATGGACATCATAAGTGTTACACTGTTTTGGTGTTAATACGGACATCACAAGTGTTACACTGTTTTTGGTGTTAATACGGACATCACAAGTGTTACACTGTTTTGTTGTTAATACGGACATCACAAGTGTTACACTGTTTTTGGTGTTAATACGGACATCACAAGTGTTACACTGTTTTTGGTGTTATACGGACATGACAAGTGTTACACTGTTTTTGGTGTTAATACGGACATCACAAGTGTTACACTGTTTTTGGTGTTAATACGGACATCACAATTGTTACACTGTTTTTGGTGTTAATATGGACATCACAAGTGTTACACTGTTTTGGTGTTAATACGGACATCACAAGTGTTACACTGTTTTTGGTGTTAATATGGACATCACAAGTGTTACACTGTTTTGGTGTTAATACGGACATCACAATTGTTACACTGTTTTGGTGTTAATACGGACATCACAAGTGTTACACTGTTTTTGGTGTTAATACGGACATCACAAGTGTTACACTGTTTTGGTGTTAATACGGACATCACAATTGTTACACTGTTTTTGGTGTTAATATGGACATCACAAGTGTTACACTGTTTTGGTGTTAATACGGACATCACAAGTGTTACACTGTTTTTGGTGTTAATACGGACATCACAAGTGTTACACTGTTTCTGGTGTTAATACGGACATCACAAGTGTTACACTGTTTTTGGTGTTAATACGGACATCACAAGTGTTACACTGTTTTTGGTGTTATACGGACATCACAAGTGTTACACTGTTTTTGGTGTTAATACGGACATCACAAGTGTTACACTGTTTTTGGTGTTAATACGGACGTCACAAGTGTTACACTGTTTTGGTGTTAATACGGACATCACAAGTGTTACACTGTTTCTGGTGTTAATACAGACATCACAAGTGTTACACTGTTTCTGGTGTTAATTCGGACATCACAAGTGTTACACTGTTTTTGGTGTTCATACGGACATCACAAGTGTTACACTGTTTCTGGTGTTAATACGGACATCACAAGTGTTACACTGTTTCTGGTGTTAATACGGACATCACAAGTGTTACACTGTTTTTGGTGTTAATACGGACATCACAAGTGTTACACTGTTTTTGGTGTTAATACGGAAATCACAAGTGTTACACTGTTTTTGGTGTTAATATGGACATCACAAGTGTTTTACTCTAAATATATGAACACACTTACAGCAAAAACAAGTATTGGCGATGATGCAACATAATTCAAGAAACGGCTGAAGGAGAATCATTTATTGCAGAATGTATGTAATTTCCTTATAATTTGATGCTAAATCAACAGCGATATTACTGCATCTTCCCACGTCGGTTGTAATAAAGTAGTTTGGCCGTACACAAGACAGGATGTTGGCAGCCGCAGTGCGCATTATAACGGCAGTTCTAATAAGCAGTGGCCACTGCGTTACTGCAAATGGGTCATCTACAGCTGCATTATTATGCATGCTGCTTCCCGCCGTCTACTGGATGACTTCACCCAAACGCCGGTTTGTCATAACCAGTTACCAACCACAAACAAATCTGCCATGATGTCATATACAAGATCTTTGCGTTAGCTTCGTTTTGAAAGCTGATTCTTGAAGATTTCGTAAAGAAATACTACTTACAATACAGGCAACGTCGCGGGTTCGATTCCCTACGGTGCCCTTGGAATTTTTCATTGACATAATCCTTCCGGTCGCATTATGGCCCTGGGGTCGACTCAGCTTATAACAGAAACAAGTACCAGGAATATTTCCTGGGGGGTAAAGGCGGCCGGTGCGTAGGGCTGACAACCTTACCACCTTCTTGTGCCGAGTGTCTAGAAATCTGGGAGCTTCAAAGTCCTGGAACCCTAAGGGCCTGTCCAGGCCTGTAATGGGATTGCTTGACCTTTTTCAATACAGGCAATGTATCTACGTTTAAACGTAACATTTAGGCCTCTCTGGTGCCGACCAAGACACCGGACACAAGACAGACCCGTCCTGTCGTCAGAGAGGTCGCCCCAAGGCCACTGTGACTGTGACGTCAGACTCGTTGCTTGACGATGTCTGGGGGGTTGATGCCAAGACGGACTGTCATAACAGAGTGACCTGGACAGGGTTTTAGAATGTTAATATTGCCCACGAATCCATCGTTTGTGGGAATGTTGAATTTTCGGCTGTACTGATGTGTTGTTAATGTAAGTGGCGTAAATAACGACACGATTAAATTACGTATATAATGGAAAGGGGAAGGGGGGAAAATATTTTAATTAATAGGAGGCTCGCGGAATTAAATGATTAAAATGACTTGTAATGAATTCAAGCCGTAAATACATCTAATTCCTCTCTTTCAGCCTGACTGTGGTAACCAAACCCAAATATCCATATTTCGTTGTTTGTAATATGCTGATATTTTTCTATTCCCTTTTGTGTGGTCGCAGTCCGTTAATACAGTTCCACTCACACGCTGTATGTGGTGTGTCAGCTGCTGAATTCCTTTTGACAGGTTTTGTATTTCCGACAATCTCCTTTTAAAGAGGGATTTAATTCCAACGAAGTGTAATAATTTTCTTTTGTAAGGGAGATAGGTTTGTACTTCTCTTTTTTATCAGAAACAAAATAGGTTTTCAAAATATTTATTTTACATGCATATAACTTGTTGCAGAATACACACAAAATACATGTATAATAACAACAGTACCGTCTGTCCGCACCGGTATTATCACATACGGGGCCGGGGTAGCTCAGTTGGTATAGCGACTCGCTACGGGCTGGACGGTCCGGGGATCGAAACCCGGTGCGGGCGAGATTTTTCGCAGTCGTCCAGACCGGCCCTGGGGCCCACCCAGCTTCCTATACAATGGGTACCGGGTCTCTTTCCCGGGGGTAAAGCGGCCGGGGCGTGGAGTTGACCACCCACCCCCAATCTATTGCCAGGGTTAAAGAAAGAGTAGAGCTATACCTCTACTCCCCCTCTGGACCTTCATGGCCTGTTCTAGGGTGAATTTTACCTTTACCTTTACCTTTATTATCCCAGACCGGGGGGGGGGGGTCGTAGGAAAATGGAAAGTGCGAAAGCACTCTTTTTAGACAAAAAATTTCGGGGAAATTTTTTATTTTTTTTTTTTTTCATTTTGAAAAACAATTGCAGGTTACCCAGTAATCTTACACCCCCAGATGTATGAACTACCCCGTTTCTTCCAAATTCAAGGCTCCTGAACTACATTTTAAAAGTGGATCAGTAATGCAATTCTTGTTTCAATCCGTGGACTAATGAACGTCCAGCTCAGGTTTACATGGGGGGCCAAGCCCTGTAACGATCAGGATTTGACCTGAATTAATGTCACAGGGCTCAACTGCCAGTGCAGGTGGACAGCCATAAACATTGCAGATTCTTCTGGTAAGACATGGCAATAGTACGTTCAGTTACGTGCAGTATTTCTGCGTCTCCAGTAAAGTTAAAATGTTCGCATTCGTATCAAAAACCAAGTCCAACTAGATGCACAATCACTATTAAAAACTTTAATAGTTGTATTACATTAAACCTGACATGTTTCGGTCAGGTACCTGACCATCTTCAGGGGTACACTACATTAAAATGCTATGTCCGTATGTAAAACACACTTGAAATGTGAGCATATAAGGTCTAGTCGTGTATGATGTTTTTATAAAACACAGTAAAAACTGTTTTTACTGTGTTTTATAAAAACATCATACATATAAAGTCTAGTCCTGTATAATGTTTTTATAAAACACAGTTTTAAAGTCACTAAAAACTTTTATAAACGGTCAACACTCGATATTCCGCACTGGTTCCACCTTTTTAGTGACTTTAAAACTGTGTTTTATAAAAACATCATACACGACTAGACCTTATATGCTCACATTTCAAGTGTGTTTTACATATGGACATAGCATTTTAATGTAGTGTACCCCTGAAGATGGTCAGGTACCTGACCGAAACATGTCGGTTTTAATGTAATACTACTATTAAAGTTTTTAATAGTGATTGTGCATCTAGTTGGACTTGGCTCTTGATATATACGAGATACACGGTGAAAACAGTTTTAAATACATTCGCATTCGTGTTTGTATATTTTCGGATTTTATTCTCATAACGTTTAGATTATATTGAGCCAAATTGCAGAAATATCGTGCCTTCTTCCCTTGATGTGGGAAACCAAGTTTGACCTCCATGCATAATTGAAGAAAAGCAACAGCGAGAGTTTATAGAATGGAACTCGGTTATAACGTCATGAAAGGGATTGAATATTTTGTGTCGTTATAAACGAGTGTTGTTATAACCGAGTAATGGTTAACAGTGAGGAATTAATTGGTACCACAGAGTATATATATCGCTATAAAAGAGGTGACGTATAAACCGATGTCGTTATAAACGGGTTTCGACTGTACTCAGTACCTGCACAATCAGCTGATCCATAATTGCATAATTTCGACTATATCGTTGGTCCAGATTTAGACAGAGCAGACATAGGCCTAACAATGTATTGCACCGTCAGAAGTTTAGCGTCTTAAAACACACTAAATTTTGTGCATAATATGAGGCACGTCGTTGATCGCTTCTTGCGACCATCTGCAATAGCTTTTGTTTTATTTTCGTACACTCTAAAATTATGTCTTACATCCAACGGGTTTTAATTATATGCACTTTGTAAATAAAGTGTGACAAAATAAACATTTTTACAGTAGAATATATATTAAAAATGTAATAACATCACTGTGTGGAAGATTTGTGCACTAATCCGACACTGGAATCAAGGTGTTTAATTTCACGGAGTGGGCAAGGGAGAGTTTATTGTTTTCCTGCATATTCAGGGATGCTCCGTGACCCTTCAAAGCCAAGGGGTGTCTAGGAACTCTTCACCGTGTTTAAGGAAGATATAGCGTGAAGCTGACAACTATGTAATCTTATAACAAGGCCTATGAATGCGCGAAATTATGCTCTTACTTCCCAATAAGACTTCTTCACGTGATGCTGTAAGCACATGGAAAACTTTAACTCTCGATGGCGCATTCGGAGCAGATTGTGTTAAAGTGCGTCTATGTATGTCCGAGTTATCTCTGTATCTAATAATCTCATTTCATTATACAGAGTATACACAAAAGAATGGTGCGGTTTCCCTTTATTCACCATTGAAACCGCACCATTCTTTTGTGTATACTCTGTATATTGGTGAAGTTTTAGAAAATTTGTTGTTTCTTGAAATGTTTGGTTAAAATCTGTCAAAATGGCGAATAGGTTTCTTTCTACGCACATGTGTAGTGTGACTTGCTAAATATTGACTGGAATAAGTAATGTTGCTTACAAGAATTCTATACAAAAATAAAACACGTAATGTGTCTTGATCAGTATAGCACCGTCTCCAGTGTAATGGTTTGGAGAAAATTAAAAAAAAATAAGGGAACACCTCAAAATTATGACTCGTTCATTACTTTCTATTGAAAAACTCGAAAAAGTGGTGTAAAAATTTTCTGCAGTATGAGATTCAGCAGTTTAAGGAATTACACTAGCTGTGGATTAAAAGCTTGTTTATGAGATTGTACACTCAGTACATATACACAAGAGATATGATAAACTGAACATTAGTAGAGCCCTCCTGCAGGGACCGGCAGACATCATGGGAAAATAAACCGTAACAAATAACAGAACTCGATTCATAAAAGCCTGACACGGGCACTTGTGACCTCATACGCAGTATCTGACAAACAGGATGTTAAATGTTACACATCAGGTTATATTGATAGTTATTATAACAGAGGGTCTTGCGGTTTAACAGTCCATGATATAGACGGCTTAATGAAACTAAATACGCTACAGTACACCCTGGAAAGGCGAAGTATTCATATGAAGTGTTTCACTAGGGAATGTCATCAAAGCACCACGACATACACACTAGCAGTGAATATATAGCTTCACTCTTCGGCCGCTTTACTCCCGGTACTCATTGAACAGGAGGCTGGTTGGGCCTCAGAGCCGGTCTGAGCGCTTTTGAGAAGAGAAATTTCCGCCTCTCTCGAGAATCGCACCAATATTTCCGGGGCGTCCATGTTACGGAATAATTACTAAAAAATTTGCAGTTGATCAAAAAAATTCTATACTTTAATCGACTAAAATTACGATGAATATTTTCCCCAAGTCCTTTGAATGGTACGTTAGGCAATATGAACCCAGTGCATGGCTTTAAGTACTATTTATCTAGTATATTTCAAATATTATTCTTACGTATGTATAGTCATCTAAGTGATTTCGTCTCTTAGATTTCCGTCCAAAAATTTTGGGTGAATTTCTTTTATCCGTTTTGCGTGCTACACGCAGCCCTTCCTCTCATTTCACTACGTTGACTTCCGTTCTGTGTGTCGCTTTAATTCTTTTAGATTTCCCCAGGGTTGTTTCTTCCTACGAATCAACTCTCAGGATTTTTCACTTGAAAGAGTGAACAACCCATCGCAGGAATTTCAATTATTGGCGTCAGTGGAACAGCGCACGCAAACATTCAAGCTCAAAGCTGGTTTGGAACCCACGACTGTGTAAGTTACCCTGTGCCAGTACATATTAACTATCGCTGTCACAATTGATGATTTCATAAAAAAAACTTTACCTAATGGAAATAATTAATTATCTCACCAAATACCTTTGACCATAGTGAATAAACTATTTCCTGGATGAAGTACCCGAAAGCCCTTTGTCCTGAGATTTACGCTCGGTTGAAACGCTCCAAAGCGCTCCAAAAAGTTTCCAAGCTTTCCTTGCTATTAATATTATATTGCTCAGTAAACGATACAGGGTGTTCAGCTTAAAGCGACTTGCGCATATATTGTATATTAACAATCTGTATTATACAGGGTGTTTTATAAGGCCGCAGTCCTCGCCCTAGAGTGGAAGGCATCGTTGCTCCGTAGCGACCGATTATGCATCGCTCACTGCAGTGTCTAATCCTGCTCGGTCCCGCGTTAAAAAAAACTCTCTGTAAGCGTGTATTATGTATCACAATTGTATTACACATACGCCATGCGTTTCGTCAGGTCATGTCACCTGCAGGCCTAAGGGCCAATTATTGGTACTGCAGTGCATTAATGTGAAAATAATAGGGTTATTAAAAAAAATAAAAATTAGAATTGAATTTTGTACCTCAAAATTATACACCTTATAACCTTCTCTACGTAGTCGGTATAGCGATTCACTACGGACTCGACGGTCCGGGGATCGAATCCCGGTGGGGATTAACATTGCGAAACCAATAATAACTCTGCCCACACGCCTGAGGATGACATAATTGTGTTAAAACATGCAGCCTGTGTAATACGAGTGTAATATTTACTGTTGTATCTTAGTCTGAAACAGGGGTGTCCAACCAGCGTCCTGCCAGGTTATGTTGTGCGGTCCGCGGCCATATTTGTAAACTTTACATATAGGGGAGAGGGGGGATAGTTGGCACACTTTTCACATTATAATTTTTCACATTTTCCCTGTACATGTTAAGTTGAATATAGCGGCACGTATGGCTAGCAACACTCTTGGGCTACAATCTGACCTACACAAATTTGACGCTATTCGTAAGGAATAGGAGGGAGAGGCTTTTGCCCTAACCTCTGCACGTGTTCCAACCTGCCCCACGCACGGGGTAAGTTGGCATATGGTAAAATACGTGGAAAATCAAGATGCCAACTTTTCAAGGCCAAGACATAACAGACAGTGATTAATATAATGTTTCATGGAACAAACGTGTCAGATAGGGGCGCACCAAAGGGGGGGGGGCTACCAGGCTGCAGCCCCCCAAACACCCCAAAACTGAAATTTAAAAACAGATTTTGTGAATACGATGATATCAAGGGTTTTACGTGATTTACCCTGCAGTCAAATTCAGCCACTGAAATCAGCTGATGACTAGTACATTAGAATTTTGAATAATAAATTAATAAAATTAAAAAACAATAAGATATGACACTGTGATTGATTCACGGAACATGTAGTTATATTTGTATGTATATAAATGCAGTTGCTGACAGTGTTATGTTGTACTCATGACAAGAATTTCATAACACAATTTTTAAAATCAAACACAAATTATATTCAGCCTCAGGGTCAGCCCCCCCCCCCCCCCCCCCCCCCCCAATGAAAAATTCTGGTTGCGCACCTGGTGTCAGATACAGGTTGTGCGCAACAACGAGGTGTTATTATGGTAATAAAACAGTTGAGAAACAATAGAATTTCGGCCCAAAATTCAATACATTTACTTAAATTGAAAAAGGAAATCAAAAGGAAAGGTAACTCAGTATGGCACTAGCCTACCACCAGCAATTCCAAATAAAGTATCCCAATCCGATGAGACTGGTAATTTAAGCAAACACAGTTGGGAGAGCCATCAGTCCATTACTCAAGTGACCGCAACTTGCATTCTGTGCACTGAATCCACATTTCTCTGGATGCGCCAAGAGAGTAGAGGTAGGAAGTATCCTCGGAGTCTCCTTCGTCTGTGTCGCCTGCATTTTTGTATATATATATATATATATATATATATATATATATTTTGTGTTTTTGCGTTCTGCTCTTGTAAATCTCTCTTTAGATACGTGACACGCTCCTCTTTCTTATATTTTAGGCCCAGTTCTTCTCTCATTTGCTCCGAGCCCTCTGTTGTACTGGTGTCAAAGCATTTTTGACAGAGGTATCAGCCAAAATGACAGTTATTTTCTTGTTCTTGTTTACATTCTTGCTCTTTTTGCGTACGGTTTAGGAAGGTTTCGAACGTCCTCTGGAGTGCAGGATGTGTGCAACTTTTGAAGCAGAAGATGATCATTTGGGAGAATCATCAAAATCGCAGGAAGTTCACTGTTGCTACTGGAATCTGCAGCCTCCATAGGAGGGGCAGCTATATCTGCAACGTAATCTTCCATAAATTCCTCATTTTGAAAGATATCGCCGCTGAACAGGTTGTTGCATACATCTGTTATATTACGGATGTTCCTTACATTATATATATATATATATATATTATAGAAATTGAGGCAACTTCAGTGCATTGATGCAGTACCTTCTGTACTTTGTCCGTATCATCGGACCTTATCACTTGCTTATTAGTATTTTCTCAGCATACGTCTCTTTGTATTCGCTGTGCCCAATGTTTGTAACTGCTTATGTTATTCTTCCTGGAATTATGGAGCCCACCGTGTGACTCCTTGCAGACGCACAGTCACATGTGGAGGAGTAACGAATACTCCTACGCACAGACCACACACAAGCCTGACTGATAAAATCTCTGACGCCTGAAAGGGCGCATTCCCGATCCTGCCGTTGATCCAGACAGTCTGTATTAGTTGCTGCGAGGCCTTCCCGGCCTGTTTTCTGTAAATACGGCCTATTGCAATTAAAGTGCCTAGAACCTGGTACAACGAGTTTGTTTCAAGCATCCCTCACAACCTATACGAACCCTATTCCGGTGGAGCAACATCCACGATACGCCCCACCGGCCTTCTCCGAAATTTCGGGGATACAACAAGGTAAATTCCAGAAAACTGGAATCCTGCTTTGGTATTTGCAGTAAAAGGAAGTCAGGTGCGAAGGTGTGTTGACGACAGAAGGATTGTCATGTATTGTCACTGTTGTGCCTGTATGGTTAGTTATGCAGGCTTCATAAGCTCGGTTCACATACGTGGTAAGCGATCCGTTGACAGACCTGTCAAGAGGCTGGAGTTACGGCTGCAGTGTGGAGGGAGGTTAAGGACAGTCACGCCATTCTGCTTGCAGTAGTCTATTGCCCGTATGGCCAAATGCGAATCATGGTTGTCTAGCAACAGAACTACTGATCTCTCTTTAGAAGGCTTAGCATGTGCCACGAAACGTTTTACATAGCTTACAAAATGCTCCTCCGTCATCTACCCAGAGGGATGGACGGTATGTTCAATGACAGTGTTGGTGAGGTGGTTTTACCTCACCCTGCCTTACCCTTTTGCAGTATCTTGCCCAAATACGAAAAGAAATCTGAAACCCTTCGCCGCTTTCCTTGTTGACCGTCCACGTTTTCGCAGAGCTCTCACAGCTTGTAGCAATAATCCAGACGTGTGTTGCTCCTATATGACCTCTTCTTGCAAGTACGCAATATTTAGCTTCTTAAACCGGACAGAAAAAACACATTGCTAAACAATTAACGAATGAGATTCTGATCGACAGCGGGGCAAGTTGACACAGTGAGCCAACTTGCCCCACGTTGAGTGTGCCGACCTGCCCCGTCGCCACCTTCTTATGTTTTAGAGTGTGTCATCCTCAAACAAAATGGAAGTCTACAATTCCCTCTAGCTCCAATATTAGCCAAAAGGAGGTACCATTCATGGGTGGCACAGTGTCACATGTAGCTGTAACCAAACTTCAAACACAAAACATTTTATAAAGCGATAAAAAATTACTTCCTGCGGTGTACAAAATAAAACACTACACCACACTTCAGTCATAGCTCACAAAGCGCTGACGCTTGCTGACCGCTCTCAGGAGAAGTCATTGAACAGTACAAATTGACAGGTGTTGCTATCCTGCGCCATATTTGGGAGTTATGGCCATTTTGCCAACTTACCCCTGTAGCCAACTAGCCCCCCTCTCCCCTACTACAACAATTACACAGTAATTTGGGAGGGTAAGTATACAGTTGTGATTTCCACGCGTGCGGCCCGCGAACCAGCCCACAATAACGGTTGTGGTCCCTGGCAGAAAAGATTGGACACCCATGATATAAAACAGACGGTATTGATCGGAAGTGTCACATGATCAGAAAAATATGTGATATCCTTCTGCGCCTTGGATGAGGGACTACCTGTCTGGTGCGAACAGGGGTGCAGCAAGGGGGAAGGGGCGAATCGTGCGGTCGCCCCGGTTGGCATGGTCCAAGTGGCGGTGAAATGAATATTTTAAATTCAAAAATTTGATTTTCCGCCCTCAACAGACTTTACATTCTTGGTCTAAATGGAAGGAAATTCAATAACTAATTGTAATTGACTAATTCACACCAACAAATGCACAAAGACAAGTTATGTCATTAATTCCTTTATTAAAAGGTTACTCCAATACGTATTTCGACACTTCTACATTGCCATCATCAGGGGGGTCGTTGGAGTTTGTACATAGACCAATGTTCTTAAAATACATCAGAACATTAATAGTGATTGTGCATCTAGTTGGTCTTGGTTTTTGATATATACAAGATGCACGGTGAAAACAATATTCAGTGCATCAGAACAGTCAAAACTGTGTATAAAATGTTACAATATTCGTTGTTACCACTTTATGTAGAATTATACAATAGCAGTATTATTAAAATTGTTAAAACACTATTGTACTACTATTGTATAATTCTACGTAAAGTGGTAACAACGAATATTGTAACATTTTATACACAGTTTTGACTGTTCTGATGTATTTTAAGAACATTGGTCTATGTAAAACTTCAACGATCCTCCTGATGATGGCAACGTAGAAGTGCCGAAATACGTATTGGGTTAACCTTTTAATAAAGGAATTAATGACATAACTTGTCTTTGTGCATTTGTTTGTGTTAATTAGTCAGTTATACAAAATGCACGGTGAATATAATGTGAAACTAATTGTAATTTTCTTAAAGTTCGTATTTATATTACGGGCACCAAAGCACCTGGCTAAGCCTGTTGGTGCCAATACTTAAGCCAGAATTATGCCATAAATTAATGCTGAAAGTTACACATAAATATGTCGCGAATTTCAACGGTTATTTAGTTTGATGTTAAAAAAAAATGTAAATTTTTAGTACAGAAAATAATGAAAATTTTTGCTGATTGGCTCATTATATGCCATTATCAGGAGTACTTTGTCATGGCGCTTCAATTTATTAAGAGTTTCACATTAATTATTTTGCAATTAAATTACTCACGCCATTTTTGAAAGCTCTATATTACACATTCCACGTCGCTTCAGTTCCCAAGTGCAGCTCATTAGTACTGATCTAGAGGACGGAGTAGTTCCATCGCTTTGAAATACCATAGATTACTTATGAAATGTCCCCAATTTGTGTCAATATTTGTCTGTGTCGATGTTACGTCTGAGAATCTGGAGTTTCCCCTCCACGGGGGGGGGGGGGGTACGAGGAATATGAGGCAATGCCCCCCCTATGAACAAATAGGTGGAAACTGAAACAGGATGACAGACGCAAACCGCGATATCAATGTTTGGATTGTGTAGTCATCTCTGTTCCTAGCAGCACCGTGCGACTACGGATGTAATCAACCACCATGTTGTAAGGTCTATAGACAAGTGGCTTGCCTTTGGTTCTGCTGACGTCATTAAGTTGCATCAACATTCAGAACTACAGCTACTTAGTGCATATGTGGTATGCAGGAACATTATTTTATCTGACAATTCTTGGTTATCAAATAACACAATATTCATTCCAACAAAATGAACTGTATTGTTTCCGGATATTATGCTTGTATATTACAATATCTTGTTAATCAATCCTATATGTTTCGATCCCTCATGGGATCATGATCAGGGATTTATATCAAGGTAACATTTCATAAAACTGAACTAGCGATGTATATACATATCAAAAAGATGCAAAAAATTCGATCAATTAAGATATTGGTGATTTGTTGTGTAATGGATCCCTGGTACATTGGAAATTAATGTTAAAATATTAACTTAATTGAAATATATAAACATATATAAATATTTAAAATACATAAACGTACAAAATGTACTTAAAATCTTAGATCATAGATCGATACGAAACAAATCGCCTACATCTTAACTGATAGAAGTTTTTACATATTTTTAATTTGTATATGTATTGATAATTTAGTTTTGTGAAATGTTACTTTGATATAAATCCCTGATGATGATCCCATGAGGGATCGAAACATGTTGGATTGATTAACAACATATTGTAATATAAAATATCTGGAAACAATATAGTGCGTTTTGTTGGAATGATTATTGTGTGATTTGATTACCGACAATGCACGGTGTGAACAACAACAAAAATATTCGTTATCACTTCCTGTCTCCATGATTATCGTCGTAATGTAGCCCATTCAGTGAACTCAGCGGCGGAAAGTAACAAACACTTGTTGTCCAGTAAAATAAGGACCCTGTACCAGTTTTTTATGAGGTCCGTTAGTCCAACGTTGGCGAAGATACATATTGCGTTTTTTTACGTGTGCTATTTAGTGACGCTGTCATTAGATGAAGTTTGGCCTATATAGCGTCGGTGATGGATGAATGAGTATGGAGCATTGGTGGAATGATACTGACAGGGGAAACTGAAGTACTTGGAGAGAAACATTATACAGTGTTGGTGGTAGATGTATGAATGAGTATGGAGCATTGGTGGAATGATACTGACAGGGGAAACTGAAGTACTGGGAGAGAAACATTATACATCGTTGGTGGTAAATGGATGAATGAGTATGGAGCATTGGTGGAATGATACTGACAGGGGAAAACTGAAGTACTGGGAGAAAAACATTATACAGCGTTGGTGGTAGATGTATGAATGAGTATGGAGCATTGGTGGAATAATACTGACAGGAGAAGCTGAAGTACTGGGAGAGAAACATTATACAGCGTTGGTGGTAGATGTATGAATGAGTATGGAGCATTGGTGGAATGATACTGACAGGGGAAACTGAAGTACTGGGAGAGAAATATTATACAGTGTTGGTGGTACATGTATGAATGAGTATGGAGCATTGGTGGAATGATACTGACAGGGGAAAACTGAATTACTGGGAGAGAAACATTATACAGCGTTGGTGGTAGATGTATGAATGAGTATGGAGCATTGGTGGAATGATACTGACAGGGGAAACTGAAGTACTGGGAGAGAAACATTATACAGTGTTGGTGGTAGATGAATGAATGAGTATGGAGCATTGGTGGAATGATACTGACAGGGGAAAACTGAAGAACTGGGAGAGAAACATTATACAGTGTTGGTGGTAGATGTATGAATGAGTATGGAGCATTGGTGGAATGATACTGACAGGGGAAACTGAAGTACTGGGAAAGAAGCATTATACAGTGTTGGTGGTAGATGTATGAATGAGTATGGAGCATTGGTGGAATGATACTGACAGGGGAAAACTGAAGTACTGGGAGAGAAACATTATACAGCGTTGGTGGTAGATGTATGAATGAGTATGGAGCATTGGTGGAATGATACTGACAGGGGAAAACTGAAGTACTGGGAGAGAAACATTATACAGTGTTGGTGGTAGATGTATGAATGAGTATGGAGCATTGGTGGAATGATACTGACAGGGGAAACTGAAGTACTGGGAGAGAAACATTATACAGCGTTGGTGGTAGATGTATGAATGAGTATGGAGCATTGGTGGAATGATACTGACAGGGGAAACTGAAATACTGGGAGAGAAACATTATACAGTGTTGGTGGTAGATGAATGAATGAGTATGGAGCATTGGTGGAATGATACTGACAGGGGAAACTGAAGTACTGGGAGAGAAACATTATACAGCTTTGGTGGTAGATGTATGAATAAGTATGGAGCATTTGTGGAATGATACTGACAGGGGAAACTGAAGTACTGGGAGAGAAACATTATACAGCGTCGGTGGTAGATGTATGAATGAGTATGGAGCATTGGTGGAATGATACTGACAGTAAAACAAAGAAGTGCTTGGAGAAAACACCTGTCCTTAGTACCACCTTGTCCACCAAAAATCCCACACGGATTGGCCTCGAATCGAACCTGGGCTTCGGAGGGTAGAGGTCGGCGGCTAACCGCTATATCCATGACATAGCCCTTGTGATTTATGACAAGATGTAGTCTGATAGGTGGATACCGACGTTTCGGAAGCACATACTTAATCCAGAAGATGATTACGTTATACGTACATTGCCTGTATTGTTTTTTTGCTACTGTTATAACGACACAATAAATTGGAGTAGATCAACAAAGATGTTATTTCATTTTACGTGTTCATAGACGCCAAGACGTGATATAGATACGTTTGGTATTGGGCTTGTATTCCAAGAATTCAATTAGCTTCTGTTTTGTGAAATATTCCTTAGATACGAAGATTGTATTTGCCGAAATAATTGGTCGAGGGAGTGCTGTTAGGGTAGGAGGCCTATAGTGGCTTGTAAGATCAGCAGTTATAGTCAGAATAGGGAAATACAGACGTCTTCAAATGCTGAGATAATGGGAAGAGATAATGGGAGGTCGTCGGACTCTGACTAGCAATAGGAGATATGCTGTTTCTGCAGCCGCGAAAGTGAAAATTTCTGACTTCTGAGATGTGACAACGTGCAGTCCGATAGAAGATACTGACTACATCTTCGACGCACTGCCATTTCGAAGGTACCTGCTGGCTAAATCTTTATGGTAGATACTAACATTTTGCTGAAAAATTGTTTCGCCTTCTTCAGGGTTGTGTGGTAGATATTTTTTTTCAATGGCTCGACAGCCCCTAGGGAGCCTAGGCCTCCTCATTTTTCGAGGCTTCACGATCACACACTTTTTAGACACACCACACTCTGTAGGACTCCTCTGGACGAGTGACCAGCCCGTCGCAGAGACCTCTACCTGACAACACACAACACTCACAACAGACAAACATCCATGCCCCCGGTGGGATTCGAACCCACAATCCTAGTAAGCGAGCGGCCGCAGACCCACGCCTTAGGCCGCACGGCCACTGGGATCGGTGGTAGATAGTTACCAGCAATTACTAGTAAGCTGCTACCTCCATCATCAGGGTAGTCTGTTAGGTATCAACGTTTTAGAGGAACCTGCCGTCTCAGTCTTCCGTCTGTAGCAAGGTTCCGCAGAAACCTGATTCTCCAACCTTCAGGATTGTTTGGTAGATAGCTACCCGCGTTTCGTAATAAGCTGCTGCCTCCATGTTCAGGGGTAATTTAATAGAAGGTACCAACATTTCAGAATAAACTATTTCCTCCATCTTCAAGATAGGTAGGGTCTAGGCATTACATTCTTACTTTTCTACCCGGAACACTCAGGTACTCTGTTTCTCGGAAAACTAGGTACCTCTCTGCCAAAGTATAGGGCGTTGCATCCAAGCATACAGTACTTGACAAGTGTATCACTTGTGACATAACATTTCAGGTTATCTTGGCGGTGAAGATTTTGATTATGGTCTTCTGGGTTATAACACCGTGTAGTCTGGTAGATTTCTTACTAATTTTCGGACTACATACTGCCCCTATCTTCAGTACAGAAATTAAGGTACTAGGATTTGCAATTATTTAACCACTGGAAGGAAGGTGGTTATATTTTCTGTCCTATATAGCCTGTTTTAACATTAAAAGTTAATTTCAAACTAGAACAGGCCATGAAGGCCAGAGGGGGAGTAGAGGTATAGCTCTACTTGTTCCTTAACCCCGGCGCTAGGTGGGGGTGGGTAGTCAACGCCACGCCTCGGCCGCTTTACCCCCGGGAAAGAGACCCGATACCCATTGTACAGGAGGCTAGGTGGGCCCCACAGCTGGTCTGGACGGGTGCGGAAAATCTCGCCCCCATCCAGATTCCATCCCCCGTTTTAACATTAAATCATTCTAAAATTCAATAGGCCATATTTTAAATAAGCAAGTAAGAAACAATTAGACCCACACTATGTATGTATGTGTGTGTTTCAAATGATTCGCATACTAGATAGATATTACAGCCTTACGTGCCTGATTTGAAGTGGTGATGCAGTGTGTTTTCTGTGAGGAAGGGACTTAATTTTGATATTATTTTTATTAACTTCAGGCATGAATAAGTTGGCAGACGTTCATAAATCACTGCTTGCCTTTCAAAATTTCGGTTTTTCAGGTATCACAAACTTTTTACATTATATCCATCGTGCATTTTGATAATAATTCACAATTTAAAAAAACCAACAAATGCACTATATTATCAAGTATTGTTCAATAGCCCTACATATTTTTCGGCTCCAGTTAAACCATCCTCAGGGGGTCAAGGTTACATTCATATTACATCCATTAGTTAATCTGAGAATATAATATATATATATATATATATATACAAGGTATACATAAAAGAATGGTGCGGTTTCCCTTTATTCACCATTGAAACCGCACCATTCTTTTGTTTATACCCTGTATATATACACCACAACATAAAGTCAAGTTTCTATCACATTAACAGGCTACAGTACATAAAATTACGTTGTATACTCTTTTTGACTGTGACATGAATTGTGTTCGAAATATGTTGGACTATTTTTAACATAAACTGTATTAAATAACAGATAATAAAGAGTGTACATTTGTCGGAACACGATTTTATATAATGAAGAAAATGTACGGTACAAACAACATAAAGGTTAAATTAATCTCACTTTGAAGGGGACACTGGTGTAAATTTCAAGTTTTCAAAGGTCAGGTGTATAGCCACCTTCCTAACCAAGACTCGAACCCAACACCTTTTACGCATAATACATTCAGTGAACGGAAAAATATTTGGTTTCGTTTGCAATAACAGATTTTCAAATCACATTCTTGGCTCTGTCTTCACAAACACAAATTTCATTTCTGAATGTACCGTTGGTCGTAGACTGCATTTTGAGAAACACTGTTCAGGATCTAACGAACCATGAGAGCAGAAATCCTGTCGGACGTTTGGACTGAGCTTATTACAGACCCGATAAAGGTTTATTACTGTCAGCTGTGTGTACATCCTTGCGTTCCACAGAAACGCAACGCAAATATGTGGAAATCCGACTGCCCAACTGCTAGGCCTGCAACACATACAGCGAGCTAGTGCCTGCGTCAGCGTCTACACCATGAAGGCTCACAGGTGGAGTAGAGGTACAGTGCCACTCATTCTTAACCTCGGCATTGGAGGGAAGTCAGTGGTCAACATCACGCCCCGGCTGCTTTACCCCCGTGGAAATAGCACTCGGTAAGCCTAGAATAGAGGCTGGTTTGGCTGCAGAGCCGGTATGGACATTTTGAAGGGAGAAAATCTCTGTCACTGCCGGGAATTGAATTCTGAACCCTCTAGTCCTCAACCTAGGCAGTTGACTCGCTATGCCGTCCCGGTTTCCTGGTAGATTGTGTTGAATATCGAATTGGGAAGAAAATGGAAGAGAGAGGTCTTTGCCTAGTTTAGGGTTCTACACGGAAATTTCCCTGAGGGACTGAGAAAAACCAAGAAATTTTCAGTGGCGAGGGCAGGTCTGGGGGCCGAGATTCGAACATTCCTTCTTTCGAATATGAAACAGTACTGCCAACTGCTAGACCACGGCGTTGGGCTTCGTGTATCCTGTGATAAATTCAGGCTCTTCCGCACTCTCACACTTACTCAAGCGCTCATTCATTCTGACACGGGCTCAAACCCTCATTGACTCTCACACTGACTGAACCATTCATTGACTCTCACACTGACTGAACCAGTCATTGACTCTCACACTGACTGAACCAGTCATTGACTCTCACACTGATTGAACCATTCATTGACTCTCACACTAACTGAACCAGTCATTGACTCTCACACTGACTGAACCAGTCGTTGACTCTCACACTGACTGAACCATTCATTGACTCTCACACTGACTGAACCATTAATTGACTCTCACACTGACTGAACAATTAATTGACTCTCACACTGACTGAACGTCATTGACTCTCACACTGACTGAACCAGTCATTGACTCTCACACTGACTGAACCAGTCGTTGACTCTCACACTGACTGAACCATTCATTGACTCTCACACTGACTGAACCATTCATTGACTCTCACACTGACTGAACCATTCATTGATTCTCACACTGACTGAACCAGTCATTGACTCTCACACTGACTGAACCATTCATTGACTCTCACACTGACTGAACCATTCATTGACTCTCACACTGACTGAACCAGTCATTGACTCTCACACTGACTGAACCATTCATTGACTCTCACACTGACTGAACCATTCATTGACTCTCACACTGACTGAACCAGTCATTGACTCTCACACTGACTGAACCATTCATTGACTCTCACACTGACTGAACCATTCATTTACATTCTGACTCACTCAATCTCTCTACTGCGATAGAAACTCAAAACATAATACAACAGCAAATCCCATTCCACAGTTATGAGTTACTAAGCTTCAAACCATATTCCCTCAATTGGTTCCACTGTATCCACACACACACACACACACACAATATATATATATATATATATATATATATATAGGGTGATTCAAGGGAAGCGTGACGAAATTCGTGGCTGCATTAACTGACTTTGAATAAAGAAAATATCTTATTAACGTGGTTCCAACTCAAAAAATTTACGAGTTATGGCAGTTTGAAAGTAAGATAAAGACGTACAAAAAATTGGAAGTTAATCGTAACTGGTACAATAACTTCAAATGAAAAATGACACGAGTGTCATTGAATACTGAAATATGTCACAGAGCTACTAAGATTCTACAGCGTCAGTGATAGCTGAGTTACTATGGAGCGTTGGTGGAATGCTGGACACGCGACGGCGCAGTTCGTTGAGGCACTGCGCTACACGTCGGAACGGCGTCATTGCAATATTTCATCGACATAATCGTTTCGGTCGCACTATGGCCCTGGGGGTCGGCTCAGCCTCTAACATAAATGAGTACTAGGAATATTTCCTGAGGGGTAAAGGCGGCCGGTGCGTAGGGCTGACAACCTTACCACCTTCATGGGCCGATTGTCTAGAAATCTGGGAGCCTCAACCTCCTGGAAACCTAAGGGTCTGTCCAGGCCTGTAATGGGATTGCTTTACCTCTTGCCTGTTATTGGTGGAATGCTACTGACAGAGACAAACTGAAGTAATCGGAGAAAAACCTGTCCCAGTGCCACTTTTTCCACCACAAATCCCATCGACAAACAGCCTGAGACATGGCACGCCCTTTTAGCTTTTCTGTGGCTCATTGACCGTCTGTCCGTCTGTTCGCTGTTAGTAACTCGAGAGCCCATAATATGATTTTAATGAAATGTGGCACTGTGCAGTTTTACAAACATTTATGGACATATTCCCATTTTAGTTAAAATGTAACAAAGGTAGAAGACACTTTACATGAGGAAATACAGTACAAGCATTTCGGCGTGACGTGTAACCGTGTGGGGCCAGGATCAATCCCAGGCCGGTCAGTGTCGGATTTGTGGTGGACAAAGTGGCACTGTAACACATTTCTCTCGAATACTTCACTTTTTCCCATCAGTATCATTCCACCATCGCTCCACACGTATCTATTACCAAAGCTATGTAACCTCAAAAACTGACATCGTCGTTAAATAATTATTTAACGACGCTTAAAAATTAGATAACTATGAACGTTATTTTTCACATCTAGACTTAGATTTTAGAAATATGAATGGTGGCTGTGTGATTCTGTAGTAGCTCAGCTGGTCAAGAAATTACCTGCATTTTACGGAATATGAGAGTTTATTATTTTGTAGGACAAGGGCTCGCCAGTGAAACTGTTAATATATTTCGATAAAATTAAGAGAGGAATTAATGATTGGAGTCGATCCCAGTGGCCGCGCGGTCTAAGGCGTGGGTCTGCGGTCGCTCGCTTGCTGGGATTGCGGGTTCGAATCCCACCGGGGGCATGGATGTCTGTCTCATGTGAGTGTTGTGTGTTGTCAGGTAGAGGTCTCTGCGACGGGCTGATCACTCGTCCAGAGGAGTCCTACCGAGTGTGGTATGTCTAAAGTGTGATCGCGAAGCCTCGATAATGAGGAGGCCCTGGCCCACTAGGGGCTGTTGCGCCATTGTAAGAAGAAGAAGAAGGATTAATAGTAGGAAGTCATTTTTTTTAGTCACACCTCTTCTGCCTATTCACTGCAGGTGTAGAGGGTTACTGTTGCACCTGATCACACTCAATGACACACACTCACTCGGTAAGACTCCTCTGGACGAGGGATGGGCCCGACAACACACGACACTCACAAGAGACAGACATCCATGCCCCCGGCGGGATTCGAACCCGCAATCCCAACAAACGAGCGGCCGCAGGTATACGCCTTAGACCGCCGGCCACTGGGATCGGTTTGGAAATCACTTTTGGTGTTGAAAATTTGCATTTGTTTTGCTATAACCGCTGACTTATTTTGAATTAAGCTCTTTACAACACGCGTTCTGTACTTATTGTGCGTATTGTTCCGTCGGCTTTGTGGACAGGCAGTAACATCGCTTTGTGGACAGGCAGTAACATCGCTTTGTGGACAGGCAGTAACATCGCTTTGTGGACAGGCAGTAACGTCGCTTCGTGGACAGGCAGTAACATCGCTTCGTGGACAGGCAGTAACATCGCTTTGTGGACAGGCAGTAACATAGCTTCGTAAACAGGCAGTAACATCGCTTCGTGGACAGGCAGTAACATCGCTTCGTGGACAGGCAGTAACATCGCTTTGTGGACAGGCAGTAACATCGCTTTGTGGACAGGCAGTAACGTCGCTCCAGCAATGTTTCCAGGGTCAAGTTATTTCGTATTAATGTACAAGACTATCACTTAGAGCCTTTTTCAGATAAGAGATGCTTCGTGAGGTTTATCGGAATGCAAATGTTTACAGTCCATGGATTAAGTACTGATAATGTTAACTTTCAGGCTTATTTTCAACAAAACATTGCAGAAGTAAAAAATATTATCGTTGCTTGCCGTGTTTGTTTTTCCGTCTCTCAGCACGTGACAATTTGATAAGTACTGTGAAGACTTTCACATAAGTTTATACTGGGGAATTTCACAAAATTGTGTCTTCAGAAGTTATTATTCAGGAACTTCGTGCCTTGATATGCCTACTTTTTGTAATGAGGCTTTCAACGGTTCGTATTTAGAGAAAAATGAATACGATAAAATTCGGGCGTTTCATTGTAGACACCCTGTATGTCCAATCCAGTACACGATTCCTGAAGTCTCAAGATAGTCTTGACAAACACAAGGTACAAATGAATCACAATTGTTACACTATGTGTGCATTGTTACTAGTTACACTATGTGTGCATTGTTACTAGTTACACTATGTGTGCATTGTTACTAGTTACACTATGTGTGCATTGTTACTAGTTACACTATGTGTGCATTGTTACTAGTTACACTATGTGTGCATTGTTACTAGTTACACTATGTGTACATTGTTACTAGTTACACTATGTGTGCATTGTTACTAGTTACACTATGTGTGCATTGTTACTAGTTACACTATGTGTGCATTGTTACTAGTTACACTATGTGTGCATTGTTACTAGTTACACTATGTGTGCATGTTACTAGTTACACTATGTGTGCATTGTTACTAGTTACACTATATGTGCATTGTTACTAGTTACACTATGTGTGCATTGTTACTAGTTACACTATGTGTGCATTGTTACTAGTTACACTATGTGTGCATTGTTACTAGTTACACTATGTGTACATTGTTACTAGTTACACTATGTGTGCATTGTTACTAGTTACACTATGTGTGCATTGTTACTAGTTACACTATATGTGCATTGTTACTAGTTACACTATGTGTGCATTGTTACTAGTTACACTATGTGTGCATTGTTACTAGTTACACTATGTGTGCATTGTTACTAGTTACACTATGTGTACATTGTTACTAGTTACACTATGTGTGCATTGTTACTAGTTACACTATGTGTGCATTGTTACTAGTTACACTATGTGTGCATTGTTACTAGTTACACTATGTGTGCATTGTTACTAGTTACACTATGTGTGCATTGTTACTAGTTACACTATGTGTGCATTGTTACTAGTTACACTATGTGTGCATTGTTACTAGTTACACTATGTGTGCATTGTTACTAGTTACACTATGTGTACATTGTTACTAGTTACACTATGTGTGCATTGTTACTAGTTACATTATGTGTGCATTGTTACTAGTTACACTATGTGTGCATTGTTACTAGTTACACTATGTGTGCATTGTTACTACGTCACACGCACCCACATACTTAACTTCCTACCTTCAGTAACTTTGAAATATGAGTCATAACGATTGTACATAAAAATTCAGTTCTTACGTCACAGAGAACACAACCCGTCCCCATTACAAATATCGTGTGTTTAATGCTGTTTAGAAAAATAATCCCTATTAATTATGAGAATTATACGAAACCCATAAATATCCTGCGTGGGGAAAATTCAAACTTTTAAATTTTAAACAGGCTGTACATCGTTTTGTCCCTCTTATCATGTCCCTCAGCAAGGCACCTTTATCTAGGAAGTCTGCATTAGCCTGGACGTCCCATGAGAACTGCCGTGTTCTAGCGCATCATAAAATTACACCCTGTATAAACCACGGTACTATAAGGACTTAAGCAGCGGTCATGCGGCAACACCAAACCACTCACTGCATTCAGAAACTGACTGTAACTGTGAGTACAGACAGTAAATCGTGTTCGGTGTTGTGAAAGTGTAAATTCGGGGACAGACGGACGGACGTGTATTAATCATACGCACAGGCAATAAATCTCGACGGCCTGTCCGCTGACAGAACCGCCTGCTTTCTGCGGTCGTTAATGTTTATATAACGGCCGTCTATAGCAGCGTAGGTTACTAATTCCATGGCGCACATATTCCTTCTACTGTGGCCCTGGGATCGACTCAGCCTCTAACAGAAATGAGTACCAGGAATATTTCCTGAGTGATAAAGGCGGCCGGTGCGTAGGGCTGACAACCTTACCACTTTCATGTGCCGATTGTCTAGATATTCTGAGAGCCTTAACCTGCTAGAACCCTCAGGGCCTGTCCAGGGCTGTACAGGGATTGTTTTACCTGCTTTATTTACATATTCCTTCTTGAGGAGCTAATAGTTGCGCGCCTACGAAAGAAATTATCTTCATCATACGAATAGAGCATGATACAGCATGTTCGTTATTGCAAATGTGTCATACATTAAAACTAAGACAACATGCACTAAATGTAGCGGGGCATTTTCAAACGCGTGACATTGTATACGTGAAAATTGTTGGTTTTATGATGAGAAATATATCTCGATTTCAGGCTTCCGACGCGATGTTGATGAGATCTGCGCTCTTCTGGGGATATTATGCGGCGTCGAGTGGTAATCTTTTACCGACGTTTCGGCACAACGTATCGGTCCCATTTGGGACAGATGGGACAGAATGCACAGAATGAATAATGTCAAAATACTTACCCACGATTTATGGAACGCGAACAGAGTGGTAGTAGTCATTCCCCGAATTTGATCCCTTAAAGCCCTGTGGTTACTATATGTACCACCAGATTTAACATTCACAAATTCTACGTTCTGCCCACACAGTGTATTTGTGTGTTTTGTGTGGATCTCAGAACAAACAGCGATTATTTCACTGTACAGCATTAACTGACTGGTTTGTATAACTGAGACGGAGTGTGTTTACTGCGCGGTACGGACTGTATTTATGTGTTTTGTGTGGATCTCAGAACAAACAGCGATTATTTCACTGTACAGCATTAACTGACTGGTTTGTATAACTGAGACGGAGTGTGTTTACTGCGCGGTACGGACTGTATTTATGTGTTTTGTGTGGATCTCAGAACAAACAGCGATTATTTCACTGTACAACATTAACTGACTGGTTTGTATAACTGAGACGGAGTGTGTTTACTGCGCGGTACGGACTGTATTTATGTGTTTTGTGTGGATCTCAGAACAAACAGCGATTATTTCACTGTACAGCATTAACTGACTGGTTTGTATAACTGAGACGGAGTGTGTTTACTGCGCGGTACGGACTGAATCTTTAAATATAATTTAGGTTAATTTTCGTCTGCTGTGTGTCATGAAAACGTACTGTAACCTCGGCACTAGACACACATGAGTCATTTTATTCATGTTCCGCCCATTTTCTCTTCGGGTAAATGTCCCGGCAGTGGTTAGATGGGGCGCTGGGTGAGTCTCGAATCCGATCTAGACACTTCGGAATCAACAAACATCCCTTGTACCTGAGGGAAATTGAAACTAGGGCTTCTAACCCCACTGCATCTTCACCGGTTATTACTGTGCTGTACTGTATGTCTTATCGTTGTGTGTACTTAGTATTTCATCACACTATGAGTGATTAGAACATCTGAAATAGTTACTGCACCCAGGATGAGGTTTGTGTTAGCATAAGACGTACCTGTAAGACAAATGACTTTATCTCTGGCCGTCGCCGGCATATCCGTGATGGGTAATTGCCGTTAGCCTGTGAATGCAAAAATGAATTTAGTTTACATTTACACATTCAACGGAACCGGCTTAGCGTAGTCGGTATAGCGACTAGTCTAAGACATGTACGGTCCGCGGTTTGAATCCCGGTAGGGACAACAGACTTCAAAACTTTCAGACCGGCTCTTGGACCCACCCAGTCTCATATTCAATGGATACCCGTGTCCTTTACCTGGAGTAAAGCGGCCGGGGCGTAAAGTTAGCTACTCACCTCCATCCAGCGCTGTGGTTAAGAATGAATGGAGTTTACCTCCACTTCCCCTATATGCATTCATGGAGTGGAAAGGGAAAAGATCCCTTTTTTTTTTTTAAGATTCATTTCCTACCTCATATGTATATGTATGTGTAATTGAATCAATTAATTTTTAAAGAGTTCTGGAAGAATTTCGGCTTTAGATGAGCAGTGCACATGGCAGGCATATAAATTAGTTTCGTGTGTGCTTCAGAGAAATTCACTCGCAGCGCCCCGTTGTTTAATCACTAATAATATCCAGAGGGATGTGTAATTAGTTAATTGAATGGCTTTGGATGGTGTACTTGTGTAAAGTCGAGGTATAGTTTGTGCACATAAAAATTGCTAATCTAATCTTATACAAAGCCGATCCCAGTGGCCGTGCGGTCTAAGGCGTGGGTCTACGGCCGCTCGCTTACTAGGATTGTGGGTTCGAATCCCACCGGGTGCATGGATGTCTGTCTGTTGTAAGTGTTGTGTGTTGTCAGGTAGAGGTCTCTGCGACGGGCTGATCACTCGTCCAGAGGAGTCCTACCGAGTGTGGTGTGTCTAAAATATGTGTGATCATGAAGCCTCGAAAAATGAGGCGGCCTAGGCCCCCAAAGGGCTGTCGAGCCTTTGGAAAAAAAAAATCTTATACAGAACTGTTATGTAACTACACAATGTCGTGCTTTGCTCTGTTCCGTTGACGGTTTTATTAAATAACTCTTTAAATATGGATCGAACATCGCGGTCGATTACGTAGCACTATGCTTCGTATTCGGGATGACCTGGGTTCAAATCTCGGTCTGCAGTTTGGCTGTTTCGTGTTTCTCCACAGTCCTTCCAGGAATGCTATTATAGTACCTCAAGTCAGGTCACAATAATTTCTTTCCAATTTCTTATTCGCTAACCGTAACGTAATTCGACGCTACATACGCTAATTTGTACTCCTGATTGTCGTAAAATCATAAATAAATAAATAGGTACAAATAGGAATGTGAGTATGACGCCTTGTCAGTAGTCATGACAGACTGTGAAATTAATTTGTTGTTCATAGTCGCTTCTGAAGCCTGGATAGCTCAGTCAATACAGTGACTAGACTACGGACTGAACGGTCCGTGGTTGGAATCCCAGTAGGAAAAAAAGATTTTTCTCTTCCCCAAAATATCCAGACGGTCTGTGGGGCTGGGGTACTGGAGATCTGGGGGTACAGCGGCCAGGGTATAAAGTCGACAAAGCTCCTCCATCTAGAACCAAAGTTAAGAATTATTGGATGTATACCCCTACTCCCCTATACGCCTTCGTGCCATGGACAGGGGCAACTTTACCTTTTTGTACTTGCTTCATTGCCTTTGTTTTAAACCCTTTAAAGCTCAATGGTTATTATATTCACCACCTCCTTTAACGGTAAAGAACTCTGTTTTACACACTGTTTCGTATGATTCCTACAATCAACAACGATAGGTTTTTGTAATTGAGCACTGTATTTTGTTTGAGAGAGAAACTGAATTCAAGTAGGATATATGTTCCCTGGGCACAACTACATGTTTCGGCCCACATGGAAAATTTTCAAGTGTTACTACTGGTATACTAATATTATATTCGACTGCAAACTTATAGGTTTTTCTACTGTAATTAAAGTGTGCCAGTTAGGTGTCTATAATTCTTATGGCTATAAAAAGATGTACGCGTACTTAAAATTTACAAATGTAAGACTAAAACAGTAAAAAATACACTGCGAGCACAATGAAAGTGTGAAGGCAACGTGCCAGCTCCGTCAAGTGACTCAATTAAAAAGGTAAAGGTAAAGGTAAAGCAACCCCATTACAGGCCTAGACAGGCCCTGAGGGTTCCAGGAGGTTGAGGCTCCCAGATTTGTAGACAATCGGCACATGAAGGTGGTAAGTTTGTCAGCCCTACGCACCGGCCGCCTTTACCCCCCAGGAAATATTCCTGGTACTCATTTCTGTCAGAGGCTGAGTCGACCCCAGGGCCATAGTGCGACCGAAACGATTATGTCAAGGAATTAATTCCAGTGACACCGTCGGGAATCGAACGCGCGACGTTCCGGTTTGTAGCGTAGTGCCTCAACCAACTGAGCCACCGCGCGCCCCCAAGTGACTCAATTAGCAAAGGGAAAAAACTGCCTTTTTTTTTATCCGACGTAATTTTGTTATTTTTCATGCCTGTACAACAATGATGAAAAATCTTTTAATCGCAGCATTTAAATCTTTTTAAGAGTTTTTAAACGAGTTTTAGTGATTTTTAGTGATTTGTGAAAACTTTATATGTGACGAGACCTTGTGGGATCATGTCTTGTGTATGTTAATTATATGGACTATGCAACTAAATGTAGTAAAAAAAACCCCTGAAGATGGTCAGGTACCTGAACGAAACATGTCGGGTTAATTAAGAGTTAATTAATCTACTATTAAAGTTTTTTAATAGTGAATGTGCATCAAGTTGGTTTTAATTTCAATTTTAATTTATACAAGATGCACGGTGAATACAATATTAAATACAGGGTATACACAAAAGAATGGTGCGGTTTACTATGTATTTAGTATGGAAACCGCACCATTCTTTTGTGTATACTCTGTATTTAAATCTTGGTTTGGAGTGTCAGTCTGTACTGTTTATGCTCAGCAGATATGCAGAACATGTCTTGGAATAAAACTATATGAACTGGCTGTGTCACGTATCATATTGCTTGGTGGCTGGTTCTAAACTTATGACACATACAGTTGTGCTTTATAAAGTTAAATAAATGTTGTCTATCACATTTGAGAGGCGTGAAGCAAGGCTTATACATAGTTGTCGGGAGTTATTGTAAGTGTGTTAAAGTTCAGACAGCGATATAGCTTAAGGAAGTAGAGAGGTCAATGTGGGCGGAGCACGAGCCTTGCTCTACAATCGAGGTTGTCTAAGTACGTTTACTGAATCTACAGAGGCCACATAAGTCACCGTTCCTCATGCACTATGCAGATATTTCGAATAATAATATAATACACTGTAATATAATATAATAATTATAATAATGTTATAATTTTTGTATTAATCACATAACATTATTATTATTATTATTATTCGAAATATCTACATAGTATCTGGAAAATTTTGAAATGTGGTGCTGGAGAAGAATGGAGAAGATCAGTTGGACCGATCGTGTGAGAAATGAAGAAGTATTACACAGAGTGAAGGAGGAGAGGAATATCGTACATACAATAAAAAGAAGAAAGGCTAACTGGATTGGTCACATCTTGCGTAGAAACTGCCTTCTGAAACATGTGATTGAAGGAAAGTTAGAAGGAAGGGTAGAAATGACGGGAAGAGGAGGGAGAAGACGTAAGCAGCTACTAGATGACATTAAGGAAAAGAAAAGATACTGGAAATTGAAAGAGGAAGCAATAGATCGCACCCTGTGTAGAACTCGCTTTGGAAGAGGCTACGGACCTGTCGTAAGACAGACTACAGAATGAATGAATCTACTTAATGCATGAGGTACGGTGACTTATGTGGCCATTCTTTATGCTTGTTGGTGCATTTAATGAGCTATGAGTCCTTTATGAGGATAGATACAGAAAAGTAGTGCAAAAGTTACATGAACATACTTATAGACGTGACGGTTAATTTGTAAAAAAAAACAGAGATTCTTTTTAAGACGGACTGAGCAGGAATGAGCACTGCAGAAAGGCCGGAGTTATCAGTCGTAACGCGGCAATGATGTCGTCCGCTCTAAGACGAGCTGTCTCACAGTGAGACATTCTGTATAATACAGATTGTTAATATACACTCTGTGAGTTGGTTCGACTTTAAGGTGGACACTCTGTATAATATTGATACTGTTCCGGGGGGGGATTAGATCAGTGGCTTCAGTTCCCCTAAATTTCTCCAGCTTATCGTGCCGCAAAATCTTAGTACGTCTTCACACGTCCTCTCAAATTAATTATTCACGAAGTATCCCGTTGACAGCATCGTTAAACAAAGTAGGCATATAAATGAATAAATTATCTGAATAATACTCCGTTCTTTGGTACATTACGCCGTGTAATCTTAAAAAGGAGGCAGCAGGTTACTTCAAACGCTGGTATATTTATACCAGACTACACGGTGTCACATCCTGGAAGATAGTATTTTTATTGTACCGCTGTGAGAACCTCAAAATCCCAAATTTCCTGACTGATTTACGCATTGTGATCATTTTTTAAAAAAAAGTACACAGACATTATTTTATCTCACAACTCGCATCTCCCTTCACTCGGACCGTTTTGCGTGAGGGCAGGCAAAGTAGCAGTCGCCGGTATTCCACATTGCCCTGAGTTGGGGTCCAGGTGTTTTAATTAAGTGTTTTGCAGTTAGAATTTAGTTCTTATCGTAGAGGGTGCTGGAATCGTTTCCCTTCGGCTCGCAGACACGCGCCACGTCTAACAAACAAGCCGGAGTTTTGTTAAGCGAGCCGACGGGAAGTGACTAGCTATAGTTGTCAGATAAATTAATGTCCCTATATCATGTATTTACATGAAGCTCTGCATTTCTCGGACGATATTATTTACCTCTTCTTCAACGAGTCTTTATAAAGTAGCCTGTCTCAGCTTTACAAAAGACACTCAGCTGTTCTTGGATTCATAGCTAGTGGTGGCTCTGTCCAAATTTAGATCCTTATTTGGCACACAAAAGACGTGAAACACGTGATATTGTGTAACAAACACATCCGCAAATTTCGTGACAGAAAGTTACGTGGAAAGGAAGATTATGATCTTTTTATTTTAGCCATGACCTTTCTTATTGTACAGGTCTCTGTGTCTTACGCGTAGGATGCCGTGAATGGTGAATGAGGTCATTCCAAGACCTCTGCCTACACAGGATGACACAGACAAATACCGTCCTTGATTGCTGCTTATGTAGATTGATTCAGACGGTGACGTTTCTGACTTCTGTTTGGGAAGTGTCCGGTTCGAACCTCAGCCGAGACTGAGGTTCTTCATAGTTTTCCTCAGTCGGCACAGAAAAATGCCGGAATTGTACATAAAATCACATCAAGACCGTTTCGTTCCAAATTCCTTCCAGTTCATCATTTACTAATCACCGTATTATTGAAGATATTTACGAAGGTGACCACATCCGGCTCGAATACATTACTGGTGTGGCTGGCTCAAGTTACCTGTAAAGGTAACTTGAGCCATTACAATCCCATTACAGGCCTTGGCAGGCCCTTAGGGCTCCAGGAGGTTGAGGCTCCCAGGTTTTTAGACAATCGGCACATGAAGGTGGTAAGGTTGTCAGCCCTACGCACCGGCCGCCTTTACCCCCCAGGAAAGATTCCTGGTACTCATTTCTGTTAGAAGCTGAGTCGACCCCAGGGCCATAGTGCGACCGAAACGATTATGTCAATGAAAAATTGACACCATCGGGAATCGAACCCGCGACGTTCCGGTTTGTAGCGCAGTGCCTCAACCAACTGCGCCACCGCGTGCCCCTCAAGTTACCTGTAGAAAAGTAATATTCAAGTAGTTTACAGACGGTGGACAGCGTTTTGAAATATTTTCTAAAGAAATGAGACTTAAAACTTACAGAAAATAATAGTTGGAAAAACAGAAATAAGACGGTATTAAATGAAGAAAAAAAGAAAGGATCAAGATAAAATCCTTCCAAGCCCAACCACGTGCTATATATATCATACTAGTAAATAATACTACTAATAATACTAACACTACTACTATAATAATACTACTACAAATATTACTAATAATATCACTAAAATAATACTACTAAAATAGGATAATTTATTAATCTATGGCTCTTGCCTAAGCTGCCTCCTAAAGTTCGGCTCCCGAAGCTCGTCTGGCTGGCCACCCCTGCTATGTACACTGAAGTATTGATGCGTCGTTAAATAAATCATGTATAAAATGTGAGTATACAGTTTTAGAGCATAGAGACAAAATCCCTTCTCAGGATAAATATGTGCGGAAGCGTGGACATTTTTATTTGCCCGGCGTGTACGATTGTGCTTGAATAAAAACGTACTTTCAGTAGGGAAACACGTTTGAATTCCGATGAACTGGCATTATGTTGTGGCAGAATTACAATAACTAAATGTTTTTTTGGAAATATGTATGGCATGCTTTATGATATCGTATATAACACGAATTTTGATATTTGGGTGCAACAAAAATTATCAAGTTAAACGTTAGGACAAAAAGTAGCTTATGAAAATAAGCGATATAAATGGTAAATTATTTTATTGCCAGGAAAAAAAAATTGTTTAAGCAAAAGGTGAAATGAATAAAATTGGAGACCATTATAATTCTCACTGTTCCAGCAATCAATCAATCAATCAATTGGAAATCGCTGACTTTTATGTCAGAAAATTATTTAAAAATGGAATTATGCCTGTTATTTTGTGTGGATGTGAAATTTTGTTTTTACATTTGGATAACACTGACTGAAGGTGATTAGGAAAATATGTGGATCCAAAAGGGAAGAAGTAACAGGAGCCTGGAGGTATTTATACAGGGCATACACAAAAGAATGGTGCGGTTTTAATAGTGAACACTATTAAATACGCACCATTCTTTTGTGTATGCCCTGTATAGTGAAGTACTTCCAAATTTGTTCTACCCGCCAAATATTGTTCCGTTAATCAAATTAAGGATGATGAGATGGGCGGAGCGTGTGGCAAGTATGGGGGTAAAGAGATATGCATACAGGGTTTTAGTGGGGGGAAACCTGAAGGTAAGAGGCCAGTTGGAAGACTTAGGTGTGAATGGGGTGATGATATTAAAATTAATTCTAGAGAAACGGGAAGGAGAGGGCGTGGATTGAATTAATGCAAATTTTATGTTTTGTGAATTTGTGCATTTTATCGTATGCACAATTGCACAATATATTGGCCTGTATAAGATATATTTGCAACCCCTACATATGTTTCGGCAAATAAATTGCCATCTTCATGGGGTATTAATCAGAGAACTACGAGTGCTTCCTGCATCTAAATATACAATATGTGGTTTTACAATAAAATTTTTTTACACATATCAAAATCCAACAAATATAGATGCACAAGATTATAAGTTAAAATCAATAATGCACTATGCCTCAATTAGCAGTAATAAATAAATAAATATGCCTTAAAATCCCAGAGTATGAAACATACACAAATATTTACATAAATCGATAAACGTTTTTAATATATAAATAAACTTATATATATAAAAGAACTGGACGGAATATATATATAATATTAAGTAAACTTTTTTAAAGTTTAACATTTTAACATAGATTTATGTAAATGTTTGTGGTGATAAATTTTGGTCGGAGAAACTGAAGGGAAAGAAGGCACACAAATGGTAGGATGACTGCCCTTCCCTGGCCCATCCTGTGCATGTAGATTACTCATTACCCTGACGATGGAAGAAACTGGTTCCTCTGAAACGTCGGTACACATACCTGACGACATGGCGTCACACCACCACTGTGAGAAACGTAACTCTCTATTAAGTTATTTACTGCTTCCAAGAAACGTCCGTTCCTTCAAAATATCCACGGACATTGGTACAGACACGTGGAGTTCTTCATAATTTTGTATTTATTAGGGTTTATTTTGTTTAACGACGTATCCGGGATTGCGTAGATGGTATAGTGACTAGGCTACAGGCTGGAAGGTCTGGAGCTGGAATTTGGGTAGGAGCAAGAGGGTTTTCTTTTTTACCGAAACGTCCAGACCGTCTTTGGGGCCCACCCAGCCACCGGGGTATTTTCCCGGGACTAAAGCGGCCGGGACTGTGATGTTGACCACTCACCTTTATCTAGCGCCACACTTAAGAATCAGTGGAGATATACTACTACTCCACCTCTACGCCTTCATGGTCTGGGCAGAGAGAACTATAGTCAGTGAACATATACCCAACATAGTTGAAGACATTTTTATATATTTTATATATTTTAATGAGTACCATATAGCTGGTGTAATGATAAAGAGTCCTGATGATGAACTGATACAGTTCGAAACATGTTGACGATTTATTGATATAAGCATGTATTAAATAGGAGATAATAAATTGTACATTTGTCGGAATAAGACTATTCATTCATTCATTCATTCTGTAGTCTGTCTTACGACAGGTCCGTAGCCTCTTCCAAAGCGAGTTCTCCACAGGGTGCGATCTAGTGATTCCTCTTTCAATTTCCAGTATCTTTTCTTTTCCTTAAGGTCATCCAGTTGCTGCTTACGTCTTCTCCCTCGTCGTCCCGTCATTTGTATCCTTCCTTCTAACTTTCCTTCAATCACGTGTTTCAGAAGGCAGTTTCTACGCAAGATGTGACCAATCCAGTTAGCCTTTCTTCTTTTTATTGTATGTACGATATTCCTCTCCTCCTTCACTCTGTGTAATACTTCTTCATTTCTCACACGATCGGTCCAACTGATCTTCTCCATTCTTCTCCAGCACCACATTTCAAAACTTTCCAGATACTTCTGATCTACTTTCCGAAGTGTCCACGTTTCAGCACCATACAAAGCTATGCTCCAAATGTAGCACTTTACTAGTTTCTTCCTTAAATTTAAGTGCAGTTTGCTGGTGAAAAGATTTTTCTTCTTGTTGAATGCTGTTTTTGCCATGGCAATTCTGGATTTAATTTAATAAGACTATATACAATAAAAATGTACGGTGAAAATGACATAAAGGACTAAAGTTTTTATCTGTTATTAAATGACACTGACCGTATCTAAGACTGTGTAACATAAAATGGAAGATGTGTAAACAATGAATTGCTAACAGTATGGCAGGGAGCGATCCTGCCTGTAGCCTATAAGTGTTTCTTCTCGCTAACCTGTTCCCGCTTATTAAGCGGGAACAGGTTAGCGTTTTGCTTTAAGGGGTTAAGCGACGTCACTGTTTCATTTACATCAGAGAGCTTACGGATTTTACATCCGTCAGTTTGATGTTTGTGTGAAGTACAGTGTCAAGGTTAATGGATCTGGTTAATGAATTTTGAACATCGAAAATTGGAAGATGTCAGGCATCTTTGCTCTCAGCCCTGGCACTGACAGGTTATCGATCGCAGGAGTGCAGGATACAATGCAGGTACACACAACTAACTCATACGAGTATTGTGACACAACTAAGCTAGGTACACCAAATTAATTCGACGATAAACAAATGAAGCCCAAGAATTAACATGTCACGTATTTCCCGCCTCTTAAGACGCTACAAGTGATAGTACGTGCCCTGTAATTAGCCCCTTTTTTCGGATTTAATAGCCTACTTATGTTAAATTCTTCTTCAGACCTAGGGTGAATTTTGAGGATTTTTTTTCCAGGGAAAAAATGCGTCTAATGAGGCGGAAAATACAGTAAATTTTAGTCCGTGGCCGAACTCAGGCGGTTAGTTGCCGCCGTCACACAGGGGAAACCCGGTTTCAAATCTCAGGACGATTGGTGTCGGATTTGGTGTGGACAAACGGTTACTGGGACTGGTTTTTCACCGAGTATTTCGGTTTTTGCCCGTCAGAATGATACCTAAGAGCAAAAAAGCAATCCCATTACAGGCCTTGACAGGCCCTTAGGGTCCCAGGAGGTTGAGGCTCGCAGATGTCTAGACAATCGGCACATGAAGGTTGTAAGGTTGTCAGCCCTATGCACCGGCCGCCTTTACCCCCCAGGAAAGATTCCTGGTACTCATTTCTGTTAGATGCTGAGTCGACCTCAGGGCCATAGTGCGACCGAAACGATTATGTCAATGGCAAATTCCAGTGACACCATCGGGAATCGAACCCGCGACGTTCCGGTTTGTAGCGCAGTGCCTCAACCAACTGCGCCACGGCGTGCCCCGTACCTGAGTATAAAGTTTAAAATACGCAGAAATATAAGTCTCCCTGTCGCTTTATGTAGGTGTAAAGACCGTCCCGTGACATTAAAAGAAGAACATAGGCTGAGGGTATTTACGAGTAGGATGCCGAGGAAGATATCTGGGCATTTGAAGGAGGAATTAGTAGGTTGTAGATTGTAGAGTAGACTGTAGGCTGTAGATTTGTGGTTTCTGACACTGTCTAGTCGTCTAAGCGGATAGCAACGTTTCAGAGGAATATACTGCCTCCACCTCACGAACAGGCGAATGTGGTGCTTTTTTTTTTGGTTCGACAGCCCTATATGGGCCTGGGCCTCCTCGTTTCGTCGAGGTTTCATGGTCACACACATTTGAGACACGCCACAGTCGGTAGGACTCCTCTGGACGAGGGACCAGCTCGTCGCAGAGACCTCTATCTGACAACATACAACACTCACAAGAGACAGACATCCATGCCCTCGGTGGGATTCGAACCCACGATCCTAGTAAGCGAGCGGCCGAAGACCCACGCCTTAGACAGCACGGCCACTGGGATCGGCGAATGTAGTGCTTTATACAAGGAAACTGCAGTGAAGATGGGCCAGAAAGGCTCCTAGGAATGACTTTGCTCCATCGAGTAAGTTAAATTAAAACCCATGCGCGATGTTGTACATTCAGGTGCAGTGTCTGGCTGTTTAAACGTGTTAAAAACACACCACGTGTTGCTGAGTGAGGCAGGATTTTCTTCGTAGTGCTGTATGACTCAGCAAGCTAATTACTGGTAATTAGAAACACATAACGGCCGCGTCATCGAAGAGGAATTTCTGTCTGTTACGTGAGGTTTCAGCTGAACAAATCGCTTGAGAAGGCTTGTGGTCGCAAATGTTATTGTTGTTCCTCGTTGTTAAACACGAGACACACCACACGCGGTGGTGTCACATGAATACCGGTGACTAATATTTATTTCATCACGTACTAGCAGGCAAGTTCTGTGGCGAAGTGTAATGAGACGCAGCGGAAGTCATGGTCGCTCGAAGTGTCATAACCACCAGTCTGCGCAAGTCCTACAGTATTCTCAAAACGCGACTCTTTTGGTTTCGTAAAGGCCAATGTGTTTCTGTCCGCCCCATGAAGGCATATAGGAGGAGTGGCGGTTTAGCTCCATTCATTCCTAACCTCGGCACTACATGGATGTGAGTGATTAAATTCGCACCCCGGCCGCGGGCCCCACAGCCGGTTTGGAGGTTTTGGAGGAAATAAAATATGTTGCCCCGTCTTGTCTTCATATTGTGGTAATACCGATGAAACAAAAAAAAAAGTTATATTTTTTTTCCGAGTCCTGAATTTGTAATATTCCTGTAGCGCGTAATCGTCAGAAAAGGTGCCGGTAGCATTAAGAAAATACTTAAATACACACTCCTCTTACTCAGTAGATGAATTTTTTATGTATAAAGGTGGTTAATAGTGAGCTATGTAACACGTTTATAGTGTTTTAGTTTATAGTGTTCAACTGTAAAATTGTGTAGTGTGTATAGCTGTATATTTGTATATTATGACTTATTGCACATCGAGTTGTCACTTGGACAGACTTATGGATCCATGGAATGTATAAATGTATGTATGTATGTATGTATGTATGTATGTATGTATGTATGTATGTATGTATGCATGTTGTATGTACCGGCACAAAGAAGCAGCGTGTGTACGGACAAGTATATATGGTTCAAATTATGTCATTATTTTGTCCGCATGTAGCAAGTCGTTCTTATGATTATGGACACGTACGCCAGGTGGCAGTTGAATGCCGGAGCAGCCTCGACCTGCGTCGATAGCTCTGTGGTGTAGCATCGTTTGTTGCACCAAACTGCCTTTTAAGAACTTCCTGCTTGCATACTGAGGAAAACTGCGACTTCACAGTATTGTAGAAGGACTATAGAATGAGTGGGTCTGTGGAAAGGAGCTGTACGTTGAAACCGTAGACAGAGGTAAAAATTGACATATTTTAAATTTAAAATTTAAACTGCCTTTTATACTACTTGTAGTTAAAAAAAACAATAAAGGTCAAATAAAACATTAAATATACGTTAGATTATGAAAAATGTCGAACATGATGTATACCTATAATTGGGGCCGGGGGGGGAGGGGTGCACAAATCCTGGGTGCTGCGTTGCTACGTCGCCCGGGCGACTAAATTTTGTACAGTGGCGCCTAACATCTGTTGGTCCTCCATATGCAACTTGTTTCATGTCACCCTACTGGCGCCTAGACTTTTCATATGGCTTTTCGATTTTTGGAAAATTTGCGCACCGCTGTCTATACAAATAGGTCTACGAAGACAGTTTATGATCAACCATGCATGTCATTGCGTTCTAACGCCTTTCCCATGCAAACGTATTTTTTGAGTACTTTGACGGGTGACAGCCGTGTTCCAAACTGTACGGTCATGCGGATGAAGCTGTAATTTCTTCGACAGTCTTAATGGAGAAAGAAAGGAGATGAAGGTAATAAAGGGACAGACGAAAGGATGAAAAGGGTATGAAGGATGAAGATACGAAAGAAATTATTATCCATTGAATTTCAACGGGTCTTTTCCGCTAATATTCGATGAATGCGTGGAGTGTGGCTGACTTGGGAACACAGCCTTGTTATGGAATGTGGGCTGACGTGCTTCAACTGATAGCTGAGCCCAAACGATGTGATGCATTCAAGAAGCGACGCAACAATGTGGGGGAAGGAAGTCAGGCCATTCCAAGGCGAAGGCTGCGTCCTCTTTGCCCTTTGTCCAGCGGAATGCTGATACGAAGACAAGCCCTGCGCTATGTGCAGCGTGCTTATAGTGACCAAACAAGCGCTGTCTTGCGACCAATCCCACTTCCTTCTTCCCCAGCTTTTTCAACCTCACTGACCCAACAACAAGCAGTATAGTTACTAGGCTACGGACTGTACGGATCCGGAGTTCATTCCACGGCAAGTGCAAGAGATTCCTTTGCTCTCCAAATCGTGCAGACTGACCCTGGAGCCCAGCCAGCCTACCATTTAATGGGTACCGGGGGCTCTTTTCGTGGTCGTAAAGAGGCCGGCGACTGAAACTGACCACTCACCACCATTTACTAATGCCTTCATGGCCGTGCCATGGCTCAGGCGGTTAGTCGTCGGCCTCTCACCACGGAGGCCCGGGTTCGATCCCAGGTCAAGTCCATGTGAGATTTGTGGTGGACAAAGTGGCACTGGGACAGGTTTTTCTCCGAGTTGTCGGTTTTCCCCTGTCAATTTCATTCCACTGTTGCTCCATTACTTGTAAAACTTGGTAAAAAAACTGCTCATCTTCATCTTCATCTTCATCACAGGGTTGCACAATAAGCCTTAAGGCTGCGGTGCGTCCGTAGCATCAGCTGCGGGGCCCCCTCACCTTAAAAAAAAATGCCTTCATGGAGTAGACAAGGGAAAATTCCCTTTATCCAACTCAACGACAATACCTTCTGAGAATCATATCAGTCTGATTCCCAGTGACTTACACGAGACGGTCTCTTGACCGGTTGTTGTGATATTTAACTATTACCAACAAAAAAAAAAAAACGTCGTGGATTTAATTTGCGAAAATATTCTGCATATTCTAGTACGAAAGTTTACATTTTATTCCGTATTTTGTGAACAAGGCAGTTACCCGTAGTTGAGGGACTATTGACTTTTAAAGAAGAATTTTATGGCTTGGTGCTAGTTACATTCCTTTAAATAGGCTGAAACGCTAGTTAAGTTGCTCAGATACATGTCGGCCATATTATTATTAAATGTTGGTTTCTGGTTCAATTTAACGAGATTACAAATCATTTTAAAAAATTTTCTAATTGTTTGATGGTGGAAAAATAATAACGATTCAGTATTAAGCGTAAAATTAATTGTTGTGCGTGACTTCTAATTGTTGTGCGTGACTTCTAATTGTTGTGCGTGACTTCTAATTGTTGTGCGTGACTTCTAATTGTTGTGCGTGACTTCTAATTGTTGTGCGTGACTTCTAATTGTTGTGCGTGACTTCTAATTGTTGTGCGTGACTTCCCTTACAAGTCCTCACAAACGCAAACTTTCAGCCTGTTGCTCTGTTTCTAAATTTGTAAAATACATAATATTCTTCGCATAATATTTCATGGCGTGTTAATAATATAGCTCGGTACCAGGTCTCACCACAAGCCACGACATCGTATTCGGTATAGCGACTAGACTACGGGCTAAACGATCCGGGGTTCGAATCCCGGCATGGGCAAGATATTTGTTTCTTCTCAAAACGTCCAGACAGGCTCCGAGACCCACCTAGCCTTCTATTCAGTGGGTAGCGGAGGCTCTTTCTCGGGGAGTAAAGCGGCCGGAGCGTGAGGCTCACCACTCACATCCATCTAATGCCGAAGTTAAGAATGAGTGGAGCTATACCTCCACTCCTCATATATACACCTTCAGGGCGTGTATACAGGCAACTGTAACTCATTTACTAAATTTCACCAGCTTATCTCCGATGGTTCATTATTAACGCTATCAAGCACAAAACTCAGTATAGGTTTACACATTGCAGTAAGTCCGCAAAAGACTTGTTTGTATACGTTGCAGACAGTTACGTGTTATCGCACCGAATTGCAGGAAACTCTTTAAGACCTCGCTGACACAATGTTAACTTCCTCGCAAGTGAATTTGTTTCGTCTATTCCGTGCCGCGTCATGGTTAACGAGACTCCGTAATTTCGTTATACGCTAGTACCATTTCACGTCACAGTTACTTCTCCTCCGAATTCTCTAATGTATATTTTTTATTGCCGATCCCAGTGGCCGCGCGGTCTAAGTCGTGGGTCTGCGGCTGCTCGCTTTCTGGGATTGCGGGTTCGAATCCCGCCGGGGTGCATGGATGTCTGTCTCTTGTGAGTGTTGTGTGTTGTCAGGTAGAGGTCCTTGCGACGGGCTGGTCCCTCGTCCAGAGGAGTCATACCGACTGTGGTGTGTCTCAGTGTGATCGTGAAGCCTGGATGAGGAGACCGTGGCCCACTAGGGGCTGTTGCGTTATTGGGAAAAAGAATTATATTAATTAAAGCTTGTGGATTTCTGTCTTAGTGTATCCATAAGGCGAGAATTCCTTAAACGTATAACAGTTACTGAGATTTCTTCGAATGTGGAGATTTAGGTATACGGCAGGTACGTAAATTGAAGAATGAACTATACTATCATATTAATTATAAAACCAACGAATGCACTATTTTGACCACTTTTATTATGGCCTATGTCCCCTCACCCTACACGTGTTTCAGAACCTTATAGTTCCATCCTCAGGGGTTTGCCATGTGCTACCAATTACTCACATATCAAAACAAATACACAATATGTACAATAGTCTGGTAAAATCTTAAAACCATACGTAAATGTATATTCAGGGTGAGGGGACATAGGCCATAATAAAAGTGGTCAAAATAGTGCTTTCGTTGGTTTTATTATTTGATTGAAAAATGCACGGTGGTAATACTGTGAAATTTATACTATCATATATCGAAACATTACGGTTCAGAGACTGAACTAATTCCCCAAAGTATTATCAAACTTGTCACATTTCTAATCCGATCTGACCACAAAGAGATTACATGACTTGTGAAGTACTTAATTAAGTACCGCGGTATGAAGCCGCATAGCTCCAAGCATTCTAAACACCAGCACCAGATGGAGGTACACAAGTGGTCAGATTCAGAGCCTGGCTATTTAAACCCGGAAGAGTCCCCATAGTCCCCATAACCAGATGGGAAAGTGATAAATATGTGCCCCTGCTGGCGGTCGAATCCTGATTTCTTTGTCGTCGAGACCGTAGCCTAATGCCTATACCACCTGAGCTATCTGAATGTGTCACTCCATTACTGCTGTCCCGTGACAAGAACAAATGAATGTGCTAACAAAAGTGCGTATAATTGGTTTTGTATTCTCTGGGAACCTCGTGGCTTGATAGGGAGGGAAGACTGGAATATGATGCTGAGAAATGGGGAGCTAGTCACGTGATGTCCTTGTTAAGAAATTCCCCTTCAGTGGCGTGCAGTAAAGACGTTAGACAAATGCTTGCTAAATGTCATACGAAATGACTTATCATGAAAGCCTTTGAAATATGGACGGGAAATTGTTACTTGTATGGTTGTATCCGCTCAGACTGTACGTAATTATTGCTACGTGATTACGCTTACACTGTACAGCGCTAATGGAACAACACTTTTGATATCACAGTTCCACCGAATAAATATGATGTGAAATTAAACAGTTTTGCGATATGTATACATTCACATACACAGAGTGTACAGCTGAAAGCGAAACCCAATCACAGAATTTAAAACCCCGCTCCTGACTGCAATTCTGCGTAGCAACCTACACACACACATATATATATATATATATATACACCATATTTCCCGCCACATGAGACCCTACAATTAGCAAAGTATTTCAGCGGCTTTAATAGCCTTTGACCTTACGGTGTTAAAATGTTGGGTGATTTTTGGTGAGTTTTTGAGGAATAGCTCAGTCGGTATAGCGACTTGCTACGGGCTGGAGGGTCCGGGGATCGAATCCCGGTGGGGGCGAGATTTTCCGTACTCGTCCAGACCGTCCTGGGGCCAACCCAGCCTCCTGTACAATGGGTACCGGGTCTCTTTCCCGGGGGTAAAGCGGCCGGGGCGTGGAGTTGACCACCCACCCCCATCTAAAGCCGAGGTTAAAGAAAGAGTAGAGCTATACCTCTAATCCCCCTCTGGCCTTCATGGACTGTTCTAGGGTGAAATTTACCTTTAACTTTACCTTTTCAGGAAAGAAATGCAAGGGTCTGGACAGCTTGACCTTGAAGATAGGACGAATAAACTGCCCGAAACGTCGGTAAACAACTACCAAACAACCCAGAAGAGCGAGAAACCCGGTCAACAGTGCTGCTACCTACAGGTAACCTGCAATTCCCCCCCCCCCCCTCGAAAAGATGGCTATTGCAATACTGACTCACCTTGCCTTACGATAACGATTACTATCATCATCTGCTCTTCTTTGCAAATACCTCCTGACATCAACATAGAGTAGTGCGAGTCTTACTTTCAGTATTGTTTTAAGGTAAAAAGCGTGGGTTAGTGAAACCGCAATTTGGAATATTTCTTTATGATGATTAACATTTGTTTAATGCCCTTACGCTGAGGGAAGGAGACCACTTGAAAGACGCAGGCGTAGATGGGAGGATAATATTAAAATGGATCTTCAAGAAGTGGGATGGGGGGCATGGACTGGATTGATATGGCTCAGGATAGGGACAGGTGGCGGGCTCTTGTGAATGCGGTAATGAACCTTCGGGTTCCATAAAACGCGGGGAATTTCTTGACTAGCTGACGACCTGTTAGCTTCTCAAGAAGGACTCTGCTCCATGGAGTTAGTTAGTTAGTTAGTTAGTAATGCCCTTAAGGTATGTGGGTGACAAACCCATGGGGCTATGCAGTGTCGTAACACGGAGTATCGAGTTGAGAGTGACGTATTTGTGTATGTTTGCACGCGAATTGTACATATGTGCATGTGCAGACTGTCTCATTGCTTCCCGCAGATGTTTCACGACATGTCTATCATTTATAAAAAGTCTGGCTTCGATGAATCATTATCTGCCTTTCTATTTTTGTCTTATCTTTGTCGTACCCTCTAGTTCTGCTCATCCATTAGGAGTGGCATTTTGTGTTCAATGTTAAGAGAGAGCTTTAATGCTCTGTAAACTGCGCAAAACACTAGCATGTGACTGTAGTGCCTGCCTGTTTTCTTTGTCAATAGGAACTAAACTTAGACAAATTTAATGCTGTTACTAATCAGGGTAGTTACTGATCTTGTAGGCCATTAATTGTAAGTTTTACATACATACATACATACATACATACATGCATTCCATAGATCCATAAGTCTGTCGAAGTGACAAATGGATGTGGAATAATTTTATTTAATTTTAATGTAATTTTTATTTAACGTAATTGGAGATACGTCGGGACCTCCCATATACTGCTCACAGGATTGACCACATATAAGTATGATCTCAAATGTTTTCATGACACAGGCGTAGAGCAAAAATATTTTCAAAAGTACGTTTATAGTTTCCCTATGAAATACTCACCTCGGTAGCCCAGGTTAAATCTCAGGCGCCAGTCCGTGTGGTATTTGTGGTGGACGAAGGGGCACTGGGGCGGTGTTTTTTTTTTTCCGGATACTTCGGTTTTCCCCTGTCAGTATCATTCCACCAATGCTCCATACTCATACATCTACCACCGACGCTGTATAATGTTTCTGTCCCAGTACTTCGGTTTTCCCCTGTCAGTATCATTCCACCAGTGCTCCATACTCATTCATACATCTACCACCAACGCTGTATAATGTTTCTCTCCCAGTACTTAGCTTTCCCCTGTCAGTATCATTCCACCAATGCTCCATACTCATTCATACATCTACCACCGACGCTGTATAATGTTTCTCTCCCAGTACTTCGGCTTTCCCCTGTCATTATCATTCCACCAATGCTCCATACTCATTCATCCATCTACCACCAACGCTGTATAATGTTTTTCTCCCAGTACTTCAGTTTCCCTGTCAGTATCATTCCATCAATGCTCCATACTCATTCATCCATCTACCACCAACGCTGTATAATGTTTCTCTCCCAGTACTTAAGTTTCCCCCTGTCAGTATCATTCCACCAATGCTCCATACTCATTCATCCATCTACCACCAACGCTGTATAATGTTTCTCTCCCAGTACTTCAGTTTTTCCCTGTCAGTATCATTCCACCAATGCTCCATACTCATTCATCCATCTACCACCAACACTGTATAATGTTTTTCTCCCAGTACTTCAGTTTCCCCTGTCAGTATCATTCCACCAATGTTCCATACTCATTCATCCATCTACCACCAACGCTGTATAATGTTTCTCTCCCAGTACTTCAGGTTTCCCCTGTCAGTATCATTTCACCAATGCTCCATACTCATTCATTCATCTGCCACCAACGCTGTATAATGTTTTTCTCCCAGTACTTCAGTTTCCCCTGTCAGTATCATTCCACCAATGCTCCATACTCATTCATCCATCTACCACCAACGCTGTATAATATTTTTCTCCCAGTACTTCAGTTTCCCCTGTCAGTATTATTCCACCAATGCTCCATACTCATTTATCCATCTACCACCAACGCTGTATAATGTTTCTCTCCCAGTACTTCAGTTTCCCCTGTCAGTATCATTCCACCAATGCTCCATACTCACTCATTCACCTACCACCGACGCTGTATAATGTTTCTCTCCCAGTACTTCAGTTTCCCCTGTCAGTATCATTCCACCAACGCTCCATACTCATTCATACATCTACCACCAACACTGTATAATGTTTTTCTCCCAGTACTTCAGTTTCCCCTGTCAGTATCATTCCATCAATGCTCCATACTCATTCATACATCTACCACCCACGCTGTATAATGTTTTTCTCCCAGTACTTCAGTTTTCCCCTGTCAGTATCATTCCACCAACGCTCCATACACATTCATCCATCTACCACCCACGCTGTATAATGTTTTTCTCCCAGTACTTCAGTTTTCCCCTGTCAGTATCATTCCACCAATGCTTCATACTCATTCATTCATCTGCCACCAACGCTGTATAATGTTTTTCTCCCAGTACTTCAGTTTTCCCCTGTCAGTATCATACCATCAATGCTCCATACTCATTCATCACCGACGCTATAAAATCTTAGCATCTGACAGTGTAGTTACGAAACACCTAATACGTAGTAATGGCAGTTATGCACGGAACTGCTTGTTATAAAAAAAGTTCAGCTTTACATATTTTCTGATGAACAAATTCAATTTTAGCTGTAAGATAATGGGTTAAGCTGTTATACAGTAAGGTAGAGTATAAAGTCATTGTATGCATAGTACGTAAATTGAAAGTATATATAACGCAAACACAGGCAAAACCTGTTGCTAGACCGCCGTATGATATCAATAATATGAAGAGGGTAGATAAACGGCACTGTCATTACAGAGTTTATCCCGTGGGGGTATAAATGAAACAAAAGAGGGTCTTGGAATGAACACGACAGAGTACTTCTGCATCTCGGAGTCTATAATAATGGATCATATGGGGAGAAATATCGGAGGGGAGAGAGGAATATATGATGAAGAGGGTGGGGGAAAACTTAATGGGTAGGAACATAAAAAGTTTATGATTGAGTGGCTTGGTGCAATAATGTACTAACAATAAGAAATTCTTGGATATGACACTGTAATTGGTAGATAGATAAAGACGTTTCGGAGGAACCTGATACCTCCATTCAAGGATGAACGTTTTATTTTCTAAAGGAAGAAGGAACTTACACTGAATGGATACGACACTGTAATTGGTAGATAGATAAATATGTTTCGGAGGAACCTGATACCTCCATTCAAGGATGAACATTTTATTTTCTAAAGGAAGAAGGAACTTACACTGAAACGTCGTTACATATTTAGCGACCTACACTGTGTCACGTTCTAGACGCGAACTGTAAGTTTAAACGGAAGGCAGTTATACTGAGGTCAGGGAAAGGAGCCCCATGGATCACCTCCTCCAGTCATCTAGCTAGTCTGTTGACACAGATGTCAGTGGTGATAAACACGTGATTAATTTTATTAGCGACGAGCGTTTTGGTCTGGTTGACTTAAGTCAGAGGGGGCTGGAGAGTAGTAGAACAGTAGGCAGAACGGGAAAAACTTCGGGCAATATCCATGGGACTTCACATATTGCCCTATGTACAGGTAATGAAAACAATGATGGCTCAATTATAATTTGCAATATTTCAGACTTTTGAAAGTAGATATGTCAAATTTGCGAAGATAAACAGTTGTTTGAAAAGCACTAAAGAATTTGTGGTTCACAGTTAAGTATTCCAACAACTGCACTCTAATAAAAAGACAATAGTTTATAAATATGTGACACTCCTGCAAAATATTTCGGCCAGCTTGGCCATCTTGTTTACATTTGAGTGTATAAAGTGTCACGATACTTATGAATATACGTAACCTGTTTCTAAGTTTAAAAAGCCGGAAGGTCGCGGGTTCGATTCCCGATGGTGTCATTGGAATGTTTCATTGACATAATCCTTCCGGTCGCACTATGGCCCTGGGGTCGACTCAGCCTCTAAAAGAAATAAGTACCAGGAATATTTCCTGGGGGGGGGGGGGGGGGGGATAAAGGCGGCCGGTGCGTAGGGCTGACAACCTTACCACCTTCATGTGCCGATTGTCTAGAAATCTGGGAGCCTCAACCTGCTGGAACCCTCAGGGCCTGTCCAGGCCTGTAATGGGATTGCTTTACCTTTACCTTCTAAGTTTAAATCATTTTATCATGTATTCTCTTTAACTGGAGGAATCATTTCTTTCAGCTGTTGAATGTACATGGGGTTAATGATGTTAGGCAGACTGAAATACACACAGAAGGGCCACTGGTGCCTCAGCCCAGTGCCTCTGAGGTTGAGATGGCAATTGAAAAGCTAAAAAGGCACAAATCAGGTATTGATCAAATTCCAGTAGAACTGATTAAAGCAGGAGGTAGGACAATTCGTTCTGAGATCCATAAATTTATTAATTCTATTTGGAATAAAGAGGAATTACCTCAGCAGTGGAAGGAGCCAATCATTGTACCTATTTATAAGAAGGGTGATAAAACAGACTGCAGTAATTATCGAGGCATATCACTTTTGTCAACCACATACAAAATTCTATCCAACATTCTTCTGGCAAGGTTAGCTACATATGTAAAGGAAATTATTGGGGAGCATCAGTGTGGATTTAGACGTAACAGGTCGACTACTGGTCATATATTCTGCTTTCGTCAAATACTTGTAAAAAAATGGGAATACAATGAGGCAGTGCATCAGCTATTTATAGACTTCAATAAAGCCTATGATTCAGTTAGGAGGGAGGTCTTGTATAATATTCTTATTGAATTTGGTATCCCTATGAAACTAGTAAGGCTCGTAAAAATGTGTCTAAATGAAACTTATAGCAGAGTTCGGGTAGGAAAACATTTGTATGACACATTTCCTATTAAGTTAGTTAGTTATTCTGTTTAACAGAAGGAATTTAGCATTATAACATCACATCTGTAACGTAATTAGCCACTACTCTTTCCCTACTACACTACTACCTCCCTGAAGATGACCAATGTAGGCCGAAACATGTAGGAGTGTCATACATTTATAAACTATAGTCTGTTTATTATTGTGCAGCTGTTGGAATAACTATTGGGTACTAATTTACTGCTCGGAATAAAGATAATTTTAATTTGTGGTAATGTGATTATTGAGTTCGTGAAGTTTGGACTACAGTTTTGAATGCAGTAAATTTCTCCGAAACGTCCACAACTTTCTACAATACTGCGCAGCGTCGTAACACAAAAAACCACAACTTATGTTTTCATTGCCGTCAAAACTGTGGTTGATCCTGTGATGCTTGAAGAAGATGTAACAGGGGGTGTAGCAATAGATACATCACAGGGGGAGGCAAAATTTACGGCTATGAACATTCCTAGGCAGTGCCCGCTCGTCCTTCGGGTAAAGGTAGGCTGGAGAAAATGTAGAGCTTTGGGAAGTGAAGAAGATAAAGTGGTTGTAAGTGCAGATTTGGAGGGTGCAGCTGAGGAAATAAACTGAGCATTTGGGCTGAGTTAGTGTACGGAGGGCTGCATTGTAAGGAAATTTTGAAGATAATTTTGGGAGATCATGCAGTGCAAAGTGGGTTTTGTGTAGCAAGCGACACTTGACTGTGGGACCGAGAAAAACTACGGAAAATTCTGATCGATATACCGGTCGCCTGGTATCGTTAAAACATTACAGCCTGTTAACAAAATTCCGTTTCTTCCTCACAGTGAACACAATGTTTCTCCATTACACAAACTAATCTGTTGACGATAAGACCGTGCCACGGCTCAGGCGGTTAGTCGTCGGCCTCTCACCGCGGAGGCCCGGGCTCGATCCCAGGTCAGTCCATGTGGGATTTGTGGTAAACAAAGTGGCACTTGGTCAGGTTTTTCTCCGAGTACTTCAGTTTTCCCCTGTCAGTTTCATTCCACCGGTGCTCCATTACTTGGAAAAATGAAAAACTGATCATCTTTCTCTTCATCTTCATCACAGGGTTGCACAATAAGCGTTAAGACTGCGGTGCGTCCGTAGCTTCTGCTGCGGGGCCCTTCACCAAAAAAAAAAACTTCTTTCGATTTTCTTGAAAGAAATAACTGTTTCTAATTCTGGGAATTACAAGAAATGGAAAACTACTGGTATATTTTCTGTTCAAAAATAGGAGTTTCTTAATGTTGAAGTGGTGGTACTTATAAGAACCATTGTGCTTTAAAGATTTCAGGGATCCTCAGTAGTATAATAGGCGAAGCAATGAATTGTTAACTATGCACATACGTAAGTATCGATGCTTCGACACGGTGAAGAGTTAGACATTTTACAGCACACACAGTAAAGCTTTGCACAGAACATACACATGTTATTATCACGCTAACATCGTCTAAACGGCTCATTAATTTTCACTATTACATTAAGCGTTCGATCGCTCCACATTCATCAAACGAGTGTTGAAGGTGAAATGCTCTCCAGTAAATTTGTTTTCCAACAAATACCTCAGATATATACTAAAAAATTCTATAAGCTTGTGGCAAATAAATAGAAAATATATTCGTTATGACAGTAGGCTCATGAAGATAGTTCACGTTTTAATCACCCTTGTAAATATTTGCGATACTTAGGGTAAAAATGTCTGGTTTTGTGGTATAGGCTACAGGGTGTCCTAAAGTAACCACGCAGTGAACAGCAAAACTAAATCAAGTTTAACTCTTTAAATGACACTGGGGTTAAATTCCAACTACTGTCAACTACTGTTTTAAATACAGGGTATACACAAAAGAATGGTGCGGTTTCAATAGTAAAAACTATTGAAACCGCACCATTCTTTTGTGTATACTCTGTACATTCACGACAGTTATTTGTTACACATCCTTACACATCTCTGCTGCTTATGAAGTCCATGTAATAATGTTGGACAGTAACTGCTTTATAAAACTTTTAAATGTTTTTAATGCTGATCCTATTTTCAGTTGTTGATACCATGTGCAAGTGGTCTGTGTTGCGGACATTTTGAAGGTATGGTGTCCATTTTGTTCAGCACTCCAATCTTTTCGTTTTAAAATTCTGTTAGATGACTGTCACTTGAGATGCAGCTTCTCTGCAGCTTGCTGTCTTCTTAGACGTACCGCTGTGTAGGGCGGCAGTCTGTTATGGACGTTTCAGAGGAACCTGCAGCCTCTTTGTTCATGGTAAATGTTGGTTAATGGTGACAATTTACGTCCTACCATAAGAAATGATGTAGCAGACTACTGCAAAACATGGTTAACGAGGCACAAGGCTGCAAGTGATATTATTATTATTATTATTATTATTATTATTATCAAATTAATTAAAATGAACTTTTAAGACTTTTTTTCCATGACGCAACAGCCCCTAGTGGGCCAGGGCCTCCTCACTGTCGAGGCTTCACGGTCACACACTTTAGACACACCACACTCGGTAGGACTCCTCTGGACGAGGGACCAGCTCGTCACAGAGACCTCTACCTGACAACACACAACACTCACAAGAGACAGACTTCCATGCTTCCGGCTGGATTCGAACCCGCAGTCCCAAAAAGCGAACGACCGCAGACCCACGCCTTAGACCGCACGGTCACTGGGATCGGAAATTAAAGAGTGCTACTAAAACATTTTGGTAGTCGGGACAGCCGTAGTCAGTATAGTGACTAGGCTACGTGCTGCAAGACAGCGTAGTCAGTATAGTGACTAGGCTACGTGCTGCAAGACAGCGTAGTCAGTATAGTGACTAGGCTACGTGCTGCAAGACAGCGTAGTCAGTATAGTGACTAGGCTACGTGCTGCAAGACAGCGTAGTCAGTATAGTGACTAGGCTACGTGCTGCAAGACAGCGTAGTCAGTATAGTGACTAGACTACGTGCTGCAAGACAGCGTAGTCAGTATAGTGACTAGGCTACGTGCTGCAAGACAGCGTAGTCAGTATAGTGACTAGGCTACGTGCTTCAAGACCCGGGGTTTGCGTTCGGCAGCGGCAAGACAGTTCTCTCTTCTCAAAATCTCTCAGAACGATCTTAGGTCTCACCCAATCTCCTGTCCAGCGGGTGCCGGGGATAAAGCGGCCGTGGCATAATGCTGACCACTCAACATCCATCAACTGCCATCAAATTTCTGTACATAATTTTATTTCAACAACATGAATGTTCACCAACTCTTACACAAAATTGGCTCTGGAAAAGGAGCATTTCTTTTTACAGGGGCTCCATAAGGGGAACCGAAATGTATTTAGCAAGGGAGGGCACGGCCAATATATTTATTGGGCCGCAATCTGTACTTGATATATTTTTCTGTTGTGTATAACTTAGAGGGTTCGTGGCCTTATGTTGGGCCACAACACTCTAAGAAAGCATATGCATTTTGGGGGGAAACAAAGGGCCTGTTAAAAAGGCGTAGTGCATCGGGCCTCTTAGGGGTCGAACCCATTAGATATTCTATTCTATTCTTCTTACACAAAATTAAAACAAATATATAAAAAAACTTCACAAATGTCCCGACATGTCTCGGTATGCTAAACACACCATCATCAGGGGAAAATTTAAATTTAAATTTATTTATTTGAGTACAAATGTAGCGTCTATTTTTCTTTAGGAAAAAAGAATCGAGTGACACTCCGTGAAGACGGCCTCAGTCTGTGTGCTCAGTCTTAAGGCTGAATGTTAGTTGGGTGCGGGTTGAATCCATATTGCTCAAGTTCAACCGTTGTATGGGGGAGCGAGAATGCCACATCATACTGTCAGAATAGATAATGGTGTACAGCAATTGTCGTCATGTATGAGGGGTGGAAAGGGGGTGGGGGGAGCCGAAAGAGAATCATTTGTCATAAATCTGAAGGGGGTCGTCACGGTGTATGTTTACTGTGCGGGAAGAATTAGGTAGCATACGGCGTGAAATGACGTGTGGTTTTATTTTAATGACGGGATGCCACGTAGACATGGCGAGTCTTCACTCCAAAACATACAGAGTTCATGACTGTACTTTTTATTATTATTATTATTATTATTATTATTTACTGCAATTGGGTTTTCACCCGGTGGCAGTAGTCCTTACACTAGTACACACAATACAAATGTCTTCACCCGGTGGCAGTAGTCCTTACACTAGTACACACAATACAAATGTCTTCACCCGGTGGCAGTAGTCCTTACACTAGTACACACAATACAAATGTTTTCACCCAGTGGCAGTAGTCCTTACACTAGTACACACAATACAAATGTTTTCACCCGGTGGCAGTAGTCCTTAGACTAGTACACACAATACAAATGTTTTCACCCGGTGGCAGTAGTCCTTACACTAGTACACACAATACAAATGTTTTCACCCGGTGGCAGTAGTCCTTACACTAGTACACACAATACAAATGTTTTCACCCGGTGGCAGTAGTCCTTACACTAGTACACACAATACAAATGTTTTCACCCGGTGGCAGTAGTCCTTACACTAGTACACACAATACAAATGTTTTCACCCGGTGGCAGTAGTCCTTACACTAGTACACACAATACAAATGTTTTCACCCGGTGGCAGTAGTCCTTACACTAGTACACACAATACAAATGGACATAAAAATAACAATACAAAACAAACTATACACAATTACAAAACAAAATACATACAGTAAATACAAGTACACACATTAGAACACCGTACACACCTTACAAAAACATCCACACCTTACAAAAGCATCCATTCCTTGCAAAAACATCCACTCCTTACAAAAGCATCCACACCTTACAAAAACATCCACACCTTACAAAAACATCCACACCTTACAAAAGCATCCATTCCTTACAAAAACATCCACTCCTTACAAAAGCATCCATTCCTTACAAAAACATCCACTCCTTACAAAAGCATCCACACCTTACAAAAACATCCACACCTTACAAAAACATCCACACCTTACATAAACACCCATACACATACAAAACAAAATACATACGGTAAATACAAGTACACACATTAGAACACCGTACACACATTACAAAAACATCCACACCTTACAAAAGCATCCACACCTTACAAAAACATCCACACCTTACAAAAGCATCCACACCTTACAAAAACATCCACACCTTACAAAAATATCCACACCTTATAAAAACACGCATATACGATACAAGAAAAAAACACTTATGTGATTGCTATCTGTACGAGGGAAATGCCTTAAATAAGGGGAAATTAACATAAAGGAGGTCATAGGATTGATCACAAATCTGATGTTGATGACAATGATGATCCAATGTCATCACATCTCCCCAAGTGTCATAAATACGAAAAGTAGCAATCGTGACATTATTATGGTTTAGCAATCGTGTTTCGATTACCGCTAGAGACGGTCTTTGTGACCCACAAAACCTCCTACCTAATGGGCACCGCGGAATACTTCCTGGGGGGGGGGGGAAACTTCCTAGGCTTGAATATAATTACTGACCTATATCAAGTACAGAGGTTAAGAATGAGTGGAGTTAATACGCACCCGCTCGTGTCCCTTCACGGTCTGCAAGCAACCGGACCTTTACCTTTACCTTTGAATAGTAACGTTGTTCCTTTCGCTCGAGGCCTTGTGAAATGTTTCGTAACATCGTTAGATCTTCGGTGAGTACTTGTTAGCACCTCGCCCAACCCCCGAGCTGGAGGGCCACCCCTTGTCGGCTGTCCGCGACTGCTTATTCAATATATTCACAGCTGCCCTCCATATCCACAGGCCGTTCCTCCATCCGCAACCTGAGGACGCGCCGTGCCGTGATGACAGGGATCTATTTACCATGGAAAGAGACTACTTGGAATATCTAAGCGTGTGTGGGGTAATAATATTAAAATTGCTGTTCAAGAAGTGGGATTGGGAGGCATGGACCGGGTTATTCTGGCTCAGGTTAGAGACAGGTGGCGGGCGTTTGTGAATGCGGTAATGAATCTTCGGGTTGCATGAGATGCAGGGAATTTCTTGAGTAGCTGACGACCTGTTAGCTTCTCAGGGAGGACTCTCCTCTGTGGAGTTGGTTATTACTTTTCTCTTGTGACTGAAACTAAATACAAAGAACCTTATGCATACGACATTTCGAACATATTAAAATAAATACTTATAGCAGCGTTTTAATGCTTTAGATTGAAATATATTTCTATTCATATGCTTTTAACATGGTCAAGCTGTAAACCCAAAAGCAGTACTATATGTACCACCATGTTTAACATTCAACAATTCTACGTTCTGCCCACACAGTGTATTTATGTGTTTTGTGTGGATCTCAGAACAAACAGCGATTATTTCACTGTACAGCATTAACTGACTGGTTTGTATAACTGAGACGGAGTGTGTTTACTGCGCGGTACGGACTGTATTTACGTGTTTTGTGTGGATCTCAGAACAAACAGCGATTATTTCACTGTACAGCATTAACTGACTGGTTTGTATAACTGAGACGGAGTGTGTTTACTGCGCGGTACGGACTGTATTTATGTGTTTTGTGTGGATCTCAGAACAAACAGCGATTATTTCACTGTACAACATTAACTGACTGGTTTGTATAACTGAGACGGAGTGTGTTTACTGCGCGGTACGGACTGTATTTATGTGTTTTGTGTGGATCTCAGAACAAACAGCGATTATTTCACTGTACAGCATTAACTGACTGGTTTGTATAACTGAGACGGAGTGTGTTTACTGCGCGGTACGAACTGTATTTATGTGTTTTGTGTGGATCTCAGAACAAACAGCGATTATTTCACTGTACAGCATTAACTGACTGGTTTGTATAACTGAGACGGAGTGTGTTTACTGCGCGGTACGGACTGAATGTACCGCCATGTTTAGCATTCACAAATTGTACGTTCTGCCCACACAGTGTATTTATGTGTTTTGTGTGGATGTGAGAACAAACAGCGATTATTTCACTGTACAGCATTAACTTACTGGTTTGTATAACTGAGACGGAGTGTGTTTACTGCGCGGTACGGACTGTATTTATGTGTTTTGTGTGGATCTCAGAAGAAACAGCGATTATTTCGCTGTACAACATTAACTGACTGGTTTGTATAACTGAGACGGAGTGTGTTTACTGCGCGGTACGGACTGTATTTATGTGTTTTGTGTGGATCTCAGAACAAACAGCGATTATTTCACTGTACAGCATTAACTGACTGGTTTGTATAACTGAGACGGAGTGTGTTTACTGCGCGGTACGGACTGTATTTATGTGTTTTGTGTGGATCTCAGAACAAACAGCGATTATTTCACTGTACAGCATTAACTGACTGGTTTGTATAACTGAGACGGAGTGTGTTTACTGCGCGGTACGGACTGTATTTATGTGTTTTGTGTGGATCTCAGAACAAACAGCGATTATTTCACTGTACAACATTAACTGACTGGTTTGTATAACTGAGACGGAGTGTGTTTACTGCGCGGTACGGACTGTATTTATGTGTTTTGTGTGGATCTCAGAACAAACAGCGATTATTTCACTGTACAACATTAACTGATTGGTTTGCATCCGCCGGGATATCCCGCGACATTTAGCGTGCTTAGGGACACGATAGAACGGACACTATGTATGTCAGTATTATTTTACCACTCACGCATTTTTTGGTCTCCTTCTTTCATATTTTCCGATTAAAATGAGAGGGAGTGTGTTTACTGCGCTGTACGAACTGGGTGTTTAAATATAATTCAGGCTTATTTTGTACTTCAAAGGGTTAATTTGAGGTGTTACTGCAGTGTGAGTTACAAGTAACTAAATGAGACCTGTGCAATTAGCTGCGCAAGACAGATGTTAGTGATGTAGCTACTGCATCTGCGCAGTTCAGTTCACGTCTGTGGAACCTGCGACAAATAAATCTGCCTCAGCGCAGAATAACGACAACTGACCATTTCCCACTCCCCATGTACGTCATTTCCAATCACCATTGTTTCTACACAGTCTAATCTTTGCCGCTGTGCTCTTAATATTACTTAGCCTGAAATCTCCTCCTCGTCCTCATCATTCCACGTAAATGTGGCAACTCTGTTCTGAAAAACTGCGCTGTGCCGGTTACCGCCCACTATGAGCAGTTGCCAAATTTAGAGATACACTGAGGAAGCTGCATACTACATATACAACTTTTAAATGACATTACCACTGCGGAGGCTAGAGAGAGACAGACTGTATGACAGACGTGGTAACTATGTTCCTCCCTCTTTGCAAAAAAAAAAAAAAAAAAAAAAAAACAACAACAACATGCTTGCTCCTCGAATACAGACATTCGTACAAACATATTTTACTGCTTTCAGTGGCATTGTATCGTATGATTATTGTTTGTGTTATTTTTTTAGGCTAGCTAGTAGGTTTTGAATTTCATGCCGCGTACAGCTCATGTCAATTCTCTCACGCACATGGAAAGTATCTGGAAAGTTTTGAAATGTGGTGCTGGAGAAGAATGGAGAAGATCAGTTGGACCGATCGTGTGAGAAATGAAGAAGTATTACACAGAGTCAAGGAGGAGAGGAATATCGTACATACAATAAAGAGAAGAAAGGCTAACTGGATTGGTCACATCTTGCGTAGAAACTGCCTTCTGAAACACGTGATTGAAGGAAAGTTAGAAGGAAGGACGGGAAGACGAGGGAGAAGACGTAAGCAGCTACCGGATGACCTTAAGGAAAAGAGAAGATACTGGAAATTGAAAGAGGAAGCACTAGATCGCACTCTGTGGAGAAATCGCTTTGGAAAAGGCTACGGACCTGCCGTAAGACAGACTGCAGAATGAAGAGGCTACGGACCTGTCGTAAGACAGACTACAGAATGAATGAATATGTGCGTCAAATTTATTTGGCTCTTTCTCTGTTACGTAAAGAGCCAGAAGAACCCGTATTATTGTTTGTTAAAACCAGAGACAAGCCCTTAATTCACCGATTATGTAAAGAACCAGATAAAGAAATAGATTACATAAGTCAGTAACGTCTCTTTGAAGTACAGTTCGTGTTTGCTGTAGATAAAGGAATACCTTTCTACTTACGTCATTGATTAGGTTATATTTTTTTCAGTTGACATTACTTCTGGGAATTAAACAGATGAGTTTGAAGATGCACGAGAATAAGAATTACAAGATGGGTATCCACGTATCAACGTACTCGTATTTTGTATTGACAGTTATCGGATTGTGAAATATTTGTTGTATTATTGTGCTGCATTGTCGTGTTTCAGGCCTGTAGATTTCTCAAGCCTCACACACGTTCCAACGAACTCCTTTTAGGTCTCGCAACACATATTTGTTGTATTATTGTGCTGCATTGTCGTGTTTCAGGCCTGTAGATTTCTCAAGCCTCACACACGGTCCAACGAACTCCTTTTAGGTTTCGCAACACATATTTGTTGTATTATTGTGCTGCATTGTCGTGTTTCAGGCCTGTAGATTTCTCAAGCCTCACACACGGTCCAACGAACTCCTTTTAGGTCTCGCAACACATATTTGTTGTATTATTGTGCTGCATTGTCGTGTTTCAGGCCTGTAGTTTTCTCAAGCTTACACACGGTCCAACGAACTCCTTTTAGGTCTCGCAACACATATTTGTTGTATTATTGTGCTGCATTGTCGTGTTTCAGGCCTGTAGTTTTCTCAAGCTTACACACGGTCCAACGAACTCCTTTTAGGTCTCGCAACACATATTTGTTGTATTATTGTGCTGCATTGTCGTGTTTCAGGCCTGTAGTTTTCTCAAGCCTCACACACGGTCCAACGAACTCCTTTTAGGTCTCGCAACACATATTTGTTGTATTATTGTGCTGCATTGTCGTGTTTCAGGCCTGTAGTTTTCTCAAGCTTACACACGGTCCAACGAACTCCTTTTAGGTCTCGCAACACATATTTGTTGTATTATTGTGCTGCATTGTCGTGTTTCAGGCCTGTAGTTTTCTCAAGCTTACACACGGTCCAACGAACTCCTTTTAGGTCTCGCAACACATATTTGTTGTATTATTGTGCTGCATTGTCGTGTTTCAGGCCTGTAGTTTTCTCAAGCTTACACACGGTCCAACGAACTCCTTTTAGGTCTCGCAACACATATTTGTTGTATTATTGTGCTGCATTGTCGTGTTTCAGGCCTGTAGTTTTCTCAAGCTTACACACGGTCCAACGAACTCCTTTTAGGTCTCGCAACACATATTTGTTGTATTATTGTGCTGCATTGTCGTGTTTCAGGCCTGTAGTTTTCTCAAGCTTACACACGGTCCAACGAACTCCTTTTAGGTCTCGCAACACATATTTGTTGTATTATTGTGCTGCATTGTCGTGTTTCAGGCCTGTAGTTTTCTCAAGCTTACACACGGTCCAACGAACTCCTTTTAGGTCTCGCAACACATATTCCCCCTCGAGGTTTCTGTTTTATTGCTCTACCATATTTTTTCCCCATTAACTTCCACACATTAGTACTTTCATATACTCTTCTACTATTTGCTAGTTGTTTTATTTTTTTCGATTACTACCAACCTCATGGCATCAAATTTGACACAATGTTATATCATATTTTGTCCATAATGTACATGTTTCGGCATGATTTAATAAAGCTCTTCTTTTCGTGCATTTTTTTTCCAATGGCTCGACAGCCCCTTGGGGGCCTAGGCCGACTCATTTTTCGACGCTTCAAGATCACATACTTTTTTAGACACACCACACTCGATAGGACTCCTCTGGACGAGTGATCAGCCCGTCGCAGAGACCTCTACCTGACAACACACAACACTCACAACAGACAGACATCCATGCCCCCGGCGGGATTCGAACCCACAATCCTAGTAAGTGAGCGGCCGTAGACCGACGCCTTAGACCGCGCGGCCACTGGGATAGGTTTTCTTCATGCATAATGGAACTAATTCCACAGAACAGAGTACTTCTTGAAAAGCTAAAAGCGAGTATGTCCTCATGTAGTCAAGAAATTCCCCACATTTTATGCAAGCCGACGTTTCATTGCTATGTTTTTAAGATACGTTTTAATATTATCATCCATCTACGCCTAGTTCTTCAAAGCAGTCTCTTCTTCTGGTATCCACACCAGCACCCTTGTTCCAAATGATGCACCATCAGAAATATTTAAAACAAATTTCCTTACGTCACAAGACATTAAATTTAAAACTTTCTTCGGTGTCACCCGAACTTCCTGGTCGAGTAGAAGGCACTGCTGCGTTCTGTTTGGGAAACTTCGCTTTCGTATCTGAGCTCGGTATCGGGCCGCTTCCTTCCAAACCGTTTCCAATTCACTATTTAGTAATCACTCGACGTTATATGGGCTGAGTTTTGCACGTCGCTAAGTGAAGAATATATAAATAGTGGTATAATGGTCACTTTACGTCACATGACCGGTAAAGGGGTAAAGCAATCCCATTACAGGCCTGGCCAGATCCTTAGAGTTCCAGGAGGTTGAGGCTGTCAGAATTCTAGACAATCGGTACATGAAGGTGGTAAGGTTGTGAACCGAGAAACGTTTTTTTTTGTACCTTGAAACTGTGTGTCACTCCGAAATACTGGGTAGCACCTGGAACATTAGGCTACACGTTGTAAATAGGTTTCGGGTATTCAGGCTGTAAAAAATATGGTATAACCAGACAGGCGACAGGTCGCCCTCGGTGGACTAGTGGTTAGCGTGCTCGCCACTGGACCCAAGGTTCGCGGGTTCGATCCCGACCGAGCACAACTTCCTTCGGAGGGGAAGTAAAGCCGTCGGTCCCATGTCGTAGATTTACGGCATGTAAAAGAACCTTCGGGCATGAATAGAACCAGTAATGTCCGTAAGCTAAATTCAAGCGGCCATTTCTCACCCAAGTCTCCTGACATCAGGATCGAGTCGAACAGCGCGGCCAGTCAGCCGGTCACCCACTGCCACAAATGCACAAGACCTCGTAACCTCGGAAAGAGGAGGCCCAAGCCCATATAGGGCTGTCGAGCCATGTATATTATTATTATAGACAGGCGACAGATGATAATATAATACGGCGCAGAAAAGATGCGCTTTGCTTGCTAGATAACTGAATACAAGAATACAGACACACTCTCATAATATGTAATATTTATAGCTTTTCGACGGCAATATTAATTACGCGAACGCGCCTCAATGTTAGGTTTACCCGCACATTGCCTCTCTTGTTCTCTAATGTAACAATTAGTAGCGCATAGATAACAAAGCGCTTTGAACTTTTCGTGTGCAGCAAGTAAGTGTAGAACAAGAAAAGAATGCCTTCACGTTCAGCAGGTGAAACAGTTTCCACGGGAATAAAGAGAATGGAGAGGACGGGCGCTAAAGCTGTATAATGAATTCCAACACTCGTTAGCTCTCTAGAGAACTCATCACTGAGCTACCAGGAAACGATGAAGCGGCTGCTTAACAACGTAGACACAGGTCATACGAAAGTGTCTGTGTGTCGAAAATATAATCAGTCGTTATCCTCAGTTTCAGCTAAAGAGATTTACACCTCTTATTGCTCTAGAGACCCATAAACTGATGATGAAAACAAAATTTGTAATGAAATTATTTCATAGTCGTTTATATCTTAACAGGAATTTGTTGAACGTAACGTTTTTTTCAGAAAAAAAATTTCTTTTCACGTGTAACATGTTTTGCTTTTAAAAATAAACTTCGTAAAAAAATGCCTAGCTTGAATAAAGTAATGGACTTTTTGACCATTGAAAATGGGACCGATAGACTTCTCCGAAACGTCGGTAACTACCAATCTACGCTGCGTTATATCCCAGAAGATAATTCTTCTTTGACTGCTCAATCTTTGTGGAAGGGACCGATAGGTTTTTCCGAAACTTCGGTAACTAACTACAAATCTACGCTGCGTAACGTCACAGAAGAGTGAAGATCTCATTTACAACGCGGCGAAAGTCTGAAATCACGCATAATAAAACGCCAGCTCTGCACACTACAAAGCTTATATCAGACCTTGTCTTGCTTGTTTATAACTATACTTCGGTAATGTAAACGAATACATTTCAAGACGTAAAGAACGGTATAATATAATCCTGTAGTCTACAGAACTGGTGTTTTGTTAATTACCATTATACGTTTTTTTTTCCAATGTCTCCACAGCCCCTTGGGGGGCCTAGGCCGCCTCATTTTTCGAGGCTTCACAATCACACACTTTTAGACACACCACACTCGGTAGGACTCCTCTGTACGAGTGATCAGCTCGTCGCAGAGACCTCTACCTGACAACACACAACACTCACAAGATACAGACATCCATGCCCTTGGTGGGATTCGAACCCACAATCCTAGTAAGCGAGCGGCCGCAGACCCACGCCTTAGACCGCGCGGCCTCTGGGATCGCCATTATACGTTTTAGCACTGTAAATATGAACAATTTAAAACCCTTTAAATTAATTTTTAATCTATTCCAATTGTAAATGTAAAAATTATGTGCGTAATTTAAAACAAGACAAAATATTAACGTCTGTTAATTTTAACATTTTGAAACCTATTAAGACTGAGTCGCTTTAGAGCAGTGGTATTCAACCTGGGGTACGCTTACCCCCGGGGGTACGCGAAGACATCTTAGGGGGTACGTAAAATAAAATATATTATTTCATGATAAACATTGAATAATCAGGGCCAGATTTAGGGTTAGCCACAAGAGACCCGGACATAAGGGCATGAGATTTGGTAGCTCCATTTTCTCTCTCTCTCTCTCTCTCTCCTTTATGCGATTCTTATCTGGGCGGCTAGTTTCATTTTATTCCACATAGTGCATATAATTTTGCTTTGCTAAAATACCTTTGTTCCTTTATTAATTTTTATATGATAGGCAGTAATATATTTGTTATTTAATAGCTTGACTCTCCTTTTTCTCATTTAAAACTTATTATTTAATACATTATTTTGGATGTAATTTATTTAACTTATTTTAGATATAGATTATAGACTATGTATAACTTGAATTATGCACTAACAACTTTTGGGGTACAAAGTTGAAGATAAATTATATGTGGGGGTACGCTAACAAAAAAAAGTTGAATACCGCTGCTTTAGAGCCTTACCGGTAGGCGTACAGTGGTTGGGTGAACAAGTTATATTGTCTGCAGCCAGTGGTACATAAATTGCGATGTTGTGCAAATATCCGCATAAAATACAGAACAGAAAATGTCAGGCATAAAGCAATCTCATCTACAGTGTTGACAACAAATTCTGAAACTGTGCCAAGGGCAGAGATACACAGTGAAGAGGTCTTTATATATATAAGGAACGCAGCGAGGAAATCTTTCTAGATATCAGAACCTTCTTATTTATTGGTAGAATGATGAATACTGCTTTAAATTATGGTTCTAGGGTCAGATATCTCTGTATGGGTAATAGGGACTCTTCCATTGCTCTAGCGGTGAGTCGCCGGCTTCGAACCGCGAAGAAAGGTTTTAGCTTCCGGTATCAGTGTAGATGTCCTTCTTTGTATATCTCAGTTTCCTCCTGTTAGCATGATCTTATCAATGCTACATATACAGTTATGTATACAACCCTTCCTTTGATCTGATCTTGTATACTGTAACCTGTTACGATATAACTATTCCTGACTGAAGTACCGTTTGCAATATCGACTGAGGCATAGGTACCTCTCACTGCCATTTAGTGCTGCTATCTGCTAATCTGTGACTACTATCGGCAGAATCGAATAGCAGACCTTAGTCTTCTATACCAGTGGTATTCAACCTGGGGTACGCGTACCCCCGGGGGTAAGCGAAGACATCTTAGGGGGTACGTAAATTTAAAAAAAATAAATATATTATTTCATGATAAACACTGAATAATCAGGGCCAGATTTAGGGTTAGCCACAAGAGACCGGATGTAAGGACATGCGATTTGGGAGCGCCATTTCTCTCTCTCTCCTTTATGCGATTCTTATCTGGGCGGCTAGTTTCATTTTATTCCACATAGTGCATATAATTTTGCTTTGCTAAAATACCTTTGTTCCTTTATTAATTTTTATACGATAGACAATAATATATTTGTTATTTAATAGCTTGATTCTTCTTTTTCTCATTTAAAACTTATTATTTAATTCATTATTTTGGATGTAATTTATTTAACTTATTTTAGATATAGATTATAGACTATGTATAACTTGAATTATGCACCAACAACTTTGGGGGTACAAAGTTGAAGAGAAATTATATGTGGGGGTACGCGAACAAAAAATGTTGAATACCACTGTTCTATACACATGCCTAGAAATGGGTTCGTCATATGACGGGGTAAAATATTATTTACGCGCTATTCCACGGCATCTTTCGTCACATTGAAAAAAAAAATTGGCAGTTCCTGTCTCTAGTTATGGTTTGCACAGAAAACCCTCCAAGTGATCCGTTGATACACTGAATTTTGATATTGCTTATTCCGTGCACCATATTATATTTTACATGACTTTACATAAGTTTTAGGTGTTACTCCCTGATCATGGCGGTCGACCGCCGAAACATGTAGTAGGGAATATCATACTTGTACATGCTTTGTATGTTCAAATAGTTGGTTTTTAATAAAATAGTGATATCATGAACTCAAAACTTCACTGAATATTCATGCCATGAACTTGAGAAGTTTTTGAGAGACAGCTTGAGAGATGTTATCGGCTAAGTACGACGCTGCAGTGCCGACCGAAGCATGGGTACCTCTTGACTGCTTCATAACAGCAGATTGTCTTCGACAATCACTGCCACCTTGCATAACTATTATTAACTATAAGAATAAAGAGGGCGTGACTCAATCACGAACTAGGATCACTGTGTAAGTTAAATGACGTTAACCACTCCTGACGGAGACAGTTTTCGAAACGTCGGTACCAACGCCATCTTCGCGCTTCTGTACCTTCTGTAAAATTTCAGCTACTATGGTATATTAAGATGACAAGGAAACTAACCACATTCCGGGTTTAGAGAGGGTGCTTTGTGTAGTGTATAAAGGGAAACAATACACAAAAGTACATTGTCATTCAGGGAGAGAGCCACTTCGCACACTCTGTGTGCAACTAAGCTAACGTAACAGACACGCTGGAATTATTACTACAGCGAAGGCGGTTTGCTAATTCCATTAGCTTCATCGTCTGTTTGCATGCGAAGTGTTTCGGAGAGCGAGACCAGCTTGGACATCCGAGCGGTAACAACCGCTGAGTTTCACTGCCAACACTGTCTAACAAGAAAGGCCAGACGGAAGGTCCTCGCACTTTCCTTCGCATCTCTGTGTATCTTCGTTTACAGATGTAGACCGAAATTTGCGTCCACCGTAACATGTACGATACGAACGCATTGCGTGGAGCTAGGACACGTGGTATCTTTATAATTACTATGCTGTAAATTGAAACTCTTATAACTCAGTGGTTACTATATTTACCTCTAGGGGCGTGGAGTTAACCACCCACCCCCATCTAGTGCCAGGGTTAAAGAAAGAGTAGAGCTATATTTCTACTTCCCCTCTGGGCCTTCGTGGCCTGTTCTAGGGAGACCTTTACCTTTACCTTACTACTCAAAAACTACGCATTTTTTTACCATACTTGAAATACATAGCGATCATTTCCCTATACGGTATTAACCGACCGGTTTTTGTAATGGAGATGAAATGTGTTCTTTGTGAGATAGATATCAAGATGTTAGGCCTAAACGTAATTTGAATTCCTGTCAGTTCTTGAAGTATTAATATAATGGGCAGTTTTATATTGTAATGGTAGTTACTATGAAGATAAGTGTCTTATGGGTAATGACGCCGTGTAGCTTGGTAGTGAATGATATGTATGACACAATGAGGAAACCTTGATTTCAAGCTTCCGCTGCGATGTTCATGAAATCTGCGGTCTTCTGGGTTATTACAAGGCGTCGTGTGGTAATTGTTTACCGACGTTTCGGGACAACGTATCGGTCCCATCCTCACGGGTCAAGAGTCCGAATAGGGAAGACTCGGATTCTTGACACGTGAGGATGGGACCGATACGTTGTCCCGAAACGTCGGTAAACAATTACCACACGACGCCGTGTAATAACCCAGAAGACCAACAGATTTCACAATGAGGAAAGCTTCGAAATGAAAATAAGGTCAGAATAACATCTGTAGCTGTATAAGGAAATATTTGTTGTCTTTTTTGCATGTGAAACTTCCTTTGCAGCTTTGAAGCTTGAGGCAGCACTTCTTACGACACGTTGACAGCTGTCAACAAGTAGCAAGACGTCGTATCTCCGAAACCCTTAATCCATATATTAACAGCAGACTTGTTTTCAGTTGGCGTGATGCGTTTCAGGGTTCCGATAATTTTTATCTTACAGATAATGTTTGGCTTTTACTTACATCTGTCCACCTGAAAGGCATGTAAAGTACCAATCGTTACGATTCCGAGACGTTGACTTCAATATTTACTATTACAATACGAAGCTTAAGTTGTCTCCTCGCTTAATTAACCTCTGCACGAGAGGTTAATGGCCACCAGCACGACCCATGCGCTATATTCACAAGAAATGTGAACCAATTTTTTTTTACGGCTCGACAGCCTTATATGGGACTGGGCCTCCTCGTTTCGTCGAGGTATCATGGTAACACACATTTGAGACACACCACAGTCGGTAGGACTCCTCTGGACGAGTGACCAGCTCGTCGCAGAGACCTCTACCTGACAACACACAACATTCACAAGAGACGGACATCCATGCCCTAGGCGGGATTCGAACCCACGATCCTAGTAAGCGAGCGGCCGAAGACCCTCGCCTTAGACCGCGCGGCCACTGGAATCGGCAATGTGAACCAATAGCCTTTTGATATAAGACCTGCTGAGCCCCAGAAACTGTCTGACCTCTGTAGCGAAGATATCAGACTTCCCCGATTTCAGGAATCGAACACCTGTCTACCAGCCAGTAATATCGTCACTGCTGTATCAATTATCGGGCTGTCTTGATGAGAACTTCCTAGTTTCCTTCTGTTCAGTTCAATGGCAGAAGACGGAATCCTGAAATGTGACATAAAATTTGGACAAGGCCAAGAACTGACCCGTCTGGCACTGACCATGTCTCTGATGATGGCCTGTATTTTTCAGTCTCTCGACGAGAGCCTTTTCTGAGTTGTTTAAAGGATGTCCTGTTTTCCCAAAACCCAATCTCATACCTCACATCCCCCCCCCCCAATTTATTCACCTATTTTTGTGGTATAACGACTACATTTACACCAGCACACTAGAAGAATTTATTTCAAAGACGAGTACAGTGTTTCCCTCATTTCCCTTAAAAGGATAAAGATACCTGTGTCACTGATAATTCGTTTATGTTCGTCAGAATATTGTTTTTTTATGACTGAATAAATTTCAAATAAAAAGTATGGAATATTAAGTACCAAATTGGGGATTTTTACAGCGGTATCAAAATTAGGGTCTTCTGGGACGTGACACCCTGTAGTTGGATAGAATGCGCTATGTAAGAGGAATCTGCTCTGTGATTTTTATGAAGAGGTATCTGCTCTGTGATTTTTATGAAGAGATATCTGCTCTGTGATTTTTATGAAGAGGTATCTGCTCTGTGATTTTTATGAAGAGATATCTGCTCTGTGATTTTTATGAAGAGGTATCTGCTCTGTGATTTTTATGAAGAGGTATCTGCTCTGTGATTTTTATGAAGAGGTATCTGCTCTGTGATTTTTATGAAGAGGTATCTGCTCTGATTTTTATGAAGAGATATCTGCTCTGTGATTTTTATGAAGAGGTATCTGCTCTGTGATTTTTATGAAGAGATATCTGCTCTGTGATTTTTATGAAGAGGTATCTGCTCTGTGATTTTTATGAAGAGGTATCTGCTCTGTGATTTTTATGAAGAGGTATCTGCTCTGTGATTTTTATGAAGAGGTATCTGCTCTGTGATTTTTATGAAGAGATATCTGCTCTGTGATTTTTATGAAGAGGTATCTGCTCTGTGATTTTTATGAAGAGATATCTGCTCTGTGATTTTTATGAAGAGATATCTGCTCTGTGATTTTTATGAAGATATATCTTCTCTAAGTCTAGATATTCCAAGAGGCCTCCTCACTTCGGATTTTTCTACCAAAATTTTGAGAATTACCTCCTCATCACACACCCCTTTGTGTATTGTGTCCGTTTTAAACGGTATGTATGGAAAGCCTAGACTGTCAATTAGCATAATGAATAGTCAGACCTATTATTACGAATGCGATAATCACACGACCTGTTTCACGACGTGGAACGTTACTTCGTGTTAATTACACTAACGTCTAACAAGTACTGTAGGAACTGCGGTGCTAACTGCAGTAATAGAGCCATGGAGGTAGGTTTGCCAAGCGATTAAGGAGAGGCCAGTAGAACGATATTTAAATACAGTCGAACTCGGTTATTACGTCACGGAAGGGACTGAACATTTTGTGTCGTTATAAGCGGGTGTTTTTATAACCGAGGAGTACAATGTTATGATTACCAGTGAGGAATTAATTTGTACCACAGAATATCGTGGGCCGGGATAGCGTTCTCGGTATAGCGACTCGCTACGGGTTGGACGGTCCGGGGATCGAATTTGCCGATCCCAGTGGCCGCGGGGTCTAAGGCGTGGGTCTACGGCCGCTCGCTTACTAGGATCGTGGGTTCGAATCCCACCGGGGGCATGGATGTTTGTCTGTTGTGTTTGTTGTAAAGACGGTAGTATGGAAAGTAATGTGACATGAAGGACGAAAGGATTTAAACAGTACAAAAATGGATCAAAGGGGAAACCCCCGGACAGGAAAAAAAAAAAAAAAAAATCCCACCAGGGGCATGGATGTTTGTGTTGTGTTTGTTGTAAGGACGGTAGCATGGAACGTAATGTGACATGAAGGACGAAAGGATTTAAACAGTACAAAAATGGATCAAAGGGGAAAACCCCGGACAGGAAAATAAAAAAAATCCCGGTGAGGGCGAGATTTTCCGCAGCCGTCCAGACCGGCCCTGAAGCCCACACAGCCCCCGGTACAATGGGTACCAGGTTTCTTTCCCGGGGGTAAAGAGGCCGGGGCGTGGAGTTGACCAACCACCCCCATCTAGCGCCAGGGTTAAAGAAAGAGTATAGCTATACCTCTGCTCCCCCTCTGGGCCTTCATGACCCGTTCTAGGGAGACCTTTACCTTACCTTTTACCACAGAATATCTGACGTTATAGACGAGGTGTCGCATAAACCGATGTCGTTATAACCGGATTCGACTGCAGTTTCAAGAATATTGTTTTTTCTTAGTCCAGAATCACTGTTCTGTACACAAACTACAATTTTCAGTGTCAGACAGTACTGGACCTTATACTTAAAATAGGGAAAGCCAGTTACTGCCTGTAAGATGTGCAGTTGTAATACCTAGCAATTGTTTTTATTGCAGTAGGTTGAATTACGTTTCGAGTATTTTGTAGAATATATGTAGCTCCTATACAAATTGTAATTGAAAGCCTGAAGGTAAGATATTAGTTTGGAGACCTAGCCTTAGATGGGAGGGTAATACGAAAACGGATTTGAAATCAGTAACCTTGTGTGAAGTGTCGTGATTCGACTCCCGGCAGGGGCAAGACATTTTTCATTTATTTAAAGCTTCCCGACCTGCCCTGGGGCTCACCCTGTGTCCCATCCGGCGGATAACGGAGGTTATTTCTCCTAAGTTAAAGCGGCCGGGGCATTAAACTCACCACTCATTAAGAATGTATGGAGCTATACCTCTATGCACCTCAATATGCCTTCATGGCATTGTGTTTAATTAAGCGCAAGAACGATTTTATTTTATGCGTCCTGTGATGTTGCTGGCAACATTAGTGCTGGTAGAGATTAGTGGTGGGCTGTTGTGGATGCGGTAATGGACTCTTGGTTTTCGTGTTAAGTGGGGCAATTTCTTGACCGGACGAGCTGCTGTAAGATGCTGAGGAAGGACTCCGTTGCATGGAACGAATTATGGTCGCTGGTTACAAGAAAATATTCGTCTATCCCTGTCAGTATCACAGTAGGTAGCTGCTGAAAGTTTAGCATTAGGAATAACACGCGCTTTAAGTAATTCCAGTCCTGAAGTAATTAAAAGGGAGCCTGTGAATTAGGATTTGAACCGCATCCAAATGTACCCGAACACTCGCACGTTACTGCAGCCTTTACTGCCGTACATACTGGTAGGAGAGCGGAGTAAAGTGAATAATATGTGTGGGTGTTCTCTGTTAAGTCCGCGATAGGAAATGTGAAACTGAACAGCTATAATTTAGACGTATTTCTTATATCAAGTTTCTATTATCTCCTTTCTAACGTCTCAATATACATTTTTATTTTCACACTACTCCTACCAGAAGGACGAGCGGGCGAAACCTGGGAACTTTGTGACAAAATTATGCTCTTTCTGCCCGCCCATATTATTATTATTATTACTTACTGCAATTGGGTTTTCACCCGGTGGCAGTAGTCCTTACACTAGTACACACAATACAACTGGACATATAAAAGTAACAACATAAAAGTAACAATACAATACAAACTATACACAATTACAAAACAATACATACAGTAAATACAAGTACACACATTAGAACACCATTCACACATTACAAAAACATCCACACCTTAACAAAAACATCCACTCCTTAACAAAAACATCCACACCTTACAAAAACACCCACACACAATACAAACAAAACACACGCACATTACAAAAAAACAACCCCACAAACTAAATAATACAAAAACAACAAAACACACATACTGCAAAAAGAAAGAGTTGTTAAGCCTAACCTAAAACCTAACGTAAAAGAATCAGAGTTAAAAGTAATTTCGTATACCAAGCAATGAGTCAAACACTATACAAAAATAAAATTCCATGTTTTCAAAAAATGATACACACACATTTCAACTGCACCATCACTTCACTACGCTTATATACACATCACGGCATTCCCCGTTTTGCCTCCCTTTACTTCACTTCACTTCACTTCACTATATTATTAGATATTTTTCCCCACCCTCTATACCCTTCACTTCACTTCACTGTCTTAATAGATATTTTTCCCCACCCTCTATACCCTTCACTTCACTTCACTTATCACTTTCCTAACCCTCTTCCTAAAAGTACTCGGCTTACAAGGGAAAGTCCCTAAAGCATCTGCAGGTAGTTTGTTCCAGAGTTGGATGGTCCTATTTACAAAGGAGAATTTTCCGATATCCGTCCTTTGCTTCCTGTTCCTAATTTTCCGATTATGATCAACCCTGCTCAGATAGTGTGGCCTTTGTAGTCTGTCACCTATAGCCTTCCAAGCCCGTTCGCCAGTGTATGCTTTGAAGAGAGCACATAAGCGTGCTGTCTTTCTGCGCTGCGCCAAAGTTTCCCAGTTCAAATCGGTCGTATAATTTGCAAATTTAGCCGCTTTCTGTTGTACCCGGTCTAACGCATTTATCTGTCCCTCCCTGTATGGATCCCAGCACGCAGCCCCATACTCAAGAATCGGACGCACTAGTGACGTGTAGGCTAAGCTTTTAGTATTACTATTTCCCTTTTTGAGAATACGCATTATGAAATGAAGTGCCTTCCAAGCTTTTCTCACCGTGTAATTTACTTGGTCAGTCCAGCTTAAATCGCTGCGTAAGATTATTCCCAAGTATTTACAACTGCTCACTTCTGGAATTAATTCGTCCCGTAAAGAGTAACTTAGTGGATCCTTCGCCCGGGCTCTCGTGAAACTAACTGCCTTACTTTTACCTGCATTTATTTTCATCTCATTTTCTACCGCCCATTCCCCAGTCTGTCCAGATCTATCTGCAACGTTTTTATGTCATTTTTATTTACAATTTTCCTATATATTACACAGTCGTCTGCGAAAAGTCTAATAGTTGAGTCAATGTTCCTCCAAATGTCATTAACGTACGCTAGAAACAGAAGTGGGCCCAATACACTTCCTTGCGGTACACCTGACGTTACTCTGACCTCCTCTGATAATTGCCCTCCTACCCTGACTCTCTGCGTACGACCCAAAAGGAATTCTTTTATCCATACAACTACCCTAAAATCCACGCCCGAGGCCGCAATTTTCGCAAGCAGCCGATCATGAGGAACTAAATCGAAAGCCTTCGAAAAATCTATTACAATAGCGTCTACCCTGTATCCATTATCCAGAGAGTCGGCAATGTCCTGGCAAACCGTGATTACTTGACTTTCACACGAATATCCCGGCCTGAAACCGTGTTGACCCTCGTATAACCAATCATTTTTATCCCAGACCTGCCTTAGATACGATGCTATAACGTGCTCCATTTGCTTGCAGACCACCGAGGTTAAGCTGACTGGTCTATAATTAGTGACTAGCGATCTGTCACCCCCCTTGTAAATAGGAACCACTATGGCTCTTTTCCAATCACTTGGGATAGTAGCATTATTAATTGTTATGTCCAGTAATCGCGCAAGGTATGGAATCATGGCTTCCCCACCCAGTTTCAGAATTTCGCCAGAAATGCCGTCTGGCCCTATTGATTTGTTTTTCCCGATGGCTGCTAACCTTTTCCTAATGGTTTTAGTACTAATTTCGAAGGGTTCACCTGAGTTAGAACATTCTATTTGCTGGATATTACGCTCGCAACTGAATACAGAAGAATAATAGAAATTTAGAGAGTTAGCCTTTTCTATCGAATCTATAATAAGACGTCCATTACAATCTTTAATTGCAGGAATATTTTCCCTATTTCCTTTACGCCTTTTTACATACTTGTAAAACTCAGACCAGCATTTACCTTCGTTTCTTAAAACTGACCTTAAAAATGTCTCCTGTGCATCTTTTTTGGCTTTTAGCAACTGCTTGGATAGACGTTTCAGTTCCTCTTGGTAATGCTCTCCTAATTTCCTTCTGTTATATGCTTTTCTGACCTTTGACTTTAACCGTTTCACTTCCTTGTTGTAGTATTCAGGGTCCGTATTTTTTCTCAGTATTTTATGTGGAACAAAACGTTCGATACTCTCGAATACAATTCCCTTGAAATTAGTCCATATCTCCTCAACGCAACTACCATTGCTTGCCCATTTAGCGAATTTATCCCGCAGGAAGGTTTGTAGGCCTAAAATATTTGTTTTGTGGTACACCGGGACTAATCTGTCTGTCTGACGTTCAAAGCACTTTTCTTCCCATTCTACTTCCAGTAAAACCCCGCTATGGTCACTGATCCCCTGTACAACATTGCAAGAGGTAAACGAACTTTCGGGCCGAACCAGATAAACATCCAGCAATGCATCCCCTCGGGTCGGGCAATCTACTACCTGAGTGTAACCGTTGTCCCACACCAATCTATTTATAAATGCCTGAGTTCCGCTAGCATATTCCGCGTTTCCATTCCAATGTGCATAAGGCAAGTTTAAGTCACCTCCAATGATGCTATGTTTCATAGAATTACCCACATAACCGGTTCGGGCTGCCAACCTTTCTATAACTCGCATGTCCTCGTTCGGAGCTCTGTAGATGCCTACAATTTCCCAAGTAAATTTTGGGTCCCTGCCTTTCACTTCAACTGCTATCATCTCGAACTCCTCGTCCACCCATAGTTCCCCACAGGCAATATAATTTTTTACACAAATGAAGACTCCACCACCTCGAGAACACCTATCTCTTCTGAAAGTTGTGTAATCCGCCCTAAAAACTTCAGCATTGCTAATTTCCTCTCTTAGCCATGACTCCGTGCCTATTACAACATCCGGATTAAAAATTTTGTCTTTAAATTTTTAATGCGGATGGCTGGGATCGAACCCGGGTTGGCCACTAATCTTAAAATAATGGGTTCAATTTCTCTGTGTGGTGAGAAGATAAACTAGTTTAGAAGCATTTAAAGACTAAGATTAAGACAGAAGAATAAGCGGTGTGAGAGATATCTGTCCGTCTTATTCTTTTAAGCACTGTCTTCTTTCTGATGATAGCCAAGTAGAGTCACTTTTGCATCTCTGAATGAAAAAAAAAAAATCCAAAAACACTGAATTATTTTCACGAAATTTTATCATTTCGAGTTCAAGCTAGATATTTTGATGCCTGAGAATTTCCTTTAAATTCTGATGGACACTTTACATGAAGATCCACACACTTATCCCTGCGTTTATTTTTTTCAACCCTGTAAGTCCGTATCTCTCTACGTATTTATTAGGACAAAAGACTTTTTTTTGGGGGGGGGGGAGTTATATAGAAAAATTAAATACTTTTATGCCCGATACTGTTTATTCCATACATTTTACCTTTTTAGAGCCGCGAGATTATTGATTACAAGATGGAACCCTGACGAAGTTGGCGTACGTTAGATAATGCAAAGCCATATTATGGCTTAATCTGTGGTCTTTAGGGTGATTACACGGCGTCGTGTGGTAATTATTTACCGACGTTTCGGGACAACGTGTCGGTCCCATCTTTACGGGTCGAGATCGACCCGTGAAGATGGTACCGAAACGTCGGTAAATAATTACCACACGACGCCGTGTAATCACCCAAAAGACCACAGATTACATCAACATCGCGGCGGAAGCCTGAAATCAAGACCATATTATGGTTAGTTTTAAAAATGCAGTTCGATGACTGGTGGAATTAAAATAATCGACGGGCCTAAATGATGGGTTATGCTTCTTCCTCTCCTTCTTTTTCTCCTCCTCATCCTCTCGCTTATTCACTTAGCTGCTGTCAAAAACTTGCATCCAGCATTTGCCTAGAGACGCAATGTACATATTCTTTGCTTCAGCCAGGTAGGAACAGTGGTTGGTTTGCTTTTGGAACGGAACTGGATTTTATTAATAATGTTTGAACATGAAGCATCTTCGATCAGAGAGTCTGAACACGGAATATGAATTCAAATATTAGGTTCGTAAAGATGAATAAGAATAAGACGAACTTTCAAATGCAGGGAATTTAATGCTTCGCAGTTTACACGCCAGTTTATCGGACTGATTGCAGAAAAGAGGGATTTTTCTTCTTCTTCTTTTACTTTTTATTCTTCTTCTCGTCTTTGCGTTATTGTGACTTTTTTTTTTTTCCAAAAGGAAAATATTGACAATCTCATGCAGAAAATTGGGACACGCGCCATCTTCAACTTCAATATCTTCCAACTATGTACAAGAATATTTCGTTCTGGCGAGAGTCTGTTGGAAAATTCTACTGTGTAAAGTCATAAGAATATCCTACATGAAAATGCTCCACATTTATTTGGAATGAATTAGCGTAAACGGTAACAGGAATTTTAAGTAGCGGTGTCTTTTGGCTTTATCAACTTTCTTTAATAAACGACGCTGCTTCATTTATCTTGGTTCTGTAGTTACAGAAAAACAACGTTATTTTGTGTGTCAGAAAGTTTTCATGACTTACGACCCCTTAAGTGTTTTGAGTGTTTCAATCCCATAAATAACAGCAGTCACTCTAATTTCCACCGGTTCTAACATTTTAAAACATCCTATTTTCCTCACATAGTCTATTTAATTTTTCTCTATTTTTCTCTCAATAAAGAGGGATTGTTTACATAAACGCCATTAACAGGCTGTTCTTTGTAATTGAAACGTGGTGTGTTTTCTGTGAGGTATGAAAACTAATTGTGAAGTGTAATATAGATGAATGTCACGCTTCAAATGATTAATTATTTAATTCATTCATCGTGTTTAATGATTTATTAATTAATATATTTTTTTGGAAAATATATACAGTAGAACCTCGATTATCCGAAATAAAGGGGGCGGGCCCAATTTCGAATAAACAAAATTTCGGATAATTCGGAAATTCGGCTTGACGTGATAAGGTGCAATAAAAATAACATTTATTCAGAAACACGTCTTATGTTAATAAAATTTATGGCACGAGAAAATGTATGATATTTACAGATACATAAAAACACTGCAAATTTCTGCGATAAAAATCTGATATTTTAGTTTGAACTTTTTTTTCACAACGTTTTTTGGCTGCAATGTCCCTCCACCGCTTTATCGATAACACGTCGGTCGGTTTCGGTTAAGCGAAGTTCGGATAACCGAGGTTCTACTGTAATTTTTTTTTTCATTTAGACATGCCCAGATATCTGCATACTATAAAGCGCATCTAAACACACTGTTTCTCTATATGTTGATAGCATATCATGTTATGGATGCTGGAATTTATTTTTGCCCACGCAAAATTTCTATTCCAAATCCTCTCACTGAAATTTTTCTCCATCGAATAAAGCACGGGAGAAAATGAGGAACAGAATAGCGATATTTGTATAAAGCTAAGAAACAGGATACCGAGCAGGCAAACGTAGCGGTAACACTGCGTTCTGTTATTCGAGAAGTACCACTTTCAAATATTGCCTAAAAGTCGTGAGGTTTTTCGTGGTTTTCTTCAGTTTCGTTGTCGAGATATTACACCGGTTAGGCCACGGCGAATTCCTTACCAATCCTTTCCAGTCCATTATTCATTAATCTCCTACCTTCGACGATGTGTAACCTGATACACTATCAGCGTCGTAAAACGAACCACATTGATGACAGGCTACGTTGCGACTTTCCTAGTGTTATACTTTGTCCAACTTAAGAATACACTGGTACTGTACTAAACATATGAAAGGGTAACACAATATTTACGCGCCAACCCCCCGTCACCCCCTCCCCATTGTGTGAATCTATGGTAACTGGGCTTGTGACGTCACACACAAACGAAGCTCTATCGTAACAATGGAAACGACCTCTGACTGTCACTCACTCAGTCACAAAACCAAGCGCCGTATATGTAGGGGACAGTGAAAATTTTGTCCAGTTTAGAAGTGGTAGAGGAAAGAGGCCATTTGGAAGACGTAGTTGTGGAGGGGGATATTAACCAAGGGTAAAAGCTCACCCCGTAACATGTCATTGGAGGCACAGACGAGGAAGTAGAGGTATGGTTCTACCCATGCTTCAGCTCGGCGCTAGATGGGGGTGAGTGATCAACGCCACGCTTCGGCCGCTCTACCCCCTGGAAAGAACCACGATACCAGAGGAGGCTGAGTGGGCCCCAAGGCCAGTCTGCACGGCTGCGGAAAAGAAGGAAACACTTTCTGCCAGCAGGGTTCGAACCCCGGAACGTCTAGCTTGTAACAAGTCGCTATACCGACTGAGCTATCACGAGCCATGTAATGTTAACATGGACTTACAGAAGAATGTCAAGATGTGAAATGGACTAATCTGGCTGACGACGAGGACCAGCGGTTTTGTTTTGTAAACACGGTAAATGGACCCATATTGACTTGACATGGACAGGGCATTTGAAGTGGGAGGTCATAAAACAGTTTAGTGTTAACATACTTTAGATGCGCCATATAATTACACAATTTTAGTACGAGACAGTAGGTTACTTTTTGTGTGTTGAGTGATATTGGAATGGTCTGCCAGAGGAGCGATGTGCTGTGTGTCTACTGGCAATGTCTCCAAGATTCTGTTTTAAACGCTGCCTTTGAAATGAGAACAAATGTGACGCGGACTGCATTAGTCCTTGTTGCAGTGAATATCGCAGCAGTAAAGTAGTGCGCTGGCTAGGCCCAGTGCTCTCTCTGTTCAGTACTATTTACGATAGTCTCCACTAGTCCCATTTATGTGGAACAGAAAAAAAAATGACAGAGAGGACGGACAAAGTGACGGACAGACAAATTGAGAAGAAAGAGATGGAGGTAGTTTGAGTGATAAAGAAAGAAGATTCTACTTCAACAAACCTCGCTGGATCTGCAGTTCGAATTGAAAGTTTTTTCTCTCTTTCTTCTTCTTTCTGTCTCCCCCCTGCTCCCCCCCCCCCCGCCCCCCTTTGGGTTCTCTGCTTCTTCCTACAGTCCCGTACCAAATCTACATGTAAACAAGTTCTGTTCGAATCAAGAGAGTCCACACAAGTCTTCCTTGGTAGTCATAGCCTTTCTCGTGCTGTAGTTCTACACTCCACCACCCCACCCCTGCTTTTCCTCACACATCCTTTCCATTTTGTTTTTCTTATTCTGTATTTGCTGCGAGCAAACACAAGAAACTTTCAAGATAACGCCGTGTAGACAGTTTTGTACTTGCAGTTATCTTGTATTTCCGTTACGTGCATAAATTGCGAGAATGCAATTAAATATTAATTTACCCCTACTATTTGTATACGGCCGATCCCAGTGGCCGCGCGGTCTAAAGCGTGGGACTGCGGCCGCTCACTTGCTGGGATTGCGGGTTCGAATCCCGCCGGGGGCATGGATGTCTGTCTGTTGTTAGTGTTGTGTGTTGTCAGGTAGAGGTCTCTGCGACGGGTTGGTCACTCGTTCAGAGGAGTCTTACGGAGTGTGGTGTGTCTGAGTGTGATCGTGAAGCCTCAACAGTGAGGAGGCCCTGGCCAACTAAGGGCTGTTGCGTCATTGAGGGAGGAATTGTATAAGATTCGTTAGGGGATGGAAAGTCAAAGATTCGAAACCCCAGAGGAACAAGAGAGTTTTTTCTTCGAGAAATGGTCCAGACCGGCCCTGGGGCCCACCCAGTCTCCTATACAATGGGTACTGGGGCTCTTTTCCGCGGGTAAAGCTCCGTGGCGTGAAGTTGACAACTCACGTTTATTTAGTGCTGAAGTTAAAGAGTGAGTACAGCTGTACTGTCCTCCATGCGACTTCGTGGCGTGGACAGGTTCGAATTTAGCCCACTCATACACTTTCTTATAAGATGTGAAGCGATAGTGTTGTAAGGATTTACCGACCTTTCGGACAATCTTAGTGCTTGCATCTTTAGCCTACAAGAGTTATTGTTTGTTACTTACTGCTGTAGAAAGGGACTTAATGGTGGGCTAAATTAAGGTAGTGCCCCGAAATGTGCCTGAATGGAAAAAGCAGAATTGTTAAAAATCTGTGACAGGATACAGAATTTGGAATTCTAACAGCGGCGTTGCTGAACATTCGATCCTTCGAAACCTTAGGAACTCTTTACCTAATGACACAGCGTAACATCCCAGAAGACCTTAACTTACGTATTTCAGAACAGTTTTTTTATCCAAATTTCGTGACGACATTTAATTTTGCACGCGACGTGTAATTCCATGGAGTAAAATCGTTATTGAGAATCTAGCAGTTGTTCAGCTAGTCAAGAAATAACCCAGTACTTTATGGAAATCGCAGATTTACTAACGTACTTGCTGACCATTGGTCCCAATTATGAGACAGATTAAACCATTCCACACCCACATATCGTGTTTATTTAACCCTTTGTTACTGACCTCGGTGTATTGTACGGACCTTCAATTCCTCGCATGCTATCGGCTTCGGTGCACCGTACGGTCGTGGATGCATTTAAGGCTACTATAAACGCAAGGCCACTCCGTCTTGGGCAATACAGACACTCTCAGGGTTACTCCATTTTAAGTTACGCAATTTTAAGTTACGCAATTTTAAGTTACGCAATTCTTAAAAACGTACAAAATAAAAAATAATACTTTTGAAACGCGATACAGATTTTTACTTTCAGAAAGAAAAATTCAGTGAGAGGAAGGTGGCGGAAGAATACTGCTGGGCGATAACACAAGCAGTGGGGTGGTCATGCTGCGGCCGATCAGGTTCCAGCGTGTTGGAGTTTGGATTTTAACTGGATTCCCTTTTATATACGTATATAGTTGACCATATATGTACTCAATTCCGACTTTCACCGGACCTTCCCGAACGTAACCATTGCGTAAGTCGGGGAATGCGTGTATTTGGAATTTAAACCACAGCGTAGTTATAGGGTTAAGATATGTCTTAATGTTACGGGCTTAGTAACACTGATGTGTCCTTTACTACATACCTGAAGACGTGTTGGCAACAAGAAGCTATCGGAAAGCACAAAAATAACACACGAAACCTTGCATGTCAGAGATTGATGTCAGCTCGTTTGTTTTTCTTAGGCTAAAACAAAAAGACAGGCAAAAGTTCGAAGAGAAAATCTGTGATGTGAGCCCGCTGATCACCACCGAGTTGGAAATCCGGCAAAGGCAATGGACAAATGGAAAGATTCCAGATAAACCGAAGAAGAAAGGCTAATGAGACGCCGTCATTTGAAAACATTCGTCATAGCAGCACCGCAAACACCAATCATTCATTTCTGATTTCCACGAGGAAACAGTCTGCCACACTTGCTTTCTTACATTCTTCTTCTTTCTCTATTTCTTCTTCTTCTTTTTCCTGTTCTTCTTCATCTTCTTCAGTGATGTGAAGGGGGGAAGAAAAGAGAATGGAAGAGTAATTTAAACAGAAAAGGTAACATCAGATATGAAAAGGACAACGCTACGGAGTACGAAAATGGACGAAGAGAATAAAAGAGGATGGTGTGGGGAAGAGAAGGGGCCTTGGGGGGGGGGGGGGGAGACAGAGGCAAGTCTTTTGCTGGACTTTTAAATGAGGGTGAAAACAAACAGTAAAGACTCGGTCTTAAAAGCAGAACAGAGACCTACAAAAGACTATTCAACCCTTTCCGATGAGGGCTGTTCTGTACGGTTAAAGTTGGCGCCTTATCTTCTTTGAGAAATTTGACGTCCATTCCTGTTACGGAGATTTCTGACTTCTGGCTTTTGACGCCGTGTAGTCTGATAGAATTATACGCACGGTTCAGACGAATTTGTTGCTTCCATCTTGAGAGTAACTAACTAACTAACTAACTCCATGGAACACAGTCCTTCTTAAGAAGCTAACAGGTCGTCAGTTAGTCAAGAAATTCCCCGCGTTTTATGGAACCCCAAGGTTCATTACCGCATTCACAACAGCCCGCCACCTGTCCCTATCCTGAGCCATATCAATCCAGTCCATGCCCCCCCAACCCACTTCTTGAAGATCCATTTTAATATTATCCTCCCATCTACGTCTGGGTTCCATCTTGAGAGTAATCTGCATGATATTCACCTTGTAACAATGTTTATATTTCTCCCCGGTGAAAACTTTACACGGCTTACAAGATAATACTGCGTTTATCCGTGACATTTGCTCTAGTAATATGTATGCACCTCACAGAGAACACATAACATATATATCATGAAGATAATTCAGCTAGCGGCATTCAGGAAAACTATCATTGTTTAATCTGAGAACCAGTTAAAATTATGGGCCAAATGTCGAGTTCTTGAAAGTTCATGCTGGTGGTACGTATGATTACCGTTGCGTACCTAGGGCATTGAGAACATATTTCAAACTGTTTATTGTACAGTAAATTATACTTTAAAACCTACTGACAGCAACATAATTATACGCTTAATGTTATATACTATGAGGAAAAAAAAATTCTCGCCGATCCCAGTGGCCGCGCGGTCTAAGGCGTGGGTCTGCGGCCGCTCGCTTACTGGCATCGTGGGTTCGAATCCCGCCGGGGGCATGGATGTTTGTGTTGTGTTAAATGTATGGACGATAGCATGAAACATAAGGTGACATGCAGGACAAAAAGGACTTCAACAGTACAAATGGATCAAAGGGGAAAACCCAGGAATTAATAAAAAAAAAAAAAAAAAAAAAAATCCCACCGGGGGCATGGATGTTTGTGTTGTGTTTGTTGTATGAGGACGGTAGTATGGAACGTAAAGTGACATGAAGGACGAAAGGATTTAAACAGTACAAAAATGGATCAAAAGGGGAAAAAACCCGGACAGGCAAAAAAAAAAAATCCCACCGGGGGCATGGATGTTTGTGTTGTGTTTGTTGTAAGGACGGTAACATGGAACGTAAAGTGACATGAAGGACGAAAGGATTTAAACAGTACAAAAATGGATCAAAAGGGGAAAAAACCCGGACAGGCAAAAAAAAAAAATCCCACCGGGGGCATGGATGTTTGTGTTGTGTTTGTTGTAAGGACGGTAGTATGGAACGTAAAGTGACATGAAGGACGAAAGGATTTAAACAGTACAAAAATGGATCAAAAGGGGAAAAAACCCGGACAGGCAAAAAAAAAAAATCCCACCGGGGGCATGGATGTTTGTGTTGTGTTTGTTGTAAGGACGGTAACATGGAACGTAAAGTGACATGAAGGACGAAAGGATTTAAACAGTACAAAAATGGATCAAAAGGGGAAAAAACCCGGACAGGCAAAAAAAAAAAATCCCACCGGGGGCATGGATGTTTGTGTTGTGTTTGTTGTAAGGACGGTAACATGGAACGTAAAGTGACATGAAGGACGAAAGGATTTAAACAGTACAAAAATGGATCAAAAGGGGAAAAAACCCGGACAGGCAAAAAAAAAAATCCCACCGGGGGCATGGATGTTTGTGTTGTGTTTGTTGTAAGGACGGTAACATGGAACGTAAAGTGACATGAAGGACGAAAGGATTTAAACAGTACAAAAATGGATCAAAAGGGGAAAAAACCCGGACAGGCAAAAAAAAACCCCGCTGGGGGAATGGATGTCTCTTGTGAGTGTTGTGTGTTGCGACCGACCGATCTCTCGTCCAGAGGAGTCCTACCGATTGTGGTGTGTCTGAGTGTGATCAGGTGCAACACTAAACCTCTACACCTCCAAAGAGGTGAGACTAAGAAAGAAGAAAGAAAAAATTCTCATCTGTCAGAACACCCACGTTGTTTTAAAGCTTTATAAATAACACAGCTTGTCTTACAGAAGTAAAGCTATATGCGCAATTTCAGGTTCTCACAGCGGTACTTGTGAGGATGCAGGTCTTCTGGGATGTGACGCCGTGTCTTTGAGTGGTTCCCGAAGTTGCGAAAAGAAAATAGTGCCTTAATCTTCAAGAACTTCTCGACTCTTATACACTACAACCTTCGAAACGTCGGAAATCATTCAGCGACACTGTATGACATCCGAGAAGGCGTGAATCATAAAGGTAATTGGGTTTTTTGTTTCAGAAAATTTACAGCCTTGGCTGTCATGTAGCCTTAATTCATGAGGTTAGAAAGTTTTTATTTATTTAGTTGTAGTTTATTTAACGACGCTGTACCATACTCAACCTAGGCCTATGTGGTAAAAGAAAAAAAGGTTTTGACCTTATACACGCCGTGAAGGTATATATGGGGAATGAAAGTATAGCTCAACTCAATATTAAACTCGGCACTAGACGGAGGAGAACAGTTAGGCTCAAGCCCCCGCCGATTTTTCCAGGGAAAAGGGCCCTCGATACACTTTTTATAGGAGGGTGGTTGTGTGCGTGTAAAGGCGGCCGGTGCGTAGGGCTGACAACCTTACCACATTCATGTGCCGATTGTCTAGAAATCTGGGAGCCTCAACCTCCTGCAACCCTAAGGGCCTGTCCAGGCCTGTAATGGGGTTGCATTTTTTTACAAAGACAATAGTTTCATTTTTAATTGCTAATGTTTCAGTCACGCCGATCCCAGTGGCCGTGCGGTCTAAGGCGTGGGTCTTTGGCCGCTCGCTTACTAGGATCGTGGGTTCGAATCCTACCGGGGGCATAGATGTCTGTCTGTTGTGAGTGTTGTGTGTTGTCAGGTAGAGGTCTCTGCGTCGGGCTGATCACTCGTCCAGAGGAGTTCTACCGAGTGTGGTGTGTCTCAAATGTGTGTGATCGTGAAACCTCGACGAAACGAGGAGGCCCAGGCCCATATAAGACTGTCGAGCCATAAAAAAAGTTTCAGTGACACTAAGCATATGTTTATATATATATATATATATATATATATATATATATATATACATGTTAATTTTACTTTGTGTTCACCGTGTATCGTGACATTAATATTCAGTTTTTGAACCAACGAATGCATATGTATCATTACCGGAACATGAAAGAAAAATTTCACAAAACAAACGCATCCATTTGGTTTAACAAAATCTGCAAAATAGAACAACTTTCACCAAATAAGTGCATTCGTTGGTTCAAAAACTGAATATTGATATATATATATATATATATATGTATATAATGCAGGTATCCTGTTTCCTACCGCGTGCCTAACAAAGAACATCCAAAGATATTGCAGAACTTACTCGGTGCTGTTACCGATATGTACGGTAGCAACGTTTGTTAAAGTGATATGAAAGTATTTCGGTAGAACTGTGGTTGTGATTCGTATCTTCGTTTCCAATTTTTTAAATTACGTGAGTTCACTTAAATATCTCAACGGGGCTCGAGCAAGTTGCCTGTAGAAAAGTAATATTAAGGTACGGTCTACGTTCTTCACGCGGCGTCATGTGGTAATTGTTTACTGACGTTTCGGGACAACATTTCGGGTCAAGAATCCGAGAAGAAAAAAAACTGTTGACTCTTGGCCCGTGAAGATGGGACCGATACGTTGTCCCGAAACGTCGGTAAACAATTACCACTCGACGCTGCGTTATATCCCAGAAGATCGCAGATCTCATCAACATGGCAGTGGAAACCTGAAATCAAAATATTCAGGTAGTTTACTGACCGCGAACGGCGATTGAAAAGGTTTTCTAAAGAAAGAAGACGCTACTACCTTAAAGTAGCCTATTGTGTTTGGGCAGAAATAGGTAGCCGTAAAATGAAGTGAAAATATTTTATTTTATTAATATCTGTCTCTTGTCTATGTTGCCCCTACAGTATGGCTCCGGAAGATCACCCAGCTGGCCATCCCTGTAATGTATGTTGTGATACACGGAAAGCAACCATATAGGTCTACCGGACGTAGAACGTGTAGTTTTGCTTGTTGTAAGCAAGCACAATTAGATGTTAGTTAGTTCCTCCTGTCGCTCCTTGCGGCGCATAGGACCTCCTTTCAGAGGTTTCGTGGTCTGGAGGTGTGCATTCTGTAGTGAGTGACCAGTCCACTGACTGCACAAGTTCTACTCATCCTGATGTGACTGCCAGAGCCATCTAGCAGTCAGTCAGTGGGTGAGAAATAGCCGCTGAATTTTGCTTACGAGCATTACTAGTTCTATTCATGCCCGTAAGGTTCTTTTACATGCCGTAAATCTAGGACATGGGACCGACGGCTTTACTTCCCCTCCGAAGGAAGTGGTGCTACGGATTTTTATCACCCTTAAAAATCCATCGACCTCCTAACCACTAGTCCACCGAGGACGACACAGTTAGATGTAACAATAGTAATTATTAGCACTGTATATGAAATATGACACTGACCGGCCTCTGTTCCGGGGAAAAGTCGTGTATTCTGCATTACCGACCCATGAATCAGAGAAATCTAAGAATTACTGTGTCATGGAATGAGAGGTAAATGATAGCAAAGTTTTGTGACTTTAAAGTTTTGAAGAGATATGGATGAAAGGAAAAGGGGGGGGGGGGACAATCACTTTGAAATACAGTAGAACCCCCGTATCCGCGGATTCGGTATCCGCGATTTACCGCGGCCCGAAAATATTAACACATTCACTGCCAAAGTCGACCATGGTCGATTTCAGTATTTACTTTTTAATTTGCCAGCGTCGACTTTAGTCGATCTAAAGTTTACTCTGCGGTTTTATATATAGGGTTCGCTATATCCGCGGTTTCGGGCATCCGCGGTAAGTCTTGGAACGTATCACCCGCTGATACGGGGGGACTTCTGTATACTGGAAATACAAAATTTTGAATCGCGCAACTGTTTTTTAAAAAAAGGCGTGAGTTTCGCGTTGTGACTGATTATTTATACATATGCTACACACATGCGCGCGCATTGTTTTTTTATTTAGTTTATATTAGGCTCTGTGTCATTTTGTCTCCTCTTTAACGCCTGACGAATGAATGAATGTTAAGGTAGCGCTTAAGTGGTAAAAATACTCATTTCCTAAAACATATGCTGTAAACAGTTTCGATAGCCAATCATTTTAAACTTGCTCGCGTTTCTACATGAACGTTGTTCACGGACAAAAATCGTACCTGAGAAGCTGACAGGCGCTCAGCTAGTAAAATAACTTTCCGCCTCTCGTGGAACCCGAAGATTCACGGTTAATTAATTTCGTTTTTGAAAACCAGGATTTTAAAACCCACGAGTTTATTAAGTTCGCCATTTGTTTAAACAAAAAAATTATGCAAATTATTTTTTGAGGACTTCGCTCTTCTGTGGTGTTAGGCGTCGTGGGTTGGCAGCTGTGTATCGGCATTTCGGGACAACCTATCACTCCCATTTCCCGGAGTCGAGCGTTATGAGGAGAATGTGGACTGTCTGGGACCGATAGGTTGTACCGAAACGTCGGTAATCAAATACCAACCTACGCTGTGTAATAACCCTGAAGGGCGTAGACCTCAAGCATACGGCGGCGGAAGTCTGAAATCTCGCCAGATGCAATAATCTTTGTAGCTGTTCACCTGGTAAAGGAATTCCCTGCTTTAGAGGAACTCAGAATTTCGTGCAAGTTCTGTCATTGGAACCTGTCCCGATCCACTTCGAATCCAGTGCACTCGCTGACTATTTATGTATTTGCTCCTTATTTAACAATGTCAGTTGCTCACATTATACAGGGTATACACAAAAGAATGGTGCGGTTTACTATGTATTTAGTATGGAAACCGCACCATTCTTTTGTGTACACCCTGTATAACGTCGAAAGGTAAGAAGAATGGTGAGCAGACTTGGAATGGATTAGTAAGGTAACGGGCGTGGCTTTAATCGGGATAGTATTACGGAATTTGTCTAGAGGTAAATACGAAAACACGCAGACAGGACAACCAAGACGAAATTTGAAACTGGGAACGCCTGAATGAGATTACGAAAGAGGAGATCTGCCCAGTGGATAGCGATATTCCATTTATTCTTTTTAATATTATCCTTATCTGTACACATAGCATTTTTTTTTAGCGGTCTGTTTCTTACAGAGTTTAAACCAGCGGTCGCCAACCATTCGGACCTCACGGACCACTAAACTCACAATTTTGAATCCCGCGGACCACTAACATGAATTTTTTTTAAAAAGGTACAAACATCTATAAAATAATGATCATAAAAGTTACATTTTATTAATATGAAATGCACTTGTTTAATTATAACAAAATGATTAGTGTGATATTTGTTGCTGCTTGTTTGAAATACGTTTATGGATTCTTGGCTTCAATGACGTCACTGCAATGTCCAAATTTCTCCACGAACTACCAACATTTTCTCGCGGACCATCAGTGGTCCGCGGAACACCGGTTGGCGACCGCTGGTTTAGACTAATCTTTATAATGAGTCTTTCGCTTACCACATGCGTGCTACATTTCCTACCTATCTTATTCACCTTAACGTAACCACGAACTTCGAGAATAATTAACTCGTTGAAGATTAAAGACTAAGAGACAGAGAGACCTAAGATGTAGTAGAGGAGTAGAAGAAAGCTAAAGGTAAAGGAAGAGTGAAGAGAGACTCTAATTTTGGGGAAAAAAGAAAATCAATTTGGTGGAAAGTTCCCAAGCTCGCCCGCTCGTCCTTCAGATAAGAATGGTATGAAAATGAAGATGGAGATGCTTGAGGTTTGTAATGAGGGCCGTAGAATTTTGATTTCTGTTTAGTGTTATACCGAATAATTTGGAAAATTAATTTGACTTGGAGTAATTAATTATGAAGAATTTAATTATTTGAGGGCTGCGTCATAAGCATGCAGTTTACTCTACTTTATACATAAAGATTCGTTTTGTACATTACAGAGAGTACAATTTGCTTCCATTGCAACGACCAAATTGTATTAGCAAATAATGACTTTGTTGTAAGAATCATACGGAAAACATAAATACACTATGTGAGCAAAATTCAGAGCTTTTAGTGTTAAATATTGCGGTACGTATAATTACCACTACGATTTAAAGGATTAAAATTCAGGGCAAGTCTTATGATGTATTGAACCTGGATACCTGGAAAGGTTTGAAATGTGATCCTGGAGAAGAATGGAGAAGATCACTTGGACCGATCGTGTGAGAAATGAAGAAGTATTACACAGAGTCAAGGAGGAGAGGAATATCGTATATACAATAAAAAGAAGAAAGGCTAACTGGATTGGTCACATCTTGCGTAGAAACTGCTTTCTGAAACACGTGATTGAAGGAAAGTTAGAAGTAAGGACGGGAAGACGAGGGAGAAGACGTAAGCAGCTACTGGATGGCCCTAAGGAAAAGAGAAGATACTGGAAATTGAAAGAGGAAGCACTAGATCGCACTCTGTGGAGAACTCGCTTTGGAAGAGGCTACGGACCTGTCGTAAGACAGGCAACAGAATGAATGAGTGAATTAAACCTGGAATTCGCGAACGTGCCAAATTATATACTGACCGTCTCGGCTAGTAATTAGTGGCGTAAAAGTACGGGCAAATTTCAAAACTGGCCGTCAGTGCACAGGCAACGTTAATTTGAACGGCGCGACGGAATTGGCTTATCGTGTCTACGTGCCCATTTGACCGAGCAGCTTTATGTATTCGGAACTGTTAGTAACTCCGCGTACCTGACGCGTGTTGATGCTGCCACCATGCGGCAACTCCTGGCAACAGTTGACAGCAGCTTGCTGCGCAAGAGCGACCATCCAGTCGTTTCGCCGCCGACAGTGAGTGTGGTTCGAGTTGTTCTGTCACGAGACGTACCGCGCTTTTCCTAAGCCACGGAAGTCGACATCTTGTCCATTTCAAAGTATTTACCTAGTGGTAATATAACAGACACTGTGTAGGATGTGTAGTTGTTAATGTTTGTACGCAGGTTGTGGTTTTAGTGCAGTGCGAAGTAAGGTGATTGGCCCGGCAAAGCTAAAGCGTATGTTTACATTCGCCGCTGTGGTAACAGTGCCCGTGACGTTTGTATAATGACAGTTACATTGAAGCTGCAAAAAAAGTGCTGTTTTCGTTAGAACTATCTCATGTCTTCTGGCCAAGCTACCAGAACAGACTTATGTGCATGCATTCCGTTGGTATGCGCCTTATAATGAAGTGTGTATAGTTTGAACATTTATAATTCAGTGAGAGTTGTTCGCGAAGTTGACGTCGCGTCATTATTAGTTTAGTGACCCCGGTAGAAAATAGAACCGGCTGTTAGTGTGTGACCTTGAGACTCTACCGGTCAACGATCAGTAAATTCTTTGGTCTACAAGAACCATTTTGTGCTTCTGTTACACCCTGTTTACCAGTATCACAAAAACTACAGTACACATTCATTTCCTTCGTATTAATTTCTCTTTCTCGTTTCAATAACAAGTGATTTTTAAGTGATTACATCAAGATGGATGTTTTACCAAGCGGAAATATCTTCAGGGAACTACAGGATATCCACGACACAGGATATTTCTCAGCACAGCCGTCGCTTGAGGACCATTGGCAGCAGGTAGGTCAACTTCGTCTGTGTTGGATTTGGTTCCCAAGAAAATCAGAGTTGAAATGGTATACGGTAGATTTTTCCTGTCCGTTCTTTGATACAAAATCGTATTTTCAGTGAAGTGACGGCTATGTTTGTAAAACTCTTATACCATTTTAATCCAGTTGCGTAATGTCTTATCTAGTGTGAATGGATTAAAGCCACTGGTATTAATCGTTTTGATTAAGCGATGTCGCAAGATAGAAAGGAACCGAACAGCAGGTATTACTGCCCCACATGTCAGTCGCAGCTACCCCATTTGACCGCACCGCGTTCAGTACAGAACGTCGGTTCTGTTTTTGTAGGCAGGACAAACCTTACCGGTGCCTGAAGCCTTGTGTGCATGAAGTGGTTCCAGCCGTAAGGATTACTCAATGACGCACATTTTTTAGCTTTCCAATTCTCGGCTAGTGGTTTTGACAGTGATACAAAACTGAACTCGTTTAATGTCTGATTTAAAAAAAATCTTACTTATATTTCGCGGCGTAAAGTGGCCAGCTGTGTAGTGCAGCTTTGTGTTGTGTTATAGATACCATATTGCAAGTAGACATTCTTTGTATTCGAGGTGGATAACGTAAAGGTTGGGTACTAACAAGGGTCATGGTGAAATAATTAATGGTCGAGTTGACTTCAGATATTGATAGACAAAACCGGTAATGTTCGCTGCAGGTGGTTCGCCATTTCCACGCCGTGTTTTGTAGGTATACTGCTTCTTTGTGAGGTTTAGACAATGTGAATATTAGTGGAGTGTCGTCACATGTTTAGAATCAGAATTAGAACTTACATTTAGAGTGCATCTGTGTTTAAATATAACAACACAACATGACGGTAAAGCAGAATGATGATTAAGTTTTGGGACAAATATAAATTATTATTATTATTATTATTATTATTTACTGCAATTGGGTTTTCACCCGGTGGCAGTAGTCCTTACACTAGTACACACATTACAAATGTTTTCACCCGGTGGCAGTAGTGCTTACACTAGTACACACATTACAAATGTTTTCACCCGGTGGCAGTAGTCCTTACACTAGTACACACAATACAAATGTTTTCACCCAGTGGCAGTAGTCCTTACACTAGTACACACAATACAAATGTTTTCACCCAGTGGCAGTAGTCCTTACACTAGTACACACAATACAAATGTTTTCACCCGGTGGCAGTAGTCCTTACACTAGTACACACAATACAAATGTTTTCACCCGGTGGCAGTAGTCCTTACACTAGTACACACAATACAAATGTTTTCACCCAGTGGCAGTAGTCCTTACACTAGTACACACAATACAAATGTTTTCACCCAGTGGCAGTAGTCCTTACACTAGTACACACAATACAAATGTTTTCACCCGGTGGCAGTAGTGCTTACACTAGTACACACATTACAAATGTTTTCACCCGGTGGCAGTAGTGCTTACACTAGTACACACATTACAAATGTTTTCACCCGGTGGCAGTAGTCCTTACACTAGTACACACATTACAAATGTTTTCACCCGGTGGCAGTAGTGCTTACACTAGTACACACAATACAAATGTTTTCACCCGGTGGCAGTAGTGCTTACACTAGTACACACATTACAAATGTTTTCACCCGGTGGCAGTAGTCCTTACACTAGTACACACAATACAAATGTTTTCACCCGGTGGCAGTAGTCCTTACACTAGTACACACAATACAAATGTTTTCACCCGGTGGCAGTAGTCCTTACACTAGTACACACATTACAAATGTTTTCACCCGGTGGCAGTAGTCCTTACACTAGTACACACAATACAAATGTTTTCACCCGGTGGCAGTAGTCCTTACACTAGTACACACAATACAAATGTTTTCACCCAGTGGCAGTAGTCCTTACACTAGTACACACAATACAAATGTTTTCACCCAGTGGCAGTAGTCCTTACACTAGTACACACAATACAAATGTTTTTACTCGGTGGCAGTAGTCCTTACACTAGTACACACAATACAAATGTTTTCACCCGGTGGCAGTAGTCCTTACACTAGTACACACAATACAAATGTTTTCACCCAGTGGCAGTAGTCCTTACACTAGTACACACAATACAAATGTTTTCACCCAGTGGCAGTAGTCCTTACACTAGTACACACAATACAAATGTTTTCACCCGGTGGCATAGTAGTCCTTACACTAGTACACACAATACAAATGTTTTCACCCAGTGGCAGTAGTCCTTACACTAGTACACACAATACAAATGTTTTCACCCGGTGGCAGTAGTCCTTACACTAGTACACACAATACAAATGGACGTATAATATACATAAAAATAACAATACAAAACAAAATACATACAGTAAATACAAGTATACACATTAGAACACCTATCAATTTAGAAGGTTCAGTAAAGTTTTCAAAACTTCATATTACGGTGTCTCCGCCCCCCCCCCCTAAAGCTTTGCAAGATTTCATCCAGTTTCCAACTGCTTTGTTACATTTGGCTCAGCGTGTTTAATTAACACGTTTATCAGTTTTTAATGCTTCTGATATATACGTTTCATGTTTTTTTTTATCATTTACCAGACATCCTTACTATTGAAATAATTCCGTTGTGGATTTAAAATAAGTCACTACGTTAACACAACTTGCATGGTCTAATAATTGAAATGCATAGAACCTTGCGTGCGGAAACAGATATTCGCTGTTGGTGGCAGACTGTCAACAAACGGAGTACGGTAGGACGTGGGGTTACGTATTGTTATAAACAGTATCTGCTGGTGTCATTGTTACTAATTTGTGACTCCTAGTGTCAAATGTAAGTTTGTTGTCATGCCTCACGTAATTACGGGGGCACGCGGTGGCGCAGTTGGTTGAGGCACTGCGCTACAAGCCGGAAGGTTGCGGGTTCCATTCCAGATGGGGTCATTGGGCTATGGCCCTGGGGTCGACTCAGCCTCTTAACGGAAATGAGTACCACGAATATCTCCTGGGAGGTAAAGGCGGCTGGTGCGTAGGGCTGACAACCTTACCACCTTCATGTGCCTGATTGTCTATAAATTCTGGGAGCCTCAACCTCCTGGAGCCCAAAAGGGCCTGTCCAGGCCTGTGATGGGATTGCTTCAAGTAATTATTGAAAGATATTCAGTTAGAGATAACAGTTTGACATTAGCGATTAGCCGTAAATGATTTCTAATTTCTTAAAGCCTTGCGGACTCGGCGATTGAGAAGCACCGTCCTGCAGACAGACTTTTGGAAGTCGCTGTACCGTCTGAGAAGCAGACGTTGGAACACAAACAGTGTTTAAACCGACAATTCGCTTACACCTTCAGGCTTATACAGGGCATACACAAAAGAATGGTGCGGTTTTAATAGTGTTCACTATTAAAACCGCACCATTCTTTTGTGTATGCCCTGTATTTAAGTCTGGTAGACTGTGATAAGTAAAGTTGCAAGTATGTGTTGTTATTTATATATCAGTTTTTCCTCTCTAACAAGGAAACTGATATCACCGAATGGCAACTAAATAAACTTACGTAACCATGTAAGTTATTTTCCTCTTTCGAAACATGCAGCCACTACTTGCAAGACGCGTTCATTTGTTACTAACGTGAAAATGTGTCCAGGACGCAGTCCGTTGCACCAGCAGTGGTGCAACCATCCGTTACGGCGTGATAATAGTTTCAGCACTGCATGTAAACTAGACAGGTAAATAGTGGCGCTGTTTTAGTGCATACCGATGGCCATATGAGCTGCAAGGTATTGTGTGCTTCATAGTCCTGACGCCGCTGGCTACCGAATGACGCACTGTAATTAATTACGAAATTAAATGAGGCTTATCTGATATTAGGAACAAGCCGAATTTCTGCCGGCATTTTGATTGATCAAACTCCGTCTAGCGGTGAGTCAAATTCCGCCCGGAATGCAGGCAACACGCGTGTTAGACTTTTTCAGTGATTAAATTATCCTAATAATACATTTCCCACCTCACAGTAAAGCCACAACTTCTCTGTTACAATGACCAAACTGTTAATGCTCTTAGGGAAATATTCCTTACGTATTGTGAGAATGACACAAATTATATGCATTGAATATGTAAGACATGTCGTTTGTTGATATATCGGTGTTCCTTTTATTGTGTCCCTGGATACCGCAGCTGTTACGGGATGACCCGGCGGATTCACACTTTCAGGGTGATAAGAGTTGTCATGCTCAGACACACGATAAAAGGTACGTCCTGTATTAAATCAGGCGGTACACATGTTAACCCCGCGGTGTCTAACCGCAGGTGTACAGTGGATCCGCGGTATTGCAGGGTACAGGTTGATTGCGACCAGCCCGCTGGAAAGGATTCTGGGGGTAATGCGACCGGAGCTAGTTGTTAGAAAGATGCGGAATCTGTATATACCTTGTGGACGAAACGCAGGGAATTTTAATGTTAAACAGGTTGCACACTGCTCATATAGAACCCACAATTTCTGTGTGCGGTGTTTAGGTAGATGGTAGGCTGTTGACGCTACTGTTACAAGCTCGATCTAGATTTTTGTCCGTAAAATTTTGTATCCACAGTTTTGATTGAATACTTTATGGGATTTTAACGACATCGTATCAACTCAGAAGGTCATAGACCCGGTAGTGTCGTATCAGATGAAGGGATGATTATGTATGAAGGATGGGGAGGAATCGGTCATGGATTGATTGTGATTGAGGGGGGACCCACAATATGGCGGCATGTTATCGGAACGTTTGTTTGAGTTGACAAGAGAGGAGCGGTGGTCTGGGTCATATTTTCTGTACGTGACTCAACGTGAGCCACACACTTGGTGTGATATCATCGATTACTCACGCACCTTATCAGTCAAACACAGATGTCACTTATGGAATGGTTTTACATATTACTAAAGACATCCAGAATGCATGTACCTGTTGGTTTTATCTCCATTCACAAATCATGACGTCTCCGATTCTGTGTCACTTGTACCAGCACTGGGCGTCACTTACGTAAGACGTAATAAGGAATATGAATGACTGTACAGGCATTCCATATTCATTACCAAAAACTGACTCATGTGGTCTCTGCAACCGTAATGTATAATATGCATCTTTCCGATGAATCATATCTGCTCTAGACACATTTCGAAATCACTGCCGTCAGTAGGTCCATAAGTTATTGGCTAACCCAGCGGTACACAAAACTTCTAAAAATCCAGGGGCCTCCTCAAAATTCTAGGCGCCCGAAGGGTGACATGAAGCAAGTTCCATGCTGAGGGCCCACAAATATTAGGCGCCGTCGTAAAAAGTTCAGTTGCCCTGGCGACCTGGCGCCCGGGATTTATGCACCGCTGATATAACCAGATCAGCATTTGATCGCGATTGTTTTATTGTGCCGGATCCGCCCATTTCTGTATTGGTGTATTTCGGCGGTATTCATATCAACTATTTAACCCTTGTAAGACTGAAAAAAAATGTGGAAGTACATTTTTATCCAATTCTTCCCGATTTCCAAAAGGGCGTTGCTTTTTTGGAAAGGTCCCCAGGGTTCGCCCGTTTGTCCTTCTGGTAAGAGCAACATGTAGACGGAGATGGAGCATTGGTGGAATGATGCTGGCAGGGGAAAACCGGAGTACTCAGAGAAAAACCTGTCCCAGTGCCACTTCATCCTCCACAAATGTCGCAAGAGATCGCACCCGGGCATCCGCGGAGAAAGGCCAGCGACTAACCGCCTGAGCCATGGTACGGCCTTGAAGCCTGAATTTAATCTAAATAATATACGAAAATTCAGTTCTTACCTTACAGTGAACACTCCCTGTACCCTTTACAAGGACCAGTCAGTTCTTGCCTTACAGTGAACACTCCCTGTACCCTATACAAGGACCAGTCAGTTCTTGCCGTACAGTGAACACTCCCTGTACCCTTTACAAGGACCAGTCAGTTCTTGCCGTACAGTGAACACTCCCTGTACCCTTTACAAGGACCAGTCAGTTCTTGCCGTACAGTGAACACTCCCTGTACCCTTTACAAGGACCAGTCAGTTCTTGCCGTACAGTGAACACTCCCTGTACCCTTTACAAGGACCAGTCACTTACTGCTGTATGTGGATAAAGTCACTGTTTGTTGCAGGAACTATACGAAACACGTAAATAAAGCTTCAAACACAAACTGCAGAGTACTGAATGTACCAGCCACTGTGCTGTAAGTAACTATTCAACGACTGAAATTTATCTAAATCATATTTAACTTCGTACCGCACAGTAAAATCACGATTTCTCAGTTACAAAGATCTATTGGTTAGAGCTGTTTGGGCAACTGTGGGGAATAGAAAGTCTGTAATGTTAAATTAAGACGGATTTTAACCTGTATTATACTTAGACTTAGCTCGTACCGCGCTGTAAACGCACTGCGTCTCTGTTAACCAATCACTTAACGCTGTATGGGCAGACGGTCGCTGTATGTTCTGAGATCCCACGCGGAACACACAGATACATTGTGTTGTAAATGCACAGTTCCTTAATGTTGTAGAGCATGTGGTATGTGTAGTTACCACTGGGCTGTGAAGGGTTCAAGCCCAGTGGTTACTGAGTATACCACCTGTCTTAAAGTTAGGGAGTGCGTGTTTTTTTTTTGCACGATTCGCACAATAGACGGCGATTATTTCCCTAAGCAGCATTAGCCAATCGTTCTCTATAGTTGAGACGGTAGGTGTGTCTCCGATAGGCGGTTTCCTTTACCGGAATTGACAGTAACAGTACCAGAGCCAGCAAGGTAATAGACACATTCTTATTGTCTCGTCACAACAACAGGCAGTTCAGGATCGAGTTTTTTTTGTAAGGGTCACTGTGGTCAGTACTACACTCGAACCCGGTTATAACGACATCGGTTAATGCGACACCTCATCTATAACGTCAGATATTCTGTGGTACCAATTAATTCCTCACTGTTAACCATAACATTATATTCCTCGGTTATAACAATACTCGTTTATAACGACACAAAATATTCAGTCCCTTTCATGAACGTTATAACCGAGTTCGACTGTATATTGTGATTTTGTGGGAGTGAATACGTTTCGGGTGGTTTGCCGTTGCTACCCGAATGGAGTCGTGTATGTATGACTACAGTTCTTTTGTGTGTGTGAATGTTCCAACCTTTCTCCCTATCATTACAAGACCGTCATGTATGATACTAGACATATCAGTTCTCGGTATCCGTCAGAGAAAACTGCAATATTTCTTCTGAATTCCAAAACATTGTTTGACCATATATTTCTACAGCGAGGCAGTGTCTTTGAAACAGGTCCAGCGTATTAGCTTACAAATAAGGAACGGGGGTTGGGGGAACGAACTTCTACTGCCACAGTGTTGAAGGAGGCGGAAACTTGTTCGCGTTTTTGATGGCAGGTTCAGGCATTACATTCTTTAATTCCACGGAGCAGTGTCCAACTTGTAATGCTGATATTTACACAGCTGGTCATGAAAAATCCTCGTCTTTCTTGGAACTCGAAGGTTCATTACCGTGATCACAAAAGGGCCACCACTGCATCGTACTATAAGCCAGACGAATCCAATCCAAGTTCACCCTGAAATTAAGATCTACCGTAATGTCATACTGCTATCTACGTCTAGGTATGCCAGATTGTGTCTTCCTTTCGGATTTCCCCATAAAAATTCTATCTTTATTTGTCGTTTGCATAGACTTGACGTCGCACGTATCCTGATCTCGTTTTCTCATCTCCCTAATACGTGATTTAAGAGTACAGACAATGGAGCCTCTTACTGTACCGTTCGGTAACGCAGCTTATGCTGCCAGTGCTGCTGTTAGAACCGTTTTCAGTTGACATACCCCATGGCACCGTCGTTTCTCAAGTACCTGCAGCCTCCATACTTAAGGTTACGTAAACAGGTACCAACGTTGCTGAGGAACCTGCTGCCTCTTTCATGCTAGGTTCTTCCGAAACGATTGTTCTTATTTACCAAACGGCAATGCGCCAACAACCCCCCCCCCCCCAAAGAATATAATTCTGTTTCGGCTTACAAGCCGACACTGACAGTGCATAATATCAGATTTCATCTCCGTTTGTACGTGCGCCGTAACAAACGCCACGTTAGTTAATTAAAGCATCGCCCCTGCCGTTACTGAAATGTCCCGTAACCGCGTACGAAAGGCTGCGTGTTTTTGAACGACACGAAGGATATTTTGTTGTGTGGAGCTCAACTCATATGTAACTGCCCTGAGGCACCGTGGAATTAGTTCTGTTGCGAAACATAAATATTCAAGCATTTATGGATATTAGATTGTAACTTTTTAATTTTGACTGTTAATTATCACAGTTAACTCGGACATATTTTTCATCGTGATTGTATATAGCAGTGGTATTCAACCTGGGGTACGCGTACCCCAGGGGGTACGCGAAGACATCTTACGGGGTACGTAAAATAAAAAAAAAATAAATTATTATTTCATGATAAACACTGAATAATCAGGGCCAGATTTAGGGTTAGCCGCAAGAGACCCGGACGTAAGGACATGCGATTTGGGAGCGCCATTTTTCCTCTCTCTCTCTCTCTCTCTCTCTCTCTCTCTCTCTCTCTCTCTCTCTCTCTCCTTTATGCGATTCTTATCTGGGCGGCTAGTTTCATTTTATTCCACATAGTGCATATAATATATTTGTTATTTAATAGCTTGACTCTCCTTTTTCTCATTTAAAACTTATTATTTAATACATTATTTTGGTAGGTGTCCCAGGGAAATTTGAATGGTTATGAGTTTTTTTTTAAATTGTTCAGTAAGAGGCATACTTTAGTTTGGGGCCGTAAATTAATTTTTCTCCGTCCTTTGCACATGTATTGTCCGATTTGAAGTTCGGTGTGCGAGATCTTCACATAAAGCTATTGAGTTTTAAAATCTGTGGTCTTCTGGGTAATTACACGGCGTCGTGTGGTATTGAGGTTTTCTGATTTTCGTGAAAATCGGCGTAAGGAAGGCCGTATGCGTTTGTCGTGAAACCATGCGACGTTTTGACAGTAACGACCGCTAAGTTAAAGTGTTTTTTGTACTGTCACGGAGTAGACCATCTGTAGTCTTGTTATAACCGAGACGGGCTGTGTTTACTGCGCGGTTCGAGCTGCGTATTTAAATATAATTCAGGTTAATCTAAGTCTTTAAACACTGGGACGTACATTGTGCAAAAAATAATAGAGTGCTTCAGACTAAACTTGACACGGCATATAGTTACCATCTTTTATGACCTACTTTCCGTTTAAAAAGTTTGCGAGATGTTGAGATCTTACGTAATTTCTATTATTAAAGTGCTTCAATATGCAAAATTTTGCGAGTTGAGGAACTTTGCTTGTTAGCGGTTGGCCAGCGCTGGTGTAGTCCAAGCTTTTTCGAAGATCCAGTAGCTTCATGTGTATAACGTGGAGTTTACATGCAGTGTACAGACATCCTGTCTATTAATATCCAAGGATAAACGGTTTTTAGCACCAGATGTGAACGACCTCACACGATATGGTTTTCTGTGTTCTTTGCACACAGTGCAAAGGCGTGAATACGACTGGAAATTTGTGCTTGTCCGGCGCTGTCTTTTCTTTCCTGTCTTCTACAACGCCCGCCAATCTCATTCTCCTTCTTAGTAATACGTTATGCGATCAGAAATAAGCAAATGTAAGTTTATTCGTTGTGAGAAAGGTACAAGTGTGACTTGGAGCGCACTGTTTCGCGGAAATAACATAAGTCACAGGGGTAGAGGTTCTGCAGAGAGCTCAACCTGCGGGTGCTGATACACGTCTGTAGCGTAATTTGTTTGATACAGTAACTAACTCCATCTAGCAGAGTCTTTCTTGACAAGCTGATAGTTACCCAAATAGTCAAGAAATTCCCCATATTTTATGGAACACGAATTTTCATTATCATGTTTATAACAGCCCCCCACTTGTCCCTATTCTGAGCCAGATCCTCTCATATTTCTTGCAGATCCGTTTTAATATTATCCTCCCATCTACGCTTAGATTCAAGTGGTTTCTTTCCTTCTTGTGACTGTCGTCAGTGACCATTACGTGTAGATACTCCACATTTCGAGTTCCATATCTCATGTCCATTTTCCGTTGTCTAGGAAGGATCTGTCCGAGTTCGAGGCTTTTGTAAAGCGTTTCGTAACATGCCGATTGAGTGCGGTGAATAGTTTTTAGCCTCGCCCAACCCCCAAGGTGGAGGACAACCCATTTTAAGCTGTCCGCGGATGAGTATTCCCTTCGCCACCACTTTCCATATCGAGGGGTCGTCTTTTCTGTCCGCAACCTGAGGACGCGCCATCTCGTTGTGACAGGAGCCCACTTATCGTGGGTTTTGAATCGTAGTAGGGATTGTTCTTCTTTTGTTCATTTTGTTCATGGTATCGATCATGAACACGCGTAGGTCGTTAAACTTGTTTTGAACCAGTTTATATTGGTTTTCTAGTAATTACAATTAATTAGACTCAAACCAAATTACTATCCCGTCTGCTGGTTATTGGTTGTGGGTCATGGTTTTCTTAAACCTTGAAAAAAGTTTGGTATAATCAGAGAGTATAGCCGATCCCAGTGGCCGCGCAGTCTAAGGCGTGGGTCTGCGGCCGCTCGCTTACTGGGATTGTGGGTTCGAATCCCACCGGGGGCATGGATGTCTGTTTATTGTGAGTGTTGTGTGTTGTCAGGTAGAGGTCTTTGCGACGGGCTGGTCCCTCGTCCAGAGGAGTCCTACCGAGTGTGGTGTGTCTAAAAAGTGTGTGATCGTGAAGCCTCGAAAAATGAGGCGGCCTAGGCCCCTAGGGGCTGTCGAGCCATTGGGGAAAAAATAATCAGAGAGTACAACACAATGCTTTGCCTACAGACTGTTTAGTGTGATTTTCTCAGTAAAGAGTGATTATTTATGCATTAGATGATTGGTTTTGTAATTTAGGTGCAGTGTGTTTACTGTGAGCTAGGCACGGAATTTATATGTATTGCTTAAGGCTTCGGAGATTAACGGATTTTGAAATTCATTACGCAGTTTTTCGTTCATAGACTGTTCTTTGATTTAGCCTGAAATGAGCCCGTATCATAGGCGTATACGTCATATGTAGTGGTTAAATTATATCGGATGCGAGTAGTGTCGCCAACTTTATTGGATTGTTTCTTGCAAATTAACCTTTTACTTTACGTACCACCAGGTTTAACATCCAAAAATTCTACATGCTGCTCGCATTGCTTCATGTTTTTTACGGATCTCTGAATAAAGAGAAACTTTTAACTCATACATCGTTAACTGATTGGTTTTGCATAGCGGAGGTGGAGAGTGCTTACAGCGCGGTACGCGCTTGAGTCCTTGTATAAAACAAATTACGTTTCGTCTTTAAAGGTTAACTGCTAAGTGTTTTGTCGTTTAGTTATGTAAACATACTTGTTTTGCTAGTTGGTCAAGGTTTGGCTTGATTTTTTTTTTCTTGTAAATTAATTTACAAGTGTTCCAAGTACTACAGAAGAGCAAAATGTACCATGTTCTGTGTACATTGTGGTTCGCGTGCAGCGTTTTAAGCGTTATGAATTCTTAATAGGGCATGTACCGACCGATATACACATTCGGTAACATGACGTTACGGCCACAGGGTTTATTTATGGGCTGTATTTGGTTTATGGGGTAAACATGTCTTTACGATTACTTGTAACTTGTAGTTGGACTTTGTTTGTTTAAAGTGATGATATGACGTGTTTGTTTTGCAGAGGTGTGGCAGTAAATAGTGTTGCTGATTATGTTCTGATGACTGTTTCGTGGAAATGATTGGTAGCGGTTTGGTTACGTGGTACAGACAGGCACAGTCCGCGTATTTTTAATGGATACCATTGCGAATTGGCCGTGTACGAAACTTTATCACTCTCACACACTTAACTGCCACGTGTATGGCGTATAAACTGCAAGGTGGTTTGTAACTGATTCCATGGAGCACAGTCCTGCCTCAAAAGCTAACAACAGGTCGTCAGCTAGTCAAGAAATTCCCCGCGTTTTATGCAAACCCGAATGTTCATTACCGCACTCACAAGCGCCCGCTACCTGTCCCTATCCTGAGCCATATCAATCCAGTCCATGCCCCCATCCCTCTTCTTGAAAATCCATTTTAATATTATCCTCCCTTCTACGCCTGGGTCTTCCAAGTGGTGTCTCCCCACCAAAGCCTTGTATCACCTGTCCTGTGCCCCACACTCATCACATGCCTTTGCCCATCTCATTTTTCTTGATTTTATCACCCAATAATATTTGGTTAGGAATACAGAGCAAGGTAGTTTATGCACAACTTAAAGAGAACGAACTGGCCAATCAGAAGTCCACTTGCTCAGAAGGACGAGTTCATCTTTAGAACACGAAGGTCTCTACATGCGTCACCTGATTTAACACTAAAAGTATAATTTATTAAGGTAATGAAATCAAGGAGGATGAGACGCTCGAGGAATGTGACAAGTATGATAGGAAAGAGGAATTGATACAAGGTTTTGTTTGGGAGACCATAATGAGACCTTTTGCAATATTTGGGCGTAGATTAGAGGTTGATATTAAAACGGACTTTAAACAAATGGAAGGGGAGGGTTTCGACTGCGTTTATCTGGCTCAGAATAGGGAAAGGATGCAGGCTGTTGTGAACACGGTAACGAACCTTTGGGTTCCATACAGTAGGGTAATTTATTGGCCAGCTGAACTCTCTAAGTTTTCAATGAGGATTGTGCTCCATGGAGTTTTTTTTTTGAGAAGGGCCCCGCAGCAGAAGCTACGGACGCTATTGTGCAACCCTGTGATGAAGATGAAGGGAAAGATGATCTCTCTCTCTCTCTCTCTCTCTCTCTTTTTTTCCAATGGAGCACCGGTGGAATGGAATTGACAGGGGAAAACCGAAGTACTCGGGGGAAAAAACCTGTCCCAGTGCCACTTCGTCCACCATAAATCTCACATGGACTGGCCCGGGATCGAACCCGGGCCTCCGCCGTGGGAGGCCGGCGACTAACCGCCTGAGCCATGGCACGGCCACGTGCTCCATGGAGTTAGTGTCTGCACTAAACCCAAGTTTATGTTTTTTTGGGATTCCCACAACCAGAAGCATACAGTATTAACCAGCGTTCTTTGCAGTGATGACTGTTTTGTGAGGTGTGAACTGACGTTTTATATATATTGTTTAGATAAATTTCAGTCTTAAAAAGCATAAGCGTGGCGTTGTACCCCAATTGTACCCCAACGGTTCTGTAGCTTTCGCCGGTTCGCATGCTTCGTTATCCAGCTCTCTGTTTTTGTTGGCATGCTTTTCAGAATGGAAAAGGTTCTTGTAATTTGAAAGTGTTATGAGATGTGATGTCATAGTTTGGTTACTACCTGCTACCTCCATATTTAGGGTACGACATTACATCCCAAATGACTGTAGACTTCTTAATCACCGCTGCGAGAACCTCAAATCTCACGTAACTTATTTCTCCAGTGCGTGTCCGTGCTTTCTTTAAGGCCACTTCGCAGCTGCACTTGAACTCGGTTATAACGTTATGAAAGGGACTGAATATTTTGTGTCGTTATAAACGAGTTTTGTTATAATCGAGGAGTATAATTTTATGGTTAACAGTGAGGAATTAATTGGTACCACAGAATATCTGACGTTATAGACGACGTGTCGTATAAACCGATGTCGTTATAACCGTGTTCGACTGTATTGCGATCTGAAGGTAACGGTTGTGCAAAACAAGTGCGAACCGTCCACAACACAGCATTATCATTCCCCTTAATAAACTGACATGGGAAATGAAATATTGTTTATTTGGGGACGGGTAGGTTACATGTAATGAGGGCAGCACGTTTCTTCCGAAATTTTGATATCTGTCTACCAGTCTCCACGTAGTCACATCCCAGCAGAAATAAATCTTCATAGTTAGTGCCGTGAGAACCTTTGTCTCACTTCGGAATCAACTTTACTTGTCTTGCTTTTTCACGCTACCTTTAAACTTTACTTATCCTGCGCAGGCCAGACGTCACCACCATAAAATAGCAGGACTGTAGTTGTTTGCGTGTTGTATCCCCCTATAATATTCTGCGCAGGCCAGAGGTCTCCATAAAATAGCAGGACTAGTTGTTTGCGTGTTGTATCTCCGATAATGTCTCCTACGCAGGCCAGAGGTCACCATAATATAGCAGGACTGTAGTTGTTTGCGTGTTGTATCTTCCGATAATGTCTCCTGCGCAGGCCAGAGATCGCCATAAAATAGCAGGACTGTAGTTGTTTGCGTATTGTGTCTCCCGATAATGTCTCCTGCGCTGGCAAGAGGTCACCATAAAATAGCAGGACTGTAGTTGTTTGCGTATTGTATCTTCCGATAATGTCTCCTGCGCAGGCCAGAGGTCACCATAAAATAGCAGGACTGTAGTTGTTTGCGTGTTGTATCTCCGATAATGTCTCTTGCGCAGGCCAGATGTCACCATAAAATAGCAGGACTGTAGTTGTTTGCGTGTTGTGTGTCCCGATTTTTTTGAATCATATCTCGTGCTGTATTCGTGAATGAACGCATGTGGTCCCCGTACTGCAGGTCTTAGGAGAAGAAGGAAAAACGTTACTGCTGGGAATAAATGCTGAACAATGGGGCGCCTCTAGATGACACATTTCTAGGAAAAAGAGACGAAGCATTCCCTAATAGTAGTCTGTGGCTGGCTAGTCCAGACACGTTAATTTCTGTGGGCTGGAGAAAATACCAGTTCTTACGATTATGTTTTGAGTCGTGGTTCATTTTTTTTAATAAATTTTTACGTTTTGAAAGAGTAGCGTTCTCTGGTATAAATTCATCAGTTCCGTTTCGTGCTCACAGAAGACACAGCCCGTTTTAATTACAAAGAAATCGTTTTGATCCTGTGTAAGGAAATAATCTTTTTGTATTGGTACAACTGTACGGATCATATAAATTAAGTGTATGGACAGTTTTTAATGAGGTGGTACTTTTGTTAGTATTGTGCTCCAGAAGCCACGGAGTGTAGCGGCGGGATTTGCAGGTATCAGAGATTCTACGTAGAAGGACTTGTTAATGAGGCGAACAATGCTTTCACAGTATGCAGTGTGCGGTTGTTATTCTAAACTTGCTTGTGTCAGAAAGGAAAAAGGAATTAACAGCACCGGAGTGTATGTCTTTATGGTAATATTCGTAAATTTGAATATACGGCTTTTAATTGAGTGTGGAAGATTGGTACTGCTACTGTAAGTTACCGAAACGTGAAGACTTACTCCGTGCCAGCCGTTATCCGAATTTTTTCCGTGTCCGGTTTTTAGGCGCGTTCGCAAATTTGCGAAAAGTGACTATTAGCTTCGTCATGTCTGTCTGTCCGTCCACGTGGAACATCTCGGCTCCCCACTGGACGGATTTTCATGAATTTGATGTTTTAGTGTTTGTAGAACATCTGTCGAGGAAATTCAAGTTTTGTTAAAATCTGACAAGAATAATGGGTACTTTACATGAAGACATATGTACATTTATGATAATATCTCGCTGAATTCTTATCAGAATGAAGAATGTTACAGATAAAAGTTGTAGAGAAAATCAAAACACACATTTTATGTTCAGTAATTGTTTTCCGAAATTCGTACCGTTTATGAGATAATGTGTAAAAATATGGTACAGCCAGACAGGCCACAGATGACAATATAATACGGTGCGTACGTATAGCATGTTAATGAACTAAGGGTACAAACACACACAATATGTAATACTTATTGCTTTTCCTTAGCAACAATGGTTACGCGAACGCGCCTCGATGTTACGTTTGTACGTATATCGCCAGTCTTGTTAAATACCTTCTAATTAATCTGGCAAAAACAAAGTTTTATAAACAGTGTAGTCTAAAAAGTACGAATGTAGTTTTGGAGATTGTGCGATTCAAATAGAGAAGTTCAGAATGCCCTGTTGCCAGATAGGCGCGTTTTATGCGTTACCAACTCCGTGTAACATAGTCCTTTTTTGAGAAGCTTGTAGTCGTGCAGGTAGTCAAGAAATTTCTTACCGTATATTGATTCCGAAGTTTCATTGCCGTATTCAGTAGAGCTCGCCACAATTTTGTACCGTGAGCCAGATTAGTCCATTTCATATCCACGTACATTTCTTTAAGATTTATTGTCATATACTAGCTACTATATATATGATTTATACGTAATTGTCATTAAATTTAAACCTTGTCTGTGTTGACTACTAGTCACTGAGACTTAAACGTGACTTGAGTGTAAAGTCCGAGTAATTATACACTGCTGATATCAAAACCTTCTCCTCGACTCTTCTCTTAAGTGAGTCCTGAAAGTACCCTGAATAGTTCCATAGAACCCATTCAATTTTTAAGGGCACCGTGAAAGTCTGTGAAGGATTTTTTAACCCTACGCGCAACTCCTAAACCGAGGACCATACCTGGATGGCTTCCTGCCACTGCTTATTAAATGTATTTTGGGCACAAATTCCCTTATTTGAAGTCCGTCTTCTGAAATCGCTACTTTCTGACGTGACTTGCTTTGGTACGAAGGGCCCCATGATTTAATCATTTGGAACCCCAAGTGTATAGCTTCAAGAACAAACATATTACTTTTTTTTTTCATGTTCTCTTTTACTTGAAGATCCCTCCCGCTTTTAAATTCTGTCGATTATGTATAGCTTTTAGCTTATTCCGTATTTATTTTCATTTATTTGACGACGGTGTCAGTAAATCGGTAATGGCACAGTTGGATCGGTAGTTAATTAAGCCCTACGCCATGATACACGGGGGCGTGGAGTTGTAGCTCCACGCACCCGTGGCCTCGGAACTGTATGGAAGCGAGTGGTCACCTTCGCACCCCGCCCGTTTTACCGTCGGGGAATGAGTATTTGGTACCCGTTGGGTAAGAGGCTTGGTGGGCTGTGTACGGTGTGAAGAAGAGAGGTGTCTTGGTTTGCCGAGAGCCTGACTGGAGGCATCATACCGGCTGAGCTGTACCCGACGTTGTCAGTGTCTGAAAATGCAGCGTCAAATAGTAGACTGATAACCATTTAATGTACAGTGGTTACTATATGTACCACCAGGTTCAACAATCAGAAATTCTACGTTCTACCCACGCAGTGTATTTATGTGTTTTGTGTGGATCTCAGAACAAACAGCGATTATTTCACTGTACAGCAATAACTGACTGGTTTGTATAACAGAGACGGAGTGTGTTTACTGCGCGGTACGGACTGAATGTACCGCCATGTTTTGCATTCACAAATTGTACGTTCTGCCCACACAGTGTATTTATGTGTTTTGTGTGGATCTCAGAACAAACAGCGATTATTTCACTGTACAACATTAACTGACTGGTTTGTATAACTGAGACGGAGTGTGTTTACTGCGCGGTACGGACTGTATTTATGTGTTTTGTGTGGATCTCAGAACAAACAGCGATTATTTCACTGTACAGCATTAACTGACTGGTTTGTATAACTGAGACGGAGTGTGTTTACTGCGCGGTACGGACTGTATTTATGTGTTTTGTGTGGATCTCAGAACAAACAGCGATTATTTCACTGTACAACATTAACTGACTGGTTTGTATAACCGAGATGGAGTGTGTTTACTGCGCGGTACGGACTGGGTCTTTAAATAAAACAGATTGTGTTTCGTGTTTAAACGGTTAATGAGTTGGTAATAACGTGAAAGGAAACGATTATTGCTCAGTTGAAAAGTAATATCCCGTTGTTTGACAGGAGGGACTGAAGGAAACGTCGAAAAACCTCGAGGTAGGTGTGTCTACCGATTTTCGAAAATATAAGCCAGAAGCGGTATCTTTTGGCGCTCTAACTGTGAAGTGTGGTCTGTACAAACGACTACTGTGTGAAGGCGCGAAGCCAGTCATAGCTGCAGTGTCGCGGCATAACTGCGTCGGTTACAGACGAGAGGCCGGAAGTAAAGCACCACTGAATCCGTACGAGGATATTGTCATAATATGTGACGTGGGTCACATTCATTACATAAATGCTCCCACGCCTTATGCGTATAATGAGACATTTCTGAATACGTTTTATCATAAGTTGATATCTGAAGCCAACAATGAGAAAAATATGTAATGCCCTGTTCTAAAACTAAAGGTAATTATTTTTTTACAATACAATGACATAGCTTTTAGGTGGCCAAGCGAGCATCCGGCAAAATGTAGCGAGAGAAACGAATCATCAGTGAGATAGTATAAAGAGAGAGAGAGAGAGAGACAGTAAGGGGGGTGGGGGTCGAGAGAGGACAGGAAGCGAGATGAACGGTGGAATGTTGCATTCCTACGGTGGGGTGAAAATAACTCATGTGAGAACTCATGTGGAATCCAGTATTCTGATAGCCGCTGTACGCTCAAAGGCGGGAAGGTTCTATCTGTATTTTTGATTGCAAGCCTACAGTGTTGTATGCTCTTGTTGTACCTGCGTGTGTAATCATTGTCACTTTAATTCATGTGTTTTGAACTTATGTTGTTGCTTTTTCCACTCTCTCCAAAGTCTGGGTTTTCAACGCTTTGTTAAAATTCGGTGGACAGACGTGTATACAGTTTTTTGTTTTTAAAGGATGCAGACGCCGTCTGCGTCATGATTACACTTTAAAACGGGTTCCATTTAACAACTCTGCAAATTGCATAAGTCAATCGTTCTTAAGACTTGGGGGTAGTGTGTAAGTAAGGTGTGTAATGTATCATATATTCCTCCTCTGTAAATTCTCATAGATGTCAGTTCAGTGTTATATTTTCGGCATCACATCTTCTTGGTAGTTATATTTCCTTTAATTAATTAACACATGGATCAGCGCCCTACGGAAACTACGTTCCCAGCCCGATCAAAAAATTCCCCCACCTTTATTGAAACCGGAAGTTTATTACCATATTCACAGCAGCTCGAAACTTTAACCTCTCCTCTCCCTGTTGAATTCACTCACCCATGTTTTTTTTTTTCTTTCTTCCAAAATCTGTTCTATGTATTCCTAGATTTTCGAGGTGGTCTATTTTACCCTTCAGATTTTCGAATTGACACCCTGTATGCGTTTCGTGTCTTTCCAGCGCGCTTTACTTGTCTCGCCAACGTCATATTTGATCTTAACATTCTGTTGATAAGTGGCAAACCTGCTCGATCGCGGACAGCCCGAAAAGATTGGTCCTGCAGTGTCGTAGTTGGGCCAATACCGTAAAACGCAAGCTGGTTACGAAATTTTGAATTTCTCATACACACGCATACACATACACACACACACACACACACACATTTGTAATTACCAGTGAGGGAATGAGACATTTTTTACATTCTGCGGTTGTCGTTATTACAAAAGAAATAGCTTGTAAGTGTGTCTGTCTTGATACCGTAAGGTTTTCACAATGGATTGGTAATGACATTCCTCACGATGGTGTGTGAGGTTGGCAGTGAAACCAACCAACTGACTAACTCCATGGAGCTGAGTCCTTCTTGATAAGCTGACAGGTCATCAGCTGTTTTAAGAACTTCCAGGCATTTTATGGAACGCGGAAGTTCATTACCGCATTCACAAGAGCCCGCCACCTGTCCTTATCCTGAGCCATATCAATCCAGTCCATGCCCCCCATCCCACTTCTTGAAGATCCATTTTAATATTATCATCCCATCTACAGCTAGATCTTCCAAGTGAGAATGGCAGTGGAATACAGCCTAAATATTCTGTATGGGATATTCCTTGTGCAGATTTCTTATGGTCTTAAGGAAGGAACGTCGGACACATTCAGCTGTGATGTTACTGCAGTATAAAATGTTGTAACTTTGTTTGTTTTAAATCTTCTGGGTTGTTACCCGGCGTCATCTTTTGGTGTATGACCAACCTCCTGGCATCCTTTTTCCTAAGACCCTGAAGATGGGACAAACAAGTGATCCCGAAACGTTGGTCATACAAAAAAAATTACGCCGGCTAACAACCCAGAATATTTAAAGCAACATTACGACCACGGCGGAAGCCTTCAATTACATGTTTGTTTGTTTGTTTGTTTGTTTAAACAGTTTCGACCAGTTAGGAATTTTAACAGTAAGAAGGGGTACAGGTATAAGGGAAAGATCGCGTGTTGAAAGCATAGTGGAAGACGTATGTTATGATGAGTGAAACTGTGGAAAAGGGCGAATAGATACAGTAGATGGTCGTGCACCCTGTAGCTAGTCCCTTACACTGTATTAGTGTAGCTGCACTGTAGCCTGATGTTTTACACGTAAGAGCTGTCAACACGTGGGGACTGCTGGTGTTAGAGATTTATGCTAGCGTGTCCATGAATCTAAAATATTGAAGTGGATGTCATCAGGGTCACGTAGGTCTGAATGCGTTAAACTGTTGTTTTGTTGTTGTCAGACGATCCTGTCAGTAGCTGGCTAAACGCGCAGTACTTCAGATTTGTATTCAGGAGGTTCCATGACGAATCCCGGCCCGAATATCCACTTATTGCTCCCATTTTGTGTCATCCCCCGAAACATGCCGACCACGACCGGTTCCTTCCACATCCCTTCCAGTTCATCACTCATCTCATCGTCCACCCACTTCTTAGCTGTTGAAAGCTGGCCCAGACGATAACGTATCTGACTCGTATTGGGAGGTTCCCGGTTCGAATCGTGTCCAGGATATCCATTATCAAGACACATTTTTTCGTGGTTCTCAGTCATTCGAGGAAAATTACAGTTGCAAGACCGCACGTAGACCACGAACGCGCTCACGTTCTCTATAATTTATTTAGTAACACCGATTCAACGGTATAAATTTACATAAGACATAGTGATTGTTACCTTTAGCAACATTAACCGATTGCTGTTTGTAATTCAGAAGCAGCGTGTTTGTTGTGAGGTAGGAATTTATCTGTTCAAGATGTAGGTCCTACGTAAATGAATTTCGTGCATCCACAGTTTTTATGAGAATGAATAGGTTTCCTCTGCCTACATTTAAGTCCTGGTTCCATGTATCTAGAATTGTGTCCTGAAATTTCTATTCGTACTTTTTTTATACATGGTGAAGGGCCCCGCAGCAGGATGCTACGGACGCACCACAGCCTAAAGGCTTTTTGTGCAACCCTGTGATGAAGATGAGCAGTTTTTTTTACCAAGTTTTACAAGTAATGGAGCACCAGTGGAATGAAATTGACAGGGGAAAACAGACAACTTCGGAGAAAAACCTGTCCCAGTGCCACTTTGTTCACCACAAACCCCACATGGACTGATCCGGGATCGAACCCGGGCCTCCGCAGTGCAAGGCCGGCGACTAACCACCTGAGCCATGGCACGGCCATTTATACTTAAGTCCTGGTTCCATCTCTAGAATTAAGTTCTGGTTCCTGTGTTGAGAATCAAATCCTCGTTTCTTGTATCCATAATGAAGTATTTAGCTAAAGGAAACCCTCTTGAAACGGAACAAGTGTTCAGGTACCTTAAAGTTCCGTTATAAACTTGTGTTAGTACCCATTGTCGTGGTGGTGTGAAGTACCACCATTGCCCATATCATTCACAGTTTCAGTCTCCAGACAACAAATGTTGGCGATTGTTTCCCTTGTAAGCAATTATTATTATTCTGAGTGCTTATCAGTATATAATCATCTAGGTCTGTCTCCGCCCATGTTGGGTTTAGCCCTATATTACCATTTATAATGGCAGTGGATGACATCGATCCTAGTGATGAATTGCATACAGTTGGTACCACTGCTGCTTGGTATGCGGCAGGTACCTCTGTGAAGTCTCGGCCCAGATATAGGTATGACTAAGGATCGTCGTTCTTCCTCCGTTCATCCGGTCAGCGCGAAGATAGTTCCTCCATTCAGGCTACGTTTCCTTTCGTACGTGTATAAAATTATGGGTGCATATTTTTTTCCAAAAAAAAAATTGCGGGATCCGCCTTGGAAACCCTAGGCGCCACAAAAGTGACATGCAGCGGGTTCTATACGAGGACCCACAAATGTTATGTGCCCGGGATTTGTGCAACCATGTCTGTTACCGCGGAAGCTCGCTTTCGATCTCGGGCCAGAGCATGTGACATTTGGGGTAGACTGATTGGTACTGGGACAGGTTTGTCTCCGAGTACTTCGGCCCCGTCACTATCATTTCATCATTTCTCCCTACTCATCTTCATATTAATACTATTATAAGAAGGACAAGCGGGCGAAGCCTGGGAACCTTCAAACAAAGCATTGCTCTTTCGGATGTCGGGGTGTATTGAACAAAAAAGTAGTTTCAATATATATATATGATACATACATGTACATACATACATGTATTTACACACACTCATGTATTTCTAGAACTGCTTTATAAATATCTCTGTGCTAAGCTGAATTTTTGGAAGTAGATGCATAGGTACAAGGAACCTTGATGGTCAGATCCCATGTAAAGGTCCGTCTGTAATCTCTGAGAATTGCTGCATACGATTGGAAAATAATTTTCGAATATCTGTATATAATCTGTGCCTTTCTCGACCTGACCTCGTATCACATTGGCATTACATATGATGCCACCGCTTTCTGTACAAACGTGACTATACTTGTGACAGTTTTGAATAGCGAAGCGTTTTCAATCCTCCTGAGTAAAAATGGGTGGGGGGGGGGGGCGATTTTGATGTCAGTCTATTGATTTTCGATTACCATAAAATATTAACACCATCTGCGCGTATTTATGACATTTCAGCACGATCAAGATAAGTGATTTTTTTTTTTGTTCCGTGTCTCTTGCGTGACGAACCAGAACATGTGTTCTCCATGTGCAGAATGTCACTGGTGGATGAAGCGCTAGCTTGCTTTCTTTATCAGTCCTGAGAGCCCCATCTAACAGACATGCCTACAGTGTTGCCAGAGGCTTTATATGTGAATACCCACATACATTAATCCTTTGAAGCCTGAAGTTAATCTAAATAATATATACAATTCAGTTCGTACCTCACAGTAAACACACTGTCCCCACCGTCTGCATTACAAAAACCAACCGGTTAATGAAGCCTGAAGTTAATCTAAATAATATATAAAATTCAGTTCGTACCGCACAGTAAACACACTGTCCCCACCGTCTGCATTACAAATAACAACCGGTTAATGAAGCCTGAAGTTAATCTAAATAATATATAAAATTCAGTTCGTACCTCACAGTAAACACACTGTCCCCACCGTCTGCATTACAAACACCAACCGGTTAATGAAGCCTGAAGTTAATCTAAATAATATATACAATTCAGTTCGTACCTCACAGTAAACACACTGTCCCCACCGTCTGCATTACAAACACCAACCGGTTAATGAAGCCTGAAGTTAATCTAAATAATATATACAATTCAGTTCGTACCTCACAGTAAACACACTGTCCCCGCCGTCTGCATTACAAACACCAACCGGTTAATGAAGCCTGAAGTTAATCTAAATAATATATACAATTCAGTTCGTACCTCACAGTAAACACATTGTCCCCACCGTCTGCATTACAATAACCAACCGGTTAATGAAGCCTGAAGTTAATCTAAATAATATATAAATTCAGTTCGTACCTCACAGTAAACACACTGTCCCCACCGTCTGCATTACAAATACCAACCGGTTAATGAAGCCTGAAGTTAATCTAAATAATATATACAATTCAGTTCGTACCTCACAGTAAACACACTGTCCCCACCGTCTGCATTACAAAAACCAACCGGTTAATCAAGCCTGAAGTTAATCTAAATAATATATAAAATTCAGTTCGTACCTCACAGTAAACACACTGTCCCACCCGTCTGCATTACAAAAACCAACCGGTTAATGAAGCCTGAAGTTAATCTAAATAATATATACAATTCAGTTCGTACCTCACAGTAAACACACTGTCCCCACCGTCTGCATTACAAAAACCAACCGGTTAATCAAGCCTGAAGTTAATCTAAATAATATATAAAATTCAGTTCGTACCTCACAGTAAACACACTGTCCCCACCGTCTGCATTACAAAAACCAACGGTTAATGAAGCCTGAAGTTAATCTAAATAATATATAAAATTCAGTTCGTACCTCACAGTAAACACACTGTCCCCACCGTCTGCATTACAAATACCAACCGGTTAATGAAGCCTGAAGTTAATCTAAATAATATATAAAATTCAGTTTGTACCTCACAGTAAACACACTGTCCCCACCGTCTGCATTACAAATACCAACCGGTTAATGAAGCCTGAAGTTAATCTAAATAATATATAAAATTCAATTCGTACCTCACAGTAAACACACTGTCCCCACCGTCTGCATTACAAAAACCAACCGGTTAATGAAGCCTGAAGTTAATCTAAATAATATATAAAATTCAGTTCGTACCTCACAGTAAACACACTGTCCCCACCGTCTGCATTACAAAAACCAACCGGTTAATGAAGCCTGAAGTTAATCTAAATAATATATAAAATTCAGTTCGTACCTCACAGTAAACACACTGTCCCCACCGTCTGCATTACAAATACCAACCGGTTAATGAAGCCTGAAGTTAATCTAAATAATATATAGAATTCAGTTCGTACCGCACAGTAAACACACTGTCCCCACCGTCTACATTACAAAAACCAACCGGTTAATGGAGCCTGAAGTTAATCTAAATAATATATAAAATTCAGTTCGTACCTCACAGTAAACACACTGTCCCCACCGTCTGCATTACAAAAACCAACCGGTTAATGAAGCCTGAAGTTAATCTAAATAATATATACAATTCAGTTCGTACCTCACAGTAAACACACTGTCCCCACCGTCTGCATTACAAAAACCAACCGGTTAATCAAGCCTGAAGTTAATCTAAATAATATATAAAATTCAGTTCGTACCTCACAGTAAACACACTGTCCCCACCGTCTGCATTACAAAAACCAACCGGTTAATGAAGCCTGAAGTTAATCTAAATAATATATAAAATTCAGTTCGTACCTCACAGTAAACACACTGTCCCCACCGTCTGCATTACAAAAACCAACCGGTTAATCAAGCCTGAAGTTAATCTAAATAATATATAAAATTCAGTTCGTACCTCACAGTAAACACACTGTCCCCACCGTCTGCATTACAAAAACCAACCGGTTAATGAAGCCTGAAGTTAATCTAAATAATATATACAATTCAGTTCGTACCTCACAGTAAACACACTGTCCCCACCGTCTGCATTACAAAAACCAACCGGTTAATGAAGCCTGAAGTTAATCTAAATAATATATAAAATTCAGTTCGTACCGCACAGTAAACACACTGTCCCCACCGTCTGCATTACAAAAACCAACCGGTTAATGGAGCCTGAAGTTAATCTAAATAATATATAAAATTCAGTTCGTACCTCACAGTAAACACAGTCCCCACCGTCTGCATTACAGAAACCAACCGGTTAATGTTGTTAAGGGAAATGATCCCTGTTTCTTGTGAGAATTATAGGAAAACCTATAAACACTCCGTGTGGACAAAATGGGGGTTTATTTGTGTATTTTTGGTTGTTTAACGACGATGTCAGTAGCTTTTAAGGATAGTATCAAACGGTAGGATGAGTAATGAACAGTGAATTGCAAAGGAATTGGGGGGGGGGGGGAATTGGCAAGGCATAATGTGAGGAAATGAAGAAATTGACTAACGCCAGGATAGCAGGTCTGCGGGCCGAGACTTGAACCCAGGACTTTTGGAATACGTAACAGCTGTACCACCCACTCGACGGCTACGTTCATTTCAGTGCTTTTTGGATATCTGGAAGCGCAAGGTACGCAGTCTGTAATTAATACTGAGCTGTTGAGGTTTAATGAACTTGCGGTATACGACATGTGTATTAAAGAGTGTTATTTCCACGGAATGTGTAAAGTGAATGCAGAATATGACTTCTGGAAGTTGTGGATGTCTGCGCATATAGGCGTTTAATTCCCACATCTACTCTCTGGTTTTCATAATTTGCTTTACTTTAAAACTTTGTAAGCATATATAATTTTGAAGTGGACATAACAGACTTTTATGGGGCGGGGTGTCCAATTTGCCTGATCTGAGATGACATCCCAGCCCGAGTATGTTTCATCGTACTGCCTGTTTAGGGCAAAGAGCGGATGGATATGGAGCAATAGTGGAGTGGTGATTAGCAGGGGAAGAAACAGAAGAAACGCGAGGAAAAGTGTGCTCCAGTGCAGCTTCATCCACCGCGAATCGCATATGAAATAACCCGGCGTTGAACCGAAGACTCCGTGCTGAGAAGCCATCCGCTAAATCGCTTGAACCAGCGATGCATAAATCCTGGGCAACTGAATATTGTACGATGGCGCCCGATATTTGTGGTTCTTCAGTACAAAACTTTCATGTAACCTTTCTGACGCCTGGAATTTTGACGTAGCTCCTAGATTTAGCCGAAAATTTGTGCTGTTCTGGCTTGAGCTCTGGCATTATCTGCGTAGAAGACATTATTTGTTGAAAATCATACAGGATTCCGTACGCCATGCTATTTTGTACATCGAGATGTAAGTTCAAGTGATTTGTGTGTCGCCCCGTCTTGACGAGAAGAACGTCCAGCTCTTAGGACGTAATGCGCCCTCAAAAAAACCTCACAGCGGTCACTTCTGTGTTAAACATTTTCACATGCCTTGTGTATTTAAAGGAAGTTCGGCTGACATTTCATGCAGAAGCCATTTCTTCTGCCGGAGCTACTTTATTTTCGCCGTAGAACAGCCCCTTCTTGTATCATCACTGCGTTTGTATTGACATTAAATTCTTTTGTGCCCTGTGCGGACTGTTGAAGTCGGTACCAGCTACACGTGACACATGGCCATCTTACTGAATCTAGAAGAAGATCAAGAGAAATTAGGGACTTAGAATCGCAAATTTTTGAAAATAAATATGCTCCAGATTAGAAAACAGTTTTCTACTCTTCTTTTACTGGCCCCAACCTCCGCGGTCAAAAGCTGAAGACTGCCTGGGTCCTTGCATCTTCTACTTCTGCTAAAGTAATCGCGGTTGTATGTCTGTCGGGTTGAGACGTACTACTTACTTCCTGTCGCTCCTTGCGGAGCATAGGGCCTCCTTTCAGAGGTTTCTTGGTCTGGAGGTGTGCATTCTGTAGTGAGTGACCATCCCACTGACTGCACAATTTCTATTCATCCTGATGTGACTGACTGCCAGAGCCATCTAGCAGTCAGTCAGGAGACTTGGGTGAGAAATGGCCGCTGAATTTTGCTCTATTCATGCCCGTAAGGTTCTTTTACATGCCGTAAATCTACGACATGGGACCGACGGCTTTATTTCCCCTCCGAAGGAAGTTGTGCTACGGATTTTTATCACCCTTAAAAATCCATCGACCTCGGCCGGGATTGAACCCGCGAACCTTGGCGAGCACGCTAACCACTAGTCCACCGAGGGCGACCGGGATTGAGACGTAGGACCAGTGTAAAGTGGAACAGATCGTACCACGTGTGTAGCGTAGAGATTTCCCATACATTGCTACGTATATCCTACATAAACACTGGTGTTGTTGAAGGAAATGGGATCTTTGTTTCTGTATTTGATTCAGCCAAGTAGTTAAACTGTTTGTGTATGCGGTTAGAATTGCTAGTACTTTCTTGGATTCCATGTGGAGCTTCAATAACACTGAACAGCGGATGCCTTACGAGTGTTTTATGTGTCGCCGTAGCCGTGACTACTGCTTCAGAAGTACTTCAGAGTGAAATGTGTAGCTGTTGTGATTAGTTCTTGAAACACCTTTGTTATTTAAATTTATTAAGATGATGAAACGTTTCATATTTGAGGCCCTTTTACGTGTAAATTTGGCCACATATATCACAGTTGTGTAGGTAAATAGTCTGAACACTTCGAGGACTAAATGTAATCTACATTTTATATAGATATTTAGTACGTGTCTGCCGATCCCAGTGGCCACGCAGTCTTAAGGCTTGGGTCATCTGCCGTTCGCTTGCTGGGATTGTCTGTTCGAATTTCGCCGGCGACATTGATGTTTGTCTCTTGAGTGTTGTGTATTGTCAGGTAGAGGTCTCTGCGTCTGGCTGATCACCCGTCCAGAGGAGTTCTATCGACTGTGTGGTGTGACAGTGTGATCGTGAAGCCTCGACAAGGAGGAGGCTCTTGCCCACTAGGGGTTGTCGAGCGATTGGAAAAAAAAAATAGTGCGTGTCTCACAGAGAACACTGCCCTTTCTATTAGGAAGACCAGTCAGATAAATATCGCTGTGTTCCGAGATCATACAAAATACATAAGTACACCTTATAAGTTTTAATGTTAAACTAGGCGGAACAAATACTTAACACTGGGCTGTAAGGGGTTAAGGAAGTAACCGCTGTTTATCATATGAATCATACGAAATCCATAAATAGTTTGTGGGTACAATGCAGAATTTTTGACCTACAGCAAGTGATACATATGGTAACCGTTCTTAATTTACCAGGGGCAGAAACTATGCCTTTTTTGGTCGTTATGGTCCTGAAGTAATAGCTGTTTTCTTAATATAACTGTCGGAATAATATTTAGGAAATGTTTTGCACATTTCGGCTGTTTCCTAGTACAAGAAACTGACCGTTGCATACGTGTACCGCTGTAAATAGCTGCCTTTCTTCACAACTCAACATTTCGATCTAATAAGCACTCCTCTCCAAGTTATTACGTTCATAGAATGTAATAAAGGTGTTTTCTTTGTATGCGGTCGGTCCGACATCTTTTTATTGGTCCACTCCGTCACGAAACTGCGTGTTCCCTGAGGCCACTGTAATGTTGTACTTTGTAATAGGCTCACTTGTTGTCTTTTGAATCATTCACAGCACCAAACAATAATTGTGACGTTTAGAATAATAGCGTGTGTGTATCATGCATGTTACCTAGCGAGTTAGGATATGTGAGTTTATGCGTTTAAACAGCGGTGTAATGGGAGATTCCGGTCTTTCGGGATGTGAAGCTGTGTCGCTGGTTACCGGCGTATGGAGGGAACGTGTCGACTTCTTGTTCAAGGGTTCATGGTACACATGCGCTGCGGAATAGTAGCGGAAAGTGAAAAACGATATTTGTCGTAGTGAATGAGGTCCCTGTATTAGAACATCTTTTAATAAGCACTATCATTATTTCATACGAAATTACTTGGGTATTCCAAATTATGTCACACATCATGAACAAGACATAAACTTCAAAACCCTGCTTACTGTTGCAAAGAAATATAATATAATAATATAATATAATAATATAATATAATATAATAATATAATATAATATAATAATATAATAAAATAATATAATAGTATAATATAATAATATAATAATATAATATAATATAATAATATAATATAATATAATAATATAATATAATCACTGCTAACACCTTATGGAGTATTTAGTCGAAATCTACGGCTCCTGTCTGCAATGTCAGTACTGGTGTTCTTATTATGATTCTGACTGTAGACATCGATAATATCCGTGAAGAGCACTGAACGGTTTGTCTTTGTACTGGAGATATATTATGTCCTCTGTGGTTTAGGCGCTGAAGTCTTTAAATGTTTTGGTACGAAAATCAGTCAGGATTTAGAGGGCTAATGAAATAAATTTCGGGTACGCTGTGTGAAACTTGTTTTTGAAAGGACCTTTAGGCGCTGAAATGGACTTTATGCTTATTGCCCTAAGAGGCATGTTATGTGCAGTACGCGTGCGAGATGGCTGGCTGGCCGGCCGTGCACTATATACGTAGCAGTCTTTTGTACCATACTGGACTACATTGACAGTAGCCGATCCCAGTGGCCGCGCGGTCTAAGGCGTGGGTCTACGGCCGATCGCTTACTAGGATTGTGGGTTCGAATCCTGCCGGGGGCATGGATGTCTGTCTCTTGTGAGTGTTGTGTGTTGTCAGGTAGAGGTCTCTGCGACGGGCTGGTCACTCGTCCACAGGAATCTTACGGAGTGTGGTGTGTCTAAATGAGTGTGATCGCGAAGCCTGAACAATGAGGAGGCCCTGACCCACTGGGGGCTGTTGCGCCGTTGGGGGGGGGGGGAACTTAAAGAATGACACGCGTAAGTCGAGCATAAATTTAATAATTAGCTTCATTAATTACGACATCGCTTTTGATTCGATGCTAATTGATTCTCCTTTCGGCGTCTCCGCATTGTTACGTAAGACTGTAATGCATCTAGAAAAGGTATTTCCAATTATCTTTCCAGTTACGTAAAGACCTATTGGAAAGGGCCTTCAACGTCATGTGTATGTACACAGTTCCTCTGTTTGTAATTCGCATTGTTCTTTAGTTTATGTGGGGCACGCGGTGGCGCAGTCAGTTGAGGCACTGCGCTACAAACCGGAACGTCGCGGGTTCGATTCCCGATGGTGTCATTGGAATTTTTCCTTGACATAATCGTTTCGGTCGCACTATGGCCCTCTATCAGAAATGAGTACCAGGAATATTTCCTGGGGGGTAAAGGCGGCCGGTGCTTAGGGCTGACAACCTTACCACCTTCATGTGCCGATTGTCTAGAAATCTGGGAGCCTCAACCTCCTGGAACCCTAAGGGTCTGTCCAGGCTTGTAATGGGATTGCTTTGCTTCCTTAGTTTATGGACTGTGTGTCGGAATGTGGTTTTTATGACAGAGGGGGTCTAATTTGAATAAAACCTGTCTGTACAACTTGCTGTGTTCTGGACCAGACGTAACGGAAGCCGCTCGTTGAAGCTCAGCCTCCATCAGTCATCCCGACATGAACCATGTGTGTTTGTAAGTAAGGGAGCACAGTATAGGCACGTGCCGGCGTGGAGGAAAAACGAAAAAAAGGTTTTACAGGGGGTGTAGCGGAAAGAGGGTGGGTGTTGAGTGAGGGGGGCAGATGTGGCGCTATCTGAAAACTTAACACAGCTGTTAAAATAGAAGCATGGTTAGACGTCTAATAAATGCGAATCTGATTTTTTTGGGGCCCTAACCTGAAACGTTGATGAATTTTAAGGGAAGACCGACTGAGGGAGATTTATCATCTGGGGTGCAGTTTGCTAGAGGGGTACCAACGTTTCGAAAGAACTTACTGCCTCTGTCGTCAGGACAGAATACCCTGATGTTGGAGGCGACATATTTTCCCCTTAACGTTGGTAGCTTTGTACCTGTATGGTGAAGTCGCAGTACAATGTAGGTCGAATTTTCGTAATCACCGTTGTGAGAAATTCATAGCTGGAATGTGAACAAGGTAGGGAAATAATATTTCCATGTAAGAGAGCGGGGAGAAGTAGTATGAAGAAAATTGCGTAATGTGGAGTTGCATAACTTGTACACATCTCTTATCGCTGTGCTGTTAAGATACAGTGTTAGGTAACACGTACGTACTACTCGGAGGTTTGAGCCTAACCTTAAACTATAATGAACCACCTTATTTATATGAATAGGGCGCGATCCGTAAGGGTAGAAGATTGGTTTAAAGTTTCAAGTGTTGCTGGTACTTTATATACCACCTGTTTTAACATTCAGCGCTCTGTATCCTGGGCACGTAATGCAGTTACGAGATTCGATCAGAAAATAAGTTTACGTGGCGTATAAGTTTGTAATTAAAGAACTTAACAGTGATTGTGATTGCAGTAATCTTTCGGCTTAGGTGCTTAATTCATTCCGCGAACACTGCTCGTAAGACGAAAACTCGTAAAACGAAAATGAAATCTCCAGTTTCCATGTTATAGGCCAGAATTTTAATTTGTTTCAGAGGTAAAAAAATTTCTCCAAGAACATTCAGAGTTCGCCTTAATACAGCACAGAACGGTACTTAATTATGAAGAAAATAACACCAGTTTTCAGTTACTGTGTTTAAATAACATTATTCATAAATAACTATGCATAAACAATAGTTACAGTATGAAAGTTGCATAGAAAATGTGTAACCATTGCGCCATCCGTATTATAAATTTGATACGCAAAAATCGTCCGTAAAATTTAATCGATGCAAAATTGCTAATAGGGAGAGCGAACTTTGGTTACAACATTGCGAGATGGTGTGATGCTGCTGCTTCTGCGCAGACCGCTCTGAGATGCGGTGCGTTTTGCGCACTCCAGAATATTTCGGAAACCGACGACAGCCGAAAAGAACAACCATCGGTTTGCGAGAGGGAAGGGGGTTGTGTAAGCTAAAATTGGCATGCAAATAAAAAAAAACATTAATTTGTGTATCTGGCACAAACGAAATTCCATAAACCCAAACTCGTGCAATGAGGGATTACTGTATATCAGGCGAATACGTCGCAGAGCGATCAACTGTTTCCAGTGCTGAATCAAGTTTTAGTCAGACATATATTTAAAGCTGATAGCCAGTTGGAAACAGCTGTGACACGATGGCTGATAACACAGGACACGGACTGATATTAACAGGGAATAGAAAACCTCGTTCAGCGATATGATAAATGCCTCAGTTATGGCGGGGACTATGTGGAAATGCAGTGGGATAAATGTACAATTAAATGTTATTAGAGCTGAAAATACAGAACATAAAATATATGTATTGTAAATATATTTGCTAACGAGAGCTGTGCTCTTCTGGTATATTACGCAGTATTGAGTAGTAGTTCTGTACCGACGTTTCGGGACAACCTATCGGTTACATCTTCAAGGGTGTTGTTGAACTCTTTGACCCTTGAAGATGGGATCGATAGTTTGTCCTGAAACGTCGATACAGAACTACCACTCAACGCTGCGTAATATACCAGAAGAGTGCAGATCTCGTCTACATCGCGGTTGAAGTCTGAAATCACACTTATTTGCTGACTGATTTAGTATCTGCTTTATGTGATCAGAATAGACGATTATGTCCGTATGAATCATTAACCGATTTTCGTTTGTAATGGAAACGTAATGTGTTTTCTGTGAGGTAGGAGCTGATCTTTTAAATATTAAGTTGGCTGAATTTTAGGATTCATACGTTGGGGCAGTCGGATGGAGACCATCGGTGTAGTGCTGGATGCATATCGCGCCTATTTTGTAAAAAAAGGAGACAGCCCACAAAATATCAGTTTTACAGGAGAAGCAAGAAGGTGGCTCTGTTTTACGTATGACAAATGCTTTCATAGTTAGGCTATCCCGCACCTATCTTGGTTATTCTTGCAGATGCAGTGGCGATCTTTTTACATATCGTAGAGGACGATTCACTACACGTAACTGAATATAGCTCAAAGTGTCAGTTAGCCCCTTTTTTACAAAACCAGGCGTGATATGCCGTGTGTAGTAGCTACTGTAAGAACTTGTAAAACGGTTTACCAGAAGTTACGAGGAGCAGTGACATCACGAGTGTGGAACTTGGTATTTCGTTTTAAGGGAAGAACATTAGATTGGGAGTGTTAGGGGTAGGTTGCTGAGGAAAATGTTTGGACTCGGAAAAGAGAGAGAGAGAGAGAGAGAGAGAGGAATGGCGACAAAAGGGAGTACGAGGCCCTTCATAATTTGTGCTCTTCACCAAATGGCAGGGCATGGAGGGAGACGAGAAATGCATACAAAAAGCACTTCAGAGGAGCAGTCGTGATTGGAAAGATAATTTTATAAGGCTCTTAAAGGCATCGGTTTTAGGGGCGTCGAGTGGTTGCATTTGGGGCTCACTAAAACGCCCGCGGTGGGCTGTTGTGAATGCTGCAATGAACCTCCGGTGTTCATATATTTCTCATCAGGCGGAGTAACCAACTTTTTTTTTTTTTTTTAAAGAAGGACTGCTCTAAATGGCTTTTAACTAGCTGCGCGACGGTCAGATTTTAAGGCAGGAGTGTAAAGGTGGCTAAGCGGTGCTACTTCTGGCGTGTAAGTTGGAGGTGCCGGGTTCGAACCTTGTTCGGGACACAGACCGCTTTGACTGAGCTTCTTTTTTTTCATGGGTTTACTTCAGTTTGTCGAGACAAATACGGGGATAGTACCTTAAATTTAGACGCGACCATTTCCTTTCACATCCTCTCCAATTAATGACTCAGTCTTATCCAGTTATTGACGCTGAGTAGCCCGAATTGTGACGGCATCGTTGAATTCTTTTGAGATCAGCGCTCTTCTGGGATATTACGCAGCGTAGACTGGTAATTCTACACCGACGTTTCGGGACAACCTATCGGGCCCATCCTCAAGGGTCAAGAAGTCCAAATCTTGAATTTCTTGACCATTGAAGATGGGACCGATCGGATATACCGAAACGTCGGTACATAATTACCACTGTACGCTGTGTAATATCCCAGAAGATCGCAGATCTCATCTACAGCACGGCGGAAGCCTGAAATATTGAATCCTTTTGTTGTTTCAATTTACGATGCTCTTAGACTCTCGAAATGTGTTTTGTCGAATGGTGATGGGAAGGATGATGAATTGGGCAGGATTTGGAAGGATGCAGTCGAGGACTAATTGAAGTTCTGTAACTGACTAACTCCATGGAGCAGAGTTCTTCTTGTGAAGCTAATAGTTCCTCAGCTAGTCAAGAAATTCCTCGCATTTTATGGAACCCGAATTTTCATTTCCGTGTTCACACGAGCCCGCCATTTGTTCCTTTCCTCAGCCAAATCAATCCAGTCGACGCCCCCATCTTATTTCAGATCAGTTATAATATCAACATTCCTCCTACGCCCAGGTCTTCCAAGTGGTTTCTTTCCGTCCTGTCTCCCCACCAAAACCCTGTACGCACCCATCTCCCCCATAAGTACCACATTCCCCACCCGTCGCATTTGTCTTGATTTGATCACCCGAATAATATTTTGTGACAAATACAGATCGTGAAGCTCCTCATAGACCATCTCATCCAGTCCCAAATATCTTCCTCATCACCCTATTTTCAAACTCCCTCAGTGTGTGAGTTCAATACCGACCATTTTACATGGACGAGCTGAGGAAAACAACGAAAAATATCACGTAATGATGACAAATGTACCGTCCGAGATTCGAACCTGAAAGCTACGGGATATTAGAAATACCGCTACACCAACCTGTGCTCCGTGTACAATAGTTCGTTAGGCTTTTACAGGTCCTCATTGTCTTTCGGTTTTAAATGGCAGATTCGTATGCAGAGTAGAAGCGGCATGTTAGGCCTGTAGGTGCGTGAAGCGAGTTAGGGGAAGGCAGGAAGGAAGTCCGTCGTGTTGGAGACGGGAAGTGGCGTTGAGCTGCTCGCCCGCCGCGCAGTTTCCCACTTGTGTATCTTGAATGTGAGGGTCTAAATTTAAAATGTACCACGCTGTGTGCATGTTGAGTCCACAGTACGCATCTCAGAACAGTCAATATTGGTTTGTCCAATGTTGCCACGTGCGTTTGATTCGAATTTTCTTTTTTAACATATAAAGATACTGTGTGTGTTTATTTAACGATGCTGTCAGTTACTAACATTATATAGCGACAGTGATAGATGAAAGATTGCGTGTGGAGCATTGGTGGAGTGATACTGAATGGAGAAAACCCAAATTAATAGCTAACGGTTAACAGTGAGGAATTAATTGCTGCCACAGAATATATGACGCTATAGACGAGGTGTCGCATAAACCGATGTCGTTATAAGCGGGTTCGACCGTACATTCAGAAGTATAAAACTCCTATAAATTCCTACATGTTTCGGCACTGAATTTCCATCATCAGGGAATTATTCTGACAAAGGAGTATAAGGCCAACCAGCTGGCCGAAACATGTAGGAGTTTATAAGAGTTTTATACTTCTGAATGTATTTTATTAAGTGCATAAGGTGGCTAATGAATTAATTAAATGTTCAGAATGTGTGATAAGCCCTGATAATAGACTGGCGTGCTGGAAAGCTCGTATATACAGGGTATACACCAAAGAATGGTGCGGTTTCAATAGACATTTCTATTGAAACCGCACCATTATTTTGTGTATGCCCTGTATAGTTCTGGCAGCACACACACACTCCACCGGGATGTAACACTCACACACTCACGTGAGGAATGTACACGTACTGCTGTCTGTGGTCGGTATGAAGGGACGGATTGGATTAAGTTGCCATGTTTAAGCCCCTCTTGGCAAGACGAGTTAAATATGTCAGATGAGCTAGAACAGAGGATGTTGTGCCAGATATGAAGTTCTCACGGCCGTTACTGTGTTGTTGGATGTGACGGCTTGTAGACTGGTAGATATTTACAGGCTTTTGGAGGAACCTTCTTCCTCTATCAGGCTAGAAGTTTAAGACAGCGGGTCTGTCCGAAACGTCTGTTAATTTCTGCCAGACTGTACTGCGTAACACTCCAGAAGGCAGTAATATTCGGTGAATACGTTTCTTTTACAAGAGTGGGCCTGCTTGTTACACGCTTGTTGTTCACGGCGGAGCTCTGGGTTCTGTTCCATGGCATTTGTTGGAGGACAAAGTGACACTGAGTCCTTCGTAGCTAATAGTTGCATTCACACTGCATTCATATTCACCACCGGCCCTTAGATGCGCGACAGGCACAACAAACTGACACATTCCCTCAGCCTCGATTCGTAGTTATTCTTTGTCTTTGAAGGTAAAGGTAAAGGTCACCCTAGAACAGGCCATGAAGGCCCAGAGGGGGAGTAGAGATATAGCTCTACTCTTTCTTTAACTCTGGCACTAGATGAGGGTGGGTGGTCAAGTTCACGCCCCGGCCGCTTTACCCCCACGAAAGAGACCCGGTACCCATTGTATAGGAGGCTGGGTGGGCCCCAGGGCCGGTTTGGACGGCTGCGGAAAATCTCGCCCCCACCGGGATTCGATCCCCGGACCGTCCAGCCTGTAGAGAGTCGCTATACCGACTGAGCTATCCCGACCCACCTTTGTCTTTGAAATGTCATTATACTTCTGCAGCAGAAAAGGGGTCAACATTATTTCTTTAAGACCGATTTGAATAATATAGCTTTTAGATGCAAGCTTCCCTTCAGTAGTTGCTACTTTGTACACAGTCGTTACATATGCCAACAGAACTATATGCGTCGCCAGTCTCATCCTCCTTGATTTTATGACCACCAAACTGTGGTATAGCTTTTATATTAACCAACACATGCACTGCAATTTTTTTTTGTCGTCGTATATACCCCTGCATATGTTTCGACTACTTATTAGTCATCATCAGGGGGATCAAAGTATATAAACACAGACTACACATCCACTATAATAGTTGGTTCACATTCACAACGCAGTCACCAGTGACCAGTGACCAGTCACAACGCAGTGACCAGTGACCAGTGACCAGTCACAACGCAGCCATCAGGTACAGAACACGTTACAACAGCACACCACAGATAAGTTCACCAGCCATTTGAGACGGAAACAAGACCAGTTGCCAATAATTTTAAATAAATTTTTTAAACCTTTTAATCCAAAAAGGAAAACAAACTCACTTATACATTTTAACCACTAAAGCAAAAATGCTACATGTTTTTACAGTGAACACAGTTCATCTTTTTTAACATTGAATGTGAACCAACTATTATAATGGATGTGTAGTCTGTTGTTTATATACTTTGATGCCCCCTGATGATGACTAATAAGTAGTCGAAACATATGTAGGGGTATATATGACGACAAGGTGTAGTGCATATGTTGGTTAAAATAAAAGTTATTATATAAGACAGAATGCACGGTGAATATAATGTGAAATGTGGTATAGGTGTCAGATTATGAAGTTCGTCGTTACGCAGTTGTCTCCATCTTCCTGTATGTCCCTTTTAGTTTTAAATAGTGTCCTTAGCAGTCTATTTTCAAACACCTGCAGGCTGTGTTTGTCCTTAACCTAACATTTATATGGTCAGTGTATAGTCTGCAATTAGAAGAGCGTAATACAGGAAGTATGAACTGAAGGAGTGAAGGTGATGTATAAATTACTGGCGGTAAGAGGAACACAATAAGCCAAGTTTCACACCACTGTGCAGAAAGTACCGCATCCTTCCAGGAAGCAGGATATCCTATTCATCAAGTTTTATTTCCTGTATTTACCTCTTTCTTATTAAGGATTTTCGCGGAAATTACGAACATTACTTCAAGAAATTACTTTTTTGTTACTGCTGAATTAAATAGTTCAGTATCGATGCAAATTCTCACAGCTGTCATTTTTGCATGTTTCGGTATGCGACGCCGTGTAGTCTGATGGAAGTTTACCGACGTTTCAGAGGGACATGCCTCATTCACCAGGGTGATTCTATACCGAAACGTCGGTAAACTTTGACCAGACAACACGGCGTCGTATTCCTGAAGTGAGTAAACTTTGAATTAGACTGTGTGTTGAAGCTACATGACTCTTGGACATGGATGTACTGTAGAGTAACACGTTCGATTGTGCGTTACGTGTACGTCACGCATACTTGTGCATAACGCACGCACGCATCTATGCACACATATGTATATCGCAAACACTGTATTTGTATGTCCATCTCAAATTTTAAATTCTAGTAATTCCCAGAGATTCGTTTTGTATGGAATTTATTTGCGTCGGTGTAATGGTCAGCTTACAGAACCTGCGTAGGCTGTGGGTATTTGAAGAACACGTGGCTGAGGCGAGTGTTTGTACCTAAGAAAGCACGTGACATGAAACTGGAGAAAATTTCATAACGAGGAGCTTTATAACTTGACGTCTGCACCAAATTAGGGAGTGTTGATTTAATGAAGGAAGCTGAGACAGCGTGGGGCTTGAAGCAGACCTGGGAGAGATGACAGGAATGCATACGAAATTTTGGTAGGACTTATGAAGGAAAGAACCCATTCAGAGAGCCTAGACCTAGATGGAAGAATAACACAAATTTTTCGTCAAGTACGAGGGAAGGATTTGGACCGGGTGTAACTGGTTAAAGTATGGTCCAATATCGTGCTTTTGTGAGTACGGCAATGAATCTTGTCTTAGTTTAAAAAAAGATAGAGTCCACTGTCCACGCCGTGTTGGCATGTAGGAGGGTAGAGGTATGACTCCACTCAGTCTTAACTTCCGCACTAGGTGCAGGTGAATGGTCAGGTTCACGTGCAGGCCGCTTTTCCCCCACTACCCATTGAATATGAGGCTGGGTGGGCTGCAGAGACCGTCTGGACGTTTTGGAGAAGAGAAGAATGTCTTGCCCATGCCGGGATTTAAACCCGGGATCGTCCAGCCTGTTAAAAGGAAACAGTTTTCTTAACAAGTCCAGTAATTACAAATTTTGCAAGCGAAACAGAGAGCATGACGTTGATTGTAGCAGACAGTCTGAAAAACAGCAAGTCTACCATGTAAGATTCTCTGGGCATCTTACGAACGCAGAATCTTTTATGCTCCGTCTGTCGCGCTTTCATAATAGACCATAATGAACTTACAAGGCTTTTCTGAGCTACCTTGCTTTTAGCGTCTTACGTAAACACTGTAAGCGTCCTTTGTATAATGGAAGAGCACTCAATGTTGCGCGAGTCTGCAGCTCTGAACTACTGGAATGACATCTCAGGCTGACGGTACTTTAACTCTCAAAGCCTGGTGGTTACTATATATACCACCTACTTTCTAATACAAAGAAGCTCTGAATTTTTACACACATTTATATGTTTCAGAATAAACTGAGGTTATTTCCCTATACGACCTTAACTGGCCGGGCTTCGTAATTTAGACACTGTGTGTTCTCAGAGAGTTAGGAACTGAATTTGTAGGTAAAATTTAGACTGGATTGATGCTTGAAATGGTTGATACGTAGGTATTTATGTAGGGAAGTCGATCGATATGGAATACGTTCTCAGTATCGGAATATCGATATCGATATATGTGACGTGTACTGCAGAAAATCATGTGTTAGCAGTCGTAGCCGTTCGTAATATGCACGACAGGCGTAACAGATAACGGTAATTATATCGATATCGAACAATTGTAAATTTTAAAAACTAAATTTTTGAAATTATCCATATCTAGCTGTACAAGCTAATAGTAATGGTCAGTATAACACCATTTGTATACACTAAAGCAGCGTTTCCCATACGTTTTGGGTCAAAGAACACTTTTCAACTCAGTAAATATCTACGGAACACGTATGTTTTGTGGTCCGTCATTTACCAGCTAAAAGTGACCGTAACGAGATATGTTAATAAACAAATGAAAGGTTGTTATAAAAATTCTTACATGAACAGTACATTATCTTAAACTATGATCAAATATGCTAAATTCAGATGTAATAAAAATCGAAGTTTTTTTTTTTCTTGCGGAATACCATTGTTCCGCGGAACGTAGTTGGGGAAACGCTGCACAACAGGAATGTATTAAACCCTCCTGTATTTGTTTACAGTGTTATTTGCGACATGTTTCGGCCTGTCACCGAAGTCATTCATATACGACATTGGGAGTTACTGCCGTCTTTACATTTACATGTTATTGTAAAAGTCTTGGGGGATTTACAGAACGCACCACTGTTAACGCATGTAAAGCTGGCAGTAATTCCCATTGTTGTATATGAAGGATTACCCCGATGATGGCCAGTCATAGGTCGAAAATAATATTGTAAATAAATGGGGGAAGGTTAGTACATTCCTCTGGTGTAAAAGTTGGTGTTGAGCTAATTGTTATTATAAAATAGCGTAACATGCATTTTTATGGTTTAATTTACGGCATTATCAGTACCTTAGACTATAGAGGGTGGCGCAGAAATGACTTGATACTAGAGGAAACATGTTATTAAACTTAACTGACGCAGTACTTACATTTATTGAATTTTGGAAGTGTTCAAAGTGTCTTCGTTCCACATTGACACATTTTCGAAGTCTTTCCGGAACACTTGTACGTACTGTGTTACAAAGCGCTCTGTTGTCATTCATGTCACTGAAAATCGTGACGTCAACAAGCGTACAATAAATGATGCAAATACACTCTGTCTAACCTAGCAAGAAGAAATCATCTCTGTAGCGTTGGCAGATGATAAGACGGCCAAATTATGCCATGTACGGCCTTTATCTTAAACTAGTGTCAAATGACTTCTGCGACACTCTGTATAGCAGGTGTTTTGGCCGAAACTCGAACGTGGCTCTTGTAGATAGACGCTGCTACATCAGCCTGCTCGGTCTATCTAGTATTTTTAACAGCGCACTTTTATATTGCTTTATTTCCAGTCCAAAATTCTCATTTTTATTCTTGCATTCTTTTCTTCTTCATAACCAAACAGGAACGTTTTTCCAAAATTTCTAAAATGGGTAATATACAGGGTATACACAAAAGAATGGTGCGGTTTCAATAGTGAAAACTATTGAAACCGCACCATTCTTTTGTGTATACCCTGTATTTCCCATTCGTCTGTGTCTTTGAATAAATACGAGCAATTTTATGCCACTGAAGGCAGTTACGGTTACGCAGTACATCGATACACAGAATTCGTCTCGATATCTGTTTTTTGGTCGATATATCGTGTTGGTTTATCGATATTAATTGAAATCCCCGGTACTGCCTTCTGCGTTTTTGTTAATATCTGTATAGTAGCAGTGTTATAGCTGTAATGTGTGCCGTAAGAGTGCAGCACAGTTTGTAGGACAGAAGGAACAAACAATGGTGTTTCCGAAAAAAGAAAAAAAAAGAGTGTGGGAGCTAGCAGCAAATAACAAAGGAAAGTATTTTTCTGTATGGTTTATAACGACATACAGGGGAAGATAGCGTATTGATTATATAAACACGCGGTGGCGCAGTTGGTTGAGGCACTGCACTACAAGCCGGAAGGTCGCGGGTTCGATTCTAGATGAGCTCATTGGGATTTTTCATTGACCATTCCCGGCCGCACAAGGACCCTGGGGTCGACTCAGCCTATAACAGAAATGAGTACCAGGAATATATCCTGGAGGGTAAAGGCGGCCGATGCTTAGGACTGACAACTTTACCACTTGCATATGCCGGTTTAGAAATTCTCGGAGTCTCAAACTCATGGAACCCTCAGGGTCTGTCCCAGGCCTGTGAAGGAATAGCTAAAAGAACCGAATGTGCCTTCAAACAATAATGAAAATGCACGGTGCTAATACAGTGAAATGAATGTGCCTTGTTTGCAGTAAATAAAAATCAGTTTTGTACGTGCTGCGATACCAGCCGTCACCCAGAATGTACTCCCGATGGAGTACAAGCTTGCACTGTTGTTTACAACATACAACCTTGAAGCTACGCGTGGGATAGCGGCGGGTGTCGGTGGAGGCTTGCACGAAACTGTTATCCTGATTGGGGCTCTGGTAAGGTGAAGCCGCCTCGGCCGTTCAGTCTGTAAGCAAGGAGCGTGACGGTCCATCAGATTTATATTTAGAGATCCAGTTTCCACCTCAGAGTAAACACAGTGTCTGCTACATAGACGAACCGGTTAATGGTGTTCGTGGAAGGTGATTAAACCTGTCAAGCGTGAAATTCATTGGAATTGTATTTAAAGATTCAGTTCGTACCGCACAGTAAACACATTCCCTCTCGGTTATGAAGACGGTTAATGATGTATACGGAAATAATTGCTGCTTGTTCTGAGATCCGTGCAAAAAACACTGTGTGGGCAGAACGTAGATGTTTTAAAACGTGAAATCAGGTGGTGCGGAATAGTGGCAGCTACACATGTTTGTGTCTATTTTAGTGAGGCGTATATCATGAAAATGGCGCATGGTGAGATTATTTGTCTTCCATGTACGTCGAGTCGGGGTGGGGGGTGTGTTAGCATTTCAGCTTTCTCACACCAGAAACTTAAAACTCACATAACAGAGTCCATTTTGAGAAGTTTATCATCACCTAGCCAATCAACAAATGTGCTCAATATTTATGAAACCAGACGATTCATTATCGTATTCACTACTGTCAATCACCCTTCTGTATATCCTGAGCCAGAGTAATTCAATCTCCCATCATTTTTAATTTCGACTCCTTTTGGCAGATTGTCTAGTTCTTTCACCAGGGAGTTTTTTTTTCTAATTAGTTTCATTTTTGTTGCTTATTTAACGACTCCTTTAGCTCAAACTGCATGGCTTCGACTGATAGGATGAATAATGACTGCTGAATTTGTAAGGATATGGAAGAAAGTGATTGTGGTCTAGTGTGAGGCACTTTTTCGGCCTTTGTATAGCGGAGACTGAGGATAACCACGGAACATTGACTAGTCGGGCACTACTGATAACAAAGCAGGAGCGCCACCACTCCGAAAGAAAAATTCGTTGCTAGTGACTTACATTGTAATAATTTCAATGTATTATATAGTATTTTTTTTTCATAGAATTTGACAGCTTCGTGTTTTTGTGGTTTATTTTACGACGAGGCGTTCGCAGTAGTTATGAGTAGTGTCAGAATACTGAAACAGATCAGGGACGCATGAATTGGTATTACTTTGTCGTTTTTTGCGTAAGGAAATTCTTGTAGGTTTCGGCGCCATGTATTGCTGCTATTCTATGCAGTGTTTGCCTTTCCAGAATGTTAGGAGTTACTGATGTTAGGTAATCCCAATGAAGTCTTTGTCTAAGAAACTTCCCGTTAAATTTCAACGTGCTCTGTGGCAGTGAGGCATTATTTTGTTACTTCTTCTTCTTCTGGTCGGCACTACAGCCCATGTAGGGCCTCGGCCTTCTTGACCACGTGCCTCCATAAATCCTTCCGAGGCTGTGGTAAAGTATCCGTAACGAATTGGTTTTTTACGAGGTAGGGCTGTTAACCCTACGCTCAACCCCCAACCTGGAGGACCAGGGTACCTCTCTTTGTCCGGATCATCACCCTTGACCTGCCCGGCTTGGGAGATCCTGCCAGTAGCTATGCTACTGCCGGTATAGCTCTCAGGATCATTTGACCACGCAAGCCCCACCACTACTGCCATGTAGTTATTATTTGCCTTTCATCTGACACAGTTAAGATGTTTGTAGCCGTAACACCGATTGCGATGTTGTAGGGAGATGTTGACTCCAGGGGAAAGAAGATGTCTGTATTAAAGTGCTCAGATTGTGTCTGGAGTAAAATCACGAAACCTTTGAGATCTGCACTCTTCTGGGGTATTACGCAGCTTCGAGTGGTAATCCTTTACCGACGATTCGGGAAAACGTGTCGGTCCCATCTTCAAGGGGAAAGAAGTTCAAACTTCCTGACCTTTAAGATGGGACCAACACGTGGTCCCGAAACGTCGATAAAGGATTACCAATCGACGCTGCGTAATACCCCAGAAGAGCTCTTCTCTTATCAACATCACGGTGGAAGCCTGAAATCACGAAACCTTTGGTTGGATGACACACGCCAGTACCCAGGAACTTTTCTGTACCTGTTGGGAATCTTCCGAAACTTACATTTAAACTATCTTTATATTAGTGCATACGAATAAGCCTGTCGTATGTATTTGTGGGCTGTATATAATAGTCGTGGTGGGACAAGTATCTATGTCTTCGCCCCCCAGCTGCTGGAATAGACACACAGTTGTTGGCCCCCACCAGAATTTAACATTGCTGAGGACGTCTTGCTGCCGTATAACACGTACACGTTAGTGTATACGTAACAGTGAGAACACGAAATCCGTTAAAACCCGATCTTAATATGTAAAACTAGCTCCAACGAAGCCTAACCTAACCTAACCTAGCCTAACCTTACCTTACCTAACCTAACCTAACCTAACCTAGCCTAGCCTAGCCTAGCCTAGCCTAGCCTAACCTAACCTAACGTAACCTAACCTAACATAACCTAGCCTAACCTTACCTTACCTTACCTTACGTAACGTAACCTAACCTACCCTAACGTAACCTAGCCTAACCTTACCTTACCTTACCTAACGTAACGTAACGTAACGTAACGTAACGTAACGTAACCTTACCTTACCTTACCTAACGTAACATAACCTAACCTAACCTATCCTTACGTAACCTAACCTTACGTAACCTAACCTACCCTAACCTAACCTTACGTAACCTAACCTTACGTAACCTAACCTACCCTAACCTAACCTTACGTAACCTAACCTAACGTAATCTAACCTAACCTAACCTAACCTAACCTAACCTAACCTAACCTAACCTAATCTAACCTAACCTAGCCTAACCTAACCTAACCTAACCTAACCTAACCTAACCTAACATAACCTTACGTAACCTAACCTTACGTAACGTAACGTAACCTAAACTAACCTAACCTATCGGTTATTACTAGATTTTACTAACAGTAGACAGTCCATTCTAGAAGTAACTACTTAATAGTATTGACGACAGGGCTTTGTTGGAACTAGTTTTACCTAGTGACTTGGGGTTTTAACGGATGTCGGGTTCTAACTGTAACATATACAAGAGACGAAAGCCCTGAACTGAGAACAGCTCTTAGGCGCGTTGTGTGTACAGTGTTACAGTGTTAGTGTTGTTTGTGTTCGACTGTCAGATAGTAGTCAGACAAAAATGTGGTGGGTCAGTAAATAACTGATTAGTCCACAGGCTGCACGACCAGAGAATTGGGGCTTGATTCCAGGCGGGCTGTCGTGTTTCTTGTCGACGTCGTCTAGAGATGGCGCTGGAGCCTGTCTTCTCTTCGATGGGTAGTGGGGAACCCTTCCCATGTAGAAAAAGTTGCCTGACACGTGACACCAACCGCCAAACTACATCCAGTGAAAAAAAAAAGACTAAGAAACGGTGGAGCTCTACCTCTATGAGAAAATCAAGGTTTATAGTGGGCTGTAATGTTATTTGCCTGCTTGGTTACGTTGTACGTGCCAGTGGGTCGTACACAGTTCGTTGTAATTGGAGTCCTTATGTGTAATTGAGTAACTGCAGTTTGGAGTTGGATGCGGCGTTTTAGTTTGAGAATGTACAGCAATTTTATAAAACGGTGACTGTATATGCTGCCGATCCCAGTGGCCGCGCGGTCTAAGGCGTGGGTCTGCGGCCGTTCGCTTGCTGGGATTGTGGGTTCGAATCCCGCCGGGGGCATGGGTGTCTGTCTGTTGTGAGTGTTGTGTGTTGTCAGGTAGAGGTCTCTGCGTCGGGCTGATCACTCGTCCAGAGGAGTCCTACCGAGTGTGGTGTGTCTGAGTGTGATCGTAAAGCTCCATAATGAGGAGGCCCTGGCCCACTAGGGGCTGTTACGTCATTGGAAAACTGTTTATACTAGGTGATGATAGGCCTACATTATTGAAATATAAGCGCTAAATGTATATACTGCCGTGTAAAATACGACCCGGCCGCATTAGCTCCGGGAAGAGCCCACATTATGTACGGAATTGGGGCTTGGTGGGCCCCGGAGTCCGTTTGGGCGTTTGGAGATGGGAAAAATCTCTTGTTTATGCTAGGACTGCAAGTATGAATCCGTGATCGTCGAGCCCGTGGCGTTTACACTGTAGTGACTGAGCTACCCCGTCCCTAATATTAGTTACCTCTAACACATTACTGACTTCACTCCTTTCATCTTTTGTGGTTTCTTTATAAAACTGTAGCAGACGGTTTTGAAGAACTAAGACATTTTCCGTTGGTAAACAACTTTCCAGTCTGTTCTGAAGGAAGGCCATGTCTCCAGACAAATAATGATATTTTCGGATGTGATATGTTTACCAGATTTGTGTCTGGCAGACTGTTAATATAAAAACATCTGCTAAGATCATGTGAAGGATAGCGCGTGGGTAAAAATTTGTTGAACTTTGGATCAAAGGGCCCTCAGATAACTTTTTCTTTTTATATCCATACATCTATTCCTCATTAAGTGTGTTGATGACTGCTAGTTACTTTAGAGCAAAGTAAAACGTTAGGAAGGGTTGCTGGGGGTAGCAGCGTCATGTAAAGCCACGTGCAACTTAGCCATTGGTGTCACCTTGCGTCTTGTGCTTTCATCTGGTACATGTAAATTCCATTAGAGATATCCGCCATGTACAGATTGGAATTTTGGTTCTACTCATAAAAGTGGAAGCACGAATGCCCGTATACGTTAAAGACAAGACTAAAGACTTTGTGCGTCACAGTTTATTATACTTCTTAAACAGCTTGCTTCGGTAATACAGATTGAAGGAGTGAGGCCTTCACGGCGGCCGTTGTTAAGATGACGTTCTTATGAGATGTGATGTCGTGTATTCCGGTATAAGGTTGGAGACATTTCGGAGGCGTAACCTGCTGCCTCCACCTTCAGGGTAGATAATGGAGGCAGTAGGTTTGTCTGAAACGTTGGTAGCCATCTGCCAAACTACACGGCGTCAGATTTTGTAAGACGGTAATTTTAGAGAACAGGGTGTACGGAGTTCAACATTTGGGCCTAAGATGGAAGAAGTGACAGAAGGATGGGGAAAAAAACTCACAATTTGTACACTTCACCTGTTACTGGCGTGGTCAAATCAAGGTGGATGTGATGAGCGGGGCATGTAGCACGTATGGGGGGTAAATCAGAAATACGTACACAAATGTGCTCGTGGAATTTGAAGAGGATTGAGATACATTATTGATAAAATATAGTAACGATTTATTTGTCGATCCCAGTGGCTGCGCGGTCTAAGGCGTGGGTCTACGGCCGCTCGCTTGCTGGGGTTGCGGGTTCGAATCGCGCCGGGGGCATGGATGTCTGTCTGTTGTGAGTGTTGTGTGTTGTCAGGTAGAGGTCTCTACGACGGGCTGATCACTCGTCCAGAGGAGTCCTACCGAGTGTGTGTGTGTCTAAAGTGTGTGTGATCGTGAAGCCTCGAAAAATGAGGCGACCTAGGCCCCCAAGGGGTTGTCGAGCCATTGGGGGGGGGGGACGATTTATTTACGTCGATTGGACGAACTAGGCATGTATAGAGGGCCGGGTTTGTTTCATTGGGAAATTGTTGCTATACTATTTCGTTTCTTTGCCATTAAATTGACTGCTTGGTTGATTTATTTACCGCGAGGTTGATTACTTGTTTGATTTCTTTACCATGAAGTTGGTTGGTTGTTGAATTTCTGTAACATGAAATTGATTAGGTAGTTGATTTGTTAATTAGTTGGTTAGTTTAGTTAGTTAGTTGGTTATATGTGAAGTAACACAAGGGTGCACAAACTTTCCGCAAATGTAGTAGTCACTTCAGACTTCTAGGCGCCCAAAAGCTGACATGAAGCAAGTTCCATACTGAGGACCCACAAATGTTAGGCGCCACTGACCTGGCGCCCTGGGATTTGCGCATCCTTAAAGTAAACAGTACGTCCGACAGTTCGTGTAAAATATTTTCAAGTTACGGCGCTGCGGACATCGTCGTAGAAGCAAGTAGGCCCAGACTAGTTGTCTTTCGTCGCGTCGTATAATGAAAACCTGTATCTACGAGGCTTGTTATGTCTGTTGGTGGCGACCTACACAGACGGCGGCTTCTATCGTGTATTTTTGTTGAAACTGAGTGTGGAATTACGGTGTGACGCAAGGATTTCCATCAGCCTGAGTATTGGTACGAAAAGGTATTGGAAGCAGAACGAAGAGAGGTTCAATATTGGAAAGTGCGGATCTAGCAACGTTCTGACAATATTGTCAACTCTGATACTGCTATCGGGGAGGGCGTGCGAGAGAGAGAGAGAGATGTATGTGCTACAGGAAATGACGTCACGTGTTGTCCTTTCCCCTCTTCTGTGACATTGACACTATACACTGCAGTTCAAAAGTTCTCTCACCCCCACCTTCCTGTATGAAGTTAGTGTTAAGCGTCATAAACAAAGGACAGATGGAATTTTAATGACTAATTATTGCAGCCTGTATCACCTTTTGTATATATTTTTTTTTCTTTAGCGTTTATGGAACAGACGTATGCTCTGATCCAGTTTGAAATTGTGTATTTTGTGGACAGTTTGGTGGCATTTCGACAGGGTCATCGGCACGTCGTGGGGGGCACGCGGTGACACAGTTGGTTGCGGTACTGCGCTACAAGCCGGAAGGTTTTTGGAATTTTTCCTTGACATAATCTTCCGGTCGCACTATGGCCCTGGGGTCGACTCAGCCTCTAATAGAAATGAGTACCACGAATGTTTCCTGGAGGGGCCGTAAAGGCGGCCGGGGCGTAGAGCTGACAACCCTACCCTACCCTGACTTGCCGATTGCCTTGGGAAATCTGGGAGCTTCAACCTCCTGGAACCCTCATGGCCTGTAATAGGCCCGTGTAGGGATTGCTTTACCTTTACCTTTACCTTTACCGGCATGTCGTACAGGACGAGACAGTCACAAAATAACACAGACCTGAATCCACGCCCCGAATGGGATCCGAACCCAATATCTCAGCTTTCGAGCGACTTAAAATAGTAGAGTCTGAGGCCAATGTGCACAGTGTGGGTTGTTCGAGTTCTAAATTTAAGACGTGGCCGTTAGCAGTGTAGTTACCAGTTAAATTACCGGCATGATTATCACTGTGTAAAGTAAAGACTGACTGTGGCGAAGCGGTTGAGTCGGTGTTTTGATACCACCATGCAGGAAGTACGAGTTTAAACAAAGTGGTTGGCACTCCCGCTGCGCGTTCAGGATATTCCGGGTTCTAATCTCGGTCTGGAGGTTAGTCTTGGTTTTTATCATTTCGCGCAACGGAATACCCGGGACATTATCTCAAAACAGGCCACGACCATTTCCGTCAATAGCGTGTCTCATTCAGTAATCGTCCTACCATCCGGCTTTATGTAGGCTTAGCTACTGACAGCTTTGTTAAGTAAACCGATCATAGCAAACTCTTTGACGTGGTTTGGTAGGGTTTTCTTGGTACCACTTTGCCAGTAATGAAACAGTAAATTAATTTTGTTTCTCTTTTAGTCCGAAACGTCGGCCTTATCGGAATAAAATCAGTTATCCTTTCATTTAGCCTTTAAAGCTAAGTGGTTACTATATGTACCAATATGTTTAACTTTCAGAAAGCAATTTTGCCCACCCAGTGTATTTATGTGCGTTGTATGATTCTTCCAGTAAACAGCTGTTTATTTTTATACAGCGTTAACCGGGTCATTTTCGTAATGGAGTTACAGTAGTTAATATAATTTTTTGTCTTCATCCCATTTCCTTACCCTGTCTGACCTCACGGAGTGAAATGATGTATATAAACGTTGAGATTATGCGTAAGGCCACGTGGTTCAGTATATTGATTCCAAACTACACGGCGTCACATCCCAGAAGACCGTAATTTTGATACTCATTGCCGTCAGAACGACAAATATAACGTACATGATAGTATATACAGGGTGTGCGTAAGTCACTTGACACTGCCTCTCTTCTCACCTGTATGCGAAGGCTCTATACGTCAACACAGATATATAGGCGTGTATATGTTTGAAATACACATTTTTTTACAGTTCATAAGGCGTAGAACGAGAAATAGAGCAGTAAAACGGAATATATTCCATATTTTTGGAAGAATGACGTTGCTGTCGTGGTCAGTGTGAGTGATTGATGAGTCGATTTAAGGACCATTCGATTCCGAAAAGAGGGAAGCACTATCTCATCATACTTAGAATGAATAGCGTCCCGAAACGTCCTCTTATGGCGTTCGACACGTAACCGACGGAGTTAAATAAACATGATTCAGGATTCTGTTATCGAGGGTAAGATTAATGAGTCGGGAAATTGTAACGTTAAGGCGGATGGAAGTGCGCGAATTATAGGCACACGCGAAAGTAAGTGTCTTTACTTTAAAGGACTGAAGAACGTGAAAAATATGGAAGCAAAGGAGGGCGTTTTTGTGCGTGTTTTCTAGTGAATGAATACAAATTGATGACGTAATATGCGTTGGTATGTGGCTGTGCCTAGTTGGATTTTTGTACTGTCGTCTGATGGAAATGGAATTGTGTCTTGTAAAAGCTATCATAACTAACCAACTAACTGACTCCATGGAGCTGAGTCCTGGTCGTCAGCTAGTCAAGAAATTCCCCGCGTTTTATGGAACCCGAAGGTTTGTTACCGCCTTCACAAGAGCCCGCCACCTGTCCCTATCCTGAGCCATATCAATCCAGTCCATGCCCCCTTCCCACTTCTTGAAGATCCATTTTAATATTATCCTCCCATCTACGCCTGGTTCTTCCAAGTGGTTTCCTTCCCTGAGGTCTCCTCACCAAAATCCTGTATGCACCTCTCCCCTCCCCCATACGTGCTACACGCCCCGCCCACCTCATTCTTCTTGATTTGATCACCCGAATAAAAGCTATCATAAACTTCGGAATTATTTCTGAATGTTCTTGACATAAGTGCGTAATAGAGGTGTAAGAAAGGTGGTCCCTGTGCGCATCATTCGCGCGAACGGAAGAGTGGAGTTACACCTCCGCTCGTTCTTAACCTCGGCACTAGGTGTTGGAGAATGGTCAGGCTTCAAGCTGCGGCCGTTTTACCCGCGGTACACATTGAACTGGAGGCTTATTGGGTCCCAGGGTCGGTCTGGACTCCTTGGAGATAATTATTTTTAATATTAACATACATATCGCCTAGGGTTTATAACAAAAACGTTTCTGTAGCTGTTTCCGTTTCCGTATTCAGGGGGAATGGGTGAACTCAGTTATGGGTTTTGTGGAAAGAAATAGCGTCAGGCTGTTAATCAATCGGTCAGTCAATAAATTAATAAGTCAGTAAATGAATCCAGTCAACCAAAAATAGATCCTGTGAGTGGAACTGTTTTCTTCCAACGGGCCCATGCGGTTAGGTTCCCTTTTTGCCTGAAGACTGAACCATAACAAGCTTGCGAAACATAGAGTTTTTATTTGGAAGCTTTGCCAATGGGTAACTGATAGGTGTGTTACTAGCTAGCTGCAGACGTCAAAAAATTTAGTCTTCTTATTATAAATATGTGTCGCCCTCGGTGGACTAGTGGTTAGCGTGCTCGCCACTGGACCCAAGGTTCGCGGGTTCGATCCCGACCGAGGTCGATGGATTTTTAAGGGTGATAAAAATCCGGAACACCACTTCCTTCGGATTTACGGCATGTAAAAGAACCTTACGGGCATGAATAGAACTAGTAATGCTCGTAAGCAAAATTCAGCTGCCATTTCTCACCCAAGCTGACTGACTGCCAGATGGCTCTGGCAGTCACATCAGGATTGAGTCGAACAGCGCGGCCAGTGGGCTGGTCCCTCACTGCCACAAATGAACAAGACCAAGTAACCTCGGAAAGAGGAGGCCCAAGCCCATATAGGGCTGTCGAGCCATGGTTATTATTAAGGAGAGCACAAAATACTGAGTTTAAAGTACGTGTATTTGTCTGTTCTGGAATTTGATTGTCTGTAATACAGAATTCTAATTACTGTTACCAGGTAAATTAAGGGACAGATGCGTATTAATAACGGGACAAAGTCAGTGTAGAGACTACCATAACGTAAGACGACCACTTACAGTACGAAGATCGTCTTCTTCTGGGATATGACGCCGTGTAGTTGGGTAAAAATTGGTCAGAATTTGGGAGGAAGCAACTGCTTTTATCTTCAGGGTAGAGATAACTGGACGCCTCATCATCGCCGTCGTACAGCCGCGTCTCGCGTCGTATTAAGAAAATGTGAACATTAAAGGGTACCGAACTCAGTACTTAGAAGACTATAACTACGTAATGCCCTTAATATGGTTGAAATATGCGTAGACGCGGTTAGACGTCGTCTGCTTGCCTCCGGAGCGCCTTATTTATAATGTAGCTATTTCCAGTGCCCTAGACGTCGTGACCATCTTTCCCAACAGCGATGCGTGTAGAATCGAATCCCCGAAACTGTGCTGTAATAATATCTTTGTAATACTCGTATGTGCGGTTATTCCTTGGGCCTTGCACGTGTCTGATAGGTTTATAAATTTGTATGTTCGCCATAGCGTCCACACCGGCTGTGCGAAACACCAAGCCGCGTATTGAGTTTGTACCGCCACTCGTTCGCCGAGGAACATGTGACGTCTGGGGCAGAGAGCAATGAAGAAAAATACGTTACTGGCGATATTGACTAATATCAGACTGTGACAGCATCCTTCCATATCCTTTCCGGTTCATTATTCAGTAATTATTCGGTGATAAAACTGAGCTATTGACAGCGTCGTTAAATGAGCTGTAAATAAAAATGACGTCTTTCCTGTTTTTCGTTGGATATTGCCATCGAACGGAAAGCTGGGTCGGGCGGTCGCCATGTTTGTTGCGTTTTGTTTTAAAAATGTTGCAGTGTAATTTTTATATCAATTTTTTATCTTTTGTCCGACAAAATGTCGGGACCGTTGATTAAGTGTCATTAGTGTCGCCTTTAGCTCAGTCACCAGGCTAGTATTATTGATTGTACGAAATTACAGTGTGATGTGAACAGGACAGACGTCTGGTGGCATGGTGTTCATGACAAGACAGGCACTGTACGTATAAACGTAACACCGAGGCGCGTTCGCGTAACCATTGTTGCCGTGGAAAAGCAATAAGTTTTACGTATTCTGTGTGAGTTTGTGTCTGTAGCCTTACTTAGCAAGCATGCAAAGGGCATGCGCCGCCGTATTATATTGTCATCTGTGGCCTGTCTGGCTTTACCATATTTTTCCACATTATCTCATAAATGGCACGATTTTCGGGAAAAAATTATTGAACATAAAATGTGTGTTTTGATTTTCTGTACAATTTTGTCTAAAACATTTCTCATTCTAAAACGACTTGAGCGATATATTATCATAATTGTACGTATTTCTTCCTGTAAAGTACTCGTCGTCGTCGTCAGATTTTAATGAAACTTGAATTTTCCCGACAGATTTTCGTAAAAAAGACAGGTATTAAAATTCAAGAAAATCCGTGTAGTGGGAGCCGAGTTGTTCCGTGCGGACAGACAGACAGACATGACGAAGATAGCAGCTTCTAGCAATGTTACCTTCACGTTTATGGGATATCACGCAGTGTAGGTTGGTAGTTGTTTACCGACGTTTCGGGACAGCTTATCGGTCTGATGTTGAAAGGTCAAGGGATTTCTTGACCCCGGAAGATAGGACCGATAGGCTGTCCCGAAACGTTGGTAACCGGCTACCATCCTACGCTCTGTGACATTTCAGAAGAGCGAAGGCCTCAACTACACCGTGGAGGAAGTCTGAAGTTTCGCGAGACGTGATCTGACGGATCTGACCATGAAGATTGCCGTCTTGTGGGAAGTGACTCCGTACGGGCTGGTAGAGTTAAGTTGTTGGTTTTTGGCCGGTGAAATTTTGAAACGGAAGACTAGGATCGAGTCACTACTATGGCGATAGCGATATCTGATTGGCGGACGAAACAAGACTCATACCGCGCCCTCGACAGTACACGTACAAATTAGGCCAATCCGCCAGGCCGCTGAGTTCTTCATCGGCCGAAAAAAAAAACAAATTACTTATCGGTATGTAGAGGCGTTTAAGAGAAAGGTGATTTGTTCGTAAGCGTCCATTCTGATGATGGAGGCAAAATGTTCTTCTGTAACTGTGGGAGATGCCGGTCAGACTGCAAGATGCCACTTCTCACAGGACGGTTATTATTAACTGCGCATTTCGTTGTTCATATCTGCCGTGATATTGACAAGAAAAGAAACCAAATTTGTAGGAATAAGGGGGCAATTCTGCTTGTGAGTAGCAATGCTGCGTGACTGGCGATGTACACCGGAAAACTGTGCATTAGCCCAGTCGCTTTGTATCAGCTACAGAACACTGTAGATGTCGCGTCTCTCATGTGATTCACTTCCTCGTTTGTGGGCGTCGAGTGGAGATTTCCATTTTCTGAAATGAGTTGGATGTATCGAGGCGTTGTGAAGTTTGTATGAGTGCCGGATGAGTGTTAGGAGAGAGATTTAAAAAGATACAGAGCCACCGCCATTGGAGAGAGAGAGAGAGAGAGAGAGAGAGTAGCAAGGGGTGGTGTAAATGAATGTTCACAGCAAGAGAATGAGAAAGAGAAAAATGGGGCAGAAAATGGGAGATGAGAAGAAAAGGTGGAAAGATCGACGATAGTTTAGTGTAGAATGACTGTTGTTGGATGGGGAAATGAAAGGACCATATATTTCTTTACCGCTACATTGTGTATAGGACGGATAAAGGTGTGGTGAGCGTCAATATTTGTCACGTGGCTACGTTACGTATTCATGGCAATGGATCGATCTGCCGTCACAAAAGAGTTCCCCGCCCCCCTTTCTCCCCACTAACGTTTATTAATGTGCGATATTTTTGGAATGAATTTCCTATAGGCCTACGCGTATATTGTTCAGTATTGAGGTTTCAATATCGGGCGAATTTAAAAACGAAGATGTCTGCGGTCGTGCTGAAGTAAAGAAATGTACAATTTCTCTGTCGATGGTAGAAAAGTGGAGAGGCTTCCCAATAATGTCATAAATCACGGAAATTTATTTGAAACTTTCCAGTCTCTTTTCTGTGATTGATGCTGTTCTTGAAAGGTGGTTACCCTTTGTAACGTAGGGGGAGATAGAAGAGTTATAAAGAGGAGGAAGATGAGGAGGGGAAGAAGAATAAAAAGAAAAAAATAGAACTAAGAAGGGGTAGAGAAGAACGGGGGAGGAGGAGAAGGAGGAGGAGACGAATTGGTGAAGAACGGCGGGAGTAGTAGGAGGAGGTGGTGTAATGAGAGACCCTGCATTTATGACGGGAGTGGAAAGTTCCCGAGGCAGTACCCGCTCGTCCTTGTGGTTAAAGTAGGGTGGAGTCAAAGTAGGGTGTTCGGTAGTGAAGAAGGTTAAGGCGATTGGAAGTGGAAGGTGTGAGTTTGCATCAGAGGAAGTTGAGCATTTGGGATGAATTTTGTATTTGGGGGGGGGGGGGGGTGTTATGACGAAGATGTCGCGAGGGCTGCATGAGAAGCATGCAGTGTAACGTGGAATGTGGGCACGAAGTATTTATTCCAGAACCGAGCAAAGCAATGGGAAACCATGATCCAGTAAACCGGTCGCAGGACCTACCGGATGCGAAGTGTCTTCTGGTCAGTAGACCGGCTCGTGGGACGTCGGAGGCGTAGTGGAAACAGTACCGTTCTTTCCAGCGCTCCCGATTTCTGGAAGAGTATTTGAAAGCTGACAAGCTTCGCTTGTGAGTTGGGTTAAGGGCAGCTTGTAGATGATGATGGAGTATGGAACATTATGGAATACTGACGGGGAAAAACCGACGTGACAAAGACGTTGGACATGGTGGCGTCGGTTCGCATCCTACTTATCGGCATGGATGTGTGTCTCTGTCTTTTTTTTTTGTATTTATGTCCTTCGTGGGTGTAGAGGCCTTGAGACGGGCAGATACGTCGGCGTGCAGGAAGTGCTACGGAATATCTAAGCATAGATTTAAAGTCGTTGGTGGTACAGGCTGTCGCACCATGCAGTGAACAATAGAGACATTGCCCACTGTGTTCTGTTTTTTCTCCATCAAATGTCACAGTTTCCGGAGCTGGGCATCGATGGGGCAGCGGGGCTGGAGGAATCTATTCAAACGGGGCCGAATTGGACCACTGTCATACGCAGGCGAACCAGGTTATAACGACATCGGTTTATACGACACCTCGTTTATAGCGTCAGATATTATGTGGTGCCAGTTAATTCCTCACTGATAACCATATCAACACTCGTTTATAACGACACAAAATACTCGGTCCTGTCCATGACGTTATAACCGATTTCGACTGTAGTTACGAGGACTGTATAGCTTATAACGTCACGGATAATTAGCACGAGATAAGGCAGGCAGAAAAATTCGATTAAAATTGTCTGATTTGATATATTTGTTATGAAGACACTAATTTAGACTAGGTTCATTAAATCTAGTCTTGGAGGTCGTCTTTTTTTTCCCCCTCAAATCATGTGATACTAACAACACGTTTAAAATTCTTTTCCTCGTTGTCAGTATATGGTTATCGGCAGTTAAAGTGTCAGTTGTATAGATCAGCACGTATCTGATCCACTGTTAGTATAATGGGAAGGTGCCCTGTTCGAATCCCGACCGGGACGTCGGCTTTTCGGGTGGGATTATCTTGGTTCCGTTCAGTAATACCCCGATTAGGCAACGACCGTTTCCTTCCGATCACCAGTCATCCTGCCTTCGATGCGTGGTCTTCGGCTTTGAGGTGGTTTTCCGTTATTTCACGTGGTCCAGGGCCGAACGTACAAGCGTTGTCACGTTTTGGCGTTTGCCAAATCATTCATTTTCCATGGATAAGCTGTGGAGTGTGACAGCAGTGCGTTGATTGCTCGGGACAGGAAGTTTTGGCGTGACTGCCAAGCGGCAACTGAAGGCTTCGGAGGAAGCTCGTGATTGGCTGTCGTATTTCCCAGACAAGATTAAGCTTTATGAGAAATGGGAAGGGGTATGGATTGTCTTTATGAAGATTGGTCAGCTTCACGCCCCGGCTGCTGTAACTCGTGGAAATATCCACATTTACCCACTGGGTACGAGGCTTGGTGGACCCGGAGCCAATTTGGACGCGTTTAAAGAAGAGTAACATCTGTACCTCTGCCAGGTATCTAACCATATTTTGTCAGTGGTTCGGCCCGTAGCGTAGTAGCGTAGTCCTGTTGGCTGGTCCCACAGAACGGTACCTGTTGTTTGCAATAAATTTGTGATTGGTGAAATTTGTAAAGTATATCAGCCAGCGTATTTGACAGTTGTGTTTATGATCATGATAAGAATTCTTAGACCCAGATAAGCCTAATTTCTATTAAGTACCCAGTCTGTTGTGTAACGTGAATTATAGGGGGTGCAAGTTGACAGGGGTGTAGTCTAAAAGCAACAGGAACAGCCAGTGTGGCGATGTAGGCATGTTAATAATAAGTAATTCAAGGAATATAAGATGAGCCGGGCATTTAGCACGCATGGGAGTGAACATAAATGTGTATAAAATGTTGGTAGGGGAACTTGAAGGAACGAGACCATATGGAAGACCTACGTTTAGATCAGAAACTCGCATTAAAATGGATCTTGATGAAAAGTTGTGGGTAGATGTAGATTGAATTCAGGTGGCTCAGAAGAGGTACAAGTGGTAGACTGTTGTAAATACGGTAATGAAATTAGGGTTACATAAAATGTTGAGTTTGAGGACTGACTGAGGAACTACGTAGCTTATGAAAGGGATCCTGTTTGGTTTTAATGTCGATGGTGAAATTCAAGTACAGTGGAACATCGAACTTCGAACACAATCCGTTCCAGGAGACGGTTCGACTTTCAAGTTCGACTTTCGAGTTAAATTTCCCCATAAGAAATAATGTAAATTGAATTAATCCGTTCCAGACCCCCAAAATTTACCCAATATAAAACATTTTAAGTGCCTATTTCAAAAGATCATAATGATAAAACAAGTATATTTAATTTCAATAATTGAAAATTTTTATTTATAATAGTACATACATAAAAAATATTGTATAATAATCAATCAATAATAATAGTAGGAGGGATATTACTGTTCACTGGAAGGTGAATTACCCTTCTTTGATCTGGACCAAGCAGAGAGAGAAGGCGACCACGTGACGACCACGTGATTCTTTGTTCGACTTTCGAGTTTTTGTTCGAGTTTAATAACCGGATTTTCCTCGAATTTTTTGTTCGAGTTTAAAGTTTGTTCGAACATCAAACCGTTCGAAGTTCGAGGGTCCACTGTATTTGTTCGTAATAGGAGCGTAATCCTCTTAATCTGGAACGTTATCTTGAAACTTATTTTGGAGAATCGATATCTGACACGGAGCAAATTTGTTAGTTGGAAACATAAAATTCCCCGGTGCTGTTTGTTGTCGGTTCCGTGAAGTAAACAGCGAGTTACGGGAAGTACAGACGATAACTGCTTTCTACAGGTTTTGATGTATCTGGTTAGGTTCATAATTGGTAAATTTAATGAGCCTTTTTTGTGTGTGTCGTTCCCACTGACAGCTGTAAAGATGTGTACTACTACTACTACTACTACTACTACTACTACTACTACTACTACTACTACTGATACTACTACCACTACCACCACCACTATTATTATTATTATTGATACTACTACCACTACCACTACCACCACCACTATTATTATTATTATTGATACTACTACCACTACCACTACCACCACCACTATTATTATTATTATTATTATTGATACTACTACCACTACCACTACCACCACCACTATTATTATTATTATTATTGATACTACTACCACTACCACTACCACCACCACTATTATTATTATTATTATTATTGATACTACTACCACTACCACTACCACCACCACTATTATTATTATTATTATTGATACTACTACCACTACCACTACCACCACCACTATTATTATTATTATTATTGATACTACTACCACTACCACTACCACCACCACTATTATTATTATTATTATTGATACTACTACCACTACCACTACCACCACCACTATTATTATTATTATTATTGATACTACTACCACTACCACTACCACCACCACTATTATTATTATTATTATTGATACTACTACCACTACCACTACCACCACCACTATTATTATTATTATTATTGATACTACTACCACTACCACTACCACCACCACTATTATTATTATTATTATTGATACTACTACCACTACCACTACCACCACCACTATTATTATTATTATTATTGATACTACTACCACTACCACTACCACTACCACTATTATTATTATTATTATTGATACTACTACCACTACCACTACCACCACCACTATTATTATTATTATTATTGATACTACTACCACTACCACTACCACTACCACTATTATTATTATTATTATTGATACTACTACCACTACCACTACCACCACCACTATTATTATTATTATTATTGATACTACTACCACTACCATCACCACCACCACTATTATTATTATTATTATTGATACTACTACCACTACCACTACCACCACCACTATTATTATTATTATTATTGATACTACTACCACTACCACTACCACCACCACCACTACTACTACTACTACTACTACTACTACTACTACTACTATTGATACTACACCACCACCACTACTACTACTACCACTACTACTACTACTACTACTATTGATACTACCACCACCACCACTACTACTACCACTACTACTACTACTACTACTACTATTGATACTACTACCACTACCACCACCATCACCACTACTACTACTACTAATAATAATACTACTACTGGTATACATTTTTTGTGCGAAGAACTGAAGTAATAAATTCATATGAACGTAAAATTTTCCATATATAACCACAAAGTTTCGCTCCGTCGCCATGTTTGTAATTGTCGCCTTACAAACCATACGTATTTCGTGCACAACAGCGATGAGCAGAATGCGGCTCTTCTACCATTTGCAATGCAACCCGCGATCTAATTTCAGAAACACGAAACAGAAAGACATGAAATTCGGCGAAATAAATTATTTTATCCGCATTTATATAAAAAAAAAAAAACCTTTAAAAAAGGTAAATTTCGTGATATTACAGTTCGTGACTTCTATAAACTCTCTTTGCCTTGTGATAAGTTGCCGTGTTCAGTAAGCATGACCGACAAATGACTAGCCTTTTTTGAAAGTAATGCTTGTACTTGTGAACAGTTGTTTTCAAAGATGAATATTGTGAAGAGCCATACAGAAGATGAGAGAGCTGTCTTTATGTTGGAGCTTAGCGTATATTAATGTCTTAATGACTAATAATCAGTGTTAATTATTTCACTGACGTTCTTCTCTTTTGAAGAGCTATGAGCAGTGAATAAACAAGTGCCAGAGAAATGACAAATGGAACGCATATAAAGTTAATTACGTGTGCTGATTTCATTTATGTCACTAATTTTTTTTTTTAAACGCACACAAGTAAGGACTTGTTAAGTAAGATTACTTTTCAAAATTTCTACGATTATTTCAGATTTTTAAAGACAGTCTCAGATAAGCTTTACCGCTGCAGTGTTGGCACTACTGGTGACAGGGTATGGTCATTAATGATACATAAATAAAAAGTATGGGTTTTATTTACAGTGTGACCAGCAAACATTTGCTTCCCTTGATGTGGACTTTGTGTCCAAAAGTTTGCTCACCAATAATGTTCAGAAAAATGCACCTCACACAGACATCACGTCGTTGCGTCCCTTAATAAAGCAACACGGATTACACGATAGACGCAGTTCTCCTCATGATGACTGACAAGTGATTTATGACATGCCGTGTCGACTGTGTATGCATGCATAAACAGGGCAGGCATACGTATAAACGTAGCATAGAGGCGCGTTCGCGTAACCATTGTTGCCGTGGAAAAGCAATAAGTATTACGTATTCTGAGTGTGTGTCTGTAGCCTTAGTTATGCAGCATGCAAAGCGCATGCGCCGTATTATATTGTCATCTGTGGCCTGTCTGGTTCTACCATATTTTTCGACATTATCTTATAAACGGCACGATTTTCGGGGAAAAAAAATTATTGAACGTAAAGTGTGTGTTTTGATTTCCTGTACAACTTTTGTCTGAAACATTTCTCATTCTAAGTAGAATTCAGCGAGATATTATCATAAATGTACATACGTCTTCATGTAAAGTACACGTTATTCTTGTCAGATTTTAATGAAACTTGAATTTTCTCGACAGATTTTCGAAAAATACTAAAAAAATCAAATTTAATGAAAATCCGTCCAGTGAGAGGCGAGTTGCTCCATGCGGACGAACAGACGTACAGACAGACATGACGAAACTGGTAGTAGCTTTTCGCAATTTCGGGAACACGCCTCAGTATTGCAGACTGCCTCGACTGCTGTCAGCATATTACACGTAATTCCACACGCCAGTTGTCCAGGATTGTAAAATTCCAATCAGAAGTGTGGAATCCGCGGAACGCTATTCATGTTAGTATTATTTGATTTGTAAATTGGTAGGCTGTAGGCATCGTAACTAAAGTATAGACGAGCTGAATTGATGTAGTTGGGATAATATTGAAAAGAGCAGACGCTGATAACATGTGTATGCATATCGAGCATTGTATTACACTATTTCCACAAATGACTGAATTATTTGTAGGCGCTTCCGCGTATTTGCGAAAAGCGCTTATTATATTCGTCATGTCCGTCCATCCGTATCAGCGCGTTTCCAACTTGACGGATTTCCGTGAAATTTAATATTGGGGATTTTTTTTTTTTTTTTTTTTTTTTAAATCTGCCGAGAAAGTCCAAATTTTGTTAAAGTCGAGCAAACATGTCGGCCACTTTACATGAAGATGTAAACACGTTTATTGTTGCAGGTGACATTAAATCACCATAAAAGAGGTCTCTTGGTGTGAGGTGTTATGTGGCTGTTAGTATAACCGAGGAGGTATAAACATTACGCGAACGCCATGATGTTACGTTATAGTGCATTGCCTATCTTTTTCTTCTCTGTGTCTTAGGAGGTGAGTTTCTAAATACTGCGTAGGTGAAGTTATGCCTCAAAGGTTACGAGAGGATCCTTTAAAGACGTACACCCTGTTTCCTGACACGAAAATTTCTCTCGTTGGTATTTCATTAAATGTTCTCTGGTGCCTTGGCGTGGGACGGCCTTGATCACGAAACTAATGCCTTCACATTTACACTTAAGGCACTCAATTTACGTGAGAGGTGCCTTTGTGCCTTACGCTGTGTATGATGTAAGGAGAGAAGTTCAACTTGTTGACGCTGCTTCAAGTTTATGTACGAAAGGAATTTGGTATGGCTCATTCGGAAGAAGTAGCAACACGCTACAGACCTTGAGAAGAAGGCGCTGCGTGTGCAGGAAGCCTTTACAAAGCCTTTCTCTAGCCCGCAGTCTGTAGCAGTAAGTGTATCTCCATTTGACGCTGCATGCACCTTGCCAGGCTGCACAGTAGCCAATTGTAGGGGAATAATGAGTACTGAATTTGGCATTGTGTGAACGGTAGAACTCTTAGACTCTTTGACATATTGGGCCGGGGTAGCTCAGTCGGTATAGCGACTCTGTACTTGCTGGACGGTCCGGGGATCGAATCCCGGTGGGGGCGAGATTTTCCACACCCGTCCAGACCGGCCTCTGGTGCACACCCAGCCTCCTATACAATGGGTACCGGGTCTCTTTCCCGGGGGTAAAGCGGCCGGGGCGTGGCGTTGACCACCCACCCTCATCTAGCGCCGAGGTTAAAGAAAGAGTAGAGCTATACCTCTACTCCCCCTCTGGGCCTTCATGGCCTGTTCTAGGGAGAACTTTAACTTTACCTTTGACATACTATCCCAGAATTTACGTGGATAAACTGAGAAAAACCACGAATGTTCTTGCGAGATTTGAGTTTGTGTCGGTGATGCTGATGATGATTTAATGAATTTGAGGTGGCGTGCTCTTGTGAATGCGGTAATGAACCTTTGGGTTCCATAAAACGCGTGGAATTTCTTGACTAGCTGACGACCTGTTAGCTTTTCAAGAAGGACTCTGCTCCATGGAGTTAGTTAGTTAGTTAGTTAGTTAGTTAGAGACCCCAAGTTGTTAATGCTTTCCATGGCCGACAAATGTGATGTTGGTATCGAGAACGCCGAGTGTTCTGGATATTTCAGCAACGCCGTTCGTTCGCTTCATTGCCGTCTGAAGAATATTTGTAGTAATGACTGTACATATGACATATGTTGCACCCGCTTTGTCTTTGCCCCTTACGGACCCTAATTGGGTTCATCAAGACACTCGTTCTCCACTATTTGTACCAGAGTGATGTATATATACCCTGCGGGCGGAAGATAGCTGTGGCCGTGAATGATCCATTATGACGTCATTGCGAGGCATCATATCTAATACTTTTGGAAGGAGCCCTAAAGAGCTCGGAGTTTGTATATAGACAGCGTGAGAGGGGAGAAAATGCGCATGCAGACGCAGAACAGTGTAATTACTGGTCACTGAGGTCATGATGCGAGTTCTAAAACGAGATTTGAGGTTCTCACAGCGGTGTTGATGAAGATTCAGTGTTTCTGGAATGTGACTTGTTCGGTGAGTGGTTTCCGGTGTTTCGAATTATCATGGCGCCTTCATCACCAAGAGTGAGCGGGTCCAAGAAGGATTTATTTGTAATTGAAGGCTTTCTGCCGTGGTCGTAATGTTGCTTAAAAGTTTTTGGGTTGTAGCCCGGCTCAATTTTTGGTGTATAACCAACGTTTCGGGAACACTTGTTTGTCTCATCTTCAGAGTCATAGGTCTTACCTAAGACCCTGAAGATGGGACAAACAAGTGTTCCCGAAACGTTGGTTATACACCAAAAATTGAGCCGGGCTACAACCCAAAAAATTTTAATCAAGGATTTATTTGTTGTTTTATTGGTATGTATTTGATTGGGCTTTGTGGCTTCGAAGGACAGAATAATGGGTGGGTAATGAATTGGAAAGGGTATGGAAGGAAACGGTGGTGGAAAATTTGAGGTACTTCCTGGGCATTAAATGTTATGTCTGATAACTTACGAACAGGTGTTGATCGCTTTGATGCTATTGGTGTTGGAGTGCTTGACCTCACAAGACACAAAGCACCACGTTTCCTTCCAATCATCAGGAACCGCTCACCCAAGGACGCAGCGTCACACCGAAGAACACCTGACCCTTGATGCTAGAGGCCGTTACTAAAAAGATGTATATTCATTTTAATTTTCATAAAGGTTTTTAAAGATGACGTACTTTTGATCATTGCTCTTCCGACTTAACACCATTGATGCATGTAGTCATCGCGCATATTTAAACTTCGTTTCGAATGGCGCAGAATGAGACAGGCGGGGCATGTGGCACGCATGGGTGACAGGAGAGGTGTATACAGGTTGTTGGTGGGGAGACCTGATGGGAAGAGACCACTTGGAATACCTACGCGTAGATGGGAGGATAATATTAAAATGGATATTCAAGAAGTGGGATGGGGAGGCATGGACTGGATTGCTCTGGCTCAGGATAGGGACAGGTGACGGGCTGTTGTGAGTGCGGTAATGAACCCTTCGGGTTGCATAAAATGCGGGGAATTTTTAACTAGCTGATTAATTGTTAGCTTCTCAGAAAGGATACTTCTCTATGGAGTTAGTTCGTACCGCACAGTGAATACTACGTCTCGACTACGGAGACTTCTCTATGGAGTTAGTTCGTACCGCGCAGTGAATACTACGTCTTGACAACGGAGACTTCTCTATGGAGTTAGTTCGTACCGCGCAGTGAATACTACGTCTCGACTACGGATACTTCTCTATGGAGTTAGTTCGTACCGCGCAGTGAATACTACGTCTTGACAACGGAGACTTCTCTATGGAGTTAGTTCGTACCGCGCAGTGAATACTACGTCTCGACTACGGAGACTTCTCTATGGAGTTAGTTCGTACCGCGCAGTGAATACTACGTCTTGACAACGGAGACTTCTCTATGGAGTTAGTTCGTACCGCGCAGTGAATATTACGTCTCGACTACGGAGACTTCTCTGTGGAGTTAGTTCGTACCGCGCAGTGAATACTACGTCTCGACTACGGAGACTTCTCTATGGAGTTAGTTCGTACCGCGCAGTGAATACTACGTCTCGACTACGGAGACTTCTCTATGGAGTTAATGCGTACCGCGCAGTGAATACTACGTATCGACTACGGAGACTTCTCTATGGAGTTAGTGCGTACCGCGCAGTGAATACTACGTATCGACTACGGAGACTTCTCTGTGGAGTTAGTTCGTACCGCGCAGTGAATACTACGTCTCGACTACGGAGACTTCTCTATGGAGTTAGTTCGTACCGCGCAGTGAATACTACGTCTTGACAACGGAGACTTCTGTATGGAGTTAGTTCGTACCGCGCAGTGAATATTACGTCTCGACTACGGAGACTTCTCTATGGAGTTAGTTCGTACCGCGCAGTGAATACTACGTCTCGACTACGGAGACTTCTCTATGGAGTTAGTGCGTACCGCGCAGTGAATACTACGTATCGACTACGGAGACTTCTCTGTGGAGTAAGTTCGTACCGCGCAGTGAATACTACGTCTCTACTACGGAGACTTCTCTATGGAGTTAGTTCGTACCGCACAGTGAATACTACGTGTCGACTACAAAGACCGATCTGTTAATGCTGTGTATTGTGCAGTCATCAGAAACACACTGTGGGTAAAATGCAGAGGTTTTGATGTTAAAACAGGTGGTAAGTGTACTTGCCTCCGTGTTTTTTAAGGGTTAAATTCCATATTGTGTCGAACAAAGGAACTGAGAAAGCAAAGCAAAGTCTGTTCGCACACAGCATCTCTCCTACATTCGTGTTGCCATCGCAGTGTTTTTAACCTGTCGACTTAATGCTCTTATGTCACTTTTACAATACGGACACGTGTTTCTGCCTTCATCTGTCCAAACATCGCTGGCGTTTTACTATACAAATTCTACTCAAAAGCTATTTTACAGCGTCAACCAACCAAAACTCCAGGAAAGTTTAAAATGTATGCAAGCTAATGGTTAGAGACGAAACAGAAGTAACGAGAACACAGCGCCAACTAGCATTCCCTTTCAGATAAAACCTGTGCTGAAATTCAGTTGACGTTCATGTGATGCAAAGTATAGACTGGGCCTAATTTAGAACATTAGAGTTTAGATGCTTAACTGGATGGAAGTCAAGAGCAGATTAATATCAGGAAATACACGGTACAGTTCCGTTCAGTCTGCTGTCCTCGCGTATGGTGTTCAAAGCGTGACGATTAAAATACACAAACCCACGTCTGAACTATATCTTCAGTGAAAATGGGGGAAGCAGGTTCCTCCGAAACGTTTATACATCTGCCTAACTATTCTACCTCGCATCCCAAAAGATTATCTTAACCTTTTAAAGACGAAGCGTAAACTGTTTTATTTAAAGACCCAGCTCGTACCGCGCAGTAAACACACTCCGTCTTAGTTATACAAACCAGTCAGTTAATGCTGTACAGTGAAATAATCGCTGTTTGTTCTGAGATCCACACAAAACACATAAATACAGTCCGTACCGCGCAGTAAACACACTCCGTCTCAGTTATACAAACCAGTCAGTTAATGTTGTACAGTGAAATAATCGCTGTTTGTTCTGAGATCCATACAAAACACATAAATACAGCTCGTACCGCGCAGTAAACACACTCCGTCTCAGTTATACAAACCAGTCAGTTAATGTTGTACAGTGAAATAATCGCTGTTTGTTCTGAGATCCACACAAAACACATAAATACACTGTGTGGGCAGAACGTAGAATTTGTGAATGTTAAACCTGGTGGTACATATAGTGACCATTAGGCTTTAAAAGGTTAATATTTATTGCTGAGAGAACTCAAAAATCTAACATAAAATATCTAATTTTGTACTGTTCCCCGTTATCAGCGTGAAAAATTGGTTCAGAGCCCAATTTCAGTCACCTTAGAGATGGAGGAATTATTTCCACCGAAACGTCGGAAACCAAACTTTCTAAATGCTGTAAAAACCCGAAATACCGTTATTTGAACATCTGACGTTAGAACCCGAAGACTTGTGACTAACGTCGTGTAACTTGCAATCAGAATATTAATATTTGTAACGATAGTTGTATTAAGGGGCTTTTAGAGGCGTTGTTATCGTCTGGTCGATGTTCAATATACAGTGTTTCTTGTGCAATTTACTTCTTGTTACCAAAGTGGGAAATTTCAGATGCGAGTTCCAGAAGTAATTATTTCCACATCTAAAGTTATTTTACCAGAGACAATGCGTCGTAAGAAAACCTTTATGTAACTTTACACGCGATTTCCTAATTTGGATTTACATCGATTTTTCCCCCCACTTCCCTTCGGTATTGTTCCACTGGCTGTACTGAAACAAAGGTTCAAATTCATGCTGCAATAAGCAGTAATACACTGTACTTTCATAACCAAAAAATTATGTACGATCAGATAGTAAGTTATTTTTACGGTTGCTAAGACGGGAGAGGTCCGTTACGTAGGGCCTGCCCTCTAGCTTAACATTTGTATGTAAAAATTCCGTTCATACCTCACAGAGAACACAGTCCGTATCCATTATAAGGACCAAACACTTACGTTGCATCTTATGCTTCTCATGCAGCCCTCCCAACATTGACTTCATAATTCCGGCCCGAACGCAGCCCCTCGTTATGATGCAGCCCTGCAAACACAAAATGCAGCCGAAGTGTTCAAATTCTTTCCTCTGCTGCATATTCCAGCGGACCAGTTCCCATCGCCTGTATGTTCTTCATTTCCCAACTCTCTACCTTGCCTTCAGCCTACCTTTACCAGAAGGACGAGCGGACATTGCCTGCGATCCTTCATAGCACTAAATTTTCAGGTGCCTCTCTGTAGTTAATGTGTTGTGCCTGTCACCATATCTCTTTTCCTCTTCTCCTTCTCTCCTGTATATGTTGATAGGGAAATAATCGCAATTTCTGCGATTAGTTATGATCTTGACAATAATAAATACACCCTGTAGGCTAAGTGGAGATATTTTCATGTTAAAATAAATGGCACGTGTAGAAACAACTGTACTCTGAGGGGCTGAAGGGCTAGTAGTCATGAATAATACCGCAGCGTGGCGCTGTTGGCACTGCCGTAGCTGGTGGTTGTAATCCCATGAACGTGATCCAGGCAATGAAGTTTATCCGAGCCCCAGCAAGTAATATCTGCAGATAATTCGATTCCTCGCTTCATTTGATGAACAGAAGACATTGAGATAGGGGTAAAGGGAATAAAGGTGACGACGGAAAGAGGATTAGACTGACTAAACCAAACAGGGGGTGAAATCACACGCAGCCTTCATCAAAATCTCAAAGGCTGCATCAGTGACACAAACATATGAACGGAATAGACGGGCTCTCTGACAACCTGACATAGTGGTGGTTCTTTGACGTGGAGTCTTGATACCGTAACAGGGGTGGAAAGATGACACCATAATTCAGATTGCTGGAAGAGACATTCGTGAAGATAGCCTTGTAGTGGTGGCGTTCTGTATACACAGAATGTACAAACCTGCTCGTAGAGTGTACATCAACGATCTGTAATATACAGGGCGTCTTTTTTTTTATCGCGGGACTGCTGACCGTAGAGTGGACGACATCGCTGCAACCTGACGATCGAGTGGTACTTATATTTGGGTGGGTACTGCAGTGACTGCTGTTGCTGTGAAATTGCGTTATTGACGACGTGCGTGTTCAGTGTAAATTATTCCTCATGGGTCTAACAGCGATCTGAATACCGTACGAGAGATGAGTCAGATTTGTTCGTTGAGTTTTGAACGGGCTCGTTAATGTCGTGTTAATAATCGTGCAGAGACGAAAATGAAAGCGAAGTGAAATGAAGCAAGAACTGAATTTTTTCTCATCATCATCATCCTTTTTTTTAATATTCTTTTCTTCATTTTTCTTTGTGACGAATGAATGTTTACTTTGGTAGCTGACTTCGCATAATTTTTAAGTTTTGATGGTTGGTGTCATTGCTGCTGATACTATGCTGTTGCTACTACTACTATTATATACTACTACTAAACTACTACTACTACTACTACTACTACTACAGGCCTCTCTTTGACTCATTATCATTCACAAACAGTTTAAAAGTGAATACCTACGTGATTGCACATATACAAGATACGTCTTCTGGGCTGGTAGATACCAACTTCAGGACTTTTGCTCTGAATGTCAAGACAGCTGTTACTGCCAAACTACAGGGCGTTACATTTCAGACGATAATGGTGTTGAGACTCGCCGTCCTAAGAACCTCAGCCTTATTACACAAACGAGTAGCCTTAATGTACTGCCATGTCAGTATGTCATGGCGGCAGTTGTCAGAATGACTAATAACACTTGTTATTTTGTCCACCGTCTGCCACTTAACCTTTCCGATCCGTGACACGTGTCAACTGTTCTTTTGTATTCACAGAAATTACACCTGAATGAAAACGCACGGTATTATCACGCATTTTGCTACAGTGTGTAACGTGGCAGTACTGTCACATGGATCGTAGACAGATTACGTGTTATTTATTTATTTTGTGTATTTATTTGCAGTACAGAGGGATGTAGTTTAACTGTTTAAGCACCTAAGTCCAGGTTTAGCATTAAAAGCTCTACATTTCGTCTACGTAGTGTAATTATGTATTCTGTATAGTTCTTACAAAACCAATACAGTATTGTAACCACTGTACTTTGAAGGGTCAATAGGTAATGAAATTCCGGACGCAGAATTTCCCGAGTTTCTCCATAACTGTGAGCTTTCCAGAGGAAACCGTGTGCTATGAAGTGGGTTAAATTTGACAAACCAACGTTATTAGCTCCTGTATTTCATGTCTGTGTTTCGAAACTTTGTCTTAGCTTTGAACACTCTTCAATGGAGCGTAGTGCGTGGGTGTATAAACAGTGTTGTAGAGTCACTAAGACGGGAAGCTGTAAGGAGCACTGATGCTGAAGGCAGCAGCCACTCAGTGTAAACTCGTGAGCTATTTCCGCAGAGGAAACGTCGCGAAGACGTAGACTACGGTGGTTTATTTTGGAATCAGTATGAGGCATGAGGCATGAGGTCGCGTGCACAACGATAAATTTTTTTTTCTTGAAAGTAATTTAAAAATAGATTAATGCTTCCGTTTCAAATAACTCTATAGTTCTTAGCGAATATGAGATCTGCAGGCTCTTTATAGAAATCTCATTTGTGGCCGTAACTGTAAATCGTAGCAACTGAACGTTGCGATAAACCACACTCAAGTTGTTTTTGCTGGATTAAACTTTTGCGTCATGAACTGCTTACACATAAAGTTAACTTTAACGCCAGAGGAAACGCACTCAAGATCTTTGACGAAGGCCAACCACATAATCCTGTGTAGGGAAATAATTGCTGTTTACTGTGAGAATTGTGCGAAACATAAATACACTGTGTGGGTAAAATTCAGAATTTTTATATATAAATTCAGGCGCTTTAAAGTGTTAAAGTCAACCATCCCAATTTTTTAAGTTCTTCTTGTCTTTCTTAGTAAATGTGCAGAACATCGCAGTTTCCGTGCGTGTAGATATTTGTGTGTTATATTGTACTTCCGATGAATACTGTATGCGTCATGTTGTACTTTCCGTTAAGACTGTATGCGTCATGTTGTACTTTCCATTAAGACTGTATGCGTCATGTTGTACTTTCCATTAAGACTATGCGTTATGTTGTACTTTCCATTAAGACTGTATGCGTCGTGTTGTACTTTCCGTTAAGACTGTATGTGTCATGTTATACTTTCCATTAAGACTGTATGCGTCATGTTGTACTTTCCGTTAAGACTATGCGTCATGCTGTACTTTCCATTAAGACTGTTTGCGTCATGTTGTACTTTCCGTTAAGACTGTATGCGTCATGTTGTACTTTCCATTAAGACTGTATGCGTCATGTTGTACTTTCCATTAAGACTATGCGTTATGTTGTACTTTCCATTAAGACTGTATGCGTCATGTTGTACTTTCCGTTAAGACTGTATGTGTCATGTTATACTTTCCATTAAGACTGTATGCGTCATGTTGTACTTTCCGTTAAGACTATGCGTCATGCTGTACTTTCCATTAAGACTGTATGCGTCATGTTGTACTTTCCGTTAAGACTGTATGCGTCATATTGTACTTTCCATTAAGACTGTATGCGTCATGTTGTACTTTCCGTTAAGACTGTATACGTCATGTTGTACTTTCCATTAAGACTGCATGCGTCATATTGTACTTTCCATTAAGACTGTATGCGTCATGTTGTACTTTGATTAAGACTGCATACGTCATGTTGTACTTTCCATTAAGACTGTATGCGTCATATTGTACTTTCCATTAAGACTGTATGCGTCATTGTACTTTCCATTAAGACTGTATGCGTCATATTGTACTTTCCATTAAGACTGTATACGTCATTTGTACTTTCCATTAAGACTGTATACGTCATGTTGTACTTTCCATTAAGACTGTATACGTCATGTTGTACTTTAGATTAAGACTGTATATGTCATATTGTACTTTACTTTAAGACTGTATACGTCATGTTGTACTTTCGATTAAGACTGTATACGTCATATTGTACTTTACATTAAGACTGTATACGTCATTTGTACTTTCGATTAAGACTGTATACGTCGTATTGTACTTTCCATTAAGACCGTATGCGTCATTTGTACTTTACATTAAGACTGTATGCGTCATGTTGTACTTTCGATTAATGCTGTATGCTCCAGTCCAAAAGGAACTTTATTTAATATTACATTCGTATTAAATACACACTATGCCTTGGGAAAAATTGTTTCTGCGTTGCACTAACAATATCGTAATTTTTCCCACACGCCTGAAGATGACACGATCGTGTCGAAACACGTAGTGTGTAATACAGTTGTAATATTTAATAGAGTTTTTTCATAGACTGAAGCTTGAATGAAATTAACGTTTCGGAGTAGCGCTGTGGGCACGTGCACACGCATATAATGTCGTCAGTGTTCCACAGCGCAGAGGCGACCTTATATGCACGAGTGTTTAGAGAAGAAGGAAGAACGGTATACTTCAACGTGTCTTTAAACGAAAGGCCATTAACCGTGTTAGTCACAGCGATAAGTGTGTATGCCACCTGGTTAAACGTTTAAAACATCTGAATCTTTTGCACGCAGCGCGTTTATGAGTCTTGTGTGAGTGTGACAAATAGCGGTTATAGCTGTAAGCAGCCTTCAGCGGTTGGTCGTCGTAAGAGAGACACTGTGTGTGTACTGTGAGACAGTAACCGAATTAAGGCCCCTTCATGCAGCAGTCTGCGCCGTGAATTGTAATTAGATGTCTTATTTTGCGATTACTAGCTTGTATTTTCGTCATGCGTTTCGATTTTAGGCGTATTTGCCAAAGAATTGCGAAAAGCGACTGTATTAGCTTCTCCATGTCTCTGTCTGTCTGTCCGTGTATCCGCACTGAGCAGAGTGACTCCCACCGGACGGATTTTAGTGAAATTTCGTATTTTAGACTTTTAATAAAATTTGTCGACACATTCGGAGTTTGGTTGGAATCGGACAAAAATAACTGACTGTTTACATGAAGACATTTGTATGTATGCTTTGTCGCTGTGATTGGTCGCCATGAGACTGTGTTCTCTGCGAGGTGCGAGCTGTAGCTGAAGAAACAGTTGAACATCGAGCTTGCAGCATGGTGATCGTAAACGTCGCGTATGATCGCTTTAGAGATATCGAATGTAAATATCCGTTGATGATCGATTTTAAATCTGTTGCTGATGTTAAAAACTCAGAGATTTTTTTCTTTTGAAAAGTATTCACGAATTTAACGTCTAGCGAGATTATTTAATGTGTGGGTGTTTTTGTAATGTGCGTATGTTTTTTTGTATTGTGTGTGAGTGTTTTTGTAAAGTGTGGATGTTTTGTTAAGGTGTGGATGTTTTTGTAATATGTGTATGGTGTTCTAATGTGTGTACTTCTATTTACTGTATGTATTTTTTGTAATTGTGTATAGTTTGTTTTGTATTGTTACATTTATGTATATTATATGTCCATTTGTATTGTGTGTATTAGTGTAAGGACTACTGCCACCGGGTGAAAACATTTGTATTGTGTGTACTGTGTAAGGACTACTGCCACCGGGTGAAAACATTTGTATTGTGTGTACTAGTGTAAGGACTACTGCCACCGGGTGAAAACATTTGTATTGTGTGTACTAGTGTAAGGACTACTGCCACCGGGTGAAAACATTTATATTGTGTGTACTAGTGTAAGGACTACTGCCACCGGGTGAAAACATTTGTATTGTGTGTACTAGTGTAAGGACTACTGCCACCGGGTGAAAACATTTGTATTGTGTGTACTAGTGTAAGGACTACTGCCACCGGGTGAAAACATTTGTATTGTGTGTACTGTGTAAGGACTACTGCCACCGGGTGAAAACATTTGTATTGTGTGTACTAGTGTAAGGACTACTGCCACCGGGTGAAAACATTTATATTGTGTGTACTAGTGTAAGGACTACTGCCACCGGGTGAAAACATTTGTATTGGTGTGTACTAGTGTAAGGACTACTGCCACCGGGTGAAAACATTTGTATTGTGTGTACTAGTGTAAGGACTACTGCCACCGGGTGAAAACATTTGTATTGTGTGTACTAGTGTAAGGACTACTGCTACCGGGTGAAAACATTTGTATTGTGTGTACTAGTGTAAGGACTACTGCCACAGGTGAAAACATTTGTATTGTGTGTACTAGTGTAAGGACTACTGCCACCGGGTGAAAACATTTGTATTGTGTGTACTAGTGTAAGGACTACTGCCACCGGGTGAAAACATTTGTATTGTGTGTACTAGTGTAAGGACTACTGCCACCGGGTGAAAACATTTGTATTGTGTGTACTAGTGTAAGGACTACTGCCACCGGGTGAAAACATTTGTATTGTGTGTACTAGTGTAAGGACTACTGCCACCGGGTGAAAACATTTGTATTGTGTGTACTAGTGTAAGGACTACTGCCACCGGGTGAAAACCCAATTGCAGTAAGTAAGTAATAATAATAATAATAATAATAACTGAGTCAGAGGTCTGCGGACATGTCCAAACTTGTTAGGTATTAAGATCGTCTGTTACCTCACTCTTACTGAACTCTTTCCCACCCCGACGTGAAGAACTGTCATTCCGTGTGCATTCACTGTCTGGTTCTCTGTACTTAACCAGCCCTTTAGAAAAAAGCAGCTTCCTGCGTTAACTGACAAAGGCATCTGTTTAAAATATCTGTCTGTTTAATTTACTGAGAACTTCCAGTTATTGCAATCTGGATTCGATTACAAGCTTACACAGCCTGTATCTTAAGGCACGAAATAGAAGTCTCACTGAATTAATGAATACAGTTTCCATGGAAACGAGTTACGAGACAGACGGATTGGAAACACGTGTTAACATAACTTAAAGGGGAAGGGAAACAAATTAACTTGCAAACATACCGATTACAATTTGAAAAGTGCCTCATCTTTGTTATATGATGCATGTATATCATTGGCTTACCGAACACAGAGCTCTTTGACCGGTCAGTGTATACTTTTATCTACTGTTTGTACTTCATTTTTCATTTCCTTAAAGCTTACTAGCAATTCTACAGTTTCCACGGCAGGATGTTGTGAGCTAGAGAAACTGCTTGACTCCGCTCACTATAAAGGACTTCTGTATGTAGAAAATGATTTAGAAAATTGAGCGCGACGCCTGTCCGATCTGTCAGGATGATGCTGTGTTTTATCCTGACCCCTGTTTGTAAAAAAAGGATTCATAAAACTCATCCTGACTCCCGTCTATAAGAAGGATTCTCCGAGTATGAATCCTGACGCCTGTGCGTAGACAGGATTCAGAAAAGACTGATCCTGACGCCTGTTTATAAAAAGGATTCTCTGAGGAATCCTGACGCCTGTGTGGGGGGAAAAAAATTCATAAGATATTTGTCATGTTGCCTGTAAGTAGAATGGTTCAGAAAACACTTATTCTGGCCCATGTACAGTAGAACCTCGGTTATCCGAACTTCGCTTAACCGAAACCGACCGACGTGTTTTTGATAAAGCGGTGGAGGGACATTGCAGCCAAAAAACGTTGCGAAAAAAAAGTTCAAACTAAAATATCTGATTTTTTTCGTAGAAATTTGTAGTGTTGAATTATATCTGTAAATGTCATACACTTTCTTGTGCCATAAATTTTAGTAACATGAGACGTGTTTCTGAATAAATGTTGTATTTATTGTACATTATCACGTCAAGTCGAATTTCCGAATTATCCGAAATTTTGCTTATCCGAAATCGGGTCCGCCCCCTTTATTTCGGATAATTGAGGTTCTACTGTATATAAAAAATGTTTGAGGCCTTACTGTGTTTAGCCCGCAGTGAGGGAACCATGACTGGATGTGACGATAGTGCTTCTTCGAATTCAGCTAAGTGGTCACGAACATGGTGTTTGGCACCTGACTGTGGTGTGTGATACTGTAGTTTGGCACCTGACTGTGGTGTGTGATACTGTAGTTTGGCACCTGACTGTGCAGGTGTGTGATACTCTAGTTTGGCACCTGACTGTGCAGGTGTGTGATACTCTAGTTTGGCACCTGACTGTGCAGGTGTGTGATACTGTAGTTTGGCACCTGACTGTGGTGTGTGATACTGTAGTTTGGCACCTGACTGCAGGTGTGTGATACTCTAGTTTGGCACCTGACTGTGCAGGTGTGTGATACTGTAGTTTGGCACCTGACTGTGCAGGTGTGTGATACTGTAGTTTGGCACCTGACTGTGGTGTGTGATACTGTAGTTTGGCACCTGACTGTGCAGGTGTGTGATACTGTAGTTTGGCACCTGACTGTGCAGGTGTGTGATACTGTAGTTTCACGTTGCTCGGCGTAACTGTTCGTTCTATATTTTATCTTAACTTTGTACGTCATTCGTCTGTAAACAAGTGATGCATGGAAAAATGATTGCGAAACTTTTGAAAGGGAGCAAGTGTTGGGACCGTAGCAACAGGAAAGGGTCCTACCATAGAGGGAAAGCGAGTTTATTTTTTACTCAGTAGATTTATATTGATCGATCAATCAAAAACCTCCTGAACGTTCGAGTACTCTCTCTGTCAAATACCATTAAGTGAACCATATCTCACAGACGACGTTCCGAAATTTGCGTCTTAAAGCGTCTTGCTAAGTAATTCAGGGGTGAACATTATTTGCAATGTGTAGCTACAATCTTCTTTAAAAAATCATACCATGCATTCTCCGGGTAAAGCCGGCTTAATAGTTGGTCTACCCCCACCATCATACATAGTCTTAGCTTAGTCTAAGCACACGGAAAAGTGCGTTATGCCTACTGTAGGATCTGAAAAGGTGCAATAATTTGTAGTTTTTTTTTCGGGTCTGACAAATGACCAGATTTATATTTACGTGCAGGAATTGGCAACACTGTTGAGTTGGCGCGTGTAGGGTCAAGTGTCTACTTGATTCTGCAGTTTTGTGTGAAACTGTGCTGTTTTTATTACAGCGTGTTATTGGCGTCGTACTTTTTTTTTTAAAAAAAGCGCGGATGAATGTTTGAACAGGTATTGACTATAAATTGTTAGTGAAAATGGAGGACAATACAACTGATGTTTATGGAGAAACGCTGCTGATAATGACAAAGCGTTCGGAAGGTTGTCAAAATAGGTATCAGAATTATGTCACTATTCGACTTAATTGTCCTTTTTCATAACCCTGAAATCAGTTAATGCGTCTATAATATGGACGCCTTGCAGCCGTCAGAAGTATGGCAATGTATTAAACTTTGTTTATTTGGCTATGCTAAAGGAAGCCGATGACAGTGACCGCGCGTTGTAAGGCGTGGGTCTGCTGCCGCTCGAATGCTGGGATTGCGGGTTCGAATTCCGCGGGTGAATAGATGTCTGTCTCTTGTGAGTGTTGTGAGCTGTCAGGTAGAGGTTTCTGCGACGGGTTGATCACTCATCCAGAGGAGTCCTACCGATTGTGGTGTGTCTGAGTGTGATCTCGAAACATCAACATTGGGGAGACCTAGGCCCACTGGGGGCTGTCAAGCCATGAAGGTGAACGCCCTACCATGATTAAGACGGTTAGTCACCGGCGTTTAATCGACGAGGCCCGGGTTCAATCCCAGGACAGTTAGTGTGGAATGTATGGTGGACAAAGTCGCACTGGGACAGAGTTTTCTTCGATTGCTTCGGTTTCCCCCTGTCAGGATTATTCCACCAATGCTCCATACTCATTCGCGTTACACTGACGCTATATAATCGTTAAATAAGAAACGTAAAATATTATAGAGGCGTCTTTGTCGTACTTTATGACGCAGCAGGACGCAACTCCATTGGTCCGTTTTTTAATGGATATGACACAATTGCGTGGCAGACGTCAAAACAAAAGTGTTGTAACATCAGGAATTCTTCTTGGACTGCTAGACCCTTGAAGATGTAACCAATGGGTTATCCCGAAACGTCTGTAGTGAGTTGCCAACCTAATACCACGGCGGATCCCCGAAATATCATATATATCAGACATTTTTTATATAAACGTTTTATGGAAATTGTGTATTTTTCTGTTTTTCACTGTTGTTTTCATTAAGTCAATCTGTTAATACTTCTTGTAGCGACGGGAAGAAAGTTAGGTGTGGACTGGCCGCGGTTAGCGGCACTCAGTTTGAGAAACACACAGTACATGTGATTATCCCCGGTGTGATAAAACATATCATGTAATGATGTCTACCCTGGATACGTGTCACTGCTAATGAAACAAACATGCCAGTATCTCTGATAAACGTCGCGGTCTGGTAATGAGGAGTCCTTCTGCTCGGCGGATACCGAGTTCTACTCACAGCTCGTGCACCTTCTATTCTGACGGAGGTTTACCGTGGTCTTAAATCAGTCTTTCAAAGCAAATTGGATCGTGACGTATTTTTGTGCACGCTGTTACATTATTCATTAACATATCATTGTGTATTTTGTAATAGAACTTACTGACAGCGTCCATAGGGATCTCCGGGCTGAAATTTTACCCTGAGAGCTCCCGAATACGCAGAAGGAGTTCTGCCTGTTCGTTCAGCGAAGTAAATAATAAGGGGTAATGTTGCAGGCCGATTTTAATGGTGACGAGACGGATATGGGCATGAAGCTTGAAGTTTGTCGTGGTAACGAATTTGATGGAGTTTATTCGTAAAATGTTGGTGTAGATCAGTGGTATTCAACCTGGGGTACGCGTACACCTAGGGGTACGCGAAAACATCTTAGGGGGTACGTAAAATTAAAAAAAATAAATATATTATTTCATGATAAACACTGAATAATCAGGGCCAGATTTAGGGTTAGCCACAAGAGACCCGGACGTAAGGACATGCGATTTGGGAGCGCCATTCTCTCTCTCTCTCTCTCGTTTATGCGATTCTTATCTGGGCGGCTAGTTTCATTTTATTCCACATAGTGCATATAATTTTGCTTTGCTAAAATACCTTTGTTCCTTTATTAATTTTTATATGATAGACAATAATATATTTGTTATTTAGTAGCTTGATTCTCCATTTTCTCATTTAAAACTTATTATTTAATACATTATTTTGGATGTAATTTATTTAACTTATTTTAGATGTAGATTATAGACTGTGTATAACTTGAATTATGCACCAACAACTTTGGGGGTACAAAGTTGAAGAGAAATTATGTTACGAGAATTAAAGTACTATTGACATAATCCTTCCGGCCGCACTATGGCCCTGGGGTCGACTCAGCCTCTTAACAAAAATGAGTACCAGGAGTATTTCCTGGGGGGTAAAGGCGGCCGGTGCGTAGGGCTGACAACCTTACCACCTTCATGTGCCGATTGTCTAGAAATCTGGGAGCCTCAACCACCTGGAACCCTATAAGGGCCTGTCCAGGTCTGTAATGGGATTGCTTTACCCTTTTCTGACCTTCAGATGTTACCCGGTACTTTTGCGGATTTCCAAACAAATTCCCGAGACGGAGTGCTATATTTCTGGTATGTATTCACCTTACACGGGTTATTATAAATGTCTTTACGAAATTTCAAAACACTTGGTTGGTCCTGTATTCAGAACGACTTGCAATTCAAATGGATAATGTAACTTGAAACGTAATGTGCGTAAAGTACAAGTTCCCGTGTAATAAAGTGACATCTGGCCCCATGGACTGCATTTCGACAGAAATGTCTAACTCAGAATCAGATGTTCGTTGGTCAGCCTTTTGTGCTTACGTTCCTGTGGTGACAGGAAGTGTCACTTCTAGTGGTCATCGTCAGAAGTGACACTGGTTATACAGAGGTCCGACTCAGTTGTTCCGACTGTCATATTCTGTCACTTGGGGGTGACAATTTGACGTGATTAGAAGATCAAATGTAAATTTAGTTCTCGGAATAGAGATGGGCACGAATACCGAAGTATTTCTTGTGTCTCCCAAAGTACAATACTGAAAAATGCGTGGCGAGTTTTTTGTGGACATATCGGTACGAATAAAATGTGAATATTGTTTCTGTATTTAATTAAGCACCATGTCGTGTGTGTCTGTGTGTGTGGAGCTGTAGTTCCACACATTCTTCGCCTCTGCATTAGATGAGCATGACTACTTAGCTGCAGCTCCAACACTGGCTATTCTGACTGACGCTCCCCATGGTTTTTCTCAGTTCCTTCAGGAAAATGCTACAATAGTCCCGCCATCTCTGCGACCACTTCCTACTAAATCCCCCGACTTTCATTCACTCATCATCCTGTATGATCCGCTGCTGTATGTAGTCTAACCTTTTGAGAGCGTAGTTAAATAAACACTTTTTTTCCAATGGCTCGACAGCCCCTTGGGGGCGTAGACCGCCCCATTTTTTCGAGGCTTCACGATCACACTCAGACACACCACACTCGGTAGGACTCCTCTGGACGAGTGATCAGCTCGTCGCAGAGACCTCTACCTGACAACACACAACACTCACAACAGACAGACATCCATGCCCTAGGAGGGATTCGAACCCACAATCCCAGTAAGCGAGCGGCCGCAGACCCACGCCTTAGACCGCACGGCCACTGGGATCGGCTAAATAAACACTTAGGTACATAATAAATGAAAAGGTCAAGTTGTCCCTCTCCACCCCATGGAGGTATGTGGGCGGAAAAGAAGTATAATCCCACTCATTCTTAACCTCGGCAGTGGGTAAAGGTGAGTAGGTTAATTTCTCGCCTAGGCTGCTGTACCCCCGTGGAAGAACCCCGGTACCCGTTTAATAGGAGGCTGGCTGGGTCCAAGAGCCGGTCTGGACGGTTTGGTGAAGAGAAAAGTCTCGTGTCCATACTCGGGTTTGAGCCCTGGATCGTGCAGCCTGTAGTCTAGTCATTGTACCGAGTTCGCTATCCCGGCTCCTTAATAAATAAATAAATAATAATAAATGAGTAATGAATAAATGAATAAATACAGTAAATAACGTGATGTCACGCGACACAGCAGCGCCATGTTCACCGAGGAGAACCGCTGAATTAGACTGCGCTGTTCATTTCTGAGTCTCTGGAGTCAGCCTGTTTGTGTCTTTAAATTGAATTACGAATACAAAGATGCTTGTTTTTATGCAGCGTCTTGCAATTCATCACCATCACCATCACCACCACCATCACCACCACCATCACCACCACCAACACCACTACCATCACCACCACCATCACCACCACCATCACCACCACCATCACCACCACCACCACCACCACCACCACCACCACCACTACCACTACCACCACCATCACCATCATAATCACCACCACCATCACCACCACCACCACCACCACCATCATCATCATCACCACCACCACCATCACCGTCACCATCATCACCACCACCACCACCACCATCACCACCATCATCACCACCACCATCACCATCATCACCATCACCACCACCACCTACTCTACAAACTGCGATAACATGCCTTGCCTACATCAGTGGCCCACACATTCCTTCCTTTTCCAACCACAAGGAAAACATCACAGCTCTGGTTCTGGTTTATAGGGGCCTAATAATTAATACTGTACCCTAAATATCGGGGCACGCGGTGGCGCAGTTGGTTGAGGCACGGCGCTAGAAGCCGGAAGGTAAAGGGTTCGATTCCCGATGGTGTCATTGGAATTTTTTATTGACATAACCCTTTCGGTCGCACTATGGCCCTGGGGTCGACTCAGCCTCTAACAGAAATGAGTACCAGGAATATTTCCTGGGGGTAAAGGTGGCCGGTGTGTAGGGCTGACAACCTTACCACCTTCATGTGCCGATTGTCTATAAATCTGGGAGCCTCAACCTCCTGGAACCCTAAGGGCCTGTCCAGGCCTGTAATGGGGTTGCTGTACCTTTTGTATTATATATATTTAATGGAGATACATTGTGTTGCCTTTGAATTTACTGCGAGTAGGAGCCGAATTTTTATACGTATGTGGATGAAAGTCAAGCTCTACAGGGTTGACATTTCCACAGCTCAGGGCAGCTTCGGTGACAAGCGAATATATCTGTGTGTGATCAACAGGACGCCTACGGACACTGCTGATGGCTGTCCGATTATTAGAACAGTTAAGTATGGAAAATTGTGAGTCTTACGTTGTCATGGAGTTGAAATGCAATTAAAAGAGGCGATTTTCTATTTAGAAAAACATACACGGCTTTAGAACAGGTCAAAGGGCGATATTTGGGGCTGTCACAGAGATGCCTTCAGACTGCCGTATTCTAGGGCAGTGGTATCAACCGGGGGTACACGTACCCCCGGGGGTACGCGAAGACATCTTATGGGTACGTAAAATTAAAAATAAATAAATATATTATTTTATGATAAACACTGAATAATCAGGGCCAGATTTAGGGTTAGCGACAAGAGACCCGGACGTAAGGACATGCGATTTGGGAGCACCATTTCACTCTCTCTCTCTCTCTCTCTCTCTCTCTCTCTCCTTTATGTAATTCTTATCTGGGCGGCTAGTTTCATTTTACTCCACATAGTGCATATAATTTTGCTTTGCTAAAATACCTTTGTTCCTTTATTAATTTTTATATGATAGGAAATAATATATTTGTTATTTAATAGCTTGATTCTCCTTTTTTTCATTTAATACTACTTATTTAATATATTATTTTGGATGTAATTTATTTAACTTATTTTAGATGTAGATTATAGACTGTGTATAACTTGAATTATGCACCAACAACTTTGGGGGTACAAAGTCGAAGAGAAATTATACCTGGGGGTACGCGAACAAAAAAGGTTGAATACCGCTGCATTAGAGAATGTATAGTAGATTTTTCGTGAAGATGGGAGCATTCCTTCCAGAAGCCGTTAAATTTCTACCAGCCACACGACGTCATGTCTGAGAAGACTTTCTTAAGATAAATTCATCCCCTAGACAAATTTCTTTGCATGAAGAACAGAAGAGGAGATACAATCAAGGAAATGTAGAAGGAGGGGGAGACGGAGAAGTATACAAAAGGAGGGGGGGGGGGGAGAGAGAACCATTGCTGCCATCTGTTTTGATGTCCAGAATATGATTACTCTTCCCAGAGCTAATGTTTCCAATTTATTTTATGAAAGAAAACTAAATTGCTGCAATTAACTACAGACTGTCGGCGGGCGGAGAATTGCGCTGTGGCATTTGTGTGTGTTTGTGTTTCAAGTAGGGTTTTTAATAACTTTGCAACATCCAATTTTATTGTATAGTTACATTTTTGTGGTACAGAATATAAAAACTTCCCAGTGTCAGTAATTCTCTTACAGTTTAAGGAAGATTTGCATCGGAGTGTCGCGCCTTATCAGTTTTCAGGCAGGTGAAGATTTCAGTCGTGGCCTTCATGACACCGTGTATTCTGGTATGTGGTTACCGACGTTTTGGAGGAACCTGCTTCCTCCATCGTGGATTACGATGCTAGTGTTATCAGATTCCAGAAGAACACACAATCTGTATTTTTCTTGCCGGGTCACACTGTGATGTCAGAGGCTCCGATATTGCGCAGTACTATACAGGTTTAAAGAAAGTTTAACGTTCAGCTTGGCCATCCTCGTACGAAATCATGTAGCAGGAATGCAGCATTGAAGCCATATTTCTGAATTTTTTCGATTGCGAGCTTTTGAATAGAACTAACTAACTAGCTAACTAACTAACTCCATGGAGCAGCGTTCTTCCTGAGAAGATAACTGGTTCTCAGCTACTTAAGAAATTCCCCTCATTTTATGGAACCCAAAGGTTCATTACAACATTCACAAGCGCCCGCCACCTGTCCCTATCCTGAGCCAGATCAATCCAGTCCATGCTTCCCCATCCCACTTCTTGAAGATCCATTTTAATATTGTCCTCCCATCTACGCCTAGGTCTTTCTAAGTGGTTTCGTTCCATCAGGTCTCCCCACTAAAACCTTGTATGTACTTCTCCTGCCCACATACATGCCACATGCTCTGCCCATCTCATTCTTCTTGTTTTGATCACCCGAATAATATTTTGTGAGTAGTACAGGTGTAATGTAGTCTTCTCCACTCCCCTGTTACCACGTCCCTCTTAGGCCCAAATATCTTCCTCAGTACCCTATTCTCGAACCACCTCAGCCTATGTTCCTCCCTCAATGTGAGAGACCAAGTTTCACATCCATACAAAACAACAGGCACAATTACAGTTGTGTATATCTTAATCTTTATATTTGTGGATAGCAAACTGGAAGACATAAAGATCCAGCAACGAATGATATGCTTTCGGATAGAGGTTCATGTTTTACTGCTCTTCCTTATGTTAAAAGCAAAGCATCTACTGTATTCCCTTCAATATCTACACGAACTGACATTTAACCGCTAAATCGCTGTGTTACTGTAGGCTAGGTACACAACCTGATTTAACTCACAAAACTCTACATATTAGTGTAGTCTTCTCGGGCGTCAAATGGTTTAAAAGATGCAAAGTTTTAAAACTTGTATAACTCTACATATTATCTACACAGTGTTTTATGTATTCCAGAGGATTTTCAAAATAAACTGACACAGGCATTATTTCCCTAAACAGGATTAACCGATCCATTTTTGTAATGAAGGCTTTGCGTGTTTTCTTTGCCGTACTGTTATTTTATTAAGTTTGATGTAAAAGGATGGTATACTGTTTGAGTTTGCATTGTAGTTTGAATGTTGCAGAACATGCAGGTCCTAAGGGAGAAACGGGGGAAACTGAAATAGTTGCATCCCCTTACAGTAAAGACACGTTGGGAGCAAATGTAAGTTGAAGCTGAAGTGAAAATTGGTGTCAAGTTTGCAGAAGCAAACACGAAACATCTAAGTTCGGCGTTTCGTCATGTGCGAACAGTTGACTTTCCATTCTGTAGCACTGTATTTCAGAACAACGGAATAATAAAGTAGGCCTACTCTTGATACTGGACAAGAAGCAAGTGATTTTGTCAGTAGTCGTACTTCCTGTCTCCTTGTCTCGTTTAATTTGCTTTTATAAAGAATATAAATTTGTTAGCGAATTGGTAATTCAGTAGGCGTAAAGATGCCTGGGCGTTAAGTTGACTTCTCGTCCAGCTAATGTCGAGGTTAAGAATGTGTGCATTTATACTGCGTATGGTGCGTATGTTCGTCTGTTTGATCATGGAAGCATTACAGTGACGTACTTTATAATTTTAAAACCGATTAAAACAATCTTCAAACCACGATGAAAATTGATTAGCTAGGTACATGTGATCCGAATATATAAATATTCTAGTTACATGTGGTCTAATATATAAATATTCTAGTTACATGTGGTCTAATATATAAATATTCTAGTTACATGTGGTCTAATATATAAATATTCTAGTTATATAGAAGTATTCTAGTTACATGTAGTTTTAATATAAATATTGTACTTACTTCTTCTTCTTCTTCTTCTTCTTCTTCTTCCATGGCGTTACAGCCCGGAGTGGGCCAAAGCCTCCTTCTTTTAGGATTTCATCCCGAAGGTTTCCTGGTCGGTAAGTGTGCATTCTGTAGTGAGTGACCGGCTCACTGACCGCACAAGTTTTTGCTCAATCCTGATGAGACTGCCAGAGCCATCTGGCAGGCAGTCAGGAGACTTGGGTGAGAAATGGCCGCTTGAATTTTGCTTACGGGCATTACTGGTTCTATTCATGCCCGTAAGGTTCTTTTACATGCCGTAAATCTACGACATGGGAAGGAAGTTGTGCTCCGGATTTTTATCGGTCGTGATCAAACCCGCAACCTTGGGTCCAGTGGCGAGCACGCTAACCACTAGTCCATCGAGGGCGACATATTGTACTTACATGTAGTCTTAATATATAAATTGTCTATTTACGCAGTCTTAATATATAAATATTCGAGTTATATGTAGTTTTAATATATAAATATTCTAGTTACATGTAGTTTTAATATATAAATATTCTAGTTACATGTAGTTTTAATATATACATATTCTAGTTACATGTAGTTTTAACATATAAATATTCTAGATAAATGTAGTCTTAGTATATGAATATTCTATTTACACGTAGTCTTAGTATAAATATTCTAGTTATATGTAGTCTTAATATACAGATATTATTATATTACTTTTAGCTGTGTGTGTTATAGTGAAAAGAATTGAGGGGAGAGCGAGGAAGGCAAACTATGAATTTTAAGAAAATAAGAATTTTAACCAAAAACACAATTAGCGATACTGCAGCCACTTGAACGTGAATGGTTAGAATTTAATTAGAGCAGTATCACCCTGTTGATGAACGAAAAAGATTCTGAATGAATATTTACGTTGTTCATTCCGTGCAATGAGAATATAAGATTTGTTTACACAACCAACATGTGCACACGTCGTATACACAACCAACATGTGCACACGTCGTATACACAACCAACATGTGCACACGTCGTATACACAACCAACATGTTCACACGTCGTATACACAACCAACATGTGCACACGTCGTATACACAACCAACATGTGCACACGTCGTATACACAACCAACATGTTCACACGTCGTATACACAACCAACATGTGCACACGTCGTATACACAACCAACATGTGCACACGTCGTATACACAACCAACATGTGCACACGTCGTATACACAACCAACATGTTCACACGTCGTATACACAACCAACATGTGCACACGTCGTATACACGACCAACATGTGCACACGTCGTATACACGACCAACATGTGCACACGTCGTATACACGACCAACATGTGCACACGTCGTATACACGACCAACATGTGCACACGTCGTATACACGACCAACATGTGCACACGTCGTATACACAACAGTAGGAGGGACAGAAATTGTACTGTTGTGTATACGACGTGTGCACATGTTGGTTGTGTATACGACGTGTGCACATGTTGGTTGTGTAAATAAAACACATATTGGAAATGAATATTTTTTTATTAACATCGTTATATATGACAGTCACTAACTGTCTAAAGTACAGTGGTTACTGTGCGTACCACCTGCTGTAACAGTGAAAAACTCTGCATTTCTCTCATGAAGGGTATTTATGTGTTTTGTGCAAGTATCTGAATGAACAGTGATTTTTTTTCCGTAAAGGGAAATACCCGTCCCGTCGTTGTAATGGGCATGTTTGTAAGTGTGACGTCACATCGTTGTAATGGGCATGTTTGTAAGTGTGACGTCCGGTCGTTGTAATGGGCATACTTGTAAGTGTGACGTCCGGTCGTTGTAATGGGCATGTTTGTAAGTGTGACGTCCGGTCGTTGTAATGGGCATGTTTGTAAGTGTGACGTCCGGTCGTTGTAATGGTCATGTTTGTAAGTGTGACGTCCGGTCGTTGTAATGGGCATGTTTGTAAGTGTGACGTCCGGTCGTTGTAATGGGCATGTTTGTAAGTGTGACGTCCGGTCGTTGTAATGGGCATGTTTGTAAGTGTGACGTCCGGTCGTTGTAATGGTCATGTTTGTAAGTGTGACGTCCCGTTGTGATGTAAATACTCAAATGTAAGGAGGGTATCGTCAGTCGCGACAAATTTCGTATAAGTTGAAATTCATTAAGCTACATGTTTCGGCTCACGTATAAGAGAGCCATCATCAGGCGGTAAGATACAAAGGGAAAAAATGTAATATGTGACACCTTATGTAGTTTTGGTATTATTTACGTTGGGATCTAAACTTGTATTTCATTATATATAATATATAATGAGCCGAAAATTATTGGGCGCAAGGTAACTGTATATATTAGCAATAAGTTGAATGGTTGAGGATAATTGTGGTTATAATAATATGAATTTTAAATTATTAAAATTGTTAGAATTATTCAGATTATTAAAATTGGTGCTTCGCAGTATAATTGTGGAAATTAAACAGTGATGATGATGATGATAATAATAATAATAATAATAATAATAATAATAATAATGAGTTTTAACTTGTTATATGAATATTGTTTTGATTGACGATACTGTCCTTACGTTTGTAATGGAGACGTGTTTACTGTGAGGTAGGAACTGAATCGTTAAATATTTGTTCCATTAAATTCCTGCTTCATACGCCTAATAAGGGATTTAAATAATTGGTACTGTGTGTTCACTGAATACAGGGCATACACAAAAGAATGGTGCGGTTTTAATAGTGAACACTATTAAAACCGCACCATTCTTTTGTGTATGCCCTGTATAAGTATATGTTTGTTATTTAATTTGTATAATAGACTGTCAAATGTAGTTTGCAATAATGAGAATCAGTCAGAAGGTCTGTAAGTCGTACAGCAGATGTCGCGGTGCCGTAAATGAATACAGAAGAGGGAGTAAGGAGAGAAAAATATGGGACTGAAGGAGACAGACATTCAGTGACATCATCGCGGATGAGATAAAAACAGGATGACACAAAGTACAGAATTATGAGTAAACAGGCGAAGTCACATCGTATTCCGTGAAATAATAAAAAACTTTGAACAATATAAGCGCCAGAGAGATGTGCCACTGTACCAGCGAGGTTTTTGTTTTGATACGTCGCGTATATCTTTTTTCTTTGTCGTACAAGCTTCATGTAAAAATAAACCGTTACGTGATCATACGTTACAAACTGACATATGATTATCCTCCAGTACGATGGTCAGGACAGTCATTTCTAATGCACAATGCATCACGTAAAAATGTCTGTGGTTTTACTCACGTCTGTAACATGCGAATTAAATGTCTAGCTGTAAAGGGACTTCGGATAAAAACGTACCTCTGCACTGCAGTATTACATCACTCAGCCTTATGGAGACTGTAATACTAACGTTCCCTTACGAGCCGGGATAGCTCAGTCAGTGTAGTGACTAGTCTGCGGGATGAACGATCCGGGGTTGGAATACTGGTAGGTGCAGCTAAGTTTTGTGTTTTATAAACGATCAGACCGTGGGGCTCATCCAGCCTTCTATTCGATGGTTACCTTGGGTTCTTCCTCAGTGGTAAAACAGCCGGGGCTTGAGGCTGACCGCTCAACTTCTAGTTTTTTTTTCTATGGCTCGACAGCCCTATATTGTCCTGGGACTCCTCGTTTCGTCGAGGTTTCATGGTCACACACATTTGAGACACACCACAGTCGGTAGGACTCCTCTGGACGAGGGAGCAGCTCGTCGCAGAGACCTGTACCTGACAACACACAACACTCACAAGAGACAGACATACATGCCCCACGGTGGATTCGAACCCACTATCCTAGTAAGCGAGCGGCCGAAGACCCACGCCTTAGACCGCACGGCCACTGGGATCGGCTAACTTCATCTAGTGCCGAGCTTAAAAATGGGTGGAGCAATACCTCGTCTCCCCCTATATGCCTTAATGGCACGGACAGGGACAACTTTACCCACAACTTTTACGTTCCTTTACGTGACAGAACTCATATCACGTGATGCGAACAGTGTTCTTTTCAAGCATAGCGAACAGTTCTTCCCGAAACATGTATTTCTTAATAGCAGTATTCAGAATGATCCTGGTACTACTCAAGACAAGTCACGTGGCTTCACGATGCTGTATTTGAGTGATAATGGGCGTGTCGTGATTCAGGCGGTTAGTCGCCGTCCTATTACCGGCGACCGAGGCTGGTTTATGTGGCGTCTGTGGTGGGCAAAGTGCTGTTGGGACATGTTCGCCTGTCAGTATCATTCCACCAGTTCTACATTCTCATTAATTCAACTTTAACCAAGTCTACATTATCATAGCCATGGACAGCGTCGTTAAATAACACACTAAAAGCGTAGTTATTAATGGATTATTAACAGGGAATGGCCTTATAAGTATTCCAGGAGAACCAGTGGACTTGACACTGGTAACCTCCAGAGTACACGTCGTATGAGCTGCTGCTGAGCTACGCCTGCTCGCACGAGTCTTGTTTAGACTGCTGAGTGTTTCTGGTATGACTAACCTGGATTTACGAAGTTGGAGCTGATTTTTTGTGGTCTTACAAGCCAGTATATTTCAATAAGACTTCAGACTACACACAGAAATTGTGTCATATTGTGGGGGTTGGGTGTCGGTATACCCTCAGACTTAATCCCCTGCAGGCTGGTGGTAAAAATATATGAAGGCAATCACTTGCTGTAGCGGGACTGTTGTTTACAGTCTGCCGACACGGCGTATGTATCGTATGGTTCTCAGGATGAACACCGATGGCCTTAAACCATTAAGGCCCAGGAAAAAACTTCTACAACGTAGGTCTTAATCTTTTTTTTTTTTTTGTGCCATGGACCCTTTTGAGAGTCTGTTGAAACCTACGGATCCCTTGTCAGAAAAATGTATTTAAATGCGTAAAATACATAGATGCAGAATCTATATATCTGTGTATTACGACCTATGTTATAGATTGTATTACAAAGAAAAGCAGTGGGTGCTCAAATACAGTTTTCAAAATATTAAAGAAATATGTATTAAGGTAATATATATGCTTTTTTATTAATCCAGTAAACCAATAACAAGACAATAAATACATTTAAAAGATAGGCAATTGGAAATTAAATTAAATTTTTTAACAAGACATTTTAGTGCGAAGGCAAATGTATTTCGGTTTTATTTTCGTAGGCTATAATAATTTTATATAGTGAGATTTATTGAAGTTAACAAACAATTTTGGAGTCTAGAGGCCATAAATTACTTTGGTGCCTACATTCATTATTGAATGAAAGGCTAAATTTCAGTTAGAGGTTAGCGAAATTAAAATTGTAATTTTTTTTCTCCAAATTTACGGACCACCTGAAATCTAATCTTAGTACCCCAGGTTAAGAACGTCTGTTCTACATTCTGCCCTCAAGTGTATTTATGTGTCTTGTGTGGATCTCAGAACAAACAGCGATTATTTCACTGTACAGCATTAACTGACTGGTTTGTATAACTGAGACGGAGTGTGTTTACTGCGCGGTACGGACTGAATGTACCGCCATGTTTAACATTCACAAATTCTACGTTCTGCCCACACAGTGTATTTATGTGTTTTGTGTGGATCTCAGAACAAACAGCGATTATTTCACTGTACAACATTAACTGACTGGTTTGTATAACTGAGACGGAGTGTGTTTACTGCGCGGTACGGACTGTATTTATGTGTTTTGTGTGGATCTCAGAACAAGCAGCGATTATTTCACTGTACAGCATTAACTGACTGGTTTGTATAACTGAGACGGAGTGTGTTTACTGCGCGGTACGGACTGTATTTATGTGTTTTGTGTGGATCTCAGAACAAACAGCGATTATTTCACTGTACAACATTAACTGACTGGTTTGTATAATTGAGACGGAGTGTGTTTACTGCGCGGTACGAGCTGAATCTTTAAATGAAATTTGTGTAAACCCAGTTTTTAAAAGGCTAAAGACAATCTGTTTGCTGTAATATCATCGCATATAATATGTTTCCTCAAACCCTTCTTTATTTAACGATATTTCGGGACAGATTTGATGTAACGTGTTACAGACGACAGAGGCAGACCAAAATGAAATTCGCTTCTAAAGTCGTTTAAAGCCAGTGGTTACTATATGTACCACCATGTTTAACATTCACAAATTCTACGTTCTGCCCACACAGTGTATTTATGTGTTTTTGTGTGGATCTCAGAACAAACAGCGATTATTTCACTGTACAACATTAACTGACAGGTTTGTATAACTGAGACGGAGTGTGTTTACTGCGCGGTACGGACTGAATGTACCGCCATGTTTAACATTCACAAATTCTACGTTCTGCCCACACAGTGTATTTATGTGTTTTGTGTGGATCTCAGAACAAACAGCGATTATTTAACTGTACAACATTAACTGACTGGTTTGTATAACTGAGACGGAGTGTGTTTACTGCGAGGTACGGACTGTATTTATGTGTTTTGTGTGGATCTCAGAACAAACAGCGATTATTTCACTGTACAACATTAACTGACTGGTTTGTATAACTGAGACGGAGTGTGTTTACTGCGCGGTACGGACTGTATTTATGTGTTTTGTGTGGATCTCAGAACAAACAGCGATTATTTCACTGTACAACATTAACTGACTGGTTTGTATAACTGAGACGGAGTGTGTTTACTGCGCGGTACGGACTGTATTTATGTGTTTTGTGTGGATCTCAGAACAAGCAGCGATTATTTCACTGTACAGCATTAACTGACTGGTTTGTATAACTGAGACGGAGTGTGTTTACTGCGCGGTACGGACTGTATTTATGTGTTTTGTGTGGATCTCAGAACAAACAGCGATTATTTCACTGTACAGCATTAACTGACCGGTTTGTATAACTGAGACGGAGTGTGTTTACTGCGCGGTACGGACTGTATTTATGTGTTTTGTGTGGATCTCAGAACAAAGCCATTATTTCACTGTACAACATTAACTGACTGGTTTGTATAACTGAGACGGAGTGTGTTTACTGCGCGGTACGGACTGAATCTGTATACAATTGTTTTACAGCAAATTACGATTGTGTTTATCCGTGCTCTTTTTAGTCAGTAGTTCATCTGTCAAACACAACGGTATGTTCATAATAGATTGGCGTTTAAAGGGTTAACAGGTTATTACCATCGAGACGAAGTGTGTTCGCTTTTCTGAAGCGTGTTGACAACACAGTCAGATGCTCAGAATAGGTAGCGTCGCCGTGGAATGAATGAATGACTACGGAGCATTGGTGGAATGAAACTGCGGGAAAACCGAAGTAATGGGAGGTAAATCTGTCCCATTGCCACTTCATCCAACAAAAATCCAACATGATCTAGCCGGGGTTTAAACCCGGCATAATGTTTATGTGTTACGTAAGTTATGTTCATATTTGAAGTGTTGATCAGTTGTACCAAAGCAGTCGTCGTCAGTTTCACTCCAGAATGTAGCCCAATGTTGTTACTCATGCTGTTTACGGACGGACTTCACTCATCAAGTGAAGTACAAAGCATAATCTCCTTGCGTGACGCGTCAAGAGTCGGTTTTGTGGGCAGACAGTGGCTGTTTGTGCTGATACAGTCTGCAGGACACAGTGTTCGGGCGTTCATTTCTTCACAGTTACTGCGCGTGCGCGTGTGCGTGTGTGATACTGTCTAGGTGTAGTGTCTCAGTTTAATGCCCCCTTGTTGGCAGAAGCCTCGATTACGCTGGCTGTATCTGTAGACGCCTTCAGACTCGGTGAGGCTTGACCGAATCAGGATCTAAGGGTGTAAACAAACCCTTCGTTTCGCCTTTCTGTGTGACGTCAGAATGTGACCAGAGAAACAGTATAAGAACAGAGTGCATGTAGGGAGTTTGTCGGGGTCGGTATAGCAACTCGCTACTTGTGAACGGTCCGGGGATCGAATCCCGGTGGGTGCGAGATTTTCGACACCCGTCCAGACCGGCCCTGGGGCCACCCAGCCACCTGTACAGTGGGTCTAATAACGCTGTCAGTTGCTGATATTATACAGCGTTGGTGGTAGATGAATGAATGAGTATTGAGCTTTGGTGGAATGATACTGACGGGAAGGCCAGTGTAGTCGGAAAAAACCTATCCCTGTCTACCACAAATCCCACATGGACTGACCCAGGATCGAACCCGGGCCTCCGTGGTGAGAGGCCGACGACAGACCGCCTGAGCCATGGCACGGTACCGTTTACACGAGAAATGTGACAACCAGTTAGAAGTATGATTTTACCAGTTTGGGTCCCAGAACGGACCCAGGCGGTCTCAGTAACAGCATCAACCAACTGCCGTCATCACAAAACCAGGTGTCGTTGACGGCTGTTTGCTTACTCGCAGGAGCGCGTGTTTTGAAAGCATTTACCGAAAATTACGAAGTTTCGACAGTCAACTGTGATGTTGACATAGGCCCTGTTGGAGCTTACGTAAACGCCACATTTCTTAAGTTTTTAACACCTTATTGACTTTTCTTTTGGAGGTGTTTAGCTCCAACCCACAAAGTCGTCCTTTACACAGACATATTTCCTCCTTGTGGTGTGTGCAGAGTCGTTAGATGTAAGTAAGGTGACTGTGTTGATGGAGTTGTAATTGGTTGCGTGGTTGGTTGAGGATGAAAAGGAGAAAGAATGGTGGTAGTAGTAGTAGTGACGGTAGTAGTAGTAGTAGTAGTAGTAGTAGTGGGGATGGTAGTAGTGATAGCGAGGGTGGTAGTAGTGAGGGTGGTGGGGATAGTAGTAGTGGTAGCGGGGGTGGTGGTAGTAGTAGTAGTAATGGTAGTAGTACTAGTGAGGGTGGTGTGGGTAGTAATAGTGAGGGTGGTGGTGGGGGTAGTAGTAGTGGTAGCGGGGGTGGTAGTAGTGGTGGTAGTAGTAGTAGTAATGGTAGTAGTACTAGTGAGGGTGGTGTGGGTAGTAGTAGTGAGGGTGGTGGTGGGGGTAGTAGTAGTGGTAGCGGGGGTGGTGGTTGTAGTAGTAGTAGTAATGGTAGTAGTACTAGTGAGGGTTGTGTTGAAGGTATTAGTAGTGGTAGTATGGTGGTGGTAGTAGTAATAGTGATGGCAGTGGTAGTAGTGATGGTAGTTGTAGTAGTGAGGGTGGTGGGGGTAGTAGTAGTAGCGAGTGTATTGAGGGTAGTAGTGGCGGTACTAGTAGTAGTAGTGAGGGTAGTAGTGGCGGTACTAGTAGTAGTAGTGAGGGTAGTAGTGGCGGTACTAGTAGTAGTAGTGAGGGTAGTAGTGAGGGTAGTAGTGGCGGTACTAGTAGTAGTAGTGAGGGTAGTAGTGGCGGTACTAGTAGTAGTAGTGAGGGTAGTAGTGGCGGTAGTGGTAGTAGTACTAGTGAGGGTAGTAGTGGCGGTAGTAGTAGTAAGTAGCAGCAGCAGCAGTAGTTCTTGTTACTGGTTATAAGATCCCCTCTATAACAATTGCTTTTTCCACAGTTTTTATGATCTTTCTTTAGTACCGAATTCGGTATGTCGTGACGCACCGACGTTTCGGTTACTGATGCTATTCGGTGGCAACAACTGCGTCTACACGTACTGTTACCCCAGAAGTTATTACTTGGACCTCACAGTTCCACATTTCTAGTGACTTCCCTGCCTGTCCATCAGATTACCACTTGAAGCAGCATAGTACTGCTTTTGTTGTCATGGAGACGACACTAGATTGATGAAAGTTACAGCAGAAAGAGCCGTAATCACAAACTGAAGTATAATTACTTGTTGCATGCAGCTTTACGTCTGGTGGCAGCTGTGTATGGCGCTTCGTAACGTAAGTTGGGGCACAGTGGCTGTACACTAGGCCAGGCCGTAGTGACAGAGCGGCGTGCTGTTTGAGCTTCTATTTGCTTAATCCTCAGATATGCTTAACCGTTTGAAGCCCAGTGGTTACTTTGTGTGACAGCGGGTTTCATTCATTCACTTCGTAGTCTGTCTTACGACAGGTCCATAGTCTCTTCCAAAGCCAGTTCTCCACAGAATGCGATCTAGTGCTGGCTGTTTCAATTTCCAGTATCTTCTCTTTCCCTTAAGGTCTTCCAGTAGCTGCTTATGTCTTCTTCATCGTCTTCCCGTCCCTTCCACATTTCTTTGTACCTTTCATTCAATAACGTGTTCTAGAAAGCAGTTCCTACGCAAGATGTGACCAATCCAGTTACTCTGATTTCGTTTTATTGTATGTAGGATATTCCTTGCTTCCTTGAGCATAAAAAGGTCCTACGTTCTGCCCACACAGTGTATTTATGTGTTTTGTGTGGATCTCAGAACAAACAGCGATTATTTCACTGTACAACATTAACTGACTGGTTTGTATAACTGAGACGGAGTGTGTTTACTGCGCGGTACGGACTGTATTTATGTGTTTTGTGTGGATCTCAGAACAAACAGCGATTATTTCACTGTACAGCATTAACTGACTGGTTTGTATAACTGAGACGGAGTGTGTTTACTGCGCGGTACGGACTGTATTTATGTGTTTTGTGTGGATCTCAGAACAAACAGCGATTATTTCACTGTACAGCATTAACTGACTGGTTTGTATAACTGAGACGGAGTGTGTTTACTGCGCGGTACGGACTGTATTTTTGTGTTTTGTGTGGATCTCAGAACAAACAGCAATTATTTCACTGTACAACATTAACTGACTGGTTTGTATAACTGAGACGGAGTGTGTTTACTGCGCGGTACGGACTGAGTATTTAAATATAATTCAGGTACGTTTTCGCCTTTAGAATATCAAATAATTTAGCATCCCTGTACTTACACTATAAACTCAGTGCACACGGAGCCGTTCGTAAAGCTGGCCTGGCCATTCTCTGTGCAGGATCAAGAAAGCAGCAAGTAACTATTAGAGGTTTTCATCCTGATAATTTCAGGAACCGGACGATGGAGGCATCAGGCCAGAAGATAACTGGTAACTTCAGATCTCACAATGCCTACAGTTCCCTTTTTCAGTGAAAGGATGCGTCTTGTCAGTGCACATGTTAGGAATCGTGTATACAGAGGCAGTCTGTTTGCGTGTCAACTGTCAGAGAGTTCAAAGTCCGTCTGTTTATTTGTGTGAGTAAATCCATGCTGATCCTCTACTGGTTTTTGTAACAAAGTACAATACTGTGTGGGTGATCAGGATTGAGGTTTGGTGACGGTTTAGTAGGCGAATCCACTGTCAGGTGTCGCGGTGTCCTTACAGGTTGTGATTGAGTGAGCGACGTGATGACAGCGTGTGAACGGCTGTCTACACGTAACGTTATGTTCGGTCATGTTAGCAATGCTAACTACTGTCCTCGAGTGAGGAGAACAGCTGTGACCTTGACGTGGGTAAGGTAAAAGTTAAAGTTCTCCCTAGAACATGCCATGAAGGTCCAGAGGGGGAGTAGAGGTATAGCTGTACTCTTTCTTTAACCCTGGCACTATTTGGGGGTGGGTGGTCAAGTCCACGCTTCGGCCGCATTACCCCCGGGAAATTGACCCGCTACCCATTTTATAGGAGGCTGGGTGGGCCCCAGGGCCGGTCTGGACGGCTGCGAAAAATCTCGCCCCCACCGGGATTCGATCCCCGACTGAGCTATCCCTGTCCACTGACGACGTGGGTAGGGGCCCAAATCTTCAGTCCAACTTTGGGGAGAAAACATATAGATCCTGTTAAAAACGTAAGTCTGTGTCACTGTGTCACTTCACACCGGTACGTTCAGTTTGTAACAAGCCTAAAACCAAATTTATATACAGCCGTAACCGTAGAGAACGGAACACACAATGATAGTTTTTTTTAAATTTTTTATCTTACATTCACCGTGAATTTTCATTCAATATTTAACAACCAACTAAATGCACAGTTTATTTAAAACTATTTTATAGTTTTATTAATTTCCACTGCTTAATAAAACTATAAAATAGTTTTAAATAAACTGTGCATTTAGTTGGTTGTTAAATATTACATAATGATAGGTTTGACGCGCACGCACAAGACACAACTGCACTTAGGCCCAGTGTATTTTTAACTGAAATACTTCGGTTACTGGTCATAAAGCTCTAACGCCGTGTCTTCCCTTTGCATCAAAACTACCAAGGTCAAAACTGTTCTTGTGGGTCCACAACTCTGCAGTTTGCCCATAGATAACATTTCTATGTCCGCTGGTCTGTATTCTGAAGTAAATTAATTCAGTCGACACCCTAATAAACTGAATGGCGATGATAGGATAGTCTCTAAGATATTTACAGTTAATCCCGTCTGTTATCGAATTATGAATTACGTTCAGGTAGAGTGCCATTCGAACCTTTGTTGCTTAATTTGTAAAGGTGGTAACGAAAATTATTTATCCGGTTTCAGTAACGAATGAAGGTAAATAGCTCAACGTGTTTCGATTTCATTTTTGTCTCAGATTCGTTCTATAGAAGGTTTTAAATACAAGGACGTTTTAACACTGAAAGCTGTGACGTCACTGCTTATAAACACATTCAATTTGCATAAGCTTTGACTTACAAGTTGACACTTTTATACAATATTTTGTCTCTCTGTTTAAGTACGACTTTGTGAAAGATCATGGTAATGTACTTGAATGTGTTCTAAAGATGGCGACTGCCTCATTAGCCCGGCTCTATTTGACATAGAGGACAGGATTTTTATAATCCTATTGTACAAGCAACATGGCCTCACAGTGCCTCTTCCCTGTTGATTTCCACGGAAACTGTGTGTTTGTTAACCGACTATATTCCCTTTAGATGTAATAAGAGTACAAATTTTCTGTGTTTAATACTTGCTAATTGGTTTCGTTTTGAATTATAGTGGAATTTGCTTTCTGTTACTTAAATTGCCTGTCTAATGAGCCGAAATTCTTCTAAGTTGGGAATCTGCGCTTTAGATATTTAAAGCACATAGATTTATACTTTGTGGGTTCTCAGTCAGCGTTCAGAAACTTCACAATTTTCTCCCACACTTTATTGATGTGTTTTGTCTGATTTTCACAGTAATCGGTGATTAGTTTTCTACAAAGCGTTAAGCTGGTGGTCTAGTGGTTAGCGTGCTCGCCACTGGAACCAAAGTTCGCGGGTTCGATCCCGACCGAGGGCGATGAACTTTTAAGGGTGATAAAAATCCGTAGCACCACTTCCTTCGGAGGGGAAGTAAAGCCGTCTGTCCCATGTCGTAGATTTACGGCATGTAAAAGAACCTTACGGGCATGAATAGAAATGTTTCGTAAGCAAAAATTCAAGAGGCCATTTTTTACCCAAGTCTCCTGACTGCCTGCCAGATGGCTCTGTCAGTCTCATCAGGATCGAGCAAAAACTTATGCGGTCATTGAGCCGGTCACTCACTACAGAATGCACACTTACCGACCAGGTAACCTTCGGGATGAAATCCCAAACGAAGGAGGCTTTGGCCCACCCCGGGCTGTAACGCCATGGAAGAAGAAGAGAAGAAGTTAAGCGGGTGGTGGTGTAATGGGAGACACAGTGTGTTTATTGTGTGGTTCAAATTGTTTACATATCATTGAGATTAATTTGGTTCACATATTACGGATGTAACGTGAAAATGTGGGTGGTGTGGTAGGTGCCATATAAGTGTCTTAAATGTTGTTAACCGGGGGTGACACTATTTTGGTGGCTGTGAAGTTCAGTGACTCGTCACTGCACGGATATGCACGAAACTTGTGCTTTTTCGACAGCTGTTTGTAAAGATATGACGATAGCCATCCCCTTGTGTATGTAGACTTACATAAATAACACTACATATTCCGTCTGACACAACCTGTATTTATTATTATTTTTTTCAGACACTAATACGTAATCATAACGGGGTCTACACCGACATATTTTGAAGTAAATAGCTAATTACTCGACCAAGACTGGACGGTTTTAAATAATGGGTTTAAATAATGGATTCAGAAGCATAACAAGATGAGAAGTTTAATGTTATTTTAATACTCAATTAGGAACCAGCATCCTGAAATTTTTAAATATTAAGTTTTAAATTAAACACCACACCGTTTGTGTTAAATGACATCACAAAGAATTACAAGTCGATTGAGATATACAGCGTGTTTTATAAGTCCATCCGGGAATTAGAGGCTTGGCCGTGCAGTTGCAAACCCACATATAAGAGATAAAAGCATGCTAACGGATAGAGGAAATGTAAAAGTTTTTTCGTGACATGCGATGGCGTAGTTACCCGTTTCTCCGCTAGGAGGCAGTGGTGTGCAAACATGTCGTTTTCAGGTGAACAGAAAGCTTTTTGTGTCCTGCAATTTGCTAAAACCCAGTCAATTGTAACAGTGCAACGTGGTTTTCGAACCAAGTATCGTACAGAACCACCAACGGACAAAACAGTAAGAGACTGGTATAGAAAATTCGAGGAAACTGGCTGTTTGTGTGTCGCAAAACGAACAGGTAGGCCGGGACCATTGCCTGGGACTAGATTGGAGCTAGATTACAGGATTGACGTCTGTCGAGTCACCAAAGGGGGACATATTGAACATTTGTAAGGTAGATTCAAAACTTGGATATGTACTCTTTTCACTGACATGCTCTCGTCCCCCGTGTGTGATTTGGTTCCTGAGCTACAGACCTCCCAAATCCCGGAGGGATTTATGAAACACTCTGTATATTTTATATCATTTGTGAGATCTCGCAAAGAAATTTACATTTTTAACTTGAGTTTTAAGTTTTAGTGTAAATAAATACCTGATGGTGATAGGCTTGATCGAAACATGTAGCATTTGAGATGATAATAATGAATACAGGTTGTGTTAGACGGAATACGTAGCGTTATTTGTGTTTGTAAAGAATTTCTCTAATGAATTTTACGAAAAACCGAAGTACTGTTTACTTGCTGATAATATGTCATCGACGGACAGACAGACAGACAGACAGACAGACAGACAGACGGACATCGTCTGCATATAAGGCTTTGTCTTTTACTTCGTAAAGAACCCCTAACGGCCCTATCAAGCGATATTCCATCCTCGGTACCGGTGGTTGTGTGGCTCTTACACCGCACACAGCAGTCCCCCCTCTCTGCTTGTAGCCCTTTGTTGCCATGCATCTTGCCAACGGCATGTTTGTTGGTGGCTTTCTTCTCTTTTGTTACAATTTGCGTACCGTTCAATCGATTGCTGTCCTGGGTTCGTATCCCCTATTATGTAGCTGAGTCACCATGTGAAGTTTGTGTAGCCTCGAACTCGGTCTGTCCCCATGTATAACGGAAGAACTGAGTCTAGGGATCGGAGTGTTCGTGAACTAAATATGGCTGTGACCTTCCGTACCAGGGATGGTGAGCTATTGGTGCCGGTTGAAATGGTGGGCGGTAGCAGTGTTTGTGAACTAAATATGGCTGTGACCTTCCGTACCAGGGATGGTGAGCTATTGGTGCCGGTTGAAATGGTGGGCGGTAGCAGTGTTTGTGAACTAAATATGGCTGTGACCTTCCGTACCAGGGATGGTGAGCTATTGGTGCCGGTTGAAATGGTGGGCGGTAGCAGTGTTTGTGAACTAAATATGGCTGTGACCTTCCGTACCAGGGATGGTGAATTATTGGTGCCGGTTGAAATGGTGGGCGGTAGCAGTGTTTGTGAACTAAATATGGCTGTGACCTTCCGTACCAGGGATGGTGAATTATTGGTGCCGGTTGAAATGGTGGGCGGTAGCAGTGTTTGTGAACTAAATATGGCTGTGACCTTCCGTACCAGGGATGGTGAATTATTGGTGCCGGTTGAAATGGTGGGCGGTAGCAGTGTTTGTGAACTAAATATGGCTGTGACCTTCCGTACCAGGGATGGTGAATTATTGGTGCCGGTTGAAATGGTGGGCGGTAGCAGTGTTTGTGAACTAAATATGGCTGTGAATTTCCGTACCAGGGATGGTGAGCTATTGGTGCCGGTTGAAATGGTGGGCGGTAGCAGTGTTTGTTTGAAGGTTTTGTCTGTATTGACACTTGAAGTTTCATGAAGGTTGAATAGTTGATAAAAATTATTATTCTTAACATACATTATGCTGCTACTTTATGTATGTACTGTGTGTGCTGTATGTACTTTATGTATTGACCCCGGATACCCAGAACTATGTTTCTCAGGAAAAAAAAAAATTGCTGCCAGAAAACACAGCGTTGTGTTATATGCAGGGGCGCAACCAAGGGGAGGGGGCTGCCGGGCTGCGGCCCCCAAACCCCCCAAAAGCTAAATTTAAAAATAGATTTTATAGATATTATGGTATCAGAAGTTTTACGTGATTTACCCTTCAGCCGAAATCAACCACTGAAATTGGCTGATGACTAGTACATCAACATTTTGAAAAATAAATTAATAAAATTAAAAATAACAATAAGATATGACACTGTGATTGAGTGATGGAACATGTAGTTATATTTGTATGTATATAAATGCAGTTGCAGACAGTGTTATGTTGTACTTACGACATGATTTTATAACATAATTTTTAAATCAAACATAACTTATATGTAGCCTCAGGGTCAGCCCCCCCCTCCCCCCAGCAAAAAATTCTGGGTGCACACCTGGTTATATGTAGATTCGATTTTGAACTGTGGTGTACAGTCAATATTGGTCAGTACCTTTTTATGTAAACCTGACACCAGGCATGGAAAATTTTCGCTATCATTATCTTGCTTTGTTAAGGTATAATTCATACCTAAGGCCGGCAGTAGGACACGGTGTAGCTCAGTTGGTATAGTGACTGTGCTACTGACTGGACAGCTGGCCACTGAGGAATCGTAATTCTATTTCCGATAAGGTCAGTAGATATTTGTCTACACCCGCTGTGTGGCCTCCCAATGCCTCCTGTTCAGTGGACACCGGGAGGAAAGCGGCCGGGATTGAAGCCGATTACTAAACTGTATCAAGTGCCGAGGTTAAAGTATGGAGGTATATCTCCACTTCCCCGTACGCCTTCATGGCATCGTGATTACACGCAAGTTACTTTATGATACACGTGTAAGACATTAAGTGTTTATTGCTGATGCACCAAAAAAGAAGCTTTCGCAGTTGCGTATTTTGAGTCGTCGCTGTTTTATGCTTGTCTTAAGTTGGCATGCGTGTATCGTTCTTTCATAGTCGACATTTTTGTGGTTTTCCTGTAGTGCCGAAACGATAAAACCTGTGTTATATAGCGGTTAACAGATTGCAACTTTGTGTCTTGTCTGACCTTTAGCCTCTTATTTCGTTTAAAATGTGCGTCACAGGATTAGCTTTTTCTTCGTAGTGTGAGGTGTCGGGTTTGATTGTGAGTAAGGTAACCGGATCTTATGACGTGTGGTTTATTGTGGCGTTCTTTTCGTCATAATCTTCATCACCTAGTCTGTCTTACGACAGGTCCATAGCGTTTTTCGAAATCGAGTTCGCCAAAGACCGCGATCTAGTGCTTCGTCTTTAAATTTCCATTATTCTCTCGCTGCCTTAAGGTCATACAGTAGCTGCATAATGCGAAATATTTCTACAGAAGGAAGACTTAGCGCCCGTATGGTGCTGCTGTGTATTAATTCGGAGAAACTGAGAAAAATAATTAATTTTTATACTTGTAGTGCCGAAACCGGTTACTGTCTGATAATTCAGTATAATTTGTCTTTACGTGCTGACTCAGTAACCCAGTGGCTATTTAAAAAATCAGCACTAATACGCAAGTATAATATGGATACACAAAAGGAAGTGACAAGGAATTAAACAAAAGATAAAATAATACAGTGTATTTTATTTAACATAGTTTTTTTTTCATGGCGCAACAGCCTCTGGTGGGCTAGGGCCTCTCCATTATCGAGGCTACACGATCACACTCAGACACACAACACTCGGTAGGAATCCTCTGGACGAGTGATCAGCTCGTCGCAGAGACCTCTACCTGACAACACACAACACTCACAAGAGACAGACATCCATGCCCCCGGTGGGATTCGAACCCACAATCCCAGCAAGCGAACGGCCGCAGACCCACGCCTTAGACCGCGCGGCCACTGAGATCGGCCATTTAACATAACTAAAGGGGAAAAATTGTGTATTATTATGCACAATACAGTTTCACCCCTGATAAGGCAGTTTAATATATTGATAGCAAAGATAAGATGGCTAATGTCAATAGCTAATGTCAAATCTGATCAAGACTGAACATTTGTTTTTTTTTTAAATATATCAGCGTCCAGCTGATGCGCATGTCAGAAGTGCAGTTTCTGCATCCAACCCAACACTGAAAACAGAGACGTCGTTCCTGCATCTAAATCTGGTCCAGCCGTTTTTCATTGGTCTTACAACACTTCTGGTCCGTTTGTGGGCGCCATAACCTGGCCCCCCTCTATACATTACCCTGTCTCCTATTGTGTCTGCATGCTGCGACCAATTATTTCTGCAACTTTACGTTTTGTGTTTAGCCTCGAAATATTTATTTCTGGTCTCTGTATTCCGCCGATGATTTGTGGTGCACAAGACAGTAGTGGTGTCGATAAGAACATCAATAATTGAGGATCTCACGGTGGTGAGTGTTCAGATTATGGTCTTGTGTAGGTACCAACGTTTGGACGGAATATCCTGTATCTTCTGTCCTGATGGTGGAGGCAGCATGTTCCTCGGTACAAAATTTCAAACTGTCACTTTACTAAAGACTAATCTGAAAAACGACTACAGTTCGGGACTCAGGTTTGCAGCCCTAGAAAGTGGGGAAATGTAGTGGAGTGGGAGTGGTAAAGGTTGGTTCAGAACTGTACGTTTGAAATGTGAATGAACCGTTGATATCAGAGTTGCATGTCAGTTCGTTGAACCAATAAATACGGTACGGTATTTCATTCATTTCTGAGAATCGAATTAACAAGCTAGTCAGCCAGTTTCTACGTCCGTCTGTTTGCTGCTGTTTTATGAGGTCACTGTGCTGAACGCTGTTGACGGCATTCTTGAAACACGGAAACGTTGCATCAATATCGCATGTTAACCCACAATCAAGAAGGATCTCTGCTGATTAACCTCTTAAAGACGGAGATTGACCTGAATCATATTTAAAGATCCAGTCCGTACCGCGCAGTAAACACACTCCGTCTCGGTTATACAAACCAGTTAGTTAATGTTGTACAGTGAAATAATCGCTGTTTGTTCTGAGATCCACACAAAACACATAAATACACTGTGTGGGCAGAACGTAGAATTTGTGAATGTTAAACCTGGCGGTACATTCAGTCCGTACCGCGCAGTAAACACACTCCGTCTCGGTTATACAAACCAGTCAGTTAATGTTGTACAGTGAAATAATCGCTGTTTGTTCTGAGATCCACACAAAACACATAAATACACTGTGTGGGCAGGACGTAGAATTGTTGAATGTTAAACCAGGCGGTACATTCAGTCCGTACCGCGCAGTAAACACAATCCGTCTCAGTTATACAAACCAGTCAGTTAATGCTGTACAGTGAAATAATCGCTGTTTGTTCTGAGATCCACACAAAACACATAAATACACTGTGTGGGCAGAACGTAGAATTTGTGAATGTTAAACATGGCGGTACATACAGTCCGTACCGCGTAGTAAACACACTCCGTCTCAGTTATACAAACCAGTCAGTTAATGCTGTACAGTGAAATAATCGCTGTTTGTTCTGAGATCCACACAAAAACACATAAATACAGTCCGTACCGCGCAGTAAACACACTCCGTCTCAGTTATACAAACCAGTCAGTTAATGCTGTACAGTGAAATAATCGCTGTTTGTTCTGAGATCCACACAAAACACATAAATACAGCTCGTATCCGCGTAGTAAACACACTCCGTCTCAGTTATACAAACCAGTCAGTTAATGCTGTACAGTGAAATAATCGCTGTTTGTTCTGAGATCCACACAAAACACATAAATACAGCTCGTACCGCGTAGTAAACACACTCCGTCTCAGTTATACAAACCAGTCAGTTAATGCTGTACAGTGAAATAATCGCTGTTTGTTCTGAGATCCACACAAAACACATAAATACACTGTGTGGGCAGAACGTAGAATTTGTGAATGTTAAACATGGCGGTACATACAGTCCGTACCGCGTAGTAAACACACTCCGTCTCAGTTATACAAACCAGTCAGTTAATGCTGTACAGTGAAATAATCGCTGTTTGTTCTGAGATCCACACAAAACACATAAATACAGTCCGTACCGCGCAGTAAACACACTCCGTCTCAGTTATACAAACCAGTCAGTTAATGCTGTACAGTGAAATAATCGCTGTTTGTTCTGAGATCCACACAAAACACATAAATACAGCTCGTACCGCGTAGTAAACACACTCCGTCTCAGTTATACAAACCAGTCAGTTAATGCTGTACAGTGAAATAATCGCTGTTTGTTCTGAGATCCACACAAAACACATAAATACAGCTCGTACCGCGTAGTAAACACACTCCGTCTCAGTTATACAAACCAGTCAGTTAATGCTGTACAGTGAAATAATCGCTGTTTGTTCTGAGATCCACACAAAACACATAAATACACTGTGTGGGCAGAACGTAGAATTTGTGAATGTTAAACATGGCGGTACATACAGTCCGTACCGCGTAGTAAACACACTCCGTCTCAGTTATACAAACCAGTCAGTTAATGCTGTACAGTGAAATAATCGCTGTTTGTTCTGAGATCCACACAAAACACATAAATACAGCTCGTACCGCGTAGTAAACACACTCCGTCTCAGTTATACAAACCAGTCAGTTAATGCTGTACAGTGAAATAATCGCTGTTTGTTCTGAGATCCACACAAAACACATAAATACACTGTGTGGGCAGAACGTAGAATTTGTGAATGTTAAACATGGCGGTACATACAGCTCGTACCGCGCAGTAAACACACTCCATCTCAGTTATACAAACCAGTCAGTTAATGCTGTACAGTGAAATAATCGCTGGTTGTTCTGAGATCCATAAAAAACACAGGATATATCAGAGGAAGATAACAGATCAATAAGCATTAAAAAATTGTCTGACATATCCTGACCTCAGGTACTCACATAGCGGTGGTTTGACCGACTTAGGTTGTCCAGTGATTGAGATTAGCTCGGTCTAAAGGACCCATCTGAGTAGGTGTCTCCCTGCCCTTCACCTGAAGAAGGAAGAAGAACCAGTTTCCGAAACGTCGTGATTTTATATATTTTACATTATATCCGGACGATGGACAAAGTCCAGGAACCAATTAGTTCTCAATGTTACGTACCGTCGCCAGAACGTTTTAGAGTTTACTAGTAACAGAAGTACAGACTATCCTCATAAAGCATAAAAGGCGTGACAGCTTATTACTAATACGAACGTCTGTTAAGGAGCGTCTTATTCTATAAAGCACTATAGCAATCAGCCTCGCTTAATAAAGATAGTTTGAAAGATCTGCGAGTGGGTTAAACCAGCTCACCAGCTACGTTGTCTCATCACGATACGTCGGGAACTAGCCACGAAAAATCAGAGCAGTGGTATTGAAATGGGTGATCACGAAAGGTCGAAATTCTTAACATCGCGTTCCACAAACTTCGAGATTCTACTGTATATAGAATATGTACTTAAATAATAAGTTTTGCGCAAATATAAGTTGGTAATGCTGCTGCGTACAGATAACTAGACACGTGTTTAATAGGCAAGTATAGTTTGTGAGTTCTGGTTTCAGAGTCGTGCAATTATTTGGACGGCATTCAGGCTTTAAAAAGGTCAACTGTTGACTGCTTCATAGCTGCCTTCTTCCATTCTGCAGAATCATAACAGTTGTCACGTGACCACCACAGATACACACACACAGATGAATTCTTTTACTGTAGACTCAGGTTTCTTCTCTAGCCCGTTAACCGGACGTGTCATAACGGCGTTAAGTTCCTAATCTGGAGTTGTTTTCTTATACCCTCATTCTGCCGCATCCATTCCCTTTACTGATCTTAGAATCTCATTCCAGCAAACAATTACCCGTTGTTACTAGACCTGCGTCTTACATCCGTGTAGACGTCGTTTAATTTATTTTTTTGTATCCTTTCGCATTACAATTCTGTGTCATTACACGTTCAACCATTTAAAACACAAAGCCTGTTATATATTCCCCATACTTTTGTGCCACAAACTGTGCGTTTTCCCCACTGTCTGTATCTGTGTATGTTTCATATGATTGACACGGTCACTTAAATACCATATATGTATTGACACGGTCACGTAAATACCATACATGTATTGACACGGTCACGTAAGTACCATACATGTATTGACACGGTCACGTAAGTACCATACATGTATTGACACGGTCACGTAAATACCATACATGTATTGACACGGTCACGTAAGTATCATACATGTATTGACACGGTCACGTAAATACCATACATGTATTGACACGGTCACGTAAATACCATACATGTATTGACACGGTCACGTAAGTACCATACATGTATTGACACGGTCACGTAAATACCATACATGTATTGACACGGTCACGTAAATACCATACATGTATTGACACGGTCACGTAAATACCATACATGTATTGACACGGTCACGTAAATACCATACATGTATTGACACGGTCACGTAAATACCATACATGTATTGACACGGTCACGTAAATACCATACATGTATTTCCTTGAGCGATATTGTAATGGAGGAACGACCCTTTTTCTGTGAGGTAGAAACTAGAGGTTAGTTCTGAACTCAGGACCTCAGAAACACGAAGCAGGAATGCTGTGCGCTCGACCGCGATAATCTGTGAAAACTCAAAGCAGAAAGAATTTTACCAAGAACTAAGATGGTGATGAAGGTACTAGACTGACAGGAACCAAGACTGTGTTAACAGAAGTTTCTCAGTTCATCGTTGCAAGCTTGTATACGAGTACAGTAACATTCCTTTACCTGCTTTTTCTGTCGTTACCATGCTGTCCCTGAACCGATTGACAGATCTGAATGAAACTTGGTATGAAATTTATGTTATTGGAGGTATTTCCAACTCCGCAAAATTAATTTACTACTTGCAGTAACAACAACATTGGAGTGGAGACCCGTGAAGTTAAACTGTGCATGACACTACATTTGTCGAAATAATGCAAGTTTCGTTAACCCTTTAAAGACGAAGCGTAAACTGTTTCATTTAAAGACCCAGTTCGTACCGCGCAGTAAACACTTTTCATCTCGTTTAAAAAACAAATCAATTTATGTTATATAAGGCAAAAGTCGCTGTTTGTTGTAATATAAATACAAAACACATAAATACAGTGTGGGCAGAACGTAGAATTTTTTAATGTTAAAACTGTTGATGCATCAAGTAACCATTAGGCTTTAAAAGGTTAACATACTGTCACTGTAGAACGAACAAAGACAATTTGGCAGGGATACGAAAATTTTCTGTAGCTTTCGGTTTGCTGGTAGTAAGAAATGCCCACTTATAAATGTCATGTGAGATTTAGAGCGGAAACAGACCATAAACGTCCCCATATGTCGTGTATAAAATGTTACTTGTTTGTAAACTGTTACAAACATGGCGACGGTGCGAATTTTTTAGGTTATGTTAGAGAAATTTAAACTTAGACAAGATCTGTACTTAAGTCGTTTGTTATAATAAGAGGACGTAATAATTATAGTGACGGTAATAGTTCTGTAGGACTAAAAATGAATGTAACAGGGTGGCATTATTTGTAAGGTTTCCTAGGAAACTTCTCGGTAGAAGGTTGAGATGTTATAATGATAGTGAGTAATTATGTGTATGGTTGTTATGGTATTGCTTGTTGGGCATTGCGAGGGGCAGTGTTGTGTCTGATAGAATGTTGATTGCTTATCGGAATGCGTTCACCCTGTTGCAACATTCGTTGCGCCGAACTATTGAGCTGCATTGATTTGATTAGCTTCGATAGTTACCTAGCTATTTGTGTCCACCGTGTGTGGTTTCTACCGCATATCAGAGAGCACCGGCAGGAAATTGTTGACTGTGCATCGGTTGAGTGGCGTGGGACACGCAGTAGGATTGCTGTTTAAATTTTGAGTCCGGTATATATATACATACACATACATACAAGGCAGGGATAGCTCAGGAAGTATAGTTACTAGGCGACGGGTTGGATGACTGAGGAACCGTTGACTGTGCATCGGTTGAGTGGCGTGGGACACGCAGTAGAATTGCTGTTTAAATTTTGAGTCCGGTATATATATATACATATACATACATACAAGGCAGGGATAGCTCAGGAAGTATAGTTACTAGGCGACGGGCTGGATGACTGAGGAACCGTTCGATTACCGGGAGGATCAACAATTGTTCTTCTCTCCATATCGGCTAGACCGGCTGTGGGGTCCACGCAGCCTCCTGTTCTTTGGGCGTGGGTCAATAGGTCGAGGCATGAAGCTGACCACTCAGCTGATAGGACCGAGGTTACTCAGCTGATAGGGCCGAGGTTAAGAATGTTTGGAGGTTGAAATTTTCGCTGTTCTGGGATATTACGCAGCGTGGAGTGGTAGTTATCGACGTTTCGGGACCGATAGGTTGTCCCATAAACGTCGGTAACTACTCCATGCTGCGTAACATCCCAGAAGAGCGATGATCTCATTTACACCGCATCAGAAGCCTGAAATTACGCATACTTGGAGGTTTATCTCCATTTTCCCATACTTTTTCATGGTGGTGTGTTAGTAACCCTTTGAAGAGTAAAAGAGTGAGAGAGAGAGAGACGTACGTTGTACTAGAAGAAAAGAGAAAAGTAAGGGAGAAATGAGTCACTTTCGCATGGAGGCAAAAAGCATTACTTGTTAGAAGGTTCCTAGGCCTTATGCGGCCGGCCTTTTGATAGGAATGGTATGAACTTGAAAGGGGAGATGAAGATGAAGATGAAGATATTAGAATAGTTACAGTAGTGTTTTGAAATAAGTGCCCTGGATTTTTGATTTCTGGTTAATGCTAAAGCGCATAATTTGGAAACTAATATGGTCGTTTTTAAAGGGGGGTGGGGGGGGGGGCTAATTTTGATGAATTTAAATAAAGAGAGCTGTACAAGAAGCAGGCAGCAGCGGCTTGTAACTTGGGAACCATCTCAGTATTTCCTTGAAGACAGAGGAAAATGAATACAAACCTGTGTCAAGATGGCCGGTCGAAAGACCTTCTGGTTACATACTGACTTCTAGCCAGAAGTTCGGCAAATTTGGAAATCCCATAACGTTTCCCTAACGTGTGTTACCGCCTTGATAGTAACTTTAACGATATGTTATATACAGTGCATCAATAATTCCAAGTACATCACAAAACTAGTAAATTTGTTACGTGTTTTATACAGTTTTCCCTGTCTTGGTCCATTGCCGTAGCAGACGTGAGCGCAAAATGCGGGCTCTTGATTTGGTCCAGCGTGGGGATTAGCTGGATGATGCTGACTGAAATAAATCTGCGTTATATATAAAGATTCAGTCCATGCTTCACGGAGGACTCAGTCTGCTTCTAATGGAAGGACTTGTTGGGGGGAATGTTGAGGAGTGAATTTATCGCTGTTTGTTATGAGGATCATACGGAATACATACATACACTGTGTGGGCAAAATGCAGAATTCTTAGTGTTAAAAAAACCTGGCGGTACATATAATTACCACTGGGTTTTAGGAGTTTAATCACAGAGAAAAATGAGACTTAGTTTAGTATAAATAATGGCCTGTTAATGTTCAACTGAAGAATTTCGCAGTTACGACTTCCGCGTACGATTTACATAGGTAAATCTTCCATTCATTCACGTGAGGTATATTATGAAATCACTTTTCCACTGATTATGCATTCCATTAACTTGAAAGGTTCTTGAAAACAACGGAAAAATTGAGTTCTGCTTCTAACAAGAGGTAAATTTAATCCGCAGATGTCGAGGGGGTAATGCCGACCGAACCGTCGGTACCTGTGTCGACTGCTTCGTAACAACATTATTTTATGCAGTGACTGTAACATGGCGTACATATCCTTGACAGTGACTAACGAAACGGGTACAGTATAATGACAGAATTTGAGTTTGTAGTCTTTTATAAATAAATGTTAACCATTTAAAGGCTGAGATTAAGTTGCATTATATTTAAAGATTCAGCTCTCACCGCGCAGTAAACACACTCCGTCTCAGTTATACAAACCAGTCAGTTAATGCTGTACAGTGAAATAATCGCTGTTTGTTCTGAGATCCACACAAAACACATAAATACAGTCCGTACCGCGCAGTAAACACACTCCGTCTCAGTTATACAAACCAGTCAGTTAATGCTGTACAGTGAAATAATCGCTGTTTGTTCTGAGATCCACACAAAACACATAAATACAGTCCGTACCGCGCAGTAAACACACTCCGTCTCAGTTATACAAACCAGTCAGTTAATGTTGTACAGTGAAATAATAGCTGTTTGTTCTGAGATCCACACAAAACACATAAATACAGTCCGTACCGCGCAGTAAACACACTCCGTCTCAGTTATACAAACCAGTCAGTTAATGTTGTACAGTGAAATAATAGCTGTTTGTTCTGAGATCCACACAAAACACATAAATACAGTCCGTACCGCGCAGTAAACACACTCCGTCTCAGTTATACAAACCAGTCAGTTAATGCTGTACAGTGAAATAATCGCTGTTTGTTCTGAGATCCACACAAAACACATAAATACAGTCCGTACCGCGCAGTAAACACACTCCGTCTCAGTTATACAAACCAGTCAGTTAATGTTGTACAGTGAAATAATCGCTGTTTGTTCTGAGATCCACACAAAACACATAAATACAGTCCGTACCGCGCAGTAAACACACTCCGTCTTCAGTTATACAAACCAGTCAGTTAATGCTGTACAGTGAAATAATCGCTGTTTGTTCTGAGATCCACACAAAACACATAAATACACTGTGTGGGCAGAACGTGGAATTTGTGAATGTTAAACCTTGGTACGTGAAGTAACCACTGAGCTTTAAAGGTGAATATATTATACGTAATCTTTACGTGATAAAGATTTTATGAAAGATCTAACTGGTTTTCATATAGAGAGAGAATCAGATAACTACTCGTATTTCAGTGATAATTTTATTAATCGACATCCAATGTGATTTGTGCCATTTTAATGGAATTTTAATGGGCTAGTTTTTATGACTGTTGACTGTATTGCCTGCGTCCCTCCTCTTCCCTTCCCTCAGCAATTCCGCAGCATCCGCTGCTGGTGTTGCATGAAAGCTCCCCTGCGTTACCTGGCAACAGCCATTCACGGCTCCATGACTATACATTTGTAATGACGCCTCTGCTCGCTCGTGACACGTGGGAACTGATTTTAAGCCAACTTTTCCTTATTTTAGAACCCTTTAAAACGCGGTGGTTATTATGTATACCACCCACTTCAGCATCTAAATACTCCTCATTTTGAAATCTGCGCTCATCTGCGATATTACGCAGCGTCGAGTGGTAATCCTTTACCGACGTTTCGGGACAACGTATCGGTCCCGTCTTTAAGGATCAAGAAGTCTTTGCCGACTTTTCGGGACAACGTATCGGCCCCATCTTCAAGGGTCAAGACTTATTGACTTCTTGACCCTTGAAGGTGGGGCCGATACGTTGTCCCGAAACGTCGGTAAAGGATTACCACTCGACGCTGCGTAATATCCTAGAAGAGCGCAGATCTCATCAACTCGCGGCGGAAGACTGAAATCACTCGGCACGCTTTGTCCAGAATGTTTCGTGTGACTATCACAATAAACAGTGCTGTTTTCTGTAAGTAACGTTAATAGGTTCGTTGTTGTAATAGAGACGCATTGTGTTTACTTTGAAATAGGAACGTACTTTTGAAATGAGGTAATTGTAAATCTTATAATAATAATAATAATAACAGTAATAATAATAATAATAATAATAATTATAAAGTAAGATTTATGTTTCCCTGTCACCACGACATGGCGCGTCCTCAGGTTGCGGATGGAGGTAGTGGCCTGCAGATATGGAGGGTAGCTGCGAATGTATTGAATAAGCAGTCGCGGACAGCCGACAGGGGGTGATCCTCCAGCTTGGGGGTTGGGCGAGATGCTCCTCGTAAAAGCATGTTACGAAACATTTCACAAGGGCTTGGACGGGACATAGGCTGAGGATGTTCGAGAATAGGGTGCTGAGGGGGATATTTGGACCTAAGAGGGACGGGGTAACAGGGTAGTGGAGAAGACTACATAACGAGGAACTTAATGATCTGTACTCATCACCAAATATTATTCGGGTGATCAAATGAAGAACAATGAAATGGGCTGGGCATGTAGCACGTATGGGTGAGGGGAGAGGTGCATACAGGGTTTTGGTGGGGATACCTGAGGGAAATATACCACTCGGAAGACCCAGGCGTAGATGGGAGGATAATGTTAAAATGGATCTTCAAGAAGTGGAATGGGGGCCATTAACTGGATTGCTCTGGCTGAGGATAGAGACTGGTGGCGGGCTGTTGTGAATGCGGTAATGAACTTGGGGTTTAACCATCTGGCTTTAAGATGTTAAGGTGGTGGTGGTAGTGGTGGCGGCAGCGTTGATGATTATCATCGCCACAACCACCATACTGAAGAATATCCTGTCCACTGTAAGCCAGGTAGCACGTTGTCCCAGGCTCATCACATAACAGCGCCATACAAAATACACCTGACACAGTTCATCGCCAGGCGGTATGTCCTTTAAGACGAGTGCCGTTCGCAGCATAGCCGATTGCTGTGGTGATGGCCGGGTTTGGGGTCTGGCTAATTCTGCTGCTAGGTATAATGCTGCTGCTGCTGCTACTACTACTACTACTACTACTACTACTACTACTACTACTACTACTACTACTACTACTACTACTACTACTACTACTACTACTACTACTACTACTACTACTACTACTACTACCACTACTACTACCACTACTACTACCACTACTACTACCACTACTACTACTACCACTACTACTACACACTACTACTACCACTACTACTACTACCACAACTACTACCACTACAACAACTACTACTACTACCACAACTACCACTACTACTACCACTACTACCACCACCACTACTACTACCACTACTACTACTACTACCACTACTACTACCACTACTACTACCACTACTACTACCACTACTACTACTACTACTACTATTACTACTACTACTACCACCACTACTACTACTACTACTACTACTACTGCAGCTGTGATACGAAACATCACAGTGCCATCTGGATTTCCTTCGTTAGTATCAGTGATCATTACATGCACTACTGACTGCCCAGAAATCCTGAGTAAATCCACGAAACAAGCTTCCTGACTCCAGTCCCCCCCCCTCCCCCTAACAGCTGTTTTAAGTTTATGACGTGTCCGATAATGCACACAAGTGCCATTATTTCTGAAGACTTTTATTAACCGAGTGGGTGTGTGGGGGGTAGAGAGAGAGAAGAGAAAAAAAAAGGAACTTGGAGAGGGTTGTCGTAAGTTACATTACATTTATTACCAATAAACTGTGCCCGCTTGTCCTTAGTTTCATTGTAACTTACACGCAGAGCCCGAAGTCTGAAATTCGTCTCAGTGATCTTTATAGTTCCTGTTTCGGAGTAACCACTTTGCGTCAACATCAGAAAGACGACCCGGTTGATGCTGTTCAAGGAAGCAGTCGATGTGTAGAGAGAATGACACGGAATGTGAAAGCAGGTGGTGCATATAGTGACCACAGTGCTTTAATCCCTTTATTTTCTCCGCTTCTGCTGATAATGCTTGTTTGAGACATGCTGCATTGTTGCTTACTAGTGCTACAGACAGACATACATACGTAAGGTAAAGGTAAAGTGGTCCCATACAGGCCTTGGCAGGCCCTTAGGGCTCCAGGAGGTTGAGGCTCCCAGGTTTTTAGACAATCGGCACATGAAGGTGGTATGGTTGTCAGCCCTACGCACCGGCCGCCTTTACCCCCCAGAAAAGATTCCTAGTACTCATTTCTGTTAGAGGCTGAGTCGACCCCAGGGCCATAGTGCGACCGAAAGGATTATGTCAATGAAAAATTTCAGTGACACCATCGGGAATCGAACCCGCGACGTTCCGGCTATAAAAATTTCGACTTACGTGACTTTTGCAACCCTATTCTTAAACTGAATGTACGTGCTGCAGAATATGACAAATATCACAACAGGGTGGAAAGTTAGCTTAACAAGGCGTGGTTCTTTATACTGACTAACGACTTGTCAACTTCACTTTCGTCATAATAGAGGAACCTGCACGGTAGCATGCATGGCACCGTAAACGTAACTAGTTTTCTGACTTACCCTATTTCGTTGTGCGGCACTAAATTAACGATAACATTCTATGTGCTTTACCCAGCGGGGTTTAGTTTGGCTTTGTGGGGACGTCTATGAGTAACTGTGCAAATTAACCGTTGCAAGTATCCAATGTCTTGTCGTGCCACGAAATTTGGTACGTAACTCTTATTTTGGTCTATTTGACGCTGTCTTCATATCAAAAATTGCAGTATTTCATTCTAGTTTTTTTTCCCTACTACTTGAGCGATAGGGGCACGCGGTGGCGCATTTGGTTGAGACACCGGGCTACAAGCCGGAAGGTCGCGGGCTCGATTCCCGATGGTGTCATTGGAATTTTTCATTGACATAATCGTTTCAGTCGCACTATGGCCCTGGGGTGAACTCAGCCTCTAACAGAAATGAGTAGGTAAAGGCGGCCGGTGTGTAGGGCTGACAACCTTACCACCTTCATATGCCGATTGTCTATAAATCTGGGAGCCTCAACCTCCTGGAAACCGAAGGGTCTGTCCAGGCCTGTAATGGGATTGCTATACATTTACCTTTGCTTGAACGATAAAAATGAATGGAACATAACTAACTAACTAACTAACTAACTCCATGTAGCACAGTCCTTCTTGAGAAGCTAACAGGTCGTCAGCTAGTCAAGAAATTCCCCGCGTTTTATGGAACCCGAAGGTTCATTACCGCACTCACAAGAGCCAGCCACCTGTCCCTATCCTGAGCCATATCAATCCAATCCATGCCCCCCCATCCCACTTCTTGGATATCCATTTTAATATTATCCTTGAACGGAACATATGTAAAGTTTTATGTTCTGGAAGTAAGAAGTGTTAATAATTTCACCAGCCGTGTGCTGGATATTAAACACTTCAGAATTTGAGGACCATATTTCCCGTAGTTAGCGGTCCAGTGAAAGTTAGTGGAATATGAAAGGGGGTTGAGGGGGTGGTAGAAGATTTAAAAAAAAATAAAAGGACGACTATGTCGGCGTAAAATTACTGTAATAATTCTCACTTCCCCGAGTCCCACTTCACGTCACACTGACGTCATTAATAATTCACGCCCTGCAAACCACTGACTTGCAGTGTTGCCAGATTAACTCGCCCTGGTAACAGTAACATATAGTACCTCTTCATCTGCCTTCCTTCTCCACCCCCCACTCTCCGTTCGCACATTTGCCCACTTTGTGCTTGTTTTGTTACTACGTTTTCGTCTTTTCGCTTACCTGTTGAATTTTCTGCCCCCCTTTTTTTCCTTCGCTGTAATTTGTACTCAGTTTTTTTTTCTGAAATCTAAATTCGCAAAAACGAACTAGCCGTTTATCTACAGGTGTAAGATATGATCGCTTGAAAGATGAAATTCTGTCGTCATTCTGTCGCTCCGTAGCTATTTATTCTCATGGTTGTGGTTGCGTATGCCTACGCCAGATGGCAGTGATTGTCAAACAAAAGACTTTCCGCTCTGTAGTAGTATTGTAGCGTCGACATTTGCCGATTAGAAGTTATCTTTAGGTATATATATGTTATGCAGACAAATGTACACAGTATATGTTATTTAACACAATTTTTATTAAATGTTGCCCAACATGTTTCTAGCCTATATAAGGCTTATCTTCAGGGGCTCTTTTGTTGAAATTACAACAGCCTAGGCCTCCAACTATTCTATGGTGAAAGCAGCATGACCGGTACAGATACCAATAACCAAATACATCTAACGGCTTTTTAAGAATTTTATATACCAATAATATAGCTGTTGTAATTTCAACAAAAGAGCCCCTGAAGATGAGCCTTATATAGGTTAGAAACATGTTGGGCAACATTTAATAAAAATTGTGTTAAATAACATAATACTGTATACATTTGTCTGCATAACATATATATATAATTAAAAATGTACGGTAAAAGTAACGTAAAGTTTATCTTTAGGTATTAGCACAGTTTTTTTATAGCAAAATGTCTATCAAGAACTCCTTCCAAGTTCCTGGCGTATATATTTAGTGGAAATGAGATTTCATAGCATCTCGTAAGGGCTATAATGTGTAAGAGTGTGGGTCAGATGGAGGATTATCAATGGAAACCATAGCGAATCGTCAGATATTCCCGTTTGAATTTTAAGGGGCTTTGTAATAGTGTGTGTGTACAATATTTTATTAACGGACGAGATGGTTAATAATATGTAAGCATTTGATGTTGAAGCGAATGTTGGTAGCATTGTTATTGTGTACATCTTTGTAATGTTAAAAGATGCCTTGAAAGAATACAGACGGCCTTAGAAGTACCAAATCCGGGGTCGATAGTTCGAATTTCACAGTGTGATTTAATATTTGCGTGCTGTTCCGTCTTTATCGCCATAATATCCGAAATTGTGGGGTTTATGTGTTTGGCGATCCACCGTAGAAGAAGTAAAGCAAAGCTTGGCAACGCTTGAAAGGAATTCCCAAGATTAAGCGAACTCCAGATAGGCCGCACCCTGGGGAAAGTCTGCGGGAGAAAAAAAAAATGAATTATTGAACACCGAACAAAATGGCTCACGCGGTAAGGTTTCTGAATTGTGTTTTAGGAGGTGCTGGGTTCGAATCTAGTAACACGGACTACCGTCCCCAAGGTTTTTCATGATTTTCGTCAGTCGCTTCCAAGAAAATTCCGAGTTAATATGTCAAATTAGACCACGACCGATTTATTCCGCGTAATTTCCATTTATTATTCATTGATTGTACTTCAGTTGCACGCTGTGGACTCTGTCTTACGAACAGTGTCATTTATGGTATTTATTTGTTTGTTTGTTTGTTTCATTTTAGATTTCCTGTATCTCAGACTCTTTAGTGCCAAATGGTATGTTGAATGATGAATGTTTAATTGACAAGGATTTGTATGGAATCGTTTGTGGATTAACCTCTATTGGCCAAACGGGCCGCCCATGTCATGTAACGTTTATGGACGAAAGGCAAAACGCTGTCCTACTCAGGTGCAAGCATGGACATTTAAAATAAAGGTAACTCCGGCTTTCACCAACTAACATTGGGATTTAAAGGCCGGAAGATAAAGGCTAATTGCGGTACTCTTCCTGAATTTGCCTAGAGGGACTGAGAAAGATCACAGAAGACGTCAGTTTGTGTCCTGCCGTATTTTCAAAACGTGCCTCTCCCAGATGAAAGTTACAAGCATATATTAAACCATAGACACAGAAGATATGAAGGAATTCTATCGTTGCGCTCAGGAAATAAATTCTATATGAGCAATTTTGTTAGGGATAGGTTGTGTAATGTAAAGTTTTAGATCTGATATCAGTTAGGTTTCTGTCCTTAGGGTGTGATAAAGTGAGATCGGGTGACTTTATTTCGTGCGGAGGTTGGCAACAGAATCAGTCGCCACCAGAAGTTTCACTGTGCAGTGCAATGCCCAAAGGAATATCGCTGTATCTGAAGTCTGTTATATCGATCTATCGCACTGTTTTCCCAGCACGCCTGTAGATTATATGTGCTGCTTCAAAGTTTAATCAACAGAGGTTTAGACGGTATTCACATGTACTGCATTCTACAAGTCCTGTTTCTGTTAGCGAACGAACTGGTGTCGCATTCCTGTTGTTAATAAACCGTTTGAAAGTTTATTGCCATGGTTATTTGAAGAGGCGATTTGTCTTGTGTTTTATGTGAAGGCGTGTTATACCGGGTGGCGCAAAGGTACGTGAGACTAGTGGCAACCATGTTGAACATAGAGTGTTCAGTAACTTTGGCGCCGTTGTGTATAACGTAGAGTATTTGGGTGCGGTCATTGCTCAGTATGATGTGTCCTGGCATTTGCTCGGAGAGACTGAGGAAAACAAGCATATCTCGTTTCCTGGCCTAGGACCGCTTGACTATGAAGCAGGAGTTAACAATTTCACATTTTCAGAGTGGCCCCTTATAGTTTGCTTCTGCTCATCTGTAGACAATAACCAATCAACTAACTTTCATTAACCAACTAACTAACTAAACTCCACAGTTCAGAGTCCTTCGGAAGCTGACAGGTCTTCAAGTAGTCAAGAAATTCCCCGCATTTTGTGAAAGCCGAAGGTTCATTACCGCATTCACAAGACCCCACCACCTGTCCGTATACTAAGCCAGATGAATCCAGTTCACTCTGTCCCTTCCTATGTCTTTGGGATCCATTTTAATATCCTTCTACGCCTAGGTTTCCCAAATTGTCTCTTTCCTTCAGATCTACCCGTCAAAAAACCTGTAGGCCTATGCATTTCTCTATATCCCTATCTTCCTTGTCTCCAGAGAGTATTTCTGATGTTCATTAAGTACTTGACTACGCCATTTGACCTTACAGTGTGAGACACCGTTGGTGAACAGTCTAACTTACAAATCAATCACTGAACGTGTCACACTTCTTCCGCCTCAAAATTAAGTTCGAGGTAGTGAGTCTACGCGTAATTGACACTCTAGAAGGTTTTTTTTTGGGGGGGGGAGAGGGGAATCAACCCATTTATCAGACCCTGCCGTCCCAATACAGCACAGGACAACACAGAAAATTCTCTGCGTGCCGGAGCTCTTTTATAAGGTGAAGTTTGTCAAGATAACGTTATAACAGTCTGATCTGATCGTCGGTGAACGATGTTTAACAAGCAATGTGTGTGATGTTTGAGGATTGTACGGCGATGGGTATGTCTTATGACGATATTAGGCCGTGTAATGGCGATTTATCAACGTTTCGTAGGTACATACCGCCTCCATCTTCAGGATAGAATAGTGAGCCGTGCACTGAAGGGTGGCTGTGGTTTTCCTATTCAGTTAAATTATCAGTTATTATAATCAGACGCTGATGTGCCCAATCTTGCTCCTTGGAAAAGTCCAAAGACTGGCCCATATGTCCCGCCCTGTCAAAGAGTTTATATGAAAGAAAACGGAGGCACTGAATCGATATATCGATATAACGTATATCGAACAGACATACAGAGAGCGATCTCGCTTAGTTCGCAGATCGTAATTCGTGACAACATTCAGTGATCTGTTTAAGTGCAGTGCGTCCTGTCGCAGTGAATTGGGTGGCGCTGTGAAAATTATTGTTTAGCTAATTATGTGTTCGAAATCGGGACAAAATACGTCCAAACACAACTTCGTTCCATTTGTTACACAGAACAACATGTTTCGACCTATTTAGGTCATCTTCAGGTTCATAGTTCTTATTTTTGAAACACTTTTCAAAATATGATTTCATAAATTAGACTTATTCTTATATTTATTAAAAATATATTCTTATATAATATAAGTAAATATAATATAATACTAAATATATGTATTCTTAAAATTCTTATACTTATTTAAAATATATTCTTATATAATATAAGTAAATATAATACTAAATATATGTATTCTTAAAATTCTTATATTTATTTAAAATCTATTTTTATATAATATAAGTAAATATAATATAATACTAAATATATGTATTCTTAAAATTCTTATATTTATTTAAAATATATTTTTATATAATATAAGTAAATATAATATAATACTAAATATATGTATTCTTAAAATTCTTATATTTATTTAAAATATATTTTTATATAATGTAAGTAAATATAATATAATACTAAATGTGTGTATTCTTAAAATTCTTATATTTATTTAAAATATATTCTTATATAATATAAGTAAATATAATCTAATACTAAATATATGTATTCTTAAAATTCGTATATTTATTAAAAATATATTCTTATATAAAATAAGTAAATATAATATAATACTAAATATGTGTCTTCTTAAAAATTCTTATATTTATTTAAAATATATTCTTATATAAAATAAGTAAATATAATATAATACTAAATATATGTATTCTTAAAATTCTTATATTTATTAAAAATATTTTTATTTTTCAAAGCACTTATTCAAAATATGTTTTAAAAATATGACTTGTGAACCTGAAGATGACCTAAACCGGTCGAAACACGTTTTTCTGTGTAATAAATGGAACGTAGTTGTGTTTGGACAGATTTTGTTTGATTTCTATTATAAACAACACAATGAAATGACAGCCTTTTAAATAATTATGTTTTCTTTTCTGTTGCAGGTAAGAATCGTGGATCCACTAAACGGGTACCGGTACTACCCCCAAGATTCAGCAGGGACATAACCCTAAGAATGTAAAGTACTGAACTGTATTGAATTTTAAAAAATGCAGCATAGACGCTGAACTGAGAGGCACTGGATTTTTCTGGGTGCTTTGCTGAAATGTTAAACTTTCAAGACGCCGATATTGGCCATCTGCCATGGTCTTGTTTGTTAAGAAGCACTATGTTGCAGAAGCTGCATGTGCTTTCTCTATCAGGGAAAGTATGTAAACCCGGTATTTAGGGACTGTTACATGGAGCTGCTTTGTCATTGAAAATTGAACCAGCGTTTTTGTCATTTATCACAATTTTCTGAGTTTTTTGGCATTTATAATAATTTGCACAGCAGACATCACCGGAATTTGAGCCCATTTCACTTCCTCGAAATTTTTAAATTTTACTGTATTTTAACTGTGGCCATCGATACGAGTATAAGGCGAAAATTTTAGGTATTTGTTACTTCTGAAAGGGCATAAAGTGTTGGCAGGCGGGCGAAAAACTGTTTTATAAAACGTCAGCATACCATTGCGAAAAGGTTGGATATTCGTCCTAAACCGCTAATTGTAGAAAAGTGATATTTAGTATAAAGGGCCGTCAAATGGCGCATCGGTGGACGTTCTGTTTCACACTTAGTCCATGTAAATCTGTTATAGCTCAGAGGTTACATCCTATGTTGCATAATACGGTAAAGTTTCTTCTGTGGACGCCGTGAAGGCATGTGCGTCAATGGAGGTAGAGGTGCAGTCATTCTTAACCTCGGCCGTAGATGAAGGTGCGGTGTTAGTTTCACGCCCCTGCCGCCTTACTCTTGGGACACATTGAGTGGCTGGGTAGGTCCCAGAGCCGGTCTGTACACTTGGAAAAAGAGAAAAAAAAAATATTGTACTTGCCGGGAATATATTGAAGATTTTGCGGTAGTCCGCCCCGTAGCCGACTGAGCTATCCATTTACTCAGACTTCTTTATTGGAACTGAAATGACTTCGAAAGTAGTTGGTTTTGTCTTCATCATTTTTATATATTCAAGAATGTAATACCGCTTTTAATCATCCGCTACACCAGTCACGTGACGAGCTGTCTCGAGACGAGAATTTTCTTGTTTTGTGTAAGGCCTATATTGACAGGATGAAAGGCGGATATGACACGGGAAGATACAGGGGAGTTAAATTTTGAAAATCCTGTTCTTACCTCACAGTGAAAATGGGCAGGGATAGCTCAGTCGGTATAGCGACTCGCTACGAACTGGACGGTCCGGGGATCGAATCCTGGTGGGGGCGAGATTTTCAGCACCCGTCCAGACCGGCCGTTGGGCCTACCCAGCCTCCTGTACAATGGGTACCGGGTCATTCCCGGGGGTAAAGCGGCCGGGGTGTGGTGTTGACCACCCACCCTCATCTAGCGCCGAGGTTAAAGAAAGAGTAGAGCTATACCTCTATTCCTTCTCTGGGCCTTCATGGCCTGTTCTAGGGTGAACTTTACCTTTACCTCATAGTGAAAACTCGGCAGTCTTCATTACAAATACAAACCAGTTAATGCTGTGTAGGGAAATAATCGCTTTTGTTCTAAGATTAGTCACTGTACTCGTGACTAGTCCCAACTAGTCACGAGCTATTCCGGCTCCTTGATTCGAATGATGGAGTGGGCGGTTACGTTGTAGGAAGGGGCGGTGGCCTGAATTTAGGTACTGACTCGGCGTGTGCCAGGATAGACGGATCAAAACCACGAATATCCATCGTCAATATAACCGGAATGCTGACATTTCTGTACACACATTACCCTAAAAACAGAATTGCTCCGTGGTTCACGTTTTATCGTAACAGAGGATACCGTTTGTAATTTCGGAATTCGAGATTCAGCCGCGTCTTGCGTTGGGACTTTTGTATGAGCGTTTCGGCTTGAATTTCAGTCGCCGTCTTCAGGAAGAACAGTTTCAGCAGACAATGCAGCTGAACCTAGGATTGCTGAAGGTAGATATAGGTGGTGATATCCGAAGGATGGTGTTAGTTCTAATAAATAGATAATTTTAAATTTTTATTCTCGATTAAAAGTGTAGCATTTTGTTGACTGAGATGTTGCTGTGCCTTGGGGGGGGCCTTACAAATAGATTTTGAGTGCTTGTGCATTAGTCTGCCGCCTGCCAACAGGAGTGTTTTGTGCACGCTTGTTTCCGCTCCAGTCAGCTCGCTGGAGAGAGAGAGAGAGACCTTGTTTTCTTTTCAACCTTTTCTACTTTTCCAACTTATTTCACTTTGTTTGTATTCTTTCAATTCACTGCTTTCGCTTTTCCCCCGTCCTCCGATCGATTCAGGTAGTTGTACGCTAATGACTTATTCTATTCATGCTATTTGAACCGAATGGTCTCCAGTATTCTGAGCAGATGGTCTCAATTAATGGTGTTCCAGTCGAGCCAAGAGTTATAAAAACCGTCCGTTTGGGCGGAAGAGGCTGAGGACGGCGGATTGCAAGCAAGCAAACGGAAAAAAAACAGCGTCTCTTGGAAACAGTTTCTGTAATGAAGTGGCTTACTTATATATATAACAATTTACAGGGTGATGAGTCTCAAAGAAACAAATTTTGCCTTTTCTTCAGTCACATGCGTTTCAGTGTTGGACAATACATGAAATAAATGTCACGTATCCTGTTATGAGGGAAGCCGGGTTAGCTCAGCTGGGATAGTGACTGGCCTTTTCACTCGTGATTTGCAAAATTACAAACATATTTATTATTCAATATACATACTACAAGACGGGCCATGTACGTATAACGTAACATTGAGGCGCGTTCGCGTAACCACTGTTGCCGTAGAAAAGCAATAAGTATTGCATATTCTGAGTGTGTGTCTGTAGCCTTAGTTATCCAGCATGAAAAGCGCTTGCGCCGTATTATATTGTCATCTGTGGCCTGTCTGGCTGTACCATATATTTCCACATTATCTTATAAACGGCACGATTTTCGAGAAACATTTATTGAACATAAAATATGTGTTTTGATTTTCTCTACAAATTCCGCCTGAAACATTTCTCATTCTACGAAGAATTCAGCGAGATATCATAAATGTACATAGGTCTTCATGTAAAGTACCCGTTATTCTTCTCGGATTTTAATGAGACTTGAATTTTCTCTACAGATTTTCGAAAAATACTCAAATATCAAATTTCATGAAAATCCGTCAAGTGGGAGCCGAGTTGTCCCATGCGGACGGCCGGACACACGGACAGACATGAAACTAATAGTCGCTTTTCGCAATTTTTCGAACGCGCTTAAAATTTCGTATTTGGGGTTAACCCTTTAAAGTACAGCGATCTTTATATGAACCACGTTAAATGTCAGTGCACTTTGCCCACACAGTATACAGGGTATACACAAAAGAATGGTGCGGTTTTAATAGTGAACACTATTACAACCGCACCATTCTTTTGTGTATGCCCTGTATATATACACGTGCTTCGTATCATTGTCACTCAAGACAACGATTATATCCCTAAACGGCATTAATGTTTCGGCCTTTATTCTGTAGTCGAAATGTGGATTCCTGTGCGTCGTTGGATGAGTTTTTCCGTACGTTTCGAAAGAACAGTATTGCCTTCATTCTCCCTGGTCAAGTGAACCAATAACGTGATCCACTTGACCCCTAAGAATGAAGGCAGGACGGTTTTTCGAAACGTCGGTAATGGCCCATCACACGACACAGCGTCACATCTTAGGAGTCTTAAATCCTCTGTTACACCGCTGTGAAAAGTTAAAAAAAATTCACATAGACGTAGCGTGATTTGTGTGGGGTAGCACTGGTCATTTAAATAACGGTTTGTTGAGTTGTGTGGTTAAGCGACCGAATTGGGGTGTCCGTCAGAGTCGTGTAATATGCGTGCTGAAACTACTACGCCCATACCACATCAAAATCCATTTTCATTAGAACTGTGAGACACGAGACATAATTAAACCAGAAAACTTAAGACGCCATTTTCCACATCTGATGCTAATAATTCGAAGTTCATAATACGTGGTCTTGTTTGTTTTTTTTAACTGGATCTCGTACAAATTCGTCGTGTCTGCTGTTTGCTTCTGATGCAAATCCACGTAAGCGAAGTTGTTCTAAGAGCTAGTTAAAGTACCGTGGGGGGGGGGGGGGGGTATGCAAATTCTGTTTTGTGTCGTGGGTCCCTATATCCTATTTGATAATGAGGCGCTTCGCTTTACTAATTACATTTAATCCTACTGTAGTAAGTAATGACGTCATGAATATGTAATTAAGACAAAAACAGCTACTAGTCCACTGTGTGTATGTGGTGAACCCAGGGGAAGGAGCACGCCATATTTTTTTCTCCCATTTCTAAGATAAAGCCGGTATAATTTCACTTTCAGGCCCATTTGTGTTCACTAACGAACTATATAGCTAGTGGTCTTTGAAGTCGTGTGAGTTACTGACCGTTTGCAAGACAAATCCTGTAGCTCTGTTTTGGTTGTTTTCTTCCTGTCGCTCCTTGCGGAGGTTTCGTGGTCTGGAAGTGTGCATTCTGTAGTGAGTGACCAGTCCACTGACTGCACAAGTTCTACTCATCCTGATATGACTGCCAGAGCCATCTAGCAGTCAATCAGGAGACTTGGGTGAGAAATGGCCGCTGAATTTTGCTTACGGACACTACTAGTTCTATTCATGCCGTAAGGTTCTTTTACATGCCGTAAATCTACGACATCGGACCGACGGCTTTACTTCCCCTCCTTGTGCTACGGATTTTTATCACCCTTAAGAATCCATCGACCTCGGCCGGGATTGAACCCGCGAACCGCGAGCACGCTAACCACTAGTCCACCGAGGACGACTCTGTTTTGGTACAGGATACTTATTTTATCTGACAAATATCGTTTGTCAGATAAAATAAGGACCCTGTCTGCAGTGTTTGTGGATTTAATTAACGACGCTGTCCGTCTTATGTGAGACATATATGGAGTGGAACGCCAGAATTACTGCTGAATGACGACTTGGAAAGGATGTGAAAGGAAACGGCAGTGGCTTAATTGAGGTACAGTCCCCACATTTGCGTGGAAAATCCTCAGGTAGGAAACCAGGTCAGTCACCGAGACGGGATTTGAACCGGGCATTTCTAGAACGCAAGTCAAAATCATACCATCTGAGTTGTTGGGTGTTGCTGTATCGTTTATGGGGCTGAGACGTAAATGACTTGGGGGTTTATTTGCTGTTGGCACAGGTAAAGGCAAAATAAAGTTGTACTGTCCACGCCATAAGGGCATAGAGGGGCAGTTTCCTGAGCCAGATAAATCCAGTCCACGCCTTCCAATCATATATCATTAAGATCTGTTTGAATATTATCCTCTCACGCCTAGGTTTTTTTTTAAAGTGGCCTTCTTTCAAAGTTTTCCCGGACTAAACCTTTATATGGCCGATCCCAGTGGCCGTGCGGTCTAAGGCGTGGGTCTACGGCCGCTCGCTTGCTGGGATTGCGGGTTCGAATCCCACCGGGGGCCTGGATGTGTCTCTTGTGAGTGTTGTGTGTTGTCAGGTAGAGGTCTCTGCGACGAGCTGGTTTCTCGTCCAGAGGAGTCCTACCGAGTGTGGTGTGTCTAAAAAGTGTGATCGTGAAGCCTCGAAAAATGAGGCGGCCCAAGGGGCTGTCGAGCCATTGAAAAAAAACTTTATATGCATTTCTCTCTTTGTATTTCATGCAATAAATATTTTTAAAAATTTCGTTTTTTTCAGATCAGTGAACATTCATAGTCTAGATTACAAGGATCAGCCGGTTAATTCCGGTTGCTGTGAGGTGCGAACTGAATTTTTATATATTATGTAGATGAATTTGAGGCTTTGTAGGGTTTACATTGTTATAATACCGCACTTGTTCGGCATAATAGGATTAAGTGCACTAATGAGAATGCCCATTGCGGATTAGCCGTAGTTTCTGAGCGATACTGTGTCATAAACAGTAGTAATGGCGGCATTAACCAGGCAGTGGTTAAGTAATAGCTATCTCGACAGTGGCACTTATTTCACCTTAGCGTATGTCCGAATCATGGTCTGTAGCTCCTCAGTATGTTATGAGCATTTATAAGCTCTTAAGGCATTATTTCGGCATTAGAAGTTAATGCTCCATTTGAAATATGAACCTTTTAAATGGACTCGCGGAGTTTATTACAGTTAGAAAAGCAAATTTCTTCCCCCCTGAGTTTTGAATACTGTTATAGCACACGGGCAGCAGGTCCTTTACACTGGTACCAACTTTGGCACCGACTGGTATTTCAGTTTATCACAGTTTATTCGGGGTTTGCCTATACAGGGTGATTCCAGAGGAAAGGTCGATATTTTTGGAGGTGATAGGTCATGGTGAGAAGGAAGTTTATAGGAACATATGTCTAATACTTAATGCGTACTTAGACCTAAGTCCGTTAGATTTTTGTTTGTGGGGTTGGATGAAGAGCGAAGTTTACAAAAGGAAGAGATGCATTGATCGCTGGCATTTTGGATGCTGCTGCCCGCATAAAGAAGATTGAAGATCGGCTCAGACGAACAAAACGCGATCTTCGCACACGAGTTGCAAAGTGCACTGAGGTTGACCGTGGGTTTTTCGAACATTTATTGTGAACTGTAACAAATTTGTCATTTCTGTGTAACAAAATCGTTATTTAAATGTTAAATTAAAATTAAAATTAAATTAACAGTAAGTAATTTTTCTTTCTTTATTACCATTCACAATGCTTTTTGTATTTGTAGATTCAAACAGTAACCATTCACAATTAGACACATGTTCATATGAGTTTTGTTTTTCTCACAATGGCCGATACTATCACCTCCCAATATACAGGGTTATTCAAAATTATTGTCGAGGTTTCAACAACCTGTCATACACAATACACTTGAGATAGGAGTATATAGTTGCACCGATGGATCAAGAAATTCTCAAAGTTTTTTTTTATGATGTGCGGTGTGCAGTAGTTATGCATTTCTCCGCTTGGAGCGCAGTTTACTAAGATGAACCATCACCGCTGACATGCTAGAAAAAATTTGGAACGAACTCGATTATCGTGTTGGTGTTTGTAGAATCACAAAGGGTGCACATATAGAGCACCTGTAAGGTATGTCACAAAAACTTGGAGTGTTGTTCTATTAAATAAAAAAATACATATACTGCTATCTCAAGTGTATTGTGTATGACAAGTTGTTAAAACACCGACAATCATTTTGAATAACCCTGTATTTACCTTTCCTCCTGAATCACCCTGTATTTGGGGGCATTACGCAGTTCATAAGCCGTGAGCTAGACAACAGTCCTCATGCGGCTTTGTTTATACTCCGAATACCGAAAAGCATGTTCGAGTTGTCCAAGAAAGTTAGGTATAGGAAAGGAGAACATTGTGTTTTGTTGAATGTACCTTGTATACAGCGTATACGGACGAGTGTTTGACACTGAGGTGGAAAATGTTTGGTTGTCAACTAATTTCCGATTCGTTGTTATGGTGTTGACGTTTGGGGTTGAGGTAGTGTGACATGGCCATTCATGGCACTTGGCACATACATGGTGATGAAACTGGTGCCGAAAAGATAATGAACATAATTACAAATTCATTTAGTCTTTCCTTCAAAGTTCGATTTTTTAACATTACTTTATGCCTGGCCTGCGTGTGTTGGTAAATTGTGCAAAAGGAAGAAATGAATATCAGAACTGATTGACAGTGGTGAAAATGGTATAAAGTTAATACAGGGCATACACAAAAGAATGGTGCGGTTTTCAACAGTGAATACTATTGATACCGCACCATTCTTTTGTGTATGCCCTGTATAATTGCACAATTCACCAACACATGCACTTCACTATTAAAATTAATAGTTTGTCAAAAAGCCCTACATATGTTTCGGTCGGTTAACCGGCCATCATCAGGGGGCGACTCGAGTTACGTAATACAAACACATTCATTAGGTTATCCAGAGATGTGGATTAAAACAGTCAAGTGTGGATATTATAAAACTGCATTAATAAAATGATAAATTCTAAAATTCACGTCGTATTAGAGATCACTTCCAATGGGTGTTGCACGAGGTGTTGCAAATTGCAACACCTCGTGGAAAACCTAATGAATGTGTTTGTATTACGTAACTCGAGTCGCCCCTGATGATGACCGGTTAACCGACCGAAACATATGTAGGGCTTTTTAACAAACTATTAATTTTAATATTCGACCTCGGTGGACTAGTGGTTAGCGTGCTCGCCACTGGACCCAAGGTTCGCGGGTTCGATCCCGACCGAGGTCGATGGATTTTTAAGGATGATAAAAATCCGGAGCACCACTTCCTTCGGAGGGGAAGTAAAGCCGTCGGTCCCATGTCGTATATTTACGGCATGTAAAAGAACCTTACGGGCATGAATAAAAATGTTGCGTAAGCCAAATTGCCTCCATTTCTCATCCAAGTCTCCTGACTGCCTGCCAGATGGCTCTGGCGTGCACATCAGGATCGATAGAACACTAAGCGCGGCTAGCTGGCCGGTCACCAGCTGCCATGAATGCGCATGACTTAGTAACCTCGACAAGAGGAGGCAAGAGGAGGCCCAGGCCCATACAGGGCTGTTGAGCCAAGAATTAATTAATTAATTAATTAATTTTAATAGTGAAGTGCATGTGTTGGTGAATTGTGCAATTATATTGATAAACATGCACGGTTAAAACAATACTGGTATAAAGTTAGTTTATAGTAAGTTTTATAGGTGGGATTGGAATTGTGATTCCAGAGTTTGATTCGACGAAGGTATCGCGTCGTAAACTGATGGTCGTGTTGCATTTTAGTGCAAAAATTATTACTGTGGAATGTATGAAATTATGTTTTCTGGTAAATTATTTTAATGGAAACATTTCAAAGGCTGTAAAGACGTATATGACGCTTCATTTGCCTTAAGGTGACTTTAGGGGCTTCCTTCGTCGTTTTGCAGCATCTCACTTCTCTTTACAGACTCCTTTTTCGTATAGTAGCATGGCTGCTTCCGAGATAAAGGGCTTGATTTGCCAAGTTTTCCCATCGTCTCTCTCTCTCTGATTCTCTTCCCTCTTATTCGGATGAAACCGTGAGAGGAAGTGAGAAAGAGTTATATTGGAAACGCTGGAGTCTTGCTAGCCACGCGTACAGCTCCAATCAATATCTACGTCTCATGGAGTTCCACCCCTTCCTTCCACCCCTCCTCCACTTTACGTTGTAATTTCGAACCCCAACCCACTAGAACTTACCACCAAGTTTCAGAAGGTATGCTGCCGGATTAAATACGGTGTTTATTCTTACCCATTATAACACCATCTTACGGCAGTGTCCAGAACTAGTTAATGCACATGTAATTTTTGAGTGCAACTGGAAAGAAGCAGTGGAACTAAGTCTTCGTAAGAGTCTTAATTTTGCCACCGTCTTTTGCTGCTAAGATTATATATGTGTGTGTGTGTATGTATGTATGTATGTTATGTGTGTAGTGTATGTATTTAATGTAATGTAATGAAATGTATGTATGTATGTACGTATTTATGTTGTGTATGTATGTGTGTAATGTTTGTATGTACGTATGTTTGTATGTATGTGTGTAATGTTTGTATGTATTTAATGAAATGTATGTATGTAATGTATGTATGTATGTATGTATGTAATGTATGTATGTATGTACGTAGGTATATATGTAATGTATGTGTGTATGTATGTATGTATGTACGTATATGTACGTATGTGTATTATGTACGTGCATATGTATATATGTATGTATACATGTATGTATGTGTGTATTGCTGTTAAAAGTATGTACTTGCAGTATGTCACAGACTAGCCAAGTATGTACTTGCAGTATGTCACAGACTAGCCAAGTATGTACTTGCAGTATGTCACAGACTAGCCAAGTATGTACTTGCAGTATGTCACAGACTAGCCAAGTATGTACTTGCAGTATGTCACAGACTAGCCAAGTATGTACTTGCAGTATGTCACAGACTAGCCAAGTATGTACTTGCAGTATGTCACAGACTAGCCAAGTATTCCCCATGTATCAACTGAACATTTTAGTTCAAAGTGTTAAATGACATTTAAAACTGAAACCGAGTATTTTAAAGAATACTTAATCATTCCAGTCATTAACTGTTTTAGGGCAGTTGAAGCATGTATTAATGTTTTAAACAAAATCATTTAATAATAATAATAATAATAATAATAATAATAATAATAATAATAATTGGAGCATGACACCATGACACATAATACGGAAAGTACTGCAGTCTGAAACTTGAGCGGTGGGGATCACCGTTGGTTCAATAGCAGAAGTACCAGGGAGAAAAGGCCTGTGACAAGAGACAGCTAATAATAATAATAATAATAATAATAATAATAATAATAATAATAACAATAATAAATCAGTGAATTGCCTCCTGTCACCTCTCAGTTATTTAAAGGAATTTGTATTTATTTCGTACATCAGTTTAAAATAAATCGCGTAAGACTATCTGCTCTTTGAGAGGTATTCTGTGGAATACCGAGTGAAAGTAGGTGAAGGTGTTTCGGTACGCACTGTAGCCTAACTAAATCGTTCGACGATATGCACCGCCCACACACACACGCACCGCGGAATGGCAGCGAAACATCCTGAACGACATTTGCCAGATAAAATAAGGACATTGTAGATTTAACCTTTTTTTTTATATGTGTATCGTAACTTCTTCCCAGGAAGGATTTTTTTTTTCTAAAATAAGATTCAGTGGAGATGATGAGAGCTCCAAAGAAGCCGTTACACTGGTCGTGTTTACATTAACGTAACCAGATATTTATCTCGGCTCATGTTCTCAGATGCTCTCTGGTGGATTATAATGTAGATCTCCTGCATGAGGAATGTGTGGGGAAGTCATTGGATGGCGTAAGAAAGGGTAGAGACAGACGGACATGCTGTACGAGTCCCAGTTGGGTGCTTGACCGACATGGATGGAGACTCTAAAGTAAATACAGCAAAGATAATGTGAAGACGGAGACAGTCGTGGAGAGAATAACAAGAACGAATACAAGAAAACAAGTGGAACAGAATCGTGTAGGAATAGAGTAGAACCCGTTTATAACGACATCGGTTTATACGACACCTCGTCTATAGCGTCAGATATTCTGTGGTACCAATTAATTCCTCACTGTTAACCATAACATTATACTCCTCGGTTATAACGACACTCGTTTATAACGACACAAAACATTTACTCCCTTTCATGACGTTATAACCGAGTTCGACTGTGTTTTGATACGGGTTAAGAGGCTGATCTCGACACTGTTTTGATTAGGGTCACCCACGGTTTCCATCGGCGTCGCTAGTTTTTTGGGGGACGAAAACACTGGACAATCTTACACGATTTAAAGCCTGGAAACGGAATCTTAATTACAATGATCAGTTGATTAATGATGTTTCGCGAAACAATCGCTGTTTATTGTGAGAATCGGACGGAGCGTGTGTACACTGTGTGTTGGAAAAGCTGGTATGTATAGTTACCACTGCGCTGGAAGGGGTTAAATCGCTGTGTATACGTTTTCAGTTCGTTCACTGTCTGATTTTAAATAACGCAAGATGCCTGGAGGATATTTGTAATTGACAGAGCTCCTTATCATGTATTTTTCTTAGTTTGTAGCTACTGCATGATAGGGAGCCTGTCTTGTGAAGCTAGTCAAGATATTCCTAGAATTTTTCTGGGTTCTGTAGCGGCGGGACATGTTTTGATTTACCGAGAGACTGTTAGCGTCTCAGGAAGGGCTCTGCCCTCTGGAGTTTGTTATTTGGACTCAGTGCCCAATACCATTTCCTTCGTAGCCTTTTGAAATGAAACAGGCAGGCGGGCAGGACCTCCCTATTACGATTTCATTTTGATGTCTCTTATGCAAATAGTGGAACTAGAGTTACGTGTTTTCATTTCAGGAAGTAAGGTGCAATCTTCCATGCTGTTTTATTTGTTTATTATTTAGCATGCAATATAAAACGCTTCGCAACTTGAACAAGAAATTGTTAAAAGCAAAACTTCATCAAAAATACATAAGCTCATCAACTTATAACGTGTTCGGAAGTTGTCAGAATAGCAGTATGCTGTAAGTGCTGCTGCTAGATAGGAAATGTCTTCCCTGATAAAGGGTGTACCCTGCTGTCAGTACCTGCTTCATCACCCTTTCAGCTGCTCTCATCTTCTCCTCTTCGTAACTAGTTGTTAACACAAACGACATTGAAAGAGCGTGTATTAAGATGTGATACCTTACTAGCCACATGTCCGGTCATCGCCCGGTATACCATCCAATACATTTTGCGTACAGCTACAGCGTGTAGCAAATATACGACCGCTTAAAAAAATCGGGTAACTGTCAATTATTGTCTCCACGCGCTACTCCACGGCCTCTTTCCTCCTCGGTCGTCCATTCTTAGAGCAAACTAAGCGTTCATCTGACTTATCGGATTAATGCCATCTGATTGTGGCTTTTTGTACTCGATGCGTGTTACTTCTGCAACCCGTTAAGCATTACACTTGGGACAGGGGTGCACAAATCCCTGGCGATTAGATTTTGTGCTATGGCGTGTCATATTTGTGTGTCATCAGTATGGAACGTGCATCATGTAACCACTGTGGCGCCTCATATTTGTGTGTCATCAGTATGGAACTTGTTTCATATAACCACTGTGGCGCCACATATTTGTGTCATCAGTATGGAACTTGCTTCATGTAACCACTGTGGCACCTCATATTTGTGTGTCGTCAGTATGGAACTTGTTTCATTTAACCACTGTGGCGCCACATATTTGTGTGTCATCAGTATGGAACTTGCTTTATGCAACCACTGTGGCGCCACATATTTGTGTGTCATTAGTATGGAACTTGCTTCATGTAACCACTGTGGCGCCACATATTAGTGTGTCATCAGTATGGAACTTGCTTCATGTAACCACTGTGGCGCCACGTATTTGTGTGTCATCAGTATGAAACTTGCTTCATGTAACCACTGTGGCGCCACATATTAGTGTGTCATTAGTATGGAACTTGCTTCATATAACCACAGTGGCGCCACATATTAGTGTGTCATCAGTATGGAACTTGCTTCATATAACCACAGTGGCGCCACATATTTGTGTGTCATCAGTGTGGAACTTGCTTTATGTAACCACTGTGGCGCCACATATTTGTGTGTCATCAGTATGGAACTTGCTTCATATAACCACAGTGGCGCCACATATTAGTGTGTCATCAGTATGGAACTTGCTGTATGTAACCACTGTGGCGCCACATATTTGTGTGTCATCAGTATGGAACTTGCTTCATATAACCACAGTGGCGCCACATATTTGTGTGTCATCAGTGTGGAACTTGCTTCATATAACCACTGTGGCGCCACATATTTGTGTGTCATCAGTGTGGAACTAGCTTCATGTAACCACTGTGGCGCCACATATTTGTGTGTCATCAGTGTGGAACTTGCTTCATGTAACCGCTGTGGCTCCTAGAAATGTGAGGCGGCTGTTACATGTCCGGAAAATATGTTTACCCCCTGACTTAGGGTATTATATGTTTTGGGGATGCGCTCAAAAGCAGATCCCATAACCGTCCGGGAATTAGTACCAAAATTCCAAACAAGCTTCTATCTCTTTCCAGATGTAATGCGGCTGCCACACACAGACACCTGCTTTTGCTGTAGACATACAGTATGTTGTAAACGTTTGTATATAGCAATGGTTCCCAACCTCAGGTCGCGACCCAAATCAGGGTCGTAGGGTTCTGACGTAGGGTCGCGAGATGGTTTTATGGAGAATACGATAATTATGAAAAAAATCAAACCAGCACATGTATGAGTTATTTAAATAAATATTTGTTTGTTGCGTGTTTTGTGTATTTAATATTGTCACAAAAATATTGGATTTGACAAGTAACATTAAAAATTCAATATTTTTTTAATAAGTGACAATATTATGTAATGTTCAATAAAAGGCATTAGTGTTAGTTCATTTACAGTAAATATCACTGACTATTGCCGTTACCACGGTAGTGTCGCGGTCACATACCTATTGCTACTTTAGGGTCACACACACAAAAGTTTGTGAACCGCTGGTATATAGAGTCTAAATTCATTATCAGTGGGTGACAGATATGCTATTTTTCTTTGCAAAGTCTTATCTTATTAGTGTCATACTCTTAAGATAGACGTTGCGGAAGTGTTACAGCTTGCAAGGCACTTATGTCTACTTGACTAGAAGAAGATGGCGTGTTGCTGCGTGCGTTGTTGATATTAGCAAAAGTTTGCACGCTGTGTTGAAGTTTATGGGGCTTTATTTCTGTCTCCATCTTCCTTCTTCTCTGTTTTGTTGCTCCTTTGGCAGATGTCGTACATCTTTTGACTTTCTAGCTCTCTCTCTCTCTCTTTGCAGTTCGTTAACAAGCATTCTGATTCTTTGTCCCCGTATTTCGTATGTTCATGTACACGAGTCGTCGCTAGACTCTGTTAAAGTGTGTTTGCTCAAAACACGAAACACGACAAAGTCCGATGTTTCTGTTATGTGTAAGAGAGACAGAGATGGGAGGTTATATGTATTTACGTGGAGGACAAGAAATAATTTGTTTATGTACTTTATGATGTACATATTCCTTACAGTTGCCTTAGACATACAAGTTTTAATTGTGTGCAGTGGTTGGTAATAAAACTTGTATGTGCAAGAATTTGTTGTTGACAAGGCACAGCCCCCCCCCCCCTTTTTTCTGTTAGGGACAAAGTGCTTCTGAAGAATTTCTGAGGGCAAGTCCATTGAGAATCGGATTGAAGTGTGACATTCCATTGTTTTTCTGTCCAGGGGAAACAGTCTTTGACAGCTGACTGCAAGCCCACCACCATTCTCGTGTTATATCACCCACGTACACTGTTAAAGAAAGAGTAGATCTGTACCTCTACTCCCCCTCTGGGCCTTCGTGGCCTGTTCTAGGGTGAACTGTACTTACCTTTACACTGTTAACTGCTGTCATCTTAGCAACCTGTATTTAGAACTCTTCGCTGTGAAGCGTGAAGTTTATGTAAATAATATTCGAGGGTTCCATTTCCTATTTGACAGGAAACACAATGTATATCTATAATATATAACATATGTATCAGTCAAAACACAACTACATTTAGACAACATTTGTCTAAAAGAGCAACATGTATCGACCTGTATGTAGGTCGTTTTCAAGCTAACACAATTCCAAAAGCCCATACTAAGTAAGACAATGGATAAGTATTACGTTTGATTAAAATTACATTAAATACGGACAAAATCGAAGATTAAAAGTTATATGCAATAAAATAGTGCTTAAAATCTAAAGTTACATAGAGTTTCTTCCATGTTGCTATTCCCTTATCAGTCCAGTTAGAATTAAAGTTTGCTTACGGAAGTAACAACCTGTAATAAAATGTAAGCAGCCTTTAATTCTAATTTGACTGTGAAGGAAATAACAGCCTGGAAGAAACTCTTATGTAACTTCAGATTTTAAGAAGTATTTATTATGTATAACTTTTAATCTTCGATTTTATCTGTATTTAATGTATTTCTAATCAAAATTAATACATATCTTCCTCAATATGGGCTTTTGAAAGTGTGTGATCTTGAAAATGGCCTATATATAAGTCGAAACACGTCGCTCTTTTAGACACATGAAATTTATTGTCTAAATATAGTTGTGTTTTGACTGATACATGTTTTGTGTGTTATGTTATCACAACACAACGGGATGTGACATACAAACAAGATGTCTCTATTACCAAGAACAAACCGTGACTGCTGTAGACGCTGTTTATTGTTAGAATCATAAGGAATACAGTATGTGGGTAAAGTGTAGAGTTTCTAAATTCTACAACAGGTGGTATGGTAGCGTAGTTGGTATATTGACTGAGCTGGGAGGTTGAATGTCCAAGGACTTGATAGCTGCACTCGCTGCGGAGTTTTCTCTTCTTACAGAAGTTCAGTCCGGCTCTAGGCCACACTCAACCTCCTAATCAATGGGCACCGAGGGTTATTCACCCGAAGGTAAAGCGGCCTGGACGTGAGGCTGACCACGCTCTTCCATCTAGTTGCGAGGTTGAGAATGGAGTTATTTTTCAGCTCCCCCCATACACCTCCATGGCGTACACAGGGACAAATTTATTGTTGTGTTGTACAGAATGTGGTATATAAAACTACCAGTGTGCTTAAGGTTCGTTTGGTTTTGAATCATGGTAATTAACTGAGTACTTATTTTTGTTTCGTAAAATTTCTTGTCCAAATTTCGATCTGCTTGTTTTCTTAGTGGTACAGGAGGGACTTTAATCAAAGTGCGTGGTTTGGTCATGTGACATTCTACGGTGAATTAATTATAACACGTCCCAATTAGTCAATAATTCATATGCAACTGTATTTTGAATTTTTTTTCTCATGGCTCAGCAACCCCTAGGGGGCCTAGGCCTCCTCATTATCGAGGCTTCAAGATCACACTCAGACACACCACACTCGGTAGGACTCCTCTGGACGAGTGATCAGCCCGTCGCAGAGACCTCTACCTGACAACACACATCACTCACAAGAGACAGACATCCATGCCCAAGGCGGGATTCGAACCCACAATCCCAGTAAGAGAGCGGCCGTAGACCCACGCCTTAGACCTCGCGGCCACTGAGATCGGCACTGTATTTTGACACGCTGATAAATTGATCGATGTGCAGTCGATAAGATTCAAGACGCCGTCGTACTTTTTGCGTATTAATTTATGTAACGATGTCTTGCAATGTTGGTACAGATACTAATGTGTGTGTTATCGCAGAACACGTAACAGCTGTCTGTTATCGGCCGATGTCATTCGTGGCAGGTTGAGGAACTGAAGACAGACACCAGAACGTCACTAAACAAACACTGCTTGCACTTATGGAAAATTTCATCCTTTGTTTTTTTTCAACATACGTTATCGCGTGAAGACTGATCACATATTAAATATATTCTCCGAAACGTCGACTCTTCATCTAGGAGAGTGCGTCGTGTGACATTCATAAGCAGTTTTTGATGATGCTATAAACGGGGTCTTCGTGTTGACTGGCTGAAATAATATTCACGCGATGCTCCACTTGCCTTTCACAGTTCTCAATAATAGTATAATGTTTCGCCTTATGTTTTTGACAGATTTAGAGCCGACTCTGAAATACAGTCGAACCCGTTTATAACGACATCGGTTTATACGACACCTCGTCTATAGCATCAGATATTCTGTGGTACCAATTAATTCCTCACTGTTAACCATAACATTATACTCCTCGGTTATAACAACACTCGTTTATAACGACACAAAATAATCAGTCCCCTTCATGACGTTATAACCGAGTTCGACTGAATAACTGATCTCTGGTTATGTTATCGTAACTAGGAACTGTGACTTACAAACCTAACACGTTATATGCGTGTATACATATATATACAGGGCATACACAAAAGAATGGTGCGGTTTTAATAGTGAACACTATTAAAACCGCACCATTCTTTTGTGTATGCCCTGTATATGTATATATACACGCAACCGTCCAGACCGGCCCTGGGGCCCACCCAGCCTACAATACAATGGGTACCGGCTCTCTTTCCCGGGGGTAAAGCGGCCGGGGCGTGGAGTTGACCACCCACCCTCATCTAGTGCCAGGGTTAAAGAAAGAGTAGAGCTATACTTCTACTCCCCCTCTGGTCCTTCATGACCTGTTCTAGGGAGAACTTTACCTTTACCTTTACCTTTACCTTTACCTTATACACACACACACACACACACAAAGTCAAACCCCGATATAGCGCCACTGTTTGTTCGCCGCAGTTTGTGGCTGTATATTGAAGGTAGTGGCAAATGGAAATACTGTATGATAGGGAATTTCTCTTCGCAGACTATAATGGAGGTTAAGTGATGGTGGCGCTATATCGGGGTTTTATATACAGTATTACAGTAAGCTGTGCACGGCCAACCTCTAAACTACATGTTTTTGTGTTCACTGTGGCTATTTGACAACGCTGTGAGTGATGCCAAGTAGGGTTGGATGATTGGTGAACGATAAATTGTGAAGGATTGGGAAGGACGATGGCGTAGCCTAATCGAGGTGTTATCCTTGCGTTTTTTTCTGGAGAGACTGAGGAAATTCGCTGAACGCCTCTGTCAGTGTGGCCGGTGAGGCGCTGCATGTTATGTTTCTCTAGTCATTTTATCGTTGTGTCGCTTCCTGTCGGCTCGTTTTTATCATACTAACGTAGCCCAGCAAGCCGACCAATCCATATGTAATAGCAGCGAGACGTAACAAAGAATGTTAGATAAAATTTGTGATTTTTTTTTTCATCGTGCTTTAATGATGGTTTAATAAGGCTTTAACTAGACGATTTTATTGACTGTTGCAATAAACCTCTGTTTTAAGTAATTTATGTAATGAGACCGGAATGTTAATACGCTCTAGCACATTGTGTGTTGGCATCTGTGACAGTTCTTTTGTTGTTTGAAGCTTTTAAAGGGTCGACGTCATCTGTTAACTATTTCGAGGGCGTTAAAAACCACAATCAGGCATATTTTTGATTAAACATTACATGAAAGCAGTTGTAAATATCTCACTGTTTTTTAAATTTACACCTCTTTTATCGTAAAGTGTGTAAACTTTCTTTGTTTTTATTTTTTATTGTTGAAATTTGATGACGTGAATGGAGTTGATATTTTTAGTAACCGGTAATCCTTTTAATGAAACAGTAGTGTTTTTTTTTTGTGGTTTATATTTTGTATCTAAATTTAGTTCATTCGATATTACAGCAGAAATCAATTGTGGTACACAAAATAAAGGAGTATAAAGTTTTAATGGGCAGCTCTCGACTTGTTTGCCTCATTAGTTTGAAATGTACATAGCTCTTGGGCATGCGCACTGACTTTTATCTCAGTTTGGAAGCAATATATACAGACCTGGGTACGGTGTGTCTTCACACAGTACGATTATTGACATAAACTTCGCTAAACAGACGACAGGGTGGTCGTGGTGCTTTGTGTTTGCCTGTAAGTGACTCATAAAGTTTAATGTTATAAGGCACAGTGGTTACAGTGTGTACTGTCTGCTTTAACATTGAGATATCATTTTGTAACGACGGTGCATTGATCGATTTCGTGCGAATTTAATAGTAGGAAAATATGATATCTGTAATCGGTTGTGTAATAGACAAGCAGCATGTTCTTATGTGAGGTAAAATTTGACATTTAAAGTATTATTTACAGTTGAACCCGGTTATAACGACATCGGTTTATACGACACATCATATATAACGACAGATATTCTGTAATACCAATTAATTCTTCGCTGATAACCATAACATTATACTCCTCGGTTATAACGACACTCGTTTATAACGACACAAAATATTCAGTCCCTTTCATGACGTTATAACCGAGTTCGACTGTAGTTGAATTTGAGGCTTAAAAATGTGTCAGTGCACGTAGAAACAGTTCACATGCAGTTGATCAGAATACTCCCCCCCTCCCCTTTCCGCGAAATAACACTTCCTGCATTACACCGAATGTCCACAGAGTGACTAACAAATTATGTAACTGATTTATAGGTAAAGGCTGAGTCTTTCTTTAACTTTTTTAAATACTGAGGATAATCTGAATTATATGTAAACTTTCATTTCGTACCGCGCAGTAAACACACTCTATGTGGGTTATAAAACCAGTCAGTTAATGGAGTCAATTAATGCTATATAGGGAAATAATCGCTGTTTGTTATTAGATCCACACAAAACACATAAATACAGTCCGTACCGCGCAGTAAACACACTCCGTCTCAGTTATACAAACCAGTCAGTTAATGTTGTACAGTGAAATAATCGCTGTTTGTTCTGAGATCCACACAAAACACATAAATACAGTCCGTACCGCGCAGTAAACACACTCCGTCTCAGTTATACAAACCAGTCAGTTAATGTTGTACAGTGAAATAATCGCTGTTTGTTCTGAGATCCACACAAAACACATAAATACAGTCCGTACCGCGCAGTAAACACACTCCGTCTCAGTTATACAAACCAGTCAGTTAATGTTGTACAGTGAAATAATCGCTGTTTGCTCTGAGATCCACACAAAACACATAAATACAGTCCGTACCGCGCAGTAAACACACTCCGTCTCAGTTATACAAACCGGTCAGTTAATGCTGTACAGTGAAATAATCGCTGTTTGTTCTGAGATCCACACAAAACACATAAATACAGTCCGTACCGCGCAGTAAACACACTCCGTCTCAGTTATACAAACCAGTCAGTTAATGTTGTACAGTGAAATAATCGCTGTTTGCTCTGAGATCCACACAAAACACATAAATACAGTCCGTACCGCGCAGTAAACACACTCCGTCTCAGTTATACAAACCGGTCAGTTAATGCTGTACAGTGAAATAATCGCTGTTTGTTCTGAGATCCACACAAAACACATAAATACACTGTGTGGGCAGAACGTAGAATTGTTGAATGTTAAACATGGCGGTACATTCAGTCCGTACCGCGCAGTAAACACACTCCGTCTCAGTTATACAAACCGGTCAGCTAATGCTGTACAGTGAAATAATCGCTGTTTGTTCTGAGATCCACACAAAACACATAAATACACTGTGTGGGCAGAACGTACAATTTGTGAATGTTAAACATGGCGGTACATTCAGTCCGTACCGCGCAGTAAACACACTCCGTCTCAGTTATACAAACCAGTCAGTTAATGCTGTACGGTGAAATAATCGCTGTTTGTTCTGAGATCCACATAAAACACACAAATACAATGTGTGGCCAAATGTAGAACTGTTGAATATGAAACCTGGTGGTACATATAGTAACCACTGGGCTTTAAATGTTAAAGTTGTTACTTACGTGGATCGGAAATGAATTGTCTCGTTTCCGAGTACCCCACATGTCCGTTACCGTTTACACAAAAGCCGACCCTTCGTTCCTTAATCTTAAGCTGTTTTAATTCACACCCCACCTGCACATCCTATACTCGTATGTCAAAAGTTTCCATTCTCTGCCCTCCTATGTTACCCAGATATTATTTTGCCTTGAGTATTCCCCAGTAAGACGTTACACATCTACGCGTTTTCTCTCTTTCGCCCCTCTACCTCTCCAAATTGCGTGCTACATGTATAAAAGCAATGGCTGTTTATGAAACACGTTGCTGCGTGTCATACGGAGGTCTGAGACATTCTTCAGAGCCGGTTCTTCCTTTTAGCGTTTCCGACCAAAACTATGAACATTTTTTGTAGCCCCCATGCGTGCTACATGCTGTATCCGATTCATCCTGCTTTATTTTATCATTATAATAATGCGTAAGTGTAAGATATGTATTTCAAATGATGTCACTATATAGCTCAGTTCGTGTTTATCGCAATTATTAATTGCATTTTGCGGTTATCTCGGCAGTGCGTATCAAGAACGCGGTCTTGTAGGATTCTACGCCGTATTTTTCTCCCCCCCCCCTCCCCCAGTGGCGTAACAGCCCCTAGTGGGCCAGGGCCTCCTCATTATCGAGGTTTCGCGATCACACACTTTAGACACACCACACTCGGTAGGACTCCTCTGGACGAGTGATCAGCCCGACGCAGAGACCTCTACCTGACAACACACAACACTCACAAAAGACAGACATCCATGCCCCCGACGGGATTCGAACACGCAATCCCAGCAAGCGAGCACCCGTAGACCCACGCCTTAGACCGCACGGCCACTGGGATCGGCATTCTACACCGTTATAATTTGTTAAATGTGCACTGTTATCGTTTCGGTGGAGCTTGTTGTTTCCAACATTCCAGGTTCCTCCTAAACGTCGGTGCCGTCTACCGTATACAAGGCGTCACATCCCAAAGGTTCAAAGCCTTCAAGTAAGTTTAAACTTTTAACCCTTCCGTTTTTAGTATTTTATGAAGGATGTAATTTAAGTTTTGTGATGAGTTTCGAAGTTATTTTAATTCGGCAAGACCTCAGATGGTATTAGTTATTTTAATTCGGCAAGACCTCAGATGGTATCAGTTATTTTAATTCGGCAAGACCTCAGATGGTATCAGTTATTTTAATTCGGCAAGACCTAAGATGGTATCAGTTATTTTAATTCGGCAAGACCTCAGATGGTATCAGTTATTTTAATTCGGCAAGACCTCAGATGGTATCAGTTATTTTAATTCGGCAAGACTTCAGATGGTATCAGTTATTTTAATTCGGCAAGACCTCAGATGGTATCAGTTATTTTAATTCGGCAAGACCTCAGATGGTATCAGTTATTTTAATTCGGGAAGACCTCAGATGGTATCAGTTATTTTAATTCGGCAAGACCTCACATGTTATCAGTTATTTTAATTCGGCAAGACCTCACATGGTATCAGTTATTTTAATTGGGCAAGACCTCAGATGGTATCAGTTATTTTAATTCGGCAAGACCTCACATGTTATCAGTTATTTTAATTCGGCAAGACCTCAGATGGTATCAGTTATTTTAATTCGGCAAGACCTCACATGTTATCAGTTATTTTAATTCGGCAAGACCTCAGATGGTATCAGTTATTTTAATTCGGCAAGACCTCACATGTTATCAGTTATTTTAATTCGGCAAAACCTCAGATGGTATCAGTTATTTTAATTCGGCAAGACCTCACATGTTATCAGTTATTTTAATTCGGCAAGACCTCAGATGGTATCAGTTATTTTAATTCGGCAAGACCTCACATGTTATCAGTTATTTTAATTCGGCAAGACCTCACATGTTATCAGTTATTTTAATTCGGCAAGACCTCAGATGGTATCAGTTATTTTAATTCGGCAAGACCTCAGATGGTATCAGTTATTTTAATTCGGCAAAACCTCAGATGGTATCAGCGTCACGTCTGTCTTGCGAAGACCTCAGTCTACATTTTCGAAAACAAATGAATTTTGAAGGTATTTTATAAAATTCCGGAAGCTTCAGCTTTATGTCCCTGCACGAATATCACTTTCATTCCGCATCGAGTCTTTTCAGGTGATGTTGGTAGTGTAGTGTATCCAGCCCCTTTACAACGCCGAGCACGCGCGGAATTGTCCGCTTATTCCCTCTGTTGTACAGTCTGCTCACCAAATTGTTACAGCTCGGTGAAATTATTCGGCTAGCACACCTGTATTGAGTCTTGGCACTGCAGAATCTTCGGTGACATAAAATTTGGGATTCGTAAAGAGGTGAATATGATGGTGAATTGTGGGATGTGACGTCGTGTAGACTGGGAGACATTTACCGACGTTTCTTACGAACCTGTTGGATCAGTCATCTCGGTATAAGAAAATTATTCTGTTCTGATGAAGGAGGATGTGTTCCTCCGAGAGGTTGACAGTTTTCTACCAGACTGCGCAGAGTCGCATGCCACAAGACGGTAATATTTGTAATCAACGCCATGAAAGTCTAAAATTTCACGTTCTTTTTTTAACCGTTTAAAGCCCAGTGGTTACTATATGTACCACCAGATTAACATTCAACAACTCTACGTTCTGCCCACACAGTGTATTTATGTGTTTTGTGTGGATCTAAGGACAAACAGCGATTATTTCACTGTACAACATTAACTGACTGGTTTGTATAACTGAGACGGAGTGTGTTTACTGCGCGGTACGGACTGTATTTATGTGTTTTGTGTGGATCTCAGAACAAACAGCGATTATTTCACTGTACAGCATTAACTGACTGGTTTGTATAACTGAGATGGAGTGTGTTTACTGCGCGGTACGGACTGTATTTATGTGTTTTGTGTGGATCTCAGAACAAACAGCGATTATTTCACTGTACAGCATTAACTGACTGGTTTGTATAACTGAGACGGAGTGTGTTTACTGCGCGGTACGGACTGTATTTATGTGTTTTGTGTGGATCTCAGAACAAACAGCGATTATTTCACTGTACAGCATTAACTGACTGGTTTGTATAACTGAGACGGAGTGTGTTTACTGCGCGGTACGGACTGTATTTATGTGTTTTGTGTGGATCTCAGAACAAACAGCGATTATTTCACTGTACAACATTAACTGACTGGTTTGTATAACTGAGACGGAGTGTGTTTACTGCGCGGTACGGACTGTATTTATGTGTTTTGTGTGGATCTCAGAACAAACAGCGATTATTTCACTGTACAACATTAACTGATTGGTTTGCATCCGCCGGGATATCCCGCGACATTTAGCGTGCTTAGGGACACGATAGAACGGACACTATGTATGTCAGTATTATTTTACCACTCACGCATTTTTTGGTCTCCTTCTTTCATATTTTCCGATTAAAATGCTGCGTATCATTCCGATCTCTGCATTGTACCGGATCAGCACGTCTGTATTGTATTTATTTTACGATCAAATAGACGACGACCGAAGCAGAAGTCTTTGAGGTGCGTTCGCAAAGCGACTGTCAGTTTCGTCATGTCCTTCCCGTCAGTCCGCCCGCCTGATTGTTCACATGGAACAACTCGACTTGCACCGGACGGATTTACGTGAAATTGTGTATTTGGGACTCTGCAAAAATTTGTCGACACATTTCAATTTTGGTTAAAATCTAAGAAAAATAATGAGCACTGCGCATAAAGACCTGCGCACGTTTGTCGCACCGTGACGACAGTCTGTTGCCTGGATACGGAGTGATGGCTGTTACGCGCGAAAAACAGCGAAAGCCGTGATCGATTGTACATCTGTTGCTGGGATACAGAGGAATCCTATAACGTGATAAGGCACGTTTCAGGCACTCATTTTTATTATTATTCTTGTTGAAACTATTCACAATTTTAAGATATAGGGACAAAACAGAGAGAACGCGCCAGGAAGTGTTAACGCTCTGCGGAAATTTCCGAACATTTATTCTGCACAAGGCTATACATTTAATTCGGTATCCTCACTCCACACATAAATTTATCAACTAATCAGGTTATTTACTTTAAAAAATTTGTAATTTCTATAAACCAACGATACATAACAACCGCAGCTTCCAGCAAAATAGTAATCATCCAGTCAGCACTTAACCTGAATACCCGCATCTCTTATCTACAAACAGCTCACAAGTTAGGAACGCTCAACTAGTCTGCGTTAAAGACTATACAGAACCCAAGCCTTTTCCAGTACATTCTTCATCTAATCAGCACTTACCTTGATCAACGCGGTTCAAAATCTACAGATTGCCCAACAAAACGTTTCCTTAACCACTTTCCAATAAAAACTATAACATAACCCGTATCTATATACACCTTAAATTATCCCTCAGTATCGTTAATTGTAAAAAAGAGATCTTATTTAAATTCAAACAACTTTCTTTTCTTTTTTTCTATGGCTCGACAGCCCTATATGGGCCTGGGCCTCCTCGTTTCGTCGAGGCTTCACGATCACACTTTTTAGACACACCACACTCGGTAGGACTCCTCTGGACGAGGGACCAGCTCGTCGCAGAGACCTCTACCTGACAACACACAACACTCACAAGAGACAGACATCCATGCCCCCGGTGGGATTCGAACCCACGATCCTAGTAAGCGAGCGGCCGAAGACCCACGCCTTAGACCGCGCGGCCACTGGGATCGGCAATTCTAACAACTTATTATGCAGTAATTTTTCTTAGCCCCGCCGGGGGTATGGATGTCTGTCTCTTGTGAATGTTGTGTGTTGTGAGGTATAGAGGTCTCTGCGACGGGCTGATCACTCGTCCAGAGGAGTCCTACCGAGTGTGGTGTGTCTGAGTGTGATCGTGAAGCCTCGATAATGAGGAGGCCCTGGCCCGCTAGGGGCTGTCGCGCCCTTGGAAAATAATTTTCTTAGTATATTTTGATATTATGTCTTATCTGACGATGGCCTATTTCGGCCGAAACATGTTGTAAACAAGTTCCTCATATGTGTTCTTGTTTGTGATCGACTGTATTTTCTGTTCAATAATTTCCGAATTTGTTAAAGTATGCTGTAGCTTTGCATTCTCGTTTGTTAAATTATATTCTGAAATAAACACACTTTACAAATTTAGCCTTTGTGTAACGAACTCGATGTGCTTGTGACGTCAAATAATGTGCGAGTTCTGATATGGCAAATGGCTGTCATAAATATATAACGTCATATCGACACGTCGGTTATGTTTTATAATACACAAAATCACGAACATATCCTCATGTTAAATTTATTTCGTATGTAAAACTGCAGTCTATTTAAAAATTGCGGTAAAAGTTTTAATTTGAAAACTGTCAACAAAAAACAGATACACAATTTTTTTTTTCACCGTTAACCTTGACTCTTGAATCCAGAGACAAACCTTTTTTGTCCACGTGACCGCATTACGTTCCTGATACTGCGCTGTCGAACGGGATTAGAAGTAACGTGTCAGTGATAGGTCGTGCTGAGTTACGTGACTGTACTTTACGTGAAGATTGTTATTATTATTATGGCTTGCTGCTTTGAAACCGGAATACAAGAGAAAAGGTATATTGTCGATAAAATTGTAAGCATTGACACTCAGTGACAGGCGTAACCAAAAATACGCTATATATATATATTTAATAGTGGAAAATTCCGTTTTGAATTAAAAATGTTTTTTTTTTAAATTATCTTCATTTTTCACTCACATTTTTATATCCCTTTCATACCTGTACCTCCTTCTCCATCTTATTACGTATTCTTCGTTATTTCTAGGCAAATTCTGAGATGGTACCTTAATCTACTGTGCAACAGCCACCTTCCACATCCTTTGCAATTCATTGTTCATTAACCATCTTAACATTCGACGCTGTATGTGGGTTCCTGAAGCTCAGTCGGTATAGCAACTCGCTACGGGCTGGACGGTCCGGGGTTCGAATCCCGGTGAGGGCGAGATTTTCAGCACCCTTCCAGACCGGCCCTGGGGCCTGCCCAGCCTCCTGTACAATGGGTACCGGGTCATTCCCGGGGGTAAAGCAGCCGGGGCGTGGCGTTGACCACCCACCCCCATTAGCGCCGAGGTTAAAGAAAGAGTAGAGCTATACCTCTGCTCCACCACTGGGCCTGCATGGTCTCTTCTAGGGAGAACTTTACCTTATGTGGGTTCCTGAAAACGTTAATTGTATAAATTTACCGCAGAACCGAATTAAGTTACATTGTGTATCTTTCAGAAGTGCGCAGTTTCGAACGGGCAGGATAAGAGCTTGGGAACTGCGTTTTTTTGTTGGAAACGACTTGAAAAGTGCGTAATGCGTAGGATTCCATGTGGATAAGAGCTTGGGAACTGCGTTTTTTTGATTGGGAACGACTTGAAAAGTGCGTAATGCGTAGGATTCCATGTGGATAAGAGTTTGGGAACTGCGTTTTTTTATTGGAAACGACTTGAAAAGTGCGTAATGCGTAGGATTCCATGTGGATAAGAGCTTGGGAACTGCGTTTTTTTATGGGAAACGACTTGAAAAGTGCGTAATGCGTAGGATTCCATGTGGATAAGAGCTTGGGAACTGCGTTTTTTTGATTGGGAACGACATTAAAAGTGCGTAATGCGTAGGATTCCATGTGGATAAGAGCTTGGGAACTGCGTTTTTTTTATTGGAAACGACTTGAAAAGTGCGTAATGCGTAGGATTCCATGTGGATAAGAGCTTGGGAACTGCGTTTTTTTTATTGGAAACGACTTGAAAAGTGCGTAATGCGTAGGATTCCATGTGGATAAGAGCTTGGGAACTGCGTTTTTTTTATTGGAAACGACTTGAAAAGTGCGTAATGCGTAGGATTCCATGTGGATAAGAGCTTGGGAACTGCGTTTTTTTTTATTGGAAACGACTTGAAAAGTGCGTAATGCGTAGGATTCCATGTGGATAAGAGCTTGGGAACTGCGTTTTTTTTGATTGGGAACGACATTAAAAGTGCGTAATGCGTAGGATTCCATGTGGATAAGAGCTTGGGAACTGCGTTTTTTTTATTGGAAACGACTTGAAAAGTGCGTAATGCGTAGGATTCCATGTGGATAAGAGCTTGGGAACTGCGTTTTTTTTATTGGAAACGACTTGAAAAGTGCGTAATGCGTAGGATTCCATGTGGATAAGAGCTTGGGAACTGCGTTTTTTTGATTGGGAACGACTTGAAAAGTGCGTAATGCGTAGGATTCCATGTGGATAAGAGCTTGGGAACTGCGTTTTTTTGATTGGGAACGACATTAAAAGTGCGTAATGCGTAGGATTCCATGTGGATAAGAGCTTGGGAACTGCGTTTTTTTGATTGGAAACGACTTGAAAAGTGCGTAATGCGTAGGATTCCATGTGGATAAGAGCTTGGGAACTGCGTTTTTTTTTATTGGAAACGACTTGAAAAGTGCGTAATGCGTAGGATTCCATGTGGATAAGAGCTTGGGAACTGCGTTTTTTTGATTGGGAACGACATGAAAAGTGCGTAATGCGTAATGTACACTTAGAATCACTCGCAAACTGCCTCCTATTGTATGTATTTGTTTACCTTCAAATGTAAATGACGTAAATAAGAAATCATGTCATATGTTATTATGTAAAAGAATTTAACATTTAAGCTTATGTGGTTTTTTTTTATTATTTTCATGGCGGTCCGTGTGCGTTGTAGTCTTTTGGTTACGTCCTGTGCTGGAATTTAAAAGTCAACCTTGCCGTCGCAGTTGGATATTAAATGAAAAGCTGAACATATCCACCATACACATACGCCTCCGTAAGCTTATATGCCGGAGACTGTTTTAAACGTGAGCAGACTGTACATGTCTCGCAATTCGTATTCTACGGCGATGTCCTTATTCTTCTCTGTGTGCGCCTCTTCGCGGCCCCTCGTGTCCCTGGGGGCCAACTGCGTCGTGATGTTGAGGGGACATATCCAGGGCTCACCCAACCGAATACAGTCTCACAGCATACACCAAGAACACGTGGACTCAGCGAGTTTGCTCGCGGTAATATATCTGATTCGCGTCCGAAACGTCCATATAATTGCTGGCCTGGTTTAGGTTTGCAGTTCCTTCTGTGCAGCGAAATTGCTGTTGCGTTTTGCAAGTGTCCACGTAACAGACAGACATCGTAACGGGAGGTCCTTGTGGCGGTGAATGTAGGCCCCAACTTTACGATCTGGGATGTGACACCGTGCAGTCTGGTACATTAGTACATACTATACGGCGTCATATCGCAGTAGGTCAGCACTGTGTATTTGTTTATATTTGCTATCTCAGAGCCTTCTAACGTATGGTACCTCATGTACGTTTTACAGATCAACGACAGTAGTAGTAGTAGTAGTATAGTAGTAGTAGTAGTAGTAGTAGTAGTAGACTTCTAAACGCCTCAACGCACAGTGATTAGATTACTACAAGTATGTGCCATTTCCTGTGACATTGGGGGTACGCGGTGGCGCAGTTGGTTGAGGCACTGCGCTGCAAGCCGGAAGGTCGCGGGTTCGATTCCCGTTAGTGTCACTGGAATTTTTTATTGACATAATCCTTTCGGTCGCACTATGGCGCTGGGGTCGACTCAGCCTCTAACAAATGAGTACCAGGAATATTTCCTGGGGGGTAAAGGCGGCCGGTGCGTAGGGCTGACAACCTTACCAGCTTCATGTGCGGATTGTCTAGAAATCTGGGAGCCTCAGCCTCCTGGAACCCTAAGGGCCTGTTCGGGCCTGTAATGGGATTGCTGTACCTTTGTTCCTTGGGTTTATTGTGCGGTATAAACAACACTAATAACGATTGTAAAGTTTTATAAACATCAAAACATGAGCGGGCCGCAACGTGAACCTCTGCGGGCTTGGTCCAGATAGTGACAGCATCGCCAAATAAACCACAAAAGAATAGTCAGTTGGACTCTTAAATCAATGAAAATGTGATAGACATGGTTTGTAGCTTGCATGGGGCCTGGAAAATGCATTCTAAAGTGGTTCGAATTTGTACACATAAATGTTCATTACAGTAATAACAACAATACACACGCTCGCGACTTGCTGGCAGTTGAGCGGGTGGTAGCTACCCGTGCTTTACCTATCAGCCTCATTGTCTGAGTCTGTATGAAGCTTTGCTTCAGTCCTTAGTGAGGCACGAAGTCTGCCTCAAATTATGTCACACCTCTTCTTTGGACATCCTTTCCAGTTCACTATTCACTGATCACACTGCCTTTTTTGACTTTGCATGTTAACAGCGTCGTTAAACAAACCGTTAGTAGGACGTAAAAAAATAAAAACGATTTTAGTCAACACAAATATATTTTATTATAAAAATATTATCTACCTTTATAAAATGCTACATGTTTCGACCTTTAACGGTCATCGTCAGGCGCGAATAAATGAATGGGAGTTAAATAGCTGGAGTTGTTATTCTATGAAAGAGATCTCTTTCTTATAAGTGAGTTTAAGTCAAAACCAAAACTCTTTCTTATACGGTTGTTTACTGTAATTATACTGTTGTATAAAAATCAACCTGACACACCATAATAATATAGTGTAATAATAAGGTTTTGTATGTATCTGTGCTGTTACGACAGCATATATGTTACGGTATTAATAGTACAGGGCATACACAAAAGAATGGTGCGGTATCAAAAGTGAATAAAAAATGTATTTCTCATCTTACACGCGCACAACATACACCGTCAGCGGCGGCAACTGTCCAAGTTTCTCATTTGGTAATTACAATCCTTCAATGTGTGCACCCTGGGTCACACGACACACATCCACACGGTAATCAGACTCATCCCAGAACACAGAAAGCCTTCTCCTGCTGCAACGCCATCTTTGAAACTGGCCCAGCGGCCACGCAGTAAGCATGAGAAGCAAACTGCTGGTAGCGCATGAGAAACTTGGACAGTTGCCGCCGATGACGGTGTAAGTTGTGCCCGTGTAATGTGAGACATAAATTTTTTATTCACTTTTGAAACCGCACCATTCTTTTGTGTATGCCCTGTATATTAAAATGTCACATGTAGGATTATTATAAAATCAATAACATTCTTGTATTTTTTATTCGCGCCTGATGATGGCCCTTAAGGGTCGAAACATGTAGCAGTTTGTAAGGGCAAATATTGGTTTTATAATAAAAGCTAGTTGTCGTGAATAAATTGTCTTTATTATTTAGTGTATGAAACGCTACGCTATATCTTCTCTAAAATTCGTAAGTAAATGTTAATGGCTTGGTACGCAATGAAACATGATTGTAGAACACAAAGGCACGTTACCTTAGTCAGAAAGACAGGGCATATTGAAACAGATAATTGAAATTTGTGTTCAGTTTAATCCAACCTAGGGGAATGAAACTGTGTAACATATTTTCTTTCGAACGGTTTTTTGGAGATACGTTTGAAAATTTTCAATTATACATTAAATGCTTCGGGGGTTCCCCTTCGTTTCGTACAATGTAACAAGCCGAGGACAGATATATCGACATCCAGCAATCGATTATTCACTGATGCATGATATCCGTAAGTTGTGGCTGTATCGTATTGCCATCTGTTTGTAGACAATGCATTTCGATGGTTTTTCCATACTCGTGGGATGTAAATCGGTACTGTGAGACGGAATAAACTTTTAATTAGGAACATTTCCTTTAAGTCAGTTGTTTAAAAAGCCAGTTCAACCAAAGGCTTCCCGTTTTGCTGGGTTTTACCGCTTATTTACTGACATTTAGTGGGACTCCTTGGACAGGGGATCGGCCCTTCCCAAGGCCTGTACTTACTAAAGACAACACAAACACGGTAAAACGCATAACTACTGTAGTCGACTCACGAGATTGGATTTGACCTTGACACTGGTTTCACAGGGAGGGGAAAGACCGTTAGATGTTTATGACCAGCAACTGAGATATTACATTTAAAAATATACGAGACTGAAGTGCTGTTGTGTCTTGTGCTTGCGAGCTAATGCTGTTATTTTATGTTGAGTTATATCTGGTTAGAGCTGTGCATAAATTTGATTGGGACTTAGGTACTTGACAGGGCCTCAGTGCCATATATATTCCATGTCCCTTACTTAGGTACTTGACAGGGCCTCAGTGCCATATATATTCCATGTCCCTTACTTAGGTACTTGACAGGGCCTCAGTGCCATATATATTCCATGTCCCTTACTTAGGTACTTGACAGGGCCTCAGTGCCATATATATTCCATGTCCCTTACTTAGGTACTTGACAGGGCCTCAGTGCCATATATATTCCATGTCCCTTACTTAGGTACTTGACAGGACCTCAGTGCCATATATATTCCATGTCCCTTACTTTGGTACTTGACAGGGCCTCAGTGCCATATATATTCCATGTCCCTTACGCGATTCGGACCGTCTGTCTTAATTTTCGTGCGGTGGAAGACAGCGCCACCACTGAGATCGGCATTTAAGTAGATGGCCAGTAATAAAGTACGTGGAACTTCAGAGAACCCTTCACGAAGGGTTCCTGGCCACAGTTCCCGAACCACTGTCACATCGCATACACCTCTGAGCTGTGACATGATAATTTGCGTTGAGGTGCGTATAATTTCCAGTAGATGGTACTGGACTGTTAAAAAATGTGTGTGTACCAAGTTAAGGCTAATTCATACTCGTACATAGAGACCTATACCCACACCGTGTCGTCACGTTAAACTTTGAAAGTGATTTGTCAAGGCCGCCGCACGGTACAGTAGCAGGTCAGTGTATTGACGGTCTATGGATGGTCGAAGCCTGCCTAGAAGGTTCGGCTGTTTCGGCTACCACGCGGTCTATGGATGGTCGAAGCCTGCCCAGAAGGTTCGGCTGTTTCCGGCTACCACGCGAACTTTCACGAAGACAACGCTCCGACTCTACTGTCCTGTATATATGAAGTAGCCTTTATTTTTATTTTTTTGGTGGTGAAGGGCCCCGCAGCAGAAGCTACGGACGCACCGCAGCCTTGAGACTTATTATGCAACCCTGTTTTTCCGTGTAATAGAGCAGCAGTGGAATAAAACTGACAGGGGAAAACCGAAGTACTCGGGGAGAAAAACCTGTCCCAGTGTCACTTTGTCCATCATAAATCCCAAATGGACTGACCCCAGGATCGAATCCGGGCCTTCGCGGTGATGAATTAGCCTTTGAAGTGTGTACTGTGTTTTAAGGTAATATTCTAGCCTATCAATTTGGCCCGTAGTATCGAAAGAGGAAATCGATCCGCGGACACCAAGCAGTACAAGTGAAACGACCAGAGGTAAGGGATTGATATGTCGTCACTAAATTGCGAGACTTGATGTTTTCGTAACGGTGAATGATTGTTACTGTCTTGTTATATGTCACTGCATAGGTTTGTGGGTATGGACTAATAATACGTAGAAACAACTGCTTCCGTCTTTATGGTAGAAGATTCTTATGCCTTGGACATGGAGGCAGTTTGTTCCTCGGACACAATGATAAGTACACGGGGCCACATCCCTGAAGACAACAACTTTTATCGCGTCGAAGTCGTTTCGAGCACTGCAACCCAGCAGTTTCAGGATTCGCACAGTGGACGCTGACATATGACCCGAGCTAAGACGTCTCAGTTCATCATCGAATTGTTTTGAGTTCTGAAGACCAGCGATGTCGTGTCTTGTTCCGTGGACTGCGAACAAGAACAGGCAGGCCTGTGACCAGTGGCAGGACAGGTCCTACCAGCATTCATTGCTGAATTGCTTCGAATCCTGGTCCAGGGCCAAGTCCTGCGGTTACACACACATCCCTGGACAAGAAGCAATGGCATCACGCCAGCTGCAGTGAGGCCCTGTGCTTGCCTGTTCATAGTAATGGACGGATTTTATGTTCAGAATTTGGGAAGCGTTAAGTCATTAGATGAAATGGGCTGAACTGAACTTCTGATCTATTTTTAGCCTACTTTTCTTCCCCTAAATAGGGGAAAAAAGTAGTTCGTCGGCCCGGAACATCCGGTTTGTTTAAGTGTTGGCTACAGCAACTGAAACTGGGACTGTGTTGCGCGTGAAAGGTGAGACTAAGTCTTAGACGAAATTAAAACTTAGGAAGTCTTAGATTCTAAGACGTCCTAAGTATTTTTTTTTTTTTTGTTTTTCAAAATTCTAATGTTCTAGTCATCAGTAGATTTCAGTGGCTGATTTAGTCTGAAGGATACATCGCGTAAAACGTTTTAATATCATCATCTCTAGAAAATCTTTTTTTAAATTTCGATATGGGAGGGGGGGGGGCTTCTGCCTGTCAGCCCCCCGTCCCCTTGGGTACGCCTCTGTGGACTGGAGTCATCTGGCTGAGAGTGGCTGGCCCTGGTGAACGCAGTAGTGACCCTTCGGATTATTATGTAAAGTTTAGGGAGTTTCTATGGCGAGCTGGGGAACTGTTAGCTTGTCAAGAAGGACTCTGGTTTGTGGAGTTACTTGGTTATTTGTATGAGGAATGGTCACGGTTTGCCGTTTTCCACGTCATTGCTATTTAATGGCGATAATAGGAACGTTATATTGTTACCCCTTAATGTTTTGTGGCGAATATTTATGGACAGCCTTTTTGACACGAAATAAAAATAGAATTTTTGTTTGTAAAAAAAAAAAAAGTTATTAAACGACCCGTGGCAGTTCCACGAATCAATTTTATGCAACATGAAAGCGGATTGTATATTTAAAATTGCGTTGAAGTGTATTTAACGTGCTGAAATGGAGTTTATGTAGCAAAAAAAAGGATTATCCGAGGACAGAGAGAATTTATATGATAACTTTGCGCTGAGAGAAGTTTCGTTGCAAGGAAGAATTGGTGTGTTAGTGTGTGTGTCTGTGTGTACGTTTGCGTGTTTACGGAGATGGGAGAGGTGGTTACAGTAAAATGAATTTAGGTACAGAAGTATTTTAATTTAAAGTTTTAATTATATGTAATGTATGTTTATGGAGGTAGTATGGTACATGTAACGAAGTCTAATGTTAGATTTTTACTTCTGAACAAGGCATCTCCTACAAGCAGAGCGGCTGTGAACGCAGGTACATATGCCCCAGGGAATACATGGAGCCGGAATATACGATATATATCTTCAAAGTAACTGTACAGGGACTGGATTTGGGATAGCTTAATATAGTGATAAGGCTACCAGCTGGACGACCTGCGAACCGGCGTCCGGGTTCAATTCCCAGCGGTAGCGTAATTTATTTATCCCACACAACGTCCAGACGGATTTTGGAGTCGACCTATTTTCTTAACCATTGAGTACCGGGGCTCTTTCTCTAGGGATGACACGGCTGATCGCTCACCACACCTTATTTCGGAAATTAAGAATGCCTGGAACCGTACCTCAACTTCTCCATACACGAAGCAAAAGGACAAGTTTAGCGTATGGTACAGATAGGCTCAGAGCGACGTAACGTTGTGACATGTGCAGACGTCGGTATCGGTACAGAACTGCGGCGTAATACATAAGTAGCGTCGAATGCTACAGCGAAGTGATACGCAGGACCAGAATAGCAATTGTATATGAAGTTTGTATGCTCACGTGCATTTATAATTGTTTTTTTTTTTCTGAACGCAGTACTGAGTGGAACAGATGAATCAAATCATGTGGTTTTGGGCGATCGGTCCATGGGGGTGGTGGTGGTTGAGGGGATGGTGGCATATTTGTGATGCTACCATTCCACTTTACCGCTGATTGCTGCTGTAATCCTGGATACAGTGTTGAAATGCAATCCGCTTGTAACTCATGTCCGAATGTTGACAAGATCTGGTTCTCATAAATCACTGTAAAATGTTGTTTTAGCTCCACACCGTCCGTTGGGCACAATCTAAACGCCATACGTCGACGGCAGAATGACTGAAGCATGCGTGACATTGGTGTCATTGTTCTGTCGTATACAAAGTTGCATCGCAGAGTGTAGGGGTCAGTGGCGGGCTTTTGTGAATACAGTTACGAACCTTCCCCCCCCCCCCAAATGGCTCGACAGCCCTAGTGGGCCTAGGCCGCCTCATTTTTCGACGCTTCACGATCACACACTTTTTAGAGACACCACACTCGGTAGGACTCCTCTGGACGAGTGATCAGCCCGTCGTAGACACCTCTACCTGACAACACACAACACTCACAAAGAGACAGATGCCCCCTGCTGGATTCGAACCCGCAGTCCCAGCAAGCGAGCGGCGGTAGACCCTCGCCTTAGACCGCGGCCACTGGGATCGGCCGTTATGAACCTTCAGATACCGCAGTAAGGTTGTCAGCCTTACGCACCGGCCGCCTTTACCCCAGGAGATATTTATTTACTTATTTATATCAGGACGTAGTCTGTAGCTTAGAGCTTAGAGCGTTGAATAATGGAGATGATCTGCGAGTAATGAATTGTAAGGGATGTGAAAGGTTACGACCGTCGTCTAATTTGACGTACTGTGGTGACGTGTGCAGGGAATGAGTAAAACCACGAAGGGTCTCATTCAATATAGCTGGTCATCAGCCGAGATTCCCACTGCACTAACCTGGCCACTGCGTAATCGCAGTGTGTATCGGGGTAGTGTCCCATTATTTGCCTTGAATAACTGATGAAGTGGGCTAAAAGGGCGCAGTGCCGGCGTGCTGTCCGAGTTTCGAACTGAGTGTCTCATGAATACAGATGAGATGCTGCAGGTGACGTGTACGTGACGCGGTTAGGAGGGTGAGAGTCTTGGCACGTTACTGGACACGTCGTAGTTGTGGACTTGTGTTTACATTGAATTAAGTTCATGATAAGAATAATCTAAACTAACTAACTAACTAACTAACTAACTAACTCCAAGGAGCAGAGTTCTTCTTGAGAAACTAACAGGTCCTCAGCTAGTCAAGAAATTCCCCGCATTATATGGAACCCGAAGGTTCATTACCACATTCACAAGAGCCCGCCACCTGTCCCTATCCTGAGCCATATCAATCCAGTCCACGCCCTCCCATCCCACTTCTTGGAGATCCATTTTAATATTATCCTCCCATCTATGGGTACCGGGTCTCTTTCCCGGGGGTAAAGCGGTCGGGACGTGGAGTTGATCACCCACCCTCATCTAGCGCCGAGGTTAAAGAAAGAGTAGAGCTATACCTCTACTCCCCCTCTGGGCCTTCGTGGCCTGTTCTAGGGAGAACTTTACCTTTACCTTTACCTTACCTCCCATCTATGCCTGGATCTTCCAAGTGGTCTCCTTCCCTCAGGTCTCCACACCAAAATCTTGTATGCACCTCTCCCCTCCCCCATACGTGCTACATGCCCCGCCCACCTAATTCTTCTTGATTTGATCACCCGAATAATATTTGGTGATGAGAACAGATCATTAAGTTTCTCGATATGTAGTCTTCTCCTCTCCCCTGTTACCCCGTCCCTCTTAGGCCCAAACATCCCCCTCAGCACCCTATTCTCGAACACCCTCAGCCTATGTTCCTCCCTCAGTGTGAGAGACCGAAATCTAAACTATATGCAAGTTAATTTATAAATATTCTGGGTGTGGCTGAACAGTTTGTACAAACTGTTCAGAAGTCGTAGGGGGATTAAGTGGGGGCAGTTTGAGGCGGCTCCTTCATACCGAAATAGTCGTCGACACTGCGAGTGGGAGAGTAGGCAACCCCGCGCGCTCGCAATATCCGAACTTGGCGTTTCGTACGTGTCGTGTCATGTCCGTTGACCGTTTGTGGTTGTCCGGCAACAGCTGCAACGTGCTGGACCAGCCTGCGTGTAGTCCTGACCTGGCCCACTCTGATAATCACGTGTTTGGTCAACTCGGAGAAACTTTAAAGAGGACGCCACTTTACCAGTGATAAAGTGGTGCGTGCATAGCTTGTCAGCCTACCAGAAACATTTTTTTGTGACTTGTGGCCCGGTAGACAAAATGAATTGAAAATAAGGGTGATTGTGTGGGAAAATGATGCTACTGTACGGACGCAACATTATGAATCCTAGAATGGGAACCAGAGGGAACAAGAAGGATGGGAAGACTCAAAGATGAATAGACGGAGTAAGACGGAGTATGACTAAACATGGACTGAGAGAAGATGATGATAGAGACAGGGACATGTGGGGAAGTTTGGTTTTTACTGAAGGAACACCGCTGTACAGTGGACAGTCCTTGAATGAATAGTTAAGTGAATGAATAAATGAATGAATGGTTTTAAAACAATGCATTCCGTATACTTTCTGACTCACACACACACACAACCGTTAAACCTTTGTGACAACGACACAAAAAATGTAAAAAAGAAAGAAAAGAAGCTCTGATCTCAGAAGTCAAAGCTCGCGGTTTGCCTGTTTCCCTAGCCACAGTATCGACTCAAATTTCGGTACGAACAAACGTTTCCTACCACATGTACCCATGCCTCAAATTGTCCTCGTTTGAAACCCCTACACCTTCTGAAGGTTTGTGAAAATTATTCAGTCACGCCCTGTATAAAATTATCCCCTTCAGTAAGCACTCGCAGCTGAGGTAGTCCGATAAGTATCGGATGTAGGTTACTGGCTGGACGACCTGTTTTGGTCCCCAGCAAAACTGTCTTCGTGGCGGTTTTGTTTTGTTCAGCATTACGTCATGTTATTATAAAGCACGGATATAATAAGACCATAACAGTAACTGCCATGGACCAACCGTCATCTCTCTCAAGGGTCCATACCATGGCTCAGATGGTTTGTCATCAGCTTGACACAGCAGAGGCTCTGATTTGATCTTAGGGCAGTCAATGTGGAATTTATGGTGGACAGAGTGGCACTGGGACAGGCTTTTCTCCGAGTACTTCGGTTTTACCCTGTCAGTATCATTCTACCAGTGCACCATACTCATTAATCTGTCACCTACGTCATAGGCCTGTAATATTAGCAGTTGAGTGTCCGCATAGTTCTGTTTGACGACACTGTCATACTTCCTCTCCAGTGTACTTCCTCATATACTCCAACCCTCCGGTAGTTTAACCATTCTGTTCACAAGTGGCGCACCGAATAGGGAAGGGGGTGCCGGGCTGCAGCCCCCCAAACCCCCCAAAAACCGATATTTAAAAAAACACAGATTTTGTAGAACTTATGATATAAAAAGTTTCACGTGATTTCCCCTTCAGCCGAAATCAGCCACTGAAATCGGCTGATGACCATTACATTAGAATTTTGAAAAAGAAATTAATAAAATAAAAAAAAACAGGAAGTAGGACACTGTGATTGAGTCACGGAACGTGTAGTTGTATTTGTATGTATATAAATGCAGTTGTAGACAGTGTTATGTTGTACTTACGACATGATTTTTATAACGTAATTTTTAAAATCAAACATAAATATATATAGCCTAAGGGTCATTATATATAGCCTTAGGGTCAGCCCCCACCAGCACCTGCTGTTCACACCAATGTTGTAGTGATAACCTTCGATACCGACTAGCTCTTTGGGCTGGTTTACCTACCCGTGTGGTTTGGAGACATCGGTAGGCAAAGAGTGGTAAGTCTCAACCATCGACACGCCACATCATCCATGTAACTTCTGTTAGTGGTACCGGTGACAGTGATATCGACATTGTGAAGGACAATATGGACTGGGGCCTGTCCGTCCACCGTAACTTTCCTACTGCTATCTACAGCGGCTAATTTTAACTGGAAATATGCGTGGAATGCGAACTGCCTGTTTGTATGTTGTCAGTCCGTTGCAGTTATGACTGTGCCAGGTACGTCAATACTCCGGGCTCGAGGGCCTCACGTGGACCAGTTCAAGTCAGTTATGGCAGTTGGCGGCGTCGTTAATTAACACAGTAAGAACTGGTGTCCGTCTGCCAACATACACGTCGTCATATTCCGGAAGAACATCTGCTTCGTCGCTCAAGTTAGTAGTGCAGAATATGTTGTACAAGGCGTGAAACATTCGACACAACTAATTTGTTATAAAGACGTTATTTTATACGAACTTGTTATGTAAAAACAACATAGCGTTTTTATAAATCAGTTTTATAAAAGCGGATGGTGTTTTAGTGCAGTTTTACGTAAAAACAAATAGTGTTTTTATGTAAGAACAAAGTGTTTTCTAAATGAATTTATTTAAAAACAAATAGTGTTTTTACGTAAGAACAAAGTGTTTTCTAAATGAATTTATTTAAAAACAAATAGTGTTTTTACGTAAGAACAAAGTGTTTTCTAAATCAATTTATTTAAAAACAAATAGTGTTTTTACGTAAAAACAAAAGTGTTTTCTAAATCAGTTTGTTTAGAAACAAATTGTGTTTTATAAAACAACATTATATAAAAACGAAGTGTTTTAATGCAGTTTTTTAAGAAAAGTAGTGTTTTTATAACGCAGTTCAAATAAAATAATGTTTTTGTACATCAATTTTATATAAAAACAAACTGTTCTGGTGCAGTTTACATAAAACAAATAGTTTTTTACAGCAACTTTGTATAAAGAAATTGTGTTTTTAAGGCGATTTTATATAAAAAGAACAGTGGTTTATAAAACAATTTTATATAAAAATAGTCTTTTATAGGTAGTTTTATATAAGAACAAAGTGTTTTATAAAACAATTGTATATAAAAGCGGAAAGCGTTTTAGTGCAGTTTATATAAGAAAAATAGTGTTTTTGTAAGGCAATTCAAATAAAACAATGTTTTCTTAAATCAATTTTATATGAAAACAAATAGTGTTCTAGTGCAGTTTTACATAAAAGAACAAATAGTATTTTAAAGCATCTTTATATAAAGAAATAGCGTTTTTAAAGCGATTTTTGTATAAAGAATAGTTTAATGAAACTTTATATAACAAATAATATTTTGTAGGTAGTTTTATATAAAACCAAACAGTGTTTTATAAAAACAGTTGTATATAAAAGTGTTCTAGTGCAGTGTTACATAAAAACAAACAGTATTTTAAAGCATCTTTATATAAAGAAATAGCGTTTTAAAGAGATTTTTTATAAAAAGAATAGAGTTGTGTAAAGCAACTTTATATAAATATAGTCTTTTATAAGGCAGTTTTATATAAAAACGGACAGTTTTTATTTAAGAACAAGTAGTGTTTTATAAAGCAATTTTAAATAAAAATGTTTTTGTAAAACAATTTTATATAAAAATAATTAGTGCTTTATAATAAATTGTGTTAACTTCTTCACTGTTGCTGCTTCATTTACGAAACACACGGGACGTCCTGTGTTAAGATAGCAATGCAGACCTTAATCGGGATTCCAGGAACAGTATAAATCCTTGACAGGATACAGGATACAGAATGTCGTGCGAAGTTGTCTCAGGGAAGCATTAGACAATGCAGTGCTGCTGTGCGTGTCTGGCCTGGCCCGCGTGTACAATATATACATTTGATTTGTGTGAGTTTATGGGCTAAAAAAGATGTGGTAATTTATATTACGGCCCATGGGTATAACAGCTTGTCAGTCTTTACAAAGTGGCGGAACGTTCAGAACAAACATATTCAAATCCCCCCCTCCACCCCCCAACTTACTTTAGAAAAACGTGCGTAGATTGATACAGCCTAAATATATCGTGTGGAATTTCAGGTCCTTACGGCAGTTTCCTATAAAATATTACGGTTGTCTTGGAAATTTGACACCGTGTAGTTTTGTAGACAGATGCAAACGTTTCGGAGGCCCATGCTTTCCATCTTCAGGGTGACAAGATCAAGATAGATGCAGCATATTAGTCCCAACTTTGGTCTCCTCTCTATCAAACTACACGACGTCATATCCCAGAAGACATTGCCTGATCTTCAAGACTAGCTTGCCATTTTATTTGCAAGACATTGCTGTAAAATTTTCGTGCCGCGACCATTGATGGTATGATGGGATTTGTTTATAAGAAAAAAAGTTGTTAACGTAAGGAATTACAGGATGAGAAAGTGTCATCTGACGGCTGGTTCAGGAATTATACGCATTTGTACTCCAGATTCCAAAACGCGTAACTGGGGCCCCAAATGCCAGACTACATCCTCATCCCCGCTACAGGATCCTTAAATCTCGTATCTTCTATATTCTTAAAACCCATTCCACGCTGTTTTATCGTAAGTAAACTTTTTTTATTTTTAATATGGTTGTCTTCTGGGATATGAAGCCTTGTAGTTTGCTGTCTACCAAACTGCACGGTATCACATCCCAGAAGGCAGCCATATACATAGTCATCGCCGTGAGAAACTTCAGTCTCTCATTTAGTATCGTTTAAAGCCCATTGACTGCTGTTTTAAGTAAACCTTCTGAAAGCCAGCTGGAAGCTGAATCGCCGTCCCTGGGGCCTCCGTATGCGTGAAGAAATTCGAAGCCACTGTAGCAGTTGGCACTGTGCAATATTTTAATTACGGTATGACAGTTGGCACTGTGCCATTGTGATATCGATTCATTTAGCCGGAAGGAAAGTAATGCTAATATCAGAGGCGTATTAGTAGTGTCTGTAACATGGGACAGGAAACTGAGTTGAAATTACAGTCGTTGGATTTTGACGCCTCGTTGTTGGTAATTACGTACTGTAATGTGGATATGCACCACCCTGAGAGTGTCATGTTAATGTTACAGCTGAGACACCGAATTATGTTACGTTGTAGTATTGTGAGAGTCATAGTTGAGTACTGCCAGATGAGTAATGTTGGTGTGACCGTCAGGATGGAGACATTTAGCACCTCTACAAGTCGACGTGGCGTCTTAGTCTGAGTGCTCTATCCTTAAGGAAAATCCTTGTTCATTTGCACGAAGTATTGTGTTAGGTACGGTCGAACTCGGTTATAACGTCAAGAAAGGGACTGAATATTTTGTGTCGTTATAAACGAGTGTTGTTATAACCGAGTAGTGTAGCGTTATGGTTAACAGTGACGAATTAATTGGCACCACATAATATCTGACACTATAGACGAGGTGTCGTATAAACCGATGTCGTTATAAACGGGTTTAGTTACACAAAATTTTGTGTTACGAGGCCCGTGTTCCCGTGTAGAATGTAGATATATATGGGGGTAATCCAATTAAGAATTGAGTCGAACTTGTGCGGTCAGTGGGCTGGTCACTCACTATATCAACGCACATGACCATAGAAACCTCCGAAAGGAGGCCCCTATGCTCCACTTTGGAGCGACATAGACAAACAACAATAACAACAATCCAATTAAGAGAAACTCTTTGTTTCGTGAAGAAGTCGAGATAGCTCAGTGTGTGTAGTGACCATGCTATGGGTTCGATCAGCGAGAAATCTGGTTTATATTAGCGACATGGACAAGAGGTTTTTTTTTCTCGTCTCTAGTGCCTCCAGACTAGCACTGGGGCCCATTCAGCCAAACGAGTGGGTACTGGTGACTCTTTCAGTTGCGGTAAAACGGCCGGGACGTGACACTGTCCGCTGACAACTCCAGTGTCCAGGTTAAGAATGCGTGGAACTACATCTGCACTTCCCCACGGCAACGCGTTTATGAACAGGGCCAAATTTACGTTATGTACCGATGTGACCCGTTACGTTCGTCACAAAATTACGTGCGCCCCCACGGCTGTAACTCCAACCCCATCCTGGAGCACGTATACAAGCAGATATAGGCGCATAGTTTGGTGCCAGTTGTGGCACGTAACTGGATAGTTTTTACTGTATATGTGTCCTTGGGTATGTGGCAACATATTACGAATTCAGTACCGACGTGTGCCATGTGAAGTTGATGCGAGTGTACAGCAGCTCAGATCGATTCAAGAATGTTATGTTGGTCGGACAAGTGGCAGGGAGGTAGGGGGGTATTGAGTGGCCTGTAATAGCTACGTGTATTGCTGCATGCATGAGAATGACTCATCGGGAAAGTAAAGAGCCGGTCAGTACAACGTAGCGACTGGCCTTAGCGTATGTTGAAGTCACAATGACTGACGTACGAAACATGCAGTAAGTCTGTGTTAATGTTTTATTTCATGCAGCTTTTGTAAGGAAATGTCCCCAGGCCTGCGCGATTTGAGCTTGTCACAGCGGTGTTGCTGTGGATTCAAGTCTCCTGGGATGGTACACTGTGCCGTAGGGTAGATACTTACGGACGTTTCGAAAGATCGTCTTTGTGTTCATCTTCGGGGTCAAGCAGTTAACTGTCTGTACTGCGTGACGTTGAATTTGAATGCAACAGGTTCCTCCGAAACACGGCGTCATATCCCATACAGCTGTTATTATATTATTATTATTATTTGTATAACATGTTACGGAATATCCTGTCCACTGTAAGCCAGGTAGCACGTTGTCCCAGGCTCATCACATAACAGCGCCATACAAAATACACCTGACACAGTTCATCGCCAGGCGGTATGTCCTTTAAGACGAGTGCTGTTCGCAGCATAGCCGATTGCTGTGGTGGTGGCCGGGTATGTCTTCCGAATGGTTCTTAAATGATCCTGACAGTTTTTCAGTCGCACTACGACTATTCGCACTTCCAGTTCCTACCGTCAGTACGCTGCTACTAGGAAGGATGATCAAAAAGTAAGGTTACCTACGTAACAGAAATTGAATGGGCTATACTTAAAGTTTTAATGACCTATAATTTAATTTCTGTTATCTAAGTACGTTACTTCCTGAGCAACCTTCGTACTACTACTACTACTACTACTACTACTACTACTACTACTATACTACTACTACTACTACTACTACTACTACATATACCATCACTGTCCTCGTCGTCTTTGTCCGTGTGGGGCAAGAATTCGCTGCTACCAAGAATGCAGTTTCAAAAACGAATTTCGTTAATATTAGTAATTTTCCAAGAAATGAACAGTCCGAAGATTTATGCCTTCTAGGATGTGACGCCGTGTTGACTGTCAGTTACTGACGTTTCGGAAGGGCATATAACACGGATTAGGCAAAAACTGTTATTTCGTTTTCAAGAAATTAAGTCTCCAGTAGATTGCTACACGTAGAATCGAAATATGCAGGTAGCCTGCTCCTCCGAAACGTCGGTAACTACCATTCGACACGGCGTAACATACCCGAAGACTTAAAAAAGTCTTAGCGTCGCTGTGTGAAACGTATCTCGCGTTCCCTCACAGCAGCGTCTTTCAACGGTCGTTGCTGCGCAGTTCTAAATTGCAGCAATGGCATGCTGCTGTTAGCTGCCTGTTACGAGATGCAAGGCAGATTAAGGCGATTATGAGTTGCTACCTCATGAAGCGATGTCGGAAACTGCATTCTCACGTTGCTCGACCTTGTGGAAGGCTGCCGTGTACTGGAATGCGAGCGGAGGAATGGCGGTCTACCTACGCTTCCAGTCCGCGTTCACTTGGCAGAGCAAAAGACAGTGCATGTTAGGAGAAGCAAGATCAAAGGCAGTTGATATGTCAGGTCCTCTTATTAAATGAATGAAAGTAACGTAATACAGTCGAACCCGGTTATAACGTCATCGGCTTATGCGACAACTCGTCTATAACGTCAGATATTCTATGGTACCAATTAATTCCTCACTGTTAACCATAACATTATACTCCTCGGTTATAACGACACTCGTTTATAACGACACAAAATATTCAGTCCCTTTCATGACGTTATAACCGAGACTGTAATTCCCATATAATGTGCAGAACTCAGATTAGTAATGAAACCGAGTTTGCAATAGCCCCCCCCCCCTAAACCACTACAATTTCTACAGAATGTCGAGTTTAAAACCGCATCTAGGCCGTGCCGTGACTCAGGCGGTTAGTGGCCGGCCTCTCATCGCGGAGGCCCGGGTTTGATCCCGGGTCGGTCCGTATGGGATTTGTGACGGGCAAAGTAGCACTGGGACAGGTTTCTCTTCAAATACTTCGGTTTTGCCTTGTCAATTTAATTTTAGCTTTGCTCCATTGAAATGGAAAATCAGAGAAAGCATCATCTTCATAATATTTCTCGTAGGGTTGCACAGCAGGCCTTTAAGGCTGCGGTGCGTCCGTAGCTTCTGCTGTGGGGCCGTTCAATAAAAAAAAACCGCATCCAGACACACGTCAAGTTTAAGCGCCGTTGCATGATTCGATGCCAGTCCTATCGCCGCTCGTACGGTACATTGCATTCACTGAGTCACACAGTCCAGTTGAATCTGCGTGCCAATCGCGGTGTAACGTAAATTTGTTTTGTCCGTCAGTATGAAGTGTAGTGTAATACAGAATTTTCATTGTGGAGACCGATATAAGGAAGAAATCGCGTGAAAAGTGTATTAGGAAATTTAGAAGACGGTTTCCCTGTGTTTCAGTTCCTTCGAAATAAAAAATTATCAAATGGTGAACAAATTTCGAACAACGGCTTTATTTCACATTACATTCACCGTGCATTCTGTCTTATATAATAGCTTTTATTTTAACCAACATATGCACTACACCTTTGTCGTCTTATATACCCCTACATATGTTTCGACTACTTATTAGTCATCATCAGGGGGATCAAAGTATATAAACACAGACTACACGTCAACTATAATAGTTGACTCACATTCAAGGATGTGAGTCAACTATTATAGTGGATGTGTAGTCTGTGTTTATATACTTTGATCCCCCTGATGATGAATAATAAGTAGTCGAAACATATGTAGGGGTATGTATATAAGACGATAAAATTGTAGTGCATGTGTTGGTTAAAATAAAAGTTATTACATATACAACGGCTTTATTGTTGAAAAAAGAAATGACAGCAAACACGATTTGTTATTGCAGAAGAAACAGGTGACACTGGAGCGCTAGTAAGAAGCATCTTAACTAAGATTTGTAATTGAGACAGTTGTAACATGGAACCGGTTTGTGTAACATCCAACTGCAAATACAGTTAAGTGCATACACCCAAGACCCCCGAAACTCAGACCCGTAAACATTTCAGTTTTAAAGTCTTTATAACCATCTATAAGAAAGTAAAAACTGTCTTGTGGGGTATGACGCCGTGTAGTCGGTAAAATATTAACAAGATTTTGGACGAGAGTGTTTTATTTTGTGACCGAGGCAGCAACTGCATCCGAAACGTCGGTACATTTGTATTAGACTTAACGTCATTGCATTCAGGAATCCTTATCATTATCTCCGGACGTTAGATTGGGGGTGTTTATCCGTAGAGTTTCGCGGGCAGATGAACTAATTTTACAGTCTGTGGTTTGCTGTCTTGCACTTTTCTTATATAGGCTACCATGTACGCTCCCAGAAGTGTCTTCAGAACTCATTTTTCTTTACGGTTTATTTTATTTAGAGTACGTGCTTACGTGCTCTCTCACATATGATAATGACTATATTCATTTTTATTTGTTTTTCAGGTTAGTACCTGGATAATCTTGGTTTATGATGCGGCCCGCACTTTTCATTGGTGAGTTAAGCATGTCTGTATAATACAGGGTGTCCCTTTTATCGTAATGCTGTTGGTATTGTGATCATTACGAAATAGTTCGCCGAATTAAGCAGGCGTATTGATATCAGGTTTCATCGTCACGTGCCTAGTTATTTGACAACACTGCTTCTTATCCCACATCAGTATTTTATTTTTGAGATGACATATAAATTATTTTTTTTTATCTTCATACCTTGCCCCTTGATCTTGTTCTTACCTTTATCATCACTTTATCACTTTTCCATCCCCGTATTTCTTTCGCGTCGCTTTTATTTCTCCTACCGTCACTCTTTGCCCTCCTTTCCTTCACCTTATCCTGTTTGTGCTGTGCCTTTTCTGCATATTCTGTATCCATTTCGTGCCTGTATCTCCTTCCCTCCACCGTATTCATGTATAACAACTATATGAAGGAATAAGTATTAGTTTCGAGGTTACGTGTAAAGACCTGGCTTTGGACACACATTTCAAAAGCTGCAGGCGGCTGTCAATGAACCACTGAAGCCACCTCCGTGGAAATTGGTAATTATGTTAACAGAATAAATTGTTTGATATAGAGTCTTCCATTTTTGAAAGAAAGTAAGACCAAATTCGCTTGCTCCATTAACTTTAACTATAGAATATTCCTTAGTCACTTCGCCTTTAATAGCGTCACCACGTGCAAGACTATTCATTGCATTCTTTTCAGTTTTACATCACATCATTCATACTCTCTTTGAAGTACGTTTCCTCTCGCACTCTCTCTTTGCTCTTCTTTTTGTGTGTGTGTGTGTGTGTGTGTGTATAAAGCCAGCTTTGATGTTAGTCGCTTTGTCTCGCAATAGGATATAACAATGAGCCCAGTCAAGTTCCCTAATGGGGTTTATGTCTTTCAAAATAGATGTTTTTATGTGTGTGTGTGCGTGTTTGGGCGTGTTTTTCGGCGCGGAAAATTTAATTTCCACTCTAAGCTGTCAAAATTTCTGCCCACGCAATGAACGGGATGTTCTTTATAAGCATTCAAAGGTTCCAGGAATTTCAGATGGTACAGTTAGTTGTTTTTTAAGTCCTGCGTGAGGTTTTGAGTGCGGTGAGGATATACATTTATGGTTTTGTGGGTTGTCACGCTGCGCGTTGCTGTATCGGACGAGCAAGTGTCCTCCAATTTCGGAATAGACAGCGTGACGTCAATGTTGCCTGTGCTGTTATTTGTATCTAAGTGTTACTGCACCCAAAGATCTCGTTAGATTTGCCACATATTTATTTCACAGTTTACCAAATATATGTATGAACCGCCGTGCGTATTACAAGCGCGTAAGAAAGTGTGACTGCGTAGTTTATACAGGCCCAGGATGGTGCAAAAGTCACTTTGACACTCGATGTTTAACAACAGTGTCTAGTGTCCAGACTTTTGCGCCACTCTGTATATGAACCAGTTTATGCATTACCCGTTAACAGCCTACACGTCTCGGTGTGGCATGCTGTGTCAGACAGAAAGTATTTAGAAATGTTGGAATAACCACCTAGGTTTGTAGAAGTTTTTTTTTTTGGCGGGATTCTCCATGTTTAGTAACACTGCCAACGTAGCAAATTAAAATATTTAATGAATATTTTAAAGAAATGTCTGAAAATGATGTAGTGGTATGAGAACAAAGCATACAGTCACACACACAACAACAATATTTAGTCATATTTTAAAATATAATTTCCGGTTATTTTGTAACACTTTTTTGAGCTACGTGTTTCGACCCTAGTATTGACCGTCATCGGTTTTTGGCTCAGTTTGAATTGTTTGTGGTCCAAAAACTTAAAAATAGTCTTATTTCTAGCTGAAATCCCCTCTTGAAAGGGGAAAATAGAACTTCAGATCACCCATAGTATTGCGACGTCTTCCACATAGGCCCTAGAGTTTATAGCTTTCTACGAAAATACGAATTTCTCTTTGAAAGCCTCTCATAGTTTTTGCAGCAGCGTGTACTGGCGGTTGAGTTGGTTTGCGGGTGTAATTAATTGTACTAAGTAATGCTTCAAACATTGTAATTGCAAAGGAATTCATTGTGGCCTTGGGAGAGGTGCCTTTGTGGCGCTAGCTGCTTAGGGCTGTTTTGGTATGGACTGTTTAACCTTGAATCTTTAAATAAGAATGATGCATCCGCTGTCACGTCTGTCTCGCAGTGCGTGCTTCCTCTTCCTGTATTACACCAGGAAGAAATGCGATGTTAACCATCTTTTTCCTGTTTTTTTTCGATGTCTCTCCTTGCTGTTGGTTTATACGTTGTCAAACTATGCTTTGAAAGTAATTAGGTTATCTTGTGTGTTCAAACCAAATTTGGTTTTTGTTTTCTTACGAACTCCGTGAAGCAAAGCCCTTGAGAAGCTAACAGTGCCTCAGATAGTCAAGAAATTTTTCACATTTTATGGAACACGAAGGTTCATTACCTTCTTCACAACAGCCCGCCACCTGTCCCTATCCCGAGCCAGATTAATTCAGTCAACTCCACCCCATTCTGTTGCTTTAAGATCCATTTTAATATCATCCTCCCATATACGACCAAGTATTTCCCTCAGGATTCGCCACCAAAGCCCTATATGCACCTGTCGTCTCTCTCATACGTGCTACATGCCCCGCCTATCTCCTTGATTTTATCCTTGAATAATATTTGGCGGGGAGTACTGATTATGAAGCCCTTCACTGTGTGATCTTTCCTACTCGTCTGTTACCTCATCCCTCATAGACCCAAATATCATCCTCAACCCCGCTTTCTCAAACACACTCAGCCTGTGTTCCAATATCAGTGTCAGAGATCAGGCCTCGCAACCGGCGTCTGTTTTTCTGCTTTTGAGTAATGACGTAATGTTCATCACCTGTTGAATGTACACCCTGTATACAATGTCCACCAATTTCCCTCATATCTCACCTTTTCCTGCCTCTAGTTGCCTTTGTTAATGCGGTCTTGGGTATGAACAGTCTGGCCACAGAATTACACGCAGCTCCAAATCACTTACCAAACAACAATACACAGTATATTGGGAACGTCTCTAATTGGAACCTTGGCCAGAAAACCCACACTCGTAAATGGGAATTTTAGTGATTTTCCTCAATTCGCCTTCAGAACATGACGTCATAGCTGCCCCAATGTGCGGTTCATCTTCGTACCATTAAGGCCCGGTGCACACATCCGTTTTTCTAACGTGCGGTGACGCTGGGTTGCCGTAATTACGGTGTGGGATACACTGAAGTCAGTTGGGTAGTGCACACATACCTCCGTCGACGTTGTGTCACCGTACGTCCATCTATTGCGTTGGTTTGAACTGAGTTGCTACGGCCCCGCAGCGGCAACGCAGCGTCACCGCATGTTAGAAAAACGGATGTGTGCACCGGGCCTTACTTGTGTCTCACGCATATTAGGCTAGGCGCACACTTGCGATTTTCTGTCGCGCGATTATTTAGTCGCACAAATAGAACACACTGTTTTCAGTAGGAATGCGCGCACATGCGACTAAATAAAAGCAGCGATTAAAAAGATGCAACCAGCCCTATTTTACTAGCGACGCGACTGTCGCGAATTAAAATGGGTTACATAGACAGGAATGAACCTGCGCACACTTGCTTCTGCTGCTGTTCAGTCGCAGTTCAATCCTTGGAGAGAAATCTATCATTGAAAATTGTTGTATTTGAATTATTTGTTATTGATATTGAATTATGTCTGATAACGAATCTGCTGTTGATGATTCACCATCACACATTGTTTTGGACACGGAGAAATTGATTTTTTAATTTGAAAAACGGCCTGCTCTGTATGACAAAAAATTTGACTTATAAGTGGGTGCACCCAGTGTTTTCGTTTGCGTCTTTTTTTTTTGGAATTTATACGGAGTAATAAGGCAATCACACAAGTACTTTCGATGAAATCCATACCATTACTGAAATATACTAGCGATTTTTTTGGTCGCCGTGTGCGGACCGCAACACTTTTCGGAGATTGCGACTTTTCAGTCGCGGCGGCAATAAATCGCAAGTGTGCGCCTAGCCTTACAGCTCTGTCTCCATGCAACACAGTCATTGAGACCTCACTTAGCTGTCTCATGACGTGTTTTAGTCCGCGACGAGACCTCATTCTGGTGCAGATGATTCAGTCCACACTGTCATCCTACACCCACAAGACCCATTTTAATATTATACCCGTATCTTTATATAAATCTTCTAAGTCATCTTGTTCGTTGAAGTTTTCGGAACAAGCGTTTGTATTTATTTCTTATCCAACATTTGTGCGCCCCGCCCCCCCCCCCCCCCAATTTTATTTTCCTTGATTTGATCTAATAGCAGTGAACTGAAAACTATGAACCTTCGTCCATCTTGCTTTCATTTTGTTTCAGATCGAAACATTCCACTCAACGTACACACTTAATGTATTTCATTGCACAGGGCCTCCATCTTCAGGGCATACCGTGACATATTCATTGACTGAATCGCTGGTAATTTTTTTTTATATTTGTCCGGTAACGTATCTTAATAAAGGAATCACCCTTCAAGACGTAAGATTGCTGTTTAGCTGTTGGGGATGGGGAGTAGGTATGTCGACTTGTAAATACAAATTAAGTGCATGGATTGGCACTTAATTAAGTCTGTGCATATAGGGTAAATGGCAAGGTAGGGTGTGGGTAGAACGGTAGATTGAGTAGGTGCAAGATTTGGGTGCTCTTAGTCGTGTGTGTGTAAACTAATGCATATTCAAATTTAATTTGACCCTTTAACCCTTTAAAGCACAGTGATTGCTATATTGTACTATCTGCATTGACATTAACCGTATGAAGTCCAGTGGTTACAATATGTACCACCATGTTTAACATTCACAAATTCTACGTTCTGCCCACACAGTGTATTTATGTGTTTTGTGTGGATCTCAGAACAAACAGCGATTATTTCACTGTACAGCATTAACTGACTGGTTTGTATAACTGAGACGGAGTGTGTTTACTGCGCGGTACGGACTGTATTTATGTGTTTTGTGTGGATCTCAGAACAAACAGCGATTATTTCACTGTACAGCATTAACTGACTGGTTTGTATAACTGAGACGGAGTGTGTTTACTGCGCGGTACGGACTGTATTTATGTGTTTTGTGTGGATCTCAGAACAAACAGCGATTATTTCACTGTACAGCATTAACTGACTGGTTTGTATAACTGAGACGGAGTGTGTTTACTGCGCGGTACGGACTGTATTTATGTGTTTTGTGTGGATCTCAGAACAAACAGCGATTATTTCACTGTACAGCATTAACTGATTGGTTTTTCTAACCGATATGGAGAGTGTTTACTGCGCGGTACGAGCTGAATCTTTAAATATAACTGAGATTTATCTTAGTCTTTAAACCGGTCTCTGCGCGGAGGACCAGGTTCGGTCCCAGGGCAGTCGGTGTGAGATTTGTGGTGAAAAAATTGGCACTAGGACAGGTTTTTCTCCAAGTACTTCGGTTTTCCGCTGTATCATTACACCAGTGCTCCATACTCATCTTCATCTACATGTTGCTTTTATCAGGACAAACGGACAAAGTCTATGAGCCTTTCTAAATGCAGTGCTTTTAGGGAAGTCAGAGGGCATTCGATAGAAAATTACTTGTACTTAGTCTTTAGAGGCCTAAAGATGCTCTTTCTGTTGTTCACAGTGTTGCCGTGGAGATGCTCTTTCTGTTGTTCACACAGTGTTGCCGTGGAGATGCTCTTTCTGTTGTTCACACAGTGTTGCCGTGGAGATGCTCTTTCTGTTGTTCACACAGTGTTGCAGTGCAGATGCTCTTTCTGTTGTTCACACTGTTGCAGTGCAGATGCTCTTTCTGTTGTTCACACAGTGTTGCCGGGGAGTTGCTCTTTCTGTTGTTCACACAGTGTTGCAGTGCAGTTGCTCTTTCTGTTGTTCACACAGTGTTGCCGTGGAGTTGCTCTTTCTGTTGTTCACACTGTGTTGCAGTGCAGATGCTCTTTCTGTTGTTCACACAGTGTTGCAGTGCAGATGCTCTTTCTGTTGTTCACACAGTGTTGCCGTGGAGTTGCTCTTTCTGTTGTTCACACTGTGTTGCAGTGCAGATGCTCTTTCTGTTGTTCACACAGTGTTGCAGTGCAGATGCTCTTTCTGTTGTTCACACAGTGTTGCCGTGGAGTTGCTCTTTCTGTTGTTCACACAGTGTTGCCGGGAGTTGCTCTTTCTGTTGTTCACACAGTGTTGCAGTGCAGTTGCTCTTTCTGTTGTTCACACAGTGTTGCCGTGGAGTTGCTCTTTCTGTTGTTCACACTGTGTTGCAGTGCAGATGCTCTTTCTGTTGTTCACACAGTGTTGCAGTGCAGATGCTCTTTCTGTTGTTCACACAGTGTTGCCGTGGAGTTGCTCTTTCTGTTGTTCACACAGTGTTGCAGTGCAGATGCTCTTTCTGTTGTTCACACAGTGTTGCCGTGGAGTTGCTCTTTCTGTTGTTCACACTGTGTTGCAGTGCAGATGCTCTTTCTGTTGTTCACACTGTGTTGCAGTGCAGATGCTCTTTCTGTTGTTCACACAGTGTTGCAGTGCAGATGCTCTTTCTGTTGTTCACACAGTGTTGCCGTGGAGTTGCTCTTTCTGTTGTTCACACTGTGTTGCAGTGCAGATGCTCTTTCTGTTGTTCACACTGTGTTGCAGTGCAGATGCTCTTTCTGTTGTTCACACAGTGTTGCAGTGCAGATGCTCTTTCTGTTGTTCACACAGTGTTGCCGTGGAGTTGCTCTTTCTGTTGTTCACACTGTGTTGCAGTGCAGATGCTCTTTCTGTTGTTCACACTGTGTTGCAGTGCAGATGCTCTTTCTGTTGTTCACACTGTGTTGCAGTGCAGATGCTCTTTCTGTTGTTCACACAGTGTTGCAGTGCAGATGCTCTTTCTGTTGTTCACACAGTGTTGCCGTGGAGTTGCTCTTTCTGTTGTTCACACTGTGTTGCAGTGCAGATGCTCTTTCTGTTGTTCACACAGTGTTGCAGTGCAGATGCTCTTTCTGTTGTTCACACAGTGTTGCCGTGGAGTTGCTCTTTCTGTTGTTCACACTGTGTTGCAGTGCAGATGCTCTTTCTGTTGTTCACAACAGTGTTGCAGTGGAGGCGTGCATCTTAACGCATAATTCGGTTAATGTTATGCTTCAGAGGGTTAGTTATTAAATCGTGGGTTACATTCCTTAATAGAGATTGTGTTGAAACCTGTAGCAGCTGCGGTTGCTAAATGCATTCATAGCAGTGTAATGTGTTGCCGCCCCCCGTCCCCCTACGTCAGCCCACTGGGCCAGGTTATGATCGTCGTAAAAAGGCAGTTGCAACAACACTGGCGTTGAGCGTCGTAAAAATGCAGTTTTATCCCGGGTTCCCACAGTAAATGTGATACCACGAAATTACGGTGAATTTTGTGTTAATTAAAATGTTTCTATTTGGGAGAGGCGACAGATGCGTGAGCAAGTTGCGTTTGGTGTTGGACCACATAGCGTTTTTACGGTCTACCACGATTTTGATTATCACTGCCGAGACGTGCCCCCCCCCCCCCCCCCCCGCAACCCTGTAGTCCATTTTGTGGTGTAGGTTTTGGGTTTGCGATTTCCGTCATGTTATGTTGCAGTGACTTGTCTTAACCCGTGCAAAGGTGAAGTACACCTGCGTATGTAGAAATGTAGTGTTTACTTCACAGGCAGAACATTGCTTCTCCATTAATTCTGTAAATCGCAGGAAATCATAAATACACGGCATGGGCAAAATGCGTATTTCTTATTGTTGAAGCCGTTGGTACATATACTGACTTTAAAATATGTATATAATGCATTTAATACATTTAAATACGTACGTGAAATTTATATATACAGGGCATCCCACAAAATAATGGTGCGGTTTTAATAGTGAACACTATTAGAACCGCACCATTCTTTTGTGTATGCCCTTGTATATTTAGTATAATATATGTAGAATACAATAATATAATATAATAACCATGGCTCAACAGCCCTATATGGGCTCGGGCCTCCTCTAGCCTCCTCTTTTCGAGGTTACTAAGTCGTGCGCATTCGTGGCAGTTGGTGACTGGTCAGCTGGCCGCGCTAGTGTTCTATCGATCCTGATGTGTCCGCCAGAGCCATCTGGCAGGCAGTCAGGAGACGAGTGAGAAATGGAGGCAATTTGGCTTACGCAACATTTTTATTCATGCCCGTAAGGTATATGTAGAATATAGTATAATATAATATAAAGCGGAAATATATATGTGCATTGTGCTAGTTGTGTTTATATTTTGTATATTTATGACATTCCACATTAATTTAGCGTCCATGTAATGCATAATGCGTGTATGTAAACATGTACGTGTGTGTAAAACAACTCGCATCATTCTTCACGCAGGCAGTTACGCATATCGTAGGCACCCTAGCACTTGTCGCAGTTACAGTTTGCCGTGAGTCGGGGTCCACGCCTTTTAATTCATTGTAGGCCTATTACAGTCAATATTAGTTTTTTTACTAGGAGGTGCTGCCGATGTTTTCCTTCTGCCTCAGACACGTTGTTTATTGTACGTCAGGGTTTTATAAGTTAAGCTGACCGATATGAAGTAACTAGCGATAGTTGTCAGATAAAATAATGTCCGTATAGTAACTACTGTGTTTTAAGTGGTTATCGTACACCTGTGGTTCCCAAATTTTTCGGTCCACCTCCCCCTTGGTTCCATATACAGACCCACAGCGCCCCCTACCTTTTTTAAAAAACATAAATACGATTTTGTTTCCACTTTTATTTTATATTTAAAACATTGTTTAAATAAAATTATAAGAGTTATACTTAATGTTTTGTGTGTTAATTAATAAATTAAATGTATTATATTTTTTGTGATTAACAATAATTCATCTAGCAATAGTTTATTAAAAAATATGTGCTTGAATAAGATTCATAAATTAAAATACTAAGAAATTTAGTTAATTTTTTTATTTTTAACACAATAATTACTTTATTTGAATTTTATTATAAAAATAAATGCACTACTTGTCTACTAGCGCCCCCCTGTGATAATAATAGTGCCCCCTTCCACCTCTCGTACCTATTAGCACCCACCTCGGTAATCCCACCGCCCCCCAGGGGGCGGTACCGCCCACTTTGGGAACCACTGCTCTAGACTATTTCAGCGTCTACACAGCATCGTATAATGAAGACCGTGTATAATTTATCTGAACATGTAATTTGTTTGTTTGTTTGTTTGTCGTTTCGTCTAGTTTTTGTTCATCGCGGCAGCAATGAAGGACGTTGGAGTGAATGCTGTGTGGAAATTTGGCAGCAAAAATGTACCTCAAAATCACAGCGTTTTTTTCTGTCGAGCTGTTTTTACATTACTTCGTAGAGGCCGCGTTCACTCTTTTCAATTTTAATGTACGGTTAACGAATAAAATGCAGATAAACTCGACTCAGAAAGTAATGGACAAAACAGATATATATTTATTTGGGGGAAGAAAGGGTACTTTTAGGCTAGTGGTTTTCAAACTGTAGTTTGCTGAACACTAAGGGACCGCGAGGTCTGGCGAGGTGTTTCACGACGTCATTTTTGTGCATGTGGAATGCTGGCGTGACACCGTGTAGGTTCTGCTCAGTATAACATAAAGCTCGTTCTTTTAGGTGTTTCCTGATCGTAGTTTTAGTATCTTTATTGCTAGGAAAATCGTAGTGTTTGTAATGAATTCTTAAATTGACTTAATAAAAGGTTTTTTTTTAGTGTTTGTTTTTCTTTCTTGTAATTATTGGAATTTTAAATGTTATCGCAAATTGTGCCTTAGGAGTTTCACGAGTCGATATACTTTTGGGGAGGAGGTTAGCAGATTTAGTGAGACTGTAACTTGTCAAATATTTGGGAACAACCCTAACAAATCAAAATTCCATGCAGGAAGAAATTAAGAACAGATTGAAGTCGGGGAATGCTTGTTATCATTCGGTGCAGGATCTTCTGTCTTACAGTTTGCTATCCAAAAATACAAAGATTAAGATATACAGAACTATAATTTTGTTGTTGTTTTGTATGGGTGTGAAACTTGGTCTCTCACACTGAGGGAAGAACATAGGCTGAGGGTGTTCGAGAATAGGGTGCTGAGGGGATATTTGGGCCTAAGAGGGACGGGGTAACAGGGTAGTGGAGAAGACTACATAACGAGGAACTTAATGATCTGTACTCATCACCAAATACTATTCAGGTGATCAAATCGAGAAGAATGAGGTGGGCGGGGCATGTAGCACGTATGGGTGAGGGGAGAGGTGCATACAGGTTTTGGTGGGGAGACCTGAGGTAAGGAGACCACTTGGAAGACCCAGGCGTAGATGGGAGGACAATATTAAATGATTTTCAAGAAGTGGGATGGGAGGGCATGGACTGGATTGATATGGCTCAGGATAAGGACAGGTGGCGGGCTCTTGTGAGTGCGGTAATGAACCTTCGGGTTCCATAAAACGCGGGGAATTTCTTGACTAGCTGACGACCTGTTAGCTTCTCAAGAAGGACTGTGCTGCGTTGAGTTAGTTAGTTAGTTAGTAACTTGTCCGCGGTACCGTAAAGATCAGGGTTTTTTTTTTTTGTGGTGAAGGGCCCCGCAGCAGAAGCTGCGGACGCACCGCAACCTTAAGGTATATTGTGCAACCCTGTGATGAAGATGAGAGATGATCAATTCTTTTTTTTTCGTTTTTCCAAGTAATGGAGCACCGGTGGAATGAAACTGACAGGGGAAAACCGAAGTACTAGGGGAAAAACCTGTCCCAGTGCCACTTTTTCCACCACAAATCCCACATGGACTGACCCGGTATCGAACCCGGATCTCCGCGGCGGATGGCAGGTGACCGCCTGAGCCGTGGCACGGCCAAGATCAGGATATAGTAGTCCAGGCTGTGGCGCTGTCCCTCCTGAAGTGTTTAAAGTCCATAGAGGGGAATATTGTGTGTAATCGTGATGTCAGTGTCACTGAGCGGCTTTAGTGCATAAATGTTCGTCATTATCTGTTACAACTGCAGCTGGTAATGGGATTTGTCACATTTTTCCATTAATTTTTAATGTGTGTTCCACTACTGTGTATTGAATGAGACTATATAATTGTTACCAGGATATGGAGGTACTTGTACCATGGGATCATATTGGCAGTGGAGTGACTGTGTTATGAAGACGTAATGTTGACTGGGGTTGCACCGCATCTTCTGTACTTTTAATACCTGGGGTAAAGCAGCCGGAGCTTGAAGCTGACCATTCATCTCGATCTCTTGCCGAGATTAAGGATGTGTGCCAGAAGTCTTCGCTGCGTGCTGCTTATTATTGAAGTATTATTGAAAAGGGGTTTTTGCTGTGTATTGAATTCTCCAGCGATTTTAGAACACAGTTTTGAATTTTTTTGTAAGGCTTTCAAGAAATGTCACCTGAGTTCCCGCACTATTAAGGAATTTCACTTTGATGATACACACTCGAAATGGATGGAATTAACCGTTTAAAATCCAGTGGTTACTCTATATACCATCTCAGTGAACGTTCGTAAACCATAAATTCTGCTTACAGAGTGTATATATGTATGTGTTTTGTATGGTTCTCGGTACAGACAGCGATTGTTTTTATATACGGTGACTGATAAGGTTTTTTAAATCGAGACGGATTGTGTTTACTGCGCGGTACGGACTGTATTTATGTGTTTTGTGTGGATCTCAGAACAAACAGCGATTATTTCACTGTACAACATTAACTGACTGGTTTGTATAACTGAGACGGAGTGTGTTTACTGCGCGGTACGAACTGTATTTATGTGTTTTGTGTGGATCTCAGAACAAACAGCGATTATTTCACTGTACAACATTAACTGACTGGTTTGTATAACTGAGACGGAGTGTTTACTGCGCGGTACGGACTGTATTTATGTGTTTTGTGTGGATCTCAGAACAAACAGCGATTATTTCACTGTACAACATTAACTGACTGGTTTGTATAACTGAGACGGAGTGTGTTTACTGCGCGGTACGGACTGTATTTATGTGTTTTGTGTGGATCTCAGAACAAACAGCGATTATTTCACTGTACACATTAACTGACTGGTTTGTATAACTGAGACGGAGTGTGTTTACTGCGCGGTACGAACTGTATTTATGTGTTTTGTGTGGATCTCAGAACAACAGCGATTATTTCACTGTACAACATTAACTGACTGGTTTGTATAACTGAGACGGAGTGTGTTTACTGCGCGGTACGGACTGTATTTATGTGTTTTGTGTGGATCTCAGAACAAACAGCGATTATTTCACTGTACAGCATTAACTGACTGGTTTGTATAACTGAGACGGAGTGTGTTTACTGCGCGGTACGGACTGAGTTTTGTATATAATTCAGGTTAAATTCCGTCGAAGAAGAGTTATGCATGCTAGTTCAGTGGAAGTGATGGCGATGGGTCATGCCGCAGTCACTTGAAAGCGATCTTCTATTCCCCCTTCCGCTTCTTCGTCGACTCATTTTAATCCTTCTCCCAGACGTGAGTAGGATAGAGGATTAGTCAATATATCTCCCTGTCCCCACCCCCTTCAACACGGATGGTGGCAGTGTGTAATACCATCACATCACAAACTGCTTCACGCGCTATTGGATTCCCATAGAGGGGTAATATAGACACTCATATAGGGAATAACCAGATACTGCAACGCCAGTGAATACATTTTGCTGCTGTTGGTAACAATGGGGAAAAAAAAGGCAAACAGGACGGGAATTACTGTTGTGGCATTAAAAGACAGCAGACAGAACGGTTTGTTTTGTCTGCCTAGCATCAGTTGTCATTACAAAAACTGGCTGCTTGAAATTCCTGTGCTCTGATGATTATTCTTCCTCTTGTTGAAGCCTTTAAAGCGCAGTGGTGCCATCTGCTGAAACATGAAGAAATTCTGCATGTTGTCCGCGGATTGTATTTACATGTTTCGTGTGGTGCTGAGAATAAAGACAGACTCTCTCCCAGTACGACATTGATCTGTGAGGTTTGAGGTTCTCACAGTGGTGTTGATGAAGATTCAGGTCTTCTGCGATGTGTCGTTGGTTGAGTGGTTACTGGAGTTTCTTCTTGGACTGATGACCAATGTAGATGAAGGTGTTAGGTTCCTTCGAAACGTCTGGAACCGAGAGACACTGTGTCACGTCTCAGAAGACCTGAATCCTCAAAAATGCTTCCGAGTTTTCTGTGAGGTGTGAACTTGATTTTTAAATATAATTTCTGATATCAGAGTTAAAGCAATTTTAATAAATTTCTAAAAAGTTCTGACGACGGTACGTACCATTGAGAACTAATTGGTTTCTGGACTTTGTCCATCGTCCCGAAATCTAAAATCACGACGTTTCGGAAGCTGGATCTGCTTCCGTTCTCAGGTGAATTTTGTCAGCGAAATTTCTTGGGACAACGTGTAGTAATTACTAATTACGACGGAATAATTAATACAATTACAGTTCAGTATCAATGAACAGCTGGGATAATGGATTAACTGATATTTCATACTTCATGATTCTGGTGGTAAGAATAAGACAGTAATGTTTCACATTCAGATGTTCTGTTACGTTGTAAATTAATGGATAAATCAACTGTTTGAGCACTAATGCATGCATGAAAATATTTAGGAAATCTTCAACAACTCTTCGAAATACAACGTTCTTGCGCAGTTGTAGGTTCTCACAAAGGTGGCTATGAATAAAAAAGTATTTTCCACCCCGGAAGATGGAGATGGCGGTTTCTCTGAGTCGTTCGTAAATATCTACCAGATTATACGGCGTAACATATAAAAACAACATTTTTCATCTTTGTTTTAAAAAAATCAGGTTCACATTTTATATAAGGTTAAAAATATTAATTTAAAGAAACAGTTTCGACTACGAGAAAATTATTTCTTGAAAAAACAGCTCTTATCGAATGCACTCAGATATCGTAAGGCTGTGGGAGCATTTACAAGGAGGTATAGGATAGAAAAGCTTTGAGAAGCAGGAAGAAGACCGAAAAAACACAGCGACAAGCATATTCATTGCGACAAGTTTCAGTTCGTCAAATAAGAGAAATCACTTTCAAACTTGAAAAGATTATTGGAGAAGTAGTCAGTTAAACATTCAGATGTTCTGTTACGTTGTAAATTAATGGATAAATCAACTGTTTGATCAGTAATAAACGGCGCTGTCTTTGTAGAGGCGCAGTTCCAAACCTTCGGACGTAAAATACAGACAGTGAAGGTGTTTGTGAACATTACATTTGCACAGTAAAACCTCTATTGTGTGTATGTGCCGTGTAGCAGCAGCAGAAAGTGCTACAAGCCAAAATATTCGGACAGTTTAAATGAACGCGGCATGTAGAAGGATTCTTTAGCCAAGAGGCCAAGTTTCCGGCATTCGCAGGACCAAGTTCCTGCAGATTTTTTCACTGAATAGCCGAACAAGGTTGAATTCCGTCACGATTCTGTAACGCGGGGTTTCTGGAGAGGAGAACAGATTGAAAAAAAAATGCAAGACGTTTGTGATGCCGACTTCCGTTTACATGTTTCATTCCAACTAGCGAGGATAGCAACAACCACAAAACGAGGTTTCAGGTTTTACAGCAATATACAGGGTATACACAAAAGAATGGTGCGGTTTTAATAGTGTTCACTATTAAAACCGCACCATTCTTTTGTGTATGCCCTGTATTTACAATTATTCCTTTATGGGGTTGGGGGGGGGTGTTATTGGTCTGAGGTAGGTTATAGGGAGAGGTCAGAGGTTACAGAGGAACATTCTGCCTCGATTTTTCCAAAGGGTGACGTTTATGACACTGTTTCAGGTCATTACATGAAGCGATGGTAGTGATCCTCTCAAGAAACAGTAAGGGGAGACGTGGATTGGATTAATCTGGCTCAGAAACGAGACAAGTGGTGGGATCTTGTGAACAGGATAATGAACCCTTGGGTTCCTTAAAATGCGGGGAATATCTTGACTAGCAGGGGAACCTTACCCGTAACGTAACGAAAGTTACGACGTCAAGATGCCAGTAATAAGTGGAATTGGAGTAAAGAGTGTCGTCTTGTATGCGGATGCTATGGGGTTTGCGGTGTGAGGTTCTCACAGCAGTGTTGTTGAAGATTAAAGTCTTCTGGGATGTTACACTGCGTCGTTTCGTAAGTAGTTGTAGACGTTTTGAATGATCGTATTGCCCTCGTCTTCAAGGTCACGCCGTTACAGAAGAGATGAACGCAGTACGATCATTTGAAACGTCTGAAAGTACTTACGAAACTACGTGGTGTAACTTTCTAGAAGACTTGAATCTACAGCTGCCGATTTGTAAATCCTAATTAGTTGTAGTTTAGATGTGGTAACTAAAACCAACAAATGCACAAAAGTTTATGAAAATGTATTATGAACGTGTGGGCCGGATAGCTCAGTCGGTATAGTGACTACGCTACGAGCTGGACGGTCCGCGGATCGAATCCCGGTGGGGGCGAGATTTTCAGCACCCGTCCAGACCGGCCCTGGGGTCCATCCAGCCTCCTATACAATGGGTACCGGGTCTCTTTCCAGGGGGTAAAGCGTCCGGGGCGTGGAGTTGACCACCCATCTCCATCTAACGCCGAGGTTAAAGAAAGAGTAGAGCTATACCTCTACTCCCCTCTGGGCCTTCATGGCCTGTTGTAGGGAGAACTGTACCTTTTTATTATAAACCTAGCAACACCTCCTACATGTTTCGGCCACTCATGTGGCCATCCTCAGGGAGGTGCGTTACGAAGAATAAATACATTGTGATGTTAGAAAAGTGGCCGAAACATGTAGCAGGTATTACTATGTTTATAATATAATTTCATAAATATGTGTGCATTTGGTGGTTTTAGTTACCAATAGGCCTATCTAACTGCTCAGTGCACGGTTATGGATCGTTTAAAACTAGTTTCGTTTATTGAACGACGCTACGAGTAGATCCGATTTTGTGGTGTGAAATGACGTGATACAGTGAATAAGGAATTGGAAATGACGTGAAAGTTGACGTTCGTGGTATGATTACCGGCGCACTTATTTCTATAAGCCTCGTTAACCGAATGAGTCTTTGTATTGGAGATGTAGCGTGTTTCCTGTGAGATAGGATATTAACTTTTAAATATTACTTAGATGAATTTCAGACTTCAAAGAGTTTAATTTATCTTCTGTAGTGTTCCTGCAGTTAGGCATCTTGTTCGGCGACGTCATTCATATAGCGTTTACCGCCTTTGTTCTGCGCTAGTTTAATTGTGATTAGTGAGAACGCGTATGTAGAATTAGACAAATGAAGCCCGAAAACTTGGCACTGTACATGTAGCAACAGGAAGAAGGTAAGAATAGTCGGTAGATGAACTGAATACGCCACAAAGTTCTACATAATAGCAAACTTTACCTGAAACTTTAAAGTTTCTCACGTGTTCTTAAGTTTCCTCTCCAATGCCTCCAAGTCGTGACTTTACTTCCCACTCTCACTGTAGAGTATTATCATCATTGTTACAAGAAGACGGAAACCACATTCAGTAGCTTTTTGGGTCACGTGATGCTGTGTACTACAAAGGGTCTCAGAACAGAAGGACGAGATGCCTATTCTACAATGAAGCATTCCGTACACATTTTATACTTGTCACAGGGGGATTCGTTCCAGATATGAAACTAATTTTTTTATAGGAATATCGTAAGATAGCTGTGTCTATCTGCATGCACAGAAAGCTTGAACCATCTATTTTATAAGCTTAAACGACAATTTATATATTAATACTTTTATGACGTTTCGGCCCGTATTCGGGTCATGACCTCCTCCTACAAGGCTTCGCGATCACACTTGTTTTGAGACACACACACTCGGTGGGACTCCTCTGGACGAATGATCAGCCCGTCGCAGAGACCTCTACGTGATAACACACGACACTCACAAGAGAAAGACATCCATGCCCCCCGGCGGGATTCGAACCCGCAATCCCAGTAAGCGAGAGACCGCTTTTCTTTAACGAAAAACGTACGCTTTTTGAGACCACCAAGCTCTAACTGCGCCCCTCATTCCATTAACTGAACAATTTTATGGATTTATGCGAAATGTTGTACGATACAAACATGCCATAGGGGTGCATAAAATTTCCAAAAATCTGGGAGCCACCCCAAAATTCTGGACGTCCGAAGGGTGACATGAAGCAAGTTCCGTACGGAGGACCCACAAATATTAGGCGCCAACGTACAAAATTTAGTCGCCCTGGCGATCTGGTGCCCGGGATTTGTACACCGCTGCTGTAGGATGTTTGAATTGTAGGGTACGTAAAACCACTGAAAACACCACAACGCATTTTTTGGGAAGGGGGTGGTACCCTTACAGATAATTCCTGAGTAGGAGGAAACTGAATCTAAAGAACACATCATGAGAGCAGTGTATTTGTCAGAAGCTATAAAAATAGTCCTGAACTTTGCCTGAAGTTTACCTCACTGTAAGTTAATTCTCTCTCTCTCTCTCTCTCTCTCTCTCTCAGGAGATTGACTTTCGTCTAAATACATTTTCAGTCCGTTACCTCACAGAGACATGGTCCGTCTCCATTACTAAGACCAGTCGATGAATGATGTTAGAAAATGTGACTGCTTATTGTGAGATTTATTTACTCATTTAAATTGTACATAAACTTCAAATTATGCCTCACAGTAAACACTCTGTCTCCATTACAGAGACACAACGGCTAATGGTTTACGGGAATAATCGGTGTTCATTGTGGGAATTATCCAATACATGTAAAAGCACTGTGTAGTTAAGCTTTTGCAGCTTACTGATAACTGTATGTACTGTGTACTGTAACGTTAAGACATTGCATTTTGCCACAGTGTATGTGTTTCATAGCTTTCAGAAATGTTTTACACAGGTTAATGTGAGGGTACTCCAGCGTGAAGACAGATACATTTTTAGAAGCATAATGTTCATTGCAAGAGATACATATTTTAGAAAACAACCCTGGCAGCCCGAGCAACATGTTATTTTCTTATCAGCGGAAAGATAATGTGTACTACCACAACCGTTTTTTGTGTGGTTTGTGAAGTTGGTAAGGTTTCGACAGAAATCCTGTTGGATTACTTTTAATGATGTCAAGTGTCATATTGGCGTATTATGTACAGGCAGTCCCCGTTTAATTTTGCCCCGAAGAATGTCGTTTCGCTTTAACGTTGACAAATTTCGATGAACCTAGCCCGAACTCTGATTATAATTATCGATAATTATCGTCGTTTTCGCCGGGAGCTGGTGGGATCTACATCGGCCAGACTGGAAGTAATTTTAATGAATGATTACGGGAACAAATGCTCCGTTCTACGTTGTTTCGCTATACGCTGCAAATTTCATGAACGTAACGCTAATATTAATAATTAATAAATGAGGACTTAATTGTATACATTTTAAGCTTGCAGCTTGAACGTTTTGACGGGTTTGAGTTTATTAGGCATCATAACCATCATTACAAAATTTATATGAAGGAGCAAGTGCGCACAAGCGCTTACGCTGTTGACTTCTATAAGGGGATGAGGCTATTTAGTATCTCGACCGGAACTTAGGTTGTCCTGAGTGAAGTTTGTCGTGGTACTCTGAAAATTCCGGGACAGTATTTGAATTAGGCCACGACCACTTCATTCCACATCCTGTCCAATTCATTATTTACTGATCGTCCTACGATTCTACACTATATAGGGTTTTCTACTTACAGCGTCGTTAAATAAACTGCGAGTATAAACATACATAGGCGTGCAAGACTCGAGGCTGTCACAGCGATGTTACCGAAGACTCCAATGTCCTGGGATGTGGCGCTGTGTTTTGGGCTAGTGGTTTCCTACGTTTCGAAGGGCGATAGTGCCTTTATCTTCAGGTGAAGCATGACCCTAATGACGAAGTCACTACGATACTTGGAAACTTCGGAAACTCCTCGCTCAGCGACAGAGCTTCACATCGCAGAAGGACTGGAATCATGAATAATGCTGGCATACAAAACTCATATTTTTCTTTCGTCATTGATTTGTAATTTTTTTTACTTCCTCCTTTCAATTTTTGTTTATTTTTAGTCTTTGACCCTTCACCTTTTTTACAGTTTTTCTTCTTTTGCTTTCTTTCTACATTTTGGCTTCGCTTCCTTCACTTTTTTTTCTGTCCGATTCGTAATTTATTCGTTTATATCTCTATGTTTCGTGCTGTGTATCTCCTCTTTAATTCATTGTGTCCCCCTCCCTGATACTTTTTGTTCTCATACGAAACCTTCGCCCGTGTTGCGTGTTGCAGTGACTATTCTATACCCACTGTGTCCACCCAGTCCCAGGGGTACCTGCACGTCATACTCGGTATATTACCAGTTACAGTGATGTGTTGCTTCGAATGTGGGCCACAAGTAACAGCACCAGAATGCATGAGCAGTAAAAATACCCGAATGTTTTGGTTTAATCCCTTTAAGGCATGAATAAAGGAGGAAGAAAGAAGAAGAAACTGGGTGTTCCTGTTTGTGAGGCAGACTATATTTATTGCAGGGAAACAAAATATTTAAAAGGTGCGAATGTCTCTAGTCAGTGCCCACTCGTACTGGTAAAGATAAGTTTGAGGTAAGGAAAAGCGATGGGAAATGAAGAAGTTAGGTGATGAAGGTGGACTAGTTTCGACTATGAAGCAGACGCAAGTAATATGGCAGATAGTGTATTAAAGGTAAAGCTCTCCCTAGAACAGGCCACGAAAGCCCAGAGGGGGAGTAGAGGTATAGATCTACTCTTTCTTTAACCTCAGCGCTAGATGGGGGTGGGTGGTCAACTCAACGCCCGGCCGCTTTACCCCCGGGAAAGAGACCCGGTACCCATTTTATAGGAGGCTCAGATAGTGTATTGGAGCTAGATTTTGTGTTTGGCTGAGTGTTCGTATGGGGAATATTTAAAGGTTCACTTACGTCATGATATAAACACTATATCTCTGTTGCAAAAATGGTCGGTTAAATGCTCTGTAGGGAAATAATAGCTGTTTATTGTGAGAATGGTACAGAAAACATAAATTTATTCTGTATGCAAAAACTCAGAGTTTTTAAACGTTAAACAAAGTGGTACATAAAGTAATCACTGGGATTTAAAGGACTAAAATATAAAAGTCGTGATTTCATCGCACTAACTTTCAGGCTATTGTATAATCTGGGCACATTAATATTAGAATAAATGACAAAAACAGTTTTATGTACGAATTTTATACACATCGTTATTTTTTGCTTTAGTTTTAGTGCGTTAGATAACGAAATTGATATGAAAAACATAATAATAATAATAATTCTTGGCTCAACAGCCCTGTATGGGCCTGGGCCTCCTCTTGCCTCCTCTTGTCGAGGTTACTAAGTCATGCGCATTCATGGCAGCTGGTGACCGGCCAGCTAGCCGCGCTTAGTGTTCTATCGATCCTGATGTGCACGCCAGAGCCATCTGGCAGGCAGTCAGGAGACTTGGATGAGAAATGGAGGCAATTTGGCTTACGCAACATTTTTATTCATGCCCGTAAGGTTCTTTTACATGCCGTAAATCTACGACATGGGACGACGGCTTTACTTCCCCTCCGAAGGAAGTGGTGCTCCGGATTTTTAATATGAAAAACATAGAATAGCTTAATTCTGACCTACATGAATCACCATAAATCCTAGCAAAATTTCGTCGACATGTCAATTTTTTTGTTCTAAGAACCAATTGAAGCTAATAAATAGATTCTGCGGGCTGAATGTCGAGATTTTTATGTTCGACAAGGTGGCATGTATGGTTACCAACAGTAGTTAATGGTTAAATTGTACCAGGGACACGGGGGAACGAATTTTAAATGCATTGTAAACATGAATGGAAACATCCTTAATGTGTCAGTGTATGATACTGTTGGATTGCTCAGACTTGCCACGGGAAATATCATTCAGAGCGCTGGAGTTTGTACTGGGCTCTGCTTATGTACAGAAAGTGATATAAAATAACTAGTAGACAGCTAGAAGGCACTTCTGTGTAGCCTACAGTCTCGAAATGAATTTGTAATTACAGAGCACGGTGGTTGCTCGGTGTACCACACACTCTTTTAACATTCCAAAACACAGAATTTTCGTTGCGTAGTCTGTGTGTGTGTGTGTGTTCTGTATGATTATCACAATAAACAACGAAACATTAACTGTTTGGTCTTTATAGTTGAGGTACATTTTGTTTATCTCTGAGGTATAAACTGAATTTTGAAATATTATATAATAATTTCCCAGATAAGTGATTTTCATAACACTTTACCTTTTTTTTTTTCTTCTGATTCTCCCTCTTTCGCCGACTTACGTTTACCAGAAGGTCGATCTGGCACACCCTGTGAACCTTTAAGTGACAAACACTATGGAGCAGAGTCCTTCTTTAAAAGCTGATAGTTCCTCAGGTGGTCAGTAAATGTCATGTATTTTATGGAACCTGTAGGTTCATTACCGAATTCACAACAGCCCGCCATCTGTCCCTATTCTGAGCCAGAACAATCCAGTCCATGCCCCCATCCCACTTTTTGAAGGCCCATTTTAATATTATCCTCCCATCTACGCCTGGGTCTTCCAAGTGGTCTATTCACGCTTCCACCAACACTTTATATAATTCCTGTCCTCCTCGATACTTGTCACATACCCCGTCCATCTCATACTCCTTAATGGAATAATTCTAATAATGTTTAGAAGCGCCTCATTATACAGTCTTCTCCATTCTCTTGTTACGTTTTCCCTCTCAGCCACAGATGCCTTCCTCAGACCCGTGTTATTATCGAGCACGCTTAGCCTCTGTCCTTTCCTTAATATAGCAGACCATGTTTCACACCCATATGTTAACAAACGGAAAGACAAAAGGCACTCCGTGAGTTTAATATGCCTGCAATTTCGATTTGTCACTGTAGTCCGCAACATTTTCAACTTTGTTATATTTTGAAGTGATTCATTGTGCTTACCTTCGTGTTGTGATATCGTTCTCCATTCTGTTGAAGAGACAGTTAGACCTGGGAACTTTTAGTGCCGTAAAATTTTCTGTCAGTCTTCCTGCAATAAATATGATCACTTCCCCCAACCTCGCTTCCATCATTCTTTCTCTGTTTTTTTCTATTCATGTTTTAAAGGTTTTAACATGAACGTGTTTATCGAATGAGCGACTATTCTGGTCTATTTAATCGCACGATGTGGACCAACTTGACCCTTTAAAGCCCAGTGGTAACTTTATGTACCGCCGGGTTTAACATAACAAAAATTCTACGTTCTGCCCACACAGTGTATTTATGTGTTTTGTGTGGATCTCAGAACAAACAGCGATTATTTCACTGTACAACATTAACTGACTGGTTTGTATAACTGAGACGGAGTGTGTTTACTGCGCGGTACGGACTGTATTTATGTGTATTGTGTGGATCTCAGAACAAACAGCGATTATTTCACTGTACAGCATTAACTGACTGGTTTGTATAACTGAGACGGAGTGTGTTTACTGCGCGGTACGGACTGTATTTATGTGTTTTGTGTGGATCTGAGAACAAACAGCGATTATTTCACTGTACAACATTAACTGATTGGTTTGTATAACTGAGACGTAGTGTGTTTACTGCGCGGTACGGACTGTATTTATGTGTTTTGTGTGGATCTCAGAACAAACAGCGATTATTTCACTGTACAACATTAACTGACTGGTTTGTATAACTGAGACGTAGTGTGTTTACTGCGCGGTACGGACTGTATTTATGTGTTTTGTGTGGATCTCAGAACAAACAGCGATTATTTCACTATACAGCATTAACTGACTGGTTTGTATAACTGAGACGGAGTGTGTTTACTGCGCGGTACGGACTGTATTTATGTGTTTTGTGTGGATCTGAGAACAAACAGCGATTATTTCACTGTACAACATTAACTGATTGGTTTGTATAACTGAGACGTAGTGTGTTTACTGCGCGGTACGGACTGTATTTATGTGTTTTGTGTGGATCTCAGAACAAACAGCGATTATTTCACTGTACAACATTAACTGACTGGTTTGTATAACTGAGACGTAGTGTGTTTACTGCGCGGTACGGACTGTATTTATGTGTTTTGTGTGGATCTCAGAACAAACAGCGATTATTTCACTATACAGCATTAACTGACTGATTTGTATAACTGAGGCGGAGAGTGTTTACTGCGCGGTACGGACTGTATTTATGTGTTTTGTGTCGATCTCAGAACAAACAGCGATTATTTCACTGTACAGCATTAACTGATTGGTTTGTATAACTGAGACGGAGTGTGTTTACTGCGCGGTGCGGACTGTATTTATATGTTTTGTGTGGATCTCAGAACAAACAGCGATTATTTCACTGTACAGCATTAACTGACTGATTTGTATAACTGAGGCGGAGAGTGTTTACTGCGCGGTACGGACTGTATTTATGTGTTTTGTATCGATCTCAGAACAAACAGCGATTATTTCACTGTACAGCATTAACTGATTGGTTTGTATAACTGAGACGGAGTGTGTTTACTGCGCGGTACGGACTGTATTTATGCGTTTTGTGTGGATCTCAGAACAAACAGCGATTATTTCACTGTACAGCATTAACTGACTGGTTTGTATAACTGAGACGGAGTGTGTTTACTGCGCGGTACGGACTGAATATTTACACGCAATGTAGGATAATTTTCTCGTTTAAAGGGTTAAAGGAAGTCATGCTTAGTAAGCAGTGATGTCATTCTTGTAGAGAGCTGTTTTTGCTGTCGTCCGTATTTCTGTATATGCCTACTAGAGTGCAGCAGTTGTGAAGACGCAGTGCTTAGTATGCTAGTTGTGTGACGGTCACCTGTGCACATCTGTGTCATATACCTTGCAAACGTGATAACGCTTTGTTCTGTATTATAAATGCTGCAGATTCAGCTGTATCGCTCCGCAGTGATGTGTCACGTTCAGACACCATCCACATCTTCCCTTCGCCCTCTTCTTTCCAAAGTTTTCCGTATGAAAAAGTGCGTACACGTGTTTCTTAAGGCAACATATTTTGCCCCTTGTTTTAGCTGTGTCTCATGCGTGTTCCATATACGACGTTGCATGAAAATGATAGTCTTCGATAAAATTCAGTGCGAGACCTTGAGACACGGTATTTAAGTTTAGTGCTGGAGAAAACTGGATAATAAGAACCGTCTTATCAATTGTTTTGTCACCAACTACATGCAATTTATTTTTAAAAAAACCTGTATAAGGTTTCTCTAAAACGTTTAAAAAACCCCTACATATGTTTCGGCTTCCTTGAAGCCATCCTCAGGGGTATCATACAACTCATTTATTTAAAAACACGTCCATGCGTTCATTCAATAAATAAATGCAGTTGTATGACATCCCCTGAGGATGGCTTCAAGGAAGCCGAAACATATGTAGGGGTTTTTAAACGTTTTAGAGAAACCTTATACAGGTTTTTTTTTTAAATAAAGTGCATTTAGTTGGTGACAAAACAATTGATTAGTGTCAGGTAGTGTTTTTATGCTATTTTGTTAATTTTCACTACTCTAATACTTATAAGTTGTTCATTGTTAATTAAATGCCAGGGGAGGCTCCGGCCCCCCAAGTAGAGGCTCCAGAAGCTGGTAAATGGCACGGCTTGAAATAAATGTAGATCTTTTGTGTATAATTGTTGGAAAACTGAAAATAAAGCTCTTATAATTTAAAAAAAAAATTGATTAGTAAAAATGCATGGTGAATCTAGAATAAAAAAAGAACTGTCTTAATTTGTGCGCTGAACTAAATATTATGTGTCTGTCTGTACAGAACATTCCAGAATTAGGTTAAATATTTTCATCCTCCTTGTGACTTTATTTTGTATCGCAGTACGTAATTGTTTTCGGGAAAATTTTAAATGAAACGTATTTTTACGTTGGTATTTCTGAAAGAAATAATTCGTTCGTATAATCCACGATGTCTGCAGGGCTGAAACACAGAAATGAACACACGGTTGCCAACATGAGCCAAGAAACACTTCTCAATGTTTGCACGAAACACTGAGAGTGGCGACGGTGTTTCTTCTACGTAACACGTGAAAACTGCAAAACAGATCGTGCGTCCTTTTATGTTGACGCCACCGACGTTTACAGATACTACGTTTTGAAAGGAGAAAACGCCCTCTGCTAACAATACAAAGCTACATGGAGTAGCAATGTGTACTGAGTGATGCTGCTATCCAGGCGAAATTGGTTTTGACAAGGATGGACACTAATACCAACCTTTGAATACATTTTTCTGCTACTATCGTCTGATTATATTTATAACTACTTGCTAATATACCGGTACGTAACCTACATAATGACAGAAGAGCAACGCCTTAGAAGTTTATACTTATAAGGTTACGGTATAGCAAGTCGTACAGAAGTATTGTTCTGGGAGTAGAAGATAACTGAAGGCAAGACACAGGTGATAACAGAATTTTGAAGTGGGATAAGCCTACATATCTAATCCGTGGTGTTGCTGTATACTCGTATCTGTACTTATAATCCGTGGTGATACTGTATACTCGTATCTGTGTTTATAATCCGTGGCGATGCTGTATACTCGTATCTGTAGTTATAATCCGTGGTGATACTGTATACTCGTATCTGTAGTTATAATCCGTGGTGATTGTGTATACTCGTATCTGTAGTTATAATCCGTGGTGATGCTGTATACTCGTATCTGTAGTTATAATCCGTGGTGATGCTGTATATCCTCGTATCTGTAGTTATAATCCGTGGTGATACTGTATACTCGTATCTGTAGTTATAATCCGTGGTGATACTGTATACTCGTATCTGTAGTTATAATCCGTGGGATCTGTATACTCGTATCTGTAGTTATAATCCGTGGTGATTCTGTATACTCGTATTGTAGTTATAATCCGTGGTGATCTGTATACTCGTATCTGTAGTTATAATCCGTGTGATACTGTATACTCGTATCTGTAGTTATAATCCGTGGCGATGCTGTATACTCGTATCTGTAGTTATAATCCGTGGTGATACTGTATACTCGTATCTGTAGTTATAATCCGTGGCGATGCTGTATACTCGTATCTGTAGTTATAATCCGTGGCGATGCTGTATACTCGTATCTGTAGTTATAATCCGTGGTGATACTGTATACTCGTATCTGTAGTTATAATCCGTGGATTCTGTATACTCGTATCTGTAGTTATAACCGTGGCGATGCGTACTCGTATCTGTAGTTATAATCCGTGGTGATACTGTATATTACTCGTATCTGTAGTTATAATCCGTGGTGATTCTGTATACTCGTATTGTAGTTATAATCCGTGGTGATGCTGTATAGCTTGTATCTGTAGTTATAATCCGTGGTGATCTGTATATACTCGTATCTGTAGTTATAATCCGTGGTGATTCTGTATACTCGTATTAGTAGTTATAATCCGTGGGATGCTGTAGTCTACTCGTATTGTAGTTATAATCCGTGGTGATGCTGTATAGTCCTACTCGTATCTGTAGTTATAATCCGTGGTGATTCTGTATACTCGTATTAGTAGTTATAATCCGTGGTGATGCTGTATACTACTCGTATCTGTAGTTATAATCCGTGGTGATGCTGTATAGTCCTACTCGTATCTGTAGTTATAATCCGTGGTGATGCTGTATAGTCCTACTCGTATCTGTAGTTATAATCCGTGGTGATGCTGTATACTCGTATTAGTAGTTATAATCCGTGGTGATGCTGTATAGTCCTACTCGTATCTGTAGTTATAATCCGTGGTGATGCTGTATAGTCCTACTCGTATCTGTAGTTATAATCCGTGGTGATCTGTATACTCGTATTAGTAGTTATAATCCGTGGTGATCTGTATACTCTATGTAGTTATAATCCGTGGTGATGCTGTATAGTCTACTCGTATCTGTAGTTATAATCCGTGGTGATGCTGTATAGTTACTCGTACTGTAGTATAATCCGTGGTGATCTGTATACTCGTATTAGTAGTTATAATCCGTGGTGATGCTGTATAGTCCTACTCGTATCTGTAGTTATAATCCTGGTGATACTGTATAGCACTCGTATCTGTAGTATAATCCGTGGTGATTCTGTATACCTCGTATCTGTGTAGTTACACCCCATCCTTCATATCAAATCGCGGTAGGTTATCCTAGTGGTTGAATGGTTTTATTTGGAAGGTGGCACATTCCCACTTTTCAGCCACTGGACGTGCTGCCTTTTCCAGCTGATGCATTAAAGAAATATGGTGGGCATAGTGGCGAGTGCTGTAGTTTGTTTGACAGTGGATATGACCCGGAACAGCTCTGAAAGCTCGCGCCTGGCGCGTGTATTTATAACCAGCCTCACTTCGGCCACGTGGACCCAGTGTATACAGCTGTTTGAGCGTCATGCCGGGTCCCCACACCATATAAGAATGCAGCTCTCAACTGAAACGAGAACCGAATGTCGCCGCCTTGTGGGTAACACTTCTCAGGGGTACTTGGTTCAAATATCGGCTTGGAAACAGACTGTCTCGACTGAAGTACTTAAGTGCTGTTGAACTCGTATATAACGTCATGTAAGGGACTATATACAGGCATACACAAAAGAATGGTGCGGTTTCAAAAGAATAAAAGTGAATACCGCACCATTCTTTTGTGTATGCCCTGTATTTTGTGTCGTTATAACCGGGTGATGTTCGAGTAGTGTAATGTTACAGTTAACTGTGAGGAATTAATTGGTACCACAGAATATCTGACGCTATAGACGAGATATCGTATAAATCGAAGTCGTTATAACTGGATTCGACTGTATTTGCCTTCACTGCCTTCAGGAAAATGCCAGGATTGTACCTCAAATTATATTGCAAGCATTTCCTTCCACGATCTTTCCAGTTCGTATATTTCATCCATTTGACTTTGTTATCTGGGCTGTTGAAAACGTTAAATAAAATAGGTAACCTTTGAAAGCGTAGCGTAACTTCATGCAACACCTTGTTTTAGCATTAAAAACTCCATTCTGTCCACATGTGTGTTTATGTTTCGTACAGCTTTTCGCAACAATGAGTGTAACAGATATTGCTTTTTGTGAGCTACGAACCACACTTTCGGATATTACTTTGATGAATTGCAGGCTGTAAATGGGTTATTATGCTAAGGACTAACGTTTCCTAACAGATCCGTAGCGATTTTACGTTACTACGTTTCCTTGCGGTACGTTTTGCTTGTCCCCCCACTGCCCCCGGCTTAACTCCCCCTATGCGCTGGCCTGAAGCCAGCACGTCTTAATAAAACTACTGATAGTGAGATATTGATGGTTCGCTGTGACGGCAGAGTTTCGGGCATTTGTGCTGAAAGGGCTGCAATTTATTTCATAGTTCCTTGGCTTAGTAGGAACAAAGAAAATTGACATTGCATAATGTGATAGTTTGTGCAGACCAGAGCTCAGTAAATTCGAGTAGCAGTCTGTTTTATTTTCATTACACAGTCACTCGTGTACTTCGCGTATTTTGTCTGTTGAAAACGTCAAGGCCAAGGCCTTATGGGAAATTGGTGTTAGGGGAACCGTGGGCGCTGTGAACACTAATCAGAGGCTAAGTAAGTCGCCGAGCCGACTGTACTCCGTCAGGGTTGTGGTTTTATTCAGTCGCTCCAGGTTAAAACCAGGGCAGTACCTCGAATTGGATCAGGGGGCTTTCTGCTACATTTTTTACAATTACATTATTCATTGTATGATGGGCTTTGAGTATTTTGAACTAACAAGAGTGTCGTTAAATAAACCGTAAATAAATAAATAAAAATTTTCAGTTTATTCCTAGATCTTCTGTATTAGTCTTTGACTTGCAGACTTTCGATCAAAATTTCGTATTCATTTCTTTTTCACCCAGGCATATTACTGTAAAAGTAAAGCTGTCTGTGTGCGCTTTGAAGGCGTATGGGACAGGGGTGATATAGCGCCAGTCATTCTTAACCTTGACCGGCCGTAGATGGAGGTGAGCTGCTAGCCTCACACCCCGGCCGACTTACCGTCGGGGAGAACGCCCCCGATATTCATGGAGCAGGAGGCTGAGTGGGCCCCAGGACCGGTTTGGACGCTTGGGTGAAGAGTGAAATATCTTGCCTTTGCCGGGAATAGAACCACGATACCTCGATCTGTCCTGTCCGTAGTCTAGTCCCTATACCGACGGAGCCATATCGGTCCAAGGCACAGTATTGTTCCTTTTTATCAGTGAAAGCATGCTTAGTGTTGTTTAGAAAGGATGTGCCTCCCTTTGAAGGTAAGGTGAACGCAGTATTTGACCCACTATAGAGCGTTGGTTCATTCACCTTGCTATCATGGTCTTTAGTCGGCAACTCCAGGGTAGCGACATTCGCACGATAGGCATCAAAGTGGCGCGCTGGAGTGTAGAGGCTACTGTTGGCTGTGTTATCGGTAGGGGGTGACGATACGAGAGGTGTTCGTGAGCCGAAGTAACTGATACTATTGTTCGTGCTCTGGTATGGATCATATTGCTGTTGTATGAATGTGCACGTGTCTGCTTACAGGGCATTGCTGACCGGAGCTGACGTCCACAACTTCGCCTATGTAAATCATGTGTGAAACCAGCAACCTCTAAACACGGTCTTGGTACTTGTGAAACAGTTTGTGACATGACAACTGGGCGTACCAAAACCTAGCAATTTATGATATTAGAATTATCAAAAGTGCTTTAAAATCAGCCCGTTTCTTCAGCAGCACTAAAAACACCAGCAGGTCAACGTCTTTAAGGGAGATAATCGCCGTTAATTGCATCACACTAAATAGATAAGTACACTGTTTGGGCAAAATTCAGTGTTGTTTGTATTAAACCTGTTAGCTCGGAGCCAACCGTGACTATTTTCCTAAAGCAGCGGGTAGCTGGGGGGGGGGGGGGGGGGGGGACGCCGGGGGCTGCAGAGCTGAAGGGTCAGCAACACGAATATTTTAAGTGAAAAAAAAATTTGTTTTCTGCATTCAACCAATTTTAAATTATTGAGGTAAATAAAAGTAAATTCAGAGAGTAATTATAATTTTTTTAAGTTTGTAATTTCTGTTAGGGCTCTGCGACGAGCCGATCCCTCGTCCAGAGGAGTCCTGCCGACTGTGGTGTGTCTCTCAGTGTGATCAAAAGGAATTACAAACCTCGACACTGAAACGGGAAACCGGAGTAGGTAGAAGAGGACGACTTAAAAAAAAAATTGTTAGGGGCGACCATTGTGATTACTCGCCCTGGGCCCAAAAATACCTTATCTACACCTCTGTCCTAAACGAAGTAAGCTGATTGGTCCTTGTGACGGAACGCAGTGTATGTTACTTGAGGCGTGAACTGAATTTCTAAATGTTGTTTACATGAACATAAGGCTTCAAAGGATTAACATACTCTCATGGAGTGAGGATTATAGACGTACGTAGTTGTACGTTTCGGTACGGAGAGTTCAATTGAAAACGGAACCCATACGCACGGCAACCTTATCGGCCTTACATTTCCTCATATATTATGTAATATAACTTAACCGCATGTTAGAGCATATGTTGGAAATGACCTCGTACAACTCTCAGACATGCTCGCCATCTGGTACACAGATTACAAAATACTGTGTGAAGTTCTTGTCTATAAATTGCCGATACTGCGCGGCAAGTCTAACAGCAGCTGCGTGACTCATACACCGCCAGTCCTATCGCCGCTCGTACGGTACATTGCATTAATTAATCACACAGTCAGTTGAATCTGCTACCTGTAACAGACGAGTAGAGCGCACTGTAACATATATTTATTTTGTTCGTGAGTATGCAGTGCTGTTTAATGCAGAGGATTTTCATTGTGGAAACCGATGTAGGGGAAAAATCGTATGAATGTTGTGGGAAATTTATAATAGGGTGTCGTGGTGTTTCATTTCGTTACAATCAAGCGTAGACTTCAACGTTCCGTTTCACTGTGAGTAGACTTGTTTTCGACGTGTGTGTCGGCCTTCTGTACTTCGAGTCCCATGCTATAACATCTGGACGCTTGCCTAATACGAGGCTTGGTAGCTAGACCCAACAAGAGAGAGATGCAGTTTCAGCGGCGTGACTTGTACGACAGCTGTATGAATAACATGGCTGACACGTGTGAAGGTTAGACAGCGTGAGTCGATCTTGCATTCCGGTGAATAAGGTGACCTTGCAACTCTGCGCTGCTACGAATATTGCCATCACGTGGAGGAAGTTTCCCGTTACAGGCACTGTTTGTTTGCCATAGCAGACATTCCGGTCATTATGTATATACAGTTCTGCAGGAATCGAACTGTGGAGCTTAAGATGACATTCTCTGAGATCCTATCAAATGATTCTTGTTTAAGTCGGTAGTGACGTACAAGGGAGAGCCTGGATTAAGCGACGGGTGGGGCGAATTGGGGAATCGGGCATCGATTCCTTGAAGGCTCTGGGGAAGGTCTGTCTGTCCTCACAGCGTCCGGCCTTCTAACTAGTAGCTAGAGGGGCTCTTTCACGTAGGTAAAGCGGACGGGGCGTGAAGCTGTCCCGAATGTCGAAGTTAAAAATACGTGGAACCATGCAACTATGCCATAATTTTCCCATAGTTTTTATGCGTACTGCTTAGTTAACCAAAGGGTCAATTTTATTTACCCTTGAAGATTTATGGAAAGATAGAAATTATGTTTTTTTGTTATTTATATGACTGTGATTTATTTTATGGCTGTTTTCATGTCAAATTATATAGTTTAGAGAGTTGAGATTCTTAAAGCCTGTGTAGGTAACTATCTTCTGGGGTGTGATCCCGTCTAATCTGGTAGAAATATACCTCTTCGGAGGAATGCTTCGACTCCAATTTCAGCAGAAAGGAGCAACTTTATTTTTACATGTCTACTCTGAAGATGGATGCAATAAATGTCTCCGAAACTTCAGTAGTTTCCTGCCAGACTAGACAGGATCACATACCAAAACACAGTAATCTTCTATACAACATCAAATGAATGATGAATTGGTGAGGTGGGGATGTGGAAGCAGGCCGTCGTGGCCTGTTTTGAAGTACCAGCATTCTGCTGGAGTGGCTGAGGAAAATCACGGAAACTCTCAATCACGAAAATCCATGTCTGCTACTGGATTTGTCCCCGAGACCTCCATATATTGAACAGCGGATGACGGTCATGGTGAGCTGTGTTGTTGCCTGCCTCTTTGTAACGTTTACCGCAGTATTGCTGTTTCTAATTATACAGTTTTAATTTATGTAAATGGCATTATATTATTTTTCAGAAACATTAAAATTTATTGAGGTTGTATAAGGTACTATTTCTAGCTCCGTTTGTCTCAAGGAAACCATCTTTTTATAATCACATTACTTAGCCGTTAAAAACCACTCTGGTTATAGAACCTGCTTTAACGCTTAGAACCTCAGCATATTGCCACATCGTATTTCTTCCGTATAATTCTCACAGGCAGAAGCGATTATTTGCCTAAACAACATTAAGTGGCTGCTCTTTATAATGGAGACAGTATGTTTATGTGAGATAGGAAATTATTTTTAGTGTAATTTGTGTGAATTAAATGCCTCGAAGAGGCTTTTTATCTTAACGTTACAGCCTACGTGCTGAAGAACTTGCCCTGCATTTTTTATCTTAACGTTACAGCCCTACGTGCTGAAGAACTTGCCTGCATTTTTTTTGTCTTAACGTTACAGCCCTACGTGCTGAAGAACTTGCTTGCATTTTTTATCTTAACGTTACAGCCCTACGTGCTGAAGAACTTGCCTGCATTTTTTTTATCTAACGTTACAGCCCTACGTGCTGAAGAACTTGCTTGCATTTTTATCTTAACGTTACAGCCCTACGTGCTGAAGAAGTTGCTTGCATTTTTTTATCTTAACGTTACACCCTACGTGCTGAAGAACTTGCTTGCATTTTTATCTTAACGTTACAGCCCTACGTGCTGAAGAACTTGCTTGCATTTTTTTATCTTAACGTTACAGCCCTACGTGCTGAAGAACTTGCCTGCATTTTTTTTTCTTAACGTTACAGCCCTACGTGCTGAAGAACTTGCTTGCATTTTTATCTTAACGTTACAGCCCTACGTGCTGAAGAACTTGCCTGCATTTTTTTTATCTTAACGTTACAGCCCTACGTGCTGAAGAACTTGCCTGCATTTTTTTTTCTTAACGTTACAGCCCTACGTGCTGAAGAACTTGCTTGCATTTTTATCTTAACGTTACAGCCCTACGTGCTGAAGAACTTGCCTGCATTTTTTTGTCTTAACGTTACAGCCCTACGTGCTGAAGAACTTGCTTGCATTTTTATCTTAACGTTACAGCCCTACGTGCTGAAGAACTTGCTGCATTTTTTTTATCTTTAACGTTACAGCCCTACGTGCTGAAGAACTTGCTTGCATTTTTATCTTAACGTTACAGCCCTACGTGCTGAAGAACTTGCTTGCATTTTTATCTTAACGTTACAGCCCTACGTGCTGAAGAACTTGCCTGCATTTTTTTATCTTAACGTTACATCCCTACGTGCTGAAGAACTTGCCTGCATTTTTTATCTTAACGTTACAGCCCTACGTGCTGAAGAACTTGCTTGCATTTTTTATCTTAACGTTACAGCCCTACGTGCTGAAGAACTTGCTGCATTTTTTATCTTAACGTTACAGCCCTACGTGCTGAAGAACTTGCCTGCATTTTTATCTTAACGTTACAGCCCTACGTGCTGAAGAACTTGCCTGCATTTTTATCTTAACGTTACAACCCTACGTGCTGAAGAACTTGCTTGCATTTTTTATCTTAACGTTACAGCCCTACGTGCTGAAGAACTTGCTTGCATTTTTATCTTAACGTTACAGCCCTACGTGCTGAAGAACTTGCCTGCATTTTTTATCTTAACGTTACAGCCCTACGTGCTGAAGAACTTGCCTGCATTTTTATCTTAACGTTACAGCCCTACGTGCTGAAGAACTTGCCTGCATTTTTTATCTTAACGTTACAGCCCTACGTGCTGAAGAACTTGCCTGCATTTTTTATCTTCACGTTACAGCCCTACGTGCTGAAGAACTTGCCTGCATTTTTTTATCTTAACGTTACAGCCCTACGTGCTGAAGAACTTGCCTGCATTTTTTTATCTTAACGTTACAACCCTACGTGCTGAAGAACGTGCCTGCATTTTTATCTTAACGTTACAGCCCTACGTGCTGAAGAACTTGCCTGCATTTTTTTATCTTAACGTTACAGCCCTACGTGCTGAAGAACTTGCCTTGCATTTTTATCTTAACGTTACAGCCCTACGTGCTGAAGAACTTGCCTGCATTTTTTATCTTAACGTTACAACCCTACGTGCTGAAGAACGTGCCTGCATTTTTTATCTTAACGTTACAGCCCTACGTGCTGAAGAACTTGCCTGCATTTTTTATCTTAACGTTACAGCCCTACGTGCTGAAGAACTTGCCTGCATTTTTTTATCTTATCGTTACAGCCCTACGTGCTGAAGGTAACTTGCCTGACATTTTTTATCTTAACGTTACAACCCTACGTGCTGAAGAACTTGCCTGCATTTTTTATCTTAACGTTACAACCCTACGTGCTGAAGAACTTGCCTGCATTTTTTATCTTAACGTTACAGCCCTACGTGCTGAAGAACTTGCCTGCATTTTTTATCTTAACGTTACAACCCTACGTGCTGAAGAACGTGCCTGCATTTTGTTGCGTATTTGCTTGTTTATTGTCAGTATATTAGGCTGTAAATGTTTGCTGAGATGTCGTGTAGGTATCGCGTTTCGTCAGCTGCACATTATTTACATGATGCAGATATAACAGTTCGGCTTTGTTGACGTAGAGATCCATTGACAGTCTTTTAAACTTGTTGTTTGGAAGTTGTAACTTTACGTAAATTTACCACGGAAAAAAATTAAATTTATTTCTACCAACTGCCGTGCTGTTTGCCGGTATGTTTATCACTGGGTAAAAAATAAAAGTATGAAGCAGTTTGCCGAAGACATTGGTGACTATTTGTACCACCTGTAATAAAATTCAGCAACGCTGCCCTACGCAGATACTCGTGTCTTTTGAATTCTCCAGTAGGTTCGCGTGATTTAAAGTAAGGTTATAAATTTAGAAGATTTGCCAGAAAGTGCTCACAAGGTGTATTTATTTACGCTTGCTTTGTTTCGAGGGGGAGGGGGGGGGAGGGGAACGTAGTCGGTACAACGACTCGCTACAGGCCGGACGGTTCGAGGTTCGAATCCCAGTGGGACCAAGAGACTTTCTCTTTTCCACACCCGTCCATACTGGTCCTGGAGCCCACGTAGCCTTCTGTACATTGGGTACCGGGTCATTCCCGGGGGTAAAACGGCCGGAGCGTCGCGTTGACCACCCACCTCATGAAGCGCCGAGGTTCACACTGGGTAGAGCTGTTACTCTAGTGCCCCTATGTGCGTTAGAGGCATGTTGCAGGAGACATTTGATGTCAGGGATTCGAAACTCCCGGGCGACTAAGTACAGTGGTGTCTAATATTTGGGGTCTCCTGTGTGGAACTTGCTTCGTGTCACCCAGCTCGCGCCTGGCTCCTGGATTTTTGCATAATTTGTCCAGCCCTGCTTTATTTAACGACGCTGAATGGTAACATGATCAGTAAGTGAATTGGATGGGATGCGGAAGGAAGCATTAATGTCATAGTTTGAGGTGCTGTCCCAGCATTTGCTTGGAGGATCTGAGAAAGACCACGAAATCCTCTCTTGAATTTAAGTTTTGGGGCCGAGACTTCACTCCGAGACACCCCTCTTACCTAAATGCTACCTCTTATGCTAGCCTCTGGACCACGATGTTTCATCAAGCCGTGCATGTGACGCAGTCAAGTTGGGTACCCATTTTTCTTGTTTTATGGTAGCCGAGGAATCCTGTCTCATGGTGACGAAACAGCCGACGACCTTCGCGTTGTTGCTTTCTGAATCCCACAGCAGCAGTTCTGTTCCTAGTCAGCTTTCATTCGTTTATGCAAATTCTGCCAACGGAATTGTACAGGAAATGATGTCAGTAAAGGTGTGGTTTTTGTGGTGACAATTGATGTGAATATTCCCTTTCCTTATGTGAGAGATGGAAATTATTTCTCCTGGCACAGCATAATTGTGATGGAAATGTCATTTCTGCATGACACTAAGTGCTTCTGTATGCAGTACCAAGTCTGTACACACTTCGTCAAGTAGACGAAACTGTGTTTGGAGCAACATTCAGACTAGACAGACATTACTGAAGTCAACTTCCTTCCTCATAGAATTTTACATCTTCTCTTAGTTCTAGTTTGTACAGGGTGTATTTTGTCTTGAAATATGGAAATGAAGTAGGTCTTATTTTGCTACAGCTCTTGAATGTTCATATTTTAGTTGTCTTGGATGCGGTACCGTGCAGTCTTTAAAGGTACATAATAATGTTTCGGAGGAACACGCTGGCTCCATCTTCAGGGTACAAAAAGATTGAGGCATTCCACCGAAAATCTGGTAACCATCCATATTACACGGCGTCATAGACCAGAAGGCTGCAATTCTGTTCGAATTCTTATCGCCTTTCGAACTTCTGACGTGACATAGTAGGTCAGAGTTGTGTCGATGTGTAGTTTGTGCACATCTTGAGTGTTAAGAGACGGACAGTGTGATGTGTTCTGTGTCGAATGACCTTCAGAGCACAGTGTTAAACTGTGTGTGTGTGTGTGGATGTGCTTTAACATTAAAAAAAAGTATTTTGGTCATAAATTGTAGTCAATCAGCGTCAGATTTGGGGTTCTCGTTATGGTGAATACGAGGATCACAATTTTTGGGATGTGAGGCCGTATAGTCTGGTAGACACGTATCGACGTTTCAGAGGAACCTGATGTATTCATTATAAATAGATGGTGGAGGTGACTGGTTTCTCTGAAACGTCGGTCCATATCTAACCAGGCTACATGGCAGCTCATCCCGGGGAACAGTAATCTTCGTGTATTTCTGTCTCATATGTCTCTCACAATAAGCACCGGATATTTCTGTGCCTCATGTGACTCTCACAAAAGGCACACTGTTTCTGTGTTTCATGTGACTCACAATAAGCACCGGTTATTTCTGTGTCTCATGTGACTCTCACAATAGGCACGCCGTTTCTGTGTCTCATGTGACTCTCACAATAAGCACCGGATATTTCTGTCTCATGTGACTCTCACAATAAGCACCGGCTATTTCTGTGTCTCATGTGATTCTCACAATAGGTACCGGATATTTCTGTGTCTCATGTGACTCTCACAATAAGCACCGGCTATTTCTGTGTCTCATGTGATTCTCACAATAGGTACCGGCTATTTCTGTGTCTCATGTGACTCTCACAATAGGCACCGGCTATTTCTGTGTCTCATGACTCTCACAATAGGCACCGGGTAGTTCTCTGTCTCATGTGACTGTCACAATAGGCACCGGCTATTTCTGTCTCATGTGACTCTCACAATAGGCACCGGCTATTTCTGTCTCACGTGACTGACAATTTGCACTGGCTATTTCTGTGTCTTATGTGACTCTCACAATAGGCACGCTATTTCTGTGTCTCATGTGACTCTCACAATAGGCACCGGCTATTTCTGTCTCATGTGACTCTCACAATTTGCACTGGCTATTTCTGTGTCTTATGTGACTCTCACAATAGGCACGCTATTTCTGTGTCTCATGTGACTCTCACAATAGGCACCAGCTATTTCCCTCAACAACACTAACCGCCCGGTCTTTGTAATGGAGGCGCAGTACGTTTTTATAACGTATGTAATTGATTTTTTAAAAGTGATGTTGATTGGTTTCAGGATGCAGAGTTGTGAGCGTTCTTCAAGCATGAATGAATTGCTCGACTGTGTATTACAAAATTAACACACTTATCACCAAATAATTAATTATCTTGTGTTTATTGTCGCCGGTAACGCGTACCGGCACACAGTGGTGGTTGGAGGGAAGGCATTTATGTGTTCCCACATCCTGACTGCGGTGTCAATAGGTCATCCCTTCAGTACCGATAATGACAAGATAATATGCACTGGAGTTCATTTGAAACTCTTTGTTCAGCGGACCATGTTAGACAACGAGAACCACATCCGATCCGAGCAGGTAACCGCTTGCGGGCGATGGGGCGACATTACACGACTCGTCAATAGCCGGGAGACCTCAAAGGATGCGACATAATTAGTAAATTTATATAGACCTGTGTTTGGCATAGCGTGTATTTGACATCACTGCCCGAAGGTCGACATTTTAGCAGTTCCGTCGGTGACATAGTGTTTGTTTTGATATTACCCATAATATTTGTTCAAACAGGAGTGCCAACCTCAAAAGAAGACAATTTAAATTTAAAAGCACTTTTGAAATCGGGTAAAAATTTGTTTGTTAAAGCTATCTATGGTTTATCCTTAGTTCCACTGTATATTTATTGTTACGGAGCCGGCGTAGCTCGGTCGGTATACGCTGCGGGCTGCACGATCCGCAGTTCGATTCGCGGCATGGAGCAAAAGATATTTGTCCGAAACGTCCAAACTGGCTCTCGAGCCCACCCATCCCTCTATTCAGTGGGTACTCGGGTGTTATTTCTATGGGGTAAAGCAGCCGTTCATGAAGCTGACCACTCACCTCAATCTGATGCCGAAGTTAAGAATGTGTGGAGCTATACCTGTGCTCCGCCTATATGCCTTTATGGCATGCAGACATACTTAACTTTTATTTATTCATATATAATTTTGTGTTCCAGACGATTAAGTGTTAGGTGTGCCTGACGCATTCATGAAGCCGTCGTACACTCCTGTCAAACCCTTTTTGTTTCACTGTACAACTGTGTGTTCAAAATTTTCCAAATTGTAACTCTGTCAATAAACCGTCCAAAATTCTAATCGTTTCCAAATTCCTCAAATTGTAATGCTGTAAAGAAAATCTCCCAAACAGTAATGGTATCCAGAACCTTCCAAATTGTAACTGTCAATAAACCGTCCAAAATTCTAATCGTTTCCAAATTCCTCAAATTGTAATGCTGTAAAGAAAATCTCCCAAACAGTAATGGTGTCCAGAACCTTCCAAATTGTAACTCTGTCAATAAACCGTCCAAAATTCTAATCGTTTCCAAATTCCTCAAATTGTAATGCTGTAATGAAAATCTCCCAAACAGTAATGGTGTCCATAACCTTCCAAATTGTAACTCTGTCAATAAACCGTCCAAAATTCTAATCGTTTCCAAATTCCTCAAATTGTAATGCTGTAAAGAAAATCTCCCAAACAGTAATGGTATCCAGAACCTTCCAAATTGTAACTGTCAATAAACCGTCCAAAATTCTAATCGTTTCCAAATTCCTCAAATTGTAATGCTGTAAAGAAAATCTCCCAAACAGTAATGGTGTCCAGAACCTTCCAAATTGTAACTCTGTCAATAAACCGTCCAAAATTCTAATCGTTTCCAAATTCCTCAAATTGTAATGCTGTAATGAAAATCTCCCAAACAGTAATGGTGTCCATAACCTTCCAAATTGTAACTCTGTCAATAAACCGTCCAAAATTCTAATCGTTTCCAAATTCCTCAAATTGTAATGCTGTAAAGAAAATCTCCCAAACAGTAATGGTGTCCAGAACCTTCCAAATTGTAACTCTGTCAATAAACCGTCCAAAATTCTAATCGCTTCCAAATTCCTCAAATTGTAATGCTGTAATGAAAATGTCCCAAACAGTAATGGTGTCCAGAACCTTCCAAATTGTAACTCTGTCAATAAACCGTCCAAAATTCTAATCGTTTCCAAATTCCTCAAATTGTAATGCTGTAAAGAAAATCTCCCAAACAGTAATGGTGTCCAGAACCTTCCAAATTGTAACTCTGTCAATAAACCGTCCAAAATTCTAATCGTTTCCAAATTCCTCAAATTGTAATGCTGTAATGAAAATCTCCCAAACAGTAATGGTGTCCAGAACCTTCCAGATTGTAATAATGTGCAGAACCTTCCAAATTGTACGGCTATCCAAAAACCTTTCAGATTGTGATGTTGGCCAAAGCCTTTCCAAATTAGAGCAGTGACCAAAAGCTCCGGAACCTCCTAGATGTATGTTAATTACGTTGTAAAATATGCCTTGTATCATTTTATTTATAGTTCTTGCCAGTTAACTCAGTTGTGTGGGTCACTCATATATATATTGGACATCTGATCCGTTGGACGTCACATACCAGTATATCTTGATACCGCTGACTGCATGGATGTTAGGTCAGCCAGTAATTTGTAATGCAGCAGCCATCATTGAATTGGCTGTATTGTAGGAGTGGAATTTAAGGATGTTGGTAGCACTGTAATAGTGGAACTTTAGGTATGTTGGTAGTACTGTAATAGTGGAACTTTAGATATGTTGATAGTACTGTAATAGTGGAACATGAGGTATGTTGGTAGTACTGTAATAGTGGAACTTTAGGTATGTTGATAGTACTGTAATAGTGGAATTTTAGGTATGTTGGTAGTACTGTAATAGTGGAACGTTAGGTATGTTGGTAGTACTGTAATAGTAGAACTTAAGTATGTTGGTAGCACCGTAATAGTGGATCTTTAGATATGTTGGTAGCACTGTAATAGTGGAACTTTAAGAATGTTGATAGCATTGTAATAGTGGAACTTCAAGGATGTTGGTAGCACTGTAATAGTGGAACTTTAGGAATTTTGGTAGCACTGTAATAGTGGAACTTTAAGGATGTTGGTAGCACTGTAATAGTGGAACTTTAGGTATGTTGGTAGTACTGTAACAGTGGAATTGTAAGTATTCAGCAGGACGTTTGGTCCTCAAAGCCATTCTTTGTCTCCCCCCACCATGTCGTCACTGGCTTCCACTCGGCTGGCTGTAATGAGCACCCAGACTTAAGAAAAGAATGCAGATTTTGTGGGATGTTTCTTCACTCACACGAAGCCAGACTGGGGGGAATGATCAAGGTTCTGTTTGTTACTGGACAGCAGATAGTCACTTCGTACGACAAATGTTCCGTAAGTAAGGTTCCCCAGGTCACAGAAATTAAATGAGAAGTCGCCAACAACGTTAAATGCAGCTCATGTAGTGCACTGACAGATAATTGTTTTTTTACCCATAATTCCCGAGCACGTTGTTGAATTTGTCCCATCTTGGCACGAGCTGGAAAACTCCGTCGCGGTAACAATCTGTTGTCTCTTGCGTTCGAAGACATTCACGAAGAACCATTTCCACTTCCGTATAATTGTGGAATCATCGATTTTCCCATGTGTTGCTTCAGCGGCGCAAAGAACTGCTCTGTTGCGTGTCACGCCGACTGCAATTGGCTGTCTCCTGCCGAAAATTAAACTGTTTTAACACGTAAGCTACAGGCTATGGAGGCATTCGACATTCTTCATTATGCTTTCGAATTCAAAACCAACGAATGAAAGGAATCGGGTGTTCGATTACGACTAGGGCAGGAGATTTTCTCTTAATTTTCCTCACCGTTTCTGGGATCACCTAGCCTCCTTTCCAATGGGTACCAGGAGAAAAGCGACCGGGGCGTGAATCTGACCACTTACCTCCAGTGCTGAGTTTAAGAATATGTGGACATTTATCTCTTGTGTCCCATACGCCATCACTTCACATTTATATTTACTAAAACACTGTGTTATTCCAGCGATGCAAAGTGCTCTGAGCTGTTTGCTTTGTTTTGCTAACATACGATGATGTAAGTCGGAAAAACGGAGATGCTGAAATAGCTGCCATCATTCAACGGAAATTGTGCAAAATATGGCCACAGTTAAGTTTCTGCCCAAACAAAATTAATGACAGGAGGAGAACTGAGTAAACCAAATACAGAAAACAAACTTTACAGAGAATGGAAAGAAGACTGTATAATTCGTTGCAGTAGCTGTGACAGGGGGGGTCATAAAATGTTACTTGATAATTATGTTTTATTACTGTTGCTGTATTTAACGACGCTTGCAGTTAACACGTTGAAGAGCTGGAGTAGCTAAGCTGATAAATACACTAGGCTGCGGGCTGGAGGGTCCGGGGTTTAAATCCCAGTAGGTGCGACATATTATTTTCTTCTCCGAAACATCCAGTTGGGCTTTTGGGGCTCAACCCGGCCTCCTATTCAATGGGTACCGGCGTTCTTTGCTGGGTGTAAAGCGGCAGAGGCGCGATGTTGACCACTTCCCTCCATATTGCGCATACGTGGCTGACAAGGACGATTTTACGTTTGACTTGATTTCGGTAGCTCGATATATACCACCGATTGGTGGTATTATTAGTGAACTTCTTCTTCTCTTGCACTACAGCCCTTGGTGGGCTTTGGCATCCCGTTTTTTTTATCGGGTTTCTGGACAATGAGATATTTTTCCGGGTATCAGGTCGTCAGCCTAATGCCCCAACTCCCAACCTGGAGGACCAGTGGGCTGCTCTTTGTCTGGTCCCTGCCCTTTGACCTGTCTGGCTTGGGTGGCCCTACCAGGAGCTTAGCTCACGCCAGCATAGCTCTCAGGGTCGTAACAGGACACACAAACCTCCCCGCCACGATAAGGCGGCAGCCCCCGGGGAGGATTATTAGTGAACAGTTAATCGAAAAGCATGTGGAACGAAACTGTCGTGGCCTATTTCCAGCTTCTGTCCAAGTATATAAGACTAAGAAGAACAACGTATAATTTCAGTCAAAACGTTCGGTCTCGTAGCTGCAGTTGTAATCCGGGACTTCTCATCACCAACACGGATGGTATGAGGCCTAACTAACTAACTAAATAACTATATAGAGGAGAGTCCTTCTTGAGAAGCTAACAGTTTTTCAGTTAGTCAAGAAATTCCACGCATCTTATGGTACCCGAAGGTTCATTACCACATTCACAAGCACCCGCCACCAGCCCCTATCCTGAGCCAGAACAATCCAGTCCATGCTTCCCCATCCCACTTCTTGAAGAACCATTTTAATATTATCCTCCCATCTACGCCTATTAAAAGCAATGATTAAAAAGTTATCATGAGAAAACGTTACAAAATGTAACATTTGATAAATGGTGAATTAAAGGCAGCCTTCGTTTGTTATTGTCCCGAATAAGTTATTTCGCTTGAATGTTGACAAGTTTCAGTGACCAAACATTCGATGAACATTGCCAGGACGGAGATTAACGTTGGTTATTCTTCTTTTCCTTGTTATTCTTTTCGCTGGCGTCAGGCAGGATCTTCAACGACCAGCCGCTCGGCTATTTTAATTAATTAGTATGAGAAATTCGGCCTCCGTTCCTTGTTCTTCCAGCTCCACGTTGCTATTTTCAGGAACGCAGCCCCTAACATTGAACAAGTACTTATTGTATTTATGCAGTGGGTCAGTGTAGGTTGGGAATTTGTTAACGTGAGACGTCAGTGTGGGGATACAGTTTGTAGTTTTCACGTCTGGACTGTAACCATTCTCTTGATGCTTTACTTCCTGTCTGTAAAAGGCTTTGGAGAAGGTGATATAGCGTGTAGTCTGATGGCTGCATACATTTCATGGCCAATAAAACTGTATGTCTGTAATTACAGAGTTCTTCCTCTACCGATATTTGCATTCAGTCTTACTTTCGTCCAGTGTCTTTATCTACCTTCTTCTCTCGAGCTGGTAAAACGTAAAACAACAGGATTGTGTAGGCGGATTACTTCCATAGAGTGCCTGTCATTTTGCTTGACAACCTTTAGTGCGAATGTTGGACATCTTGCACGTCACAGAATGAGCAACAGCAGTTACTGTGGCGAAATCACGAGCCACAACAGCTTTTCACATTCACAGTAGTGTACGGCCCTCCTACTTTTCACGTGATTACACGTGGTATGTATAAAAAAAGCCGCGTTCTGTGTTATCACTCCCTCGTCTCTGATTGCAGGACCGTTATCTACGCACACACGCTGTCTGTCGTCCCTCATGACGTCAGCCGAGGCTCCCTGACCAAACGCCAGGGACGTGATGAAAATAATCCTGCTATTACCAATGTTACTATCCTGTTGGCGTTAGAATTGTCCTTCTGTTCTGTTGTTCTTTGTTTCTGTATTGTAATAAAGAGCCGGGTGGGGCACGCGGTGGCGCAGTTGGTTGAGGCACTACGCTACAAACCTGAACGTCGCGGGTTCGATTCCCGATGGTGTCACTGGAATTAATTCCTTGACATAATCGTTTCGGTCGCACTATGGCCCTGGGGTCGACTCAGCCTCTAACAGAAATGAGTACCAGGAATATTTCCTGGGGGGTAAAGGCGGCCGGTGCGTAGGGCTGACAACCTTACCACCTTCATGTATCGATTGTCTACAAATCTGGGAGCCTCAAACTCCTGGACCCCTCAGGGCCTGTCTAGGCCTGTAATGGGGTTGCTTTACCTTTACCTTTAATAAAGAGCCGGGGTAGCTCATTGTAGTGACTACGTTACGGGCTGGCCGATTGGATTATAGGAATTCGATTACCGAGCAGGGCACACGTATTTCTGTTCACCGTCGTGTGAAGCTGGCTCTGGGGCCCATACAGCCATCTGGTGGCCTGGTTAGTGCGTGGACTTACACCTCGTACTTCCCCATACGTCTGCATAGCGTGGTGTTTAATTGTACAAGGAGACGACTTTACCTACTCGCCAAACTCCCCCCCCCCCCCCCCCCCCCCCGTTATTTTCCTTTCTATTTCGCACTGGCGAGTGGCCAGCTGAATGAAGTAACTTTCGTTTTTCTCTTCTGGCTCGGTCGATTCTGTTGTCTTCGCTGATTCTTTCAATGTGATGGTCTCTTGTATTGATTTTGTATATACTGTTGTGATAAAAATGAAAGAGGACAACTCGGATAAATACGGGACGATCTGCAACGTAACGGAACATGCATACTTCAAACGTGGGTTGAAATCTGAGGCAATATTATGTAACTGAGAAGGCGGAAGAAATGAAACACTGGCATAAAAAAAAAACCGTATTTGGTGTAGTGCTGTGTGTGTAGTTGGTGCCCTCTGTAAATATACAGCGTATGTAAATATGGGTGTTCGTGCGTGTACGTGTGTGCGTATACTTCGCGAAGCTGCAAGCCCAAGGGCGTATTGGCTCGCACACGGAGTGTGATTTTATTACCAGTCCACTGTTTTTTTTTTTCGCTGGTGCATCTGTGGTTTTTTTCTGTGCTGTCACTTACCTTACTTTCCTTTCACTGACGTCTGTTAATAATGTGACGCCGTGTAGTCTGGTAGAAATTTACAGACGTATGAAGGAAATTGCTAACTCCGTCTTCAGTGTAAAAAAGAGTGTAGAAATTTACTAACGTTTCTGAAGACCCTACTGCATTCATCGCGTCTTTTACCGTGAAGAAGACGGCAGTATTTTCCTTCGAAAATTTAGTAAATTTCTGTCAGAGTGTAGGGCGTTAATTATATAAAACTGTACTCTTCATAGTCAAAGATGTGAAGACTTGGCATCTCGTATGTAAATGCAGCTAGAGTCAAGGGTGCACAAATTCCGGGCGCCAGGTCGCCCAGGAGACTGAATGTTGTGCGGTGGCGCCTAATGTTTGTGAGTCGTCATTATGGACCATGCGTCATGTCGCCCTGCAGGCGCCTAGAAGTTCTAAGTGACTCCTAAGAGTTTTGGAAAAATCGTGTAGTCCTTGTGTAAGTACAGTCTCCATTTCGTTACTCAGAGAACAAAACGGAACTTAAATTTCTGGCATTCTCAGGCACTTTGGCTCTAATTGCGTCCCATCAGCAGTGCCTCACTTTGAGTATTTGACGTCGATATCCGGCAAACAGCGATAAAATGTTACCACGCCGTTGGTCTCTGTGATAAACTTTATGCAATGCGGGGATTTCCCTCGTGCCACATATATGATCGATTTCTCGATCGATAACTCGGTCTGCTTACTTTGAAGTCTTCTATTCCGATGGCATGCGGCCAATCTCCTATGTACGTCTTGGTATGTGCCATTGCCGTAGCATTTCCCGAATATTTTCCGTTTGTAACTTTATTAAACATACATTTCTTGTTGTTCATTCCGTTTTCTTATCGGCGTAATTATATAACTCGTTACCACGAAATAAAATGTAGCAAGCCAGTCGGAGCGACTTCTTTTCGGACAGTAAAGTTATCGGTTTTACTTCTGTTTCTGTAGGCACCAGGAGGATTTAAAAATTTCTCTACAAGTAATATGTATGCCTCGTTAGTTCAGTGAACTGTTTGTGGCATGGAGGAATGGAGGTAGTGCCCCACTCATTCTTAACCTCGTTACTGGATGGAGGTGAGTGGTTAACTGCACGTCAGTGCCGTTTACTGTAGGTGAAAGGGCCCGAGGTGTGCATTGGATACGGGGCTGAGTGGGTCTCAGGACCGATCTTGGTACTGTGGTAAGGTAGAGAAGTGTATTGCCCTTCACGGAATCGAACTTTGATTCCCTGCTTCCGTAGCCTTAAAGTAAGTCCAGTGACGAAGACATCTTAGTATTAAATTCTTTTAGTGAATTCCGTGTACAGAACTGCGCGCATGCTGTAACTATTGGTAGCTATAGTTCGTGTGCATAAAATGGCAAATATTTAAAACCTCAGTTCGTACCTCACAGTAAACACAATGCATCTGTCTTAACACAGCTCAGGCCGTTAAATTCTGTGTGGGGGAAAACAGTAGCTGCTGATTTTAAAGTAATACGAAACATTTCAGCGTATCCTGTGTACACAATGCAGAGAATTTTAATGTTACAGCTGGTGGTCTGTATAGTTACCACTGTACTTTATAGGGACATGAAAGACTTTAAGACTTACTCATTTTTGCGCTTTTGTCAAAACACACATGGACCCTTGTTTTCATAAGAAAAGCGAGGGAATTTATTGAAAATTGTACAACTGTCGGCTTCTGAAGGGCTCTAGCTTTTGTTAGTTAATTGATTAGTCAGTGAATTGGCTGGGTGGTTGGGTAGGCAGGTAGATACAACATAGATAGATAGACAGATAGATAGATAGATTGATAGACATATAGATAGATAGATAGATTGATAGACATATAGATAGATAGATTGATAGATAGATAGATTGATAGACAGATAGATAGATAGATAAATAGAGACAGACAGATAGATAGATAAATATAGATAGATAGATAGATGAATAGAGATAGATATAGATAGGTAGATAGACAGACAAAAATAAAGATAGATAGATCGATAGATATATAGATAGGTCGATAGATTAGATAGTTAGACAGACAGTCAGACAAATAGGCAGAAATAAAGATAGATCAATCGATAGATATATAGATAGGTCGATAGATTAGATAGTTAGACAGAGAGATAGACAGAAAAAAGATAGATAGACAGATAGATCGATAGATATAGATATAGATAGGTCGATAGATTAGATAGATAAATAGGTAGATAGATGGACAGACAGGCAGATAGACAGAAATAAAGATAGATAGATAGATCAATCGATAGATATATAGATAGGTCGATAGATTAGATAGATAGATAGATAGACAGACAGACAGACAGACAGACAGACAGACATATAGATAGTAACATCGATACATTCCAATCGTTTGGCTGTAATAAACAGTACATTTTTATAATAACCTCTGTCAATTAAAGAGACAAAACAATTGAAAGTAATTCAGTCTGTAACAAGCTTAGTGTACGTCAGTGGCAGAACAGAAATAGGGCCCATCACAACAAGAGAGGCTGCCAAGGCAAACACTGAGCAGAAGGAATAATACAAATATTTAGCTGTCTGGACCGGAAGCACAGGCATATAACACAAATTCGAGATTGTACCAACAAACGTACAGCATTCCTGGTCCGAACCTTTGAAGAGAACATTTAAACCTGGCACTCTAATATACGAAGCAGAAATGCTAGGCACTCAGTAAGACATCCGTAATCAGAACTGTTCAAAACGTTGAACGAAGTCCTTAAACCTTACTGGTAACTATATGTACCACGAGGTTTAACGTTGAAATATTACGGATTTTGCTGTCAGGTCGCATTTATGTGTTTTGTGTGGATCTCAGAACAAACAGCGATTATTTTACTGTACAACATTAACTGACTGGTTTGTATAACTGAGACGGAGTGTGTTTACTGCGCGGTACGGACTGTATTTATGTGTTCTGTGTGGATCTCAGAACAAACAGCGATTATTTCACTGTACAACATTAACTGACTGGTTTGTATAACTGAGACGGAGTGTGTTTACTGCGCGGTACGAGCTGTATTTATGTGTTTTGTGTGGATCTCAGAACAAACAGCGATTATTTCACTGTACAACATTAACTGACTGGTTTGTATAACTGAGACGGAGTGTGTTTACTGCGCGGTACGGACTGTATTTATGTGTTTTGTGTGGATCTCAGAACAAACAGCGATTATTTCACTGTACAACATTAACTGACTGGTTTGTATAACTGAGACGGAGTGTGTTTACTGCGCGGTACGGACTGAATCTTTATAATTTGGGTTAATATTCCCCTTTAAATGGTTAAGCCCGTAATAAATACAGTCGAACCCGGTTATAACGACATCGGTTTATACGACACCTCGTCTATAGCGTCAGATATTCTGTGGTACCAATTAATTCCTCACTGTTAATAACCGTAACATTATACTCCTCGGTTATAAACGACACTCGTTTATAACGACACAAGATATTCAGTTTCTTTCACGACGTTATAACCGAGTTCGACTGTATTTGAGGTTCACACGGCGTCATGTAGCGGCAGACAGATATGTGTATTCATTTTGTGGTTTATTTTACGAAGTTATAGCTCAGGTGATATAGTGTCACATGATAGGATGGTTAGTGAGTAATGAATTGGAAGTGGCATCCTAAGAATCGGTCATGCTCTGATTTAAGACATGATCCTGGCGTTTACGTGGAAAGACTGAGGAAAACCGCGATATGCTTTGGGATGTTCCATGCCCAGGATGATGAATAGATAAGTGAATAAAGAAGTAAATAACGTTACTAGTATTAAGATATACAGAACTATAATTTTGCCTGTTGTTCTGTATGGGTGTGAAACTTGGTCTCTCACACTGAGGGAGGAACATAGGCTGAGGTTGTTCGAGAATAGTGTGCTGAGGAGGATATTTGGGTCTAAGAGGGACGAGGTAACGGGGAGTGGAGAAGACTACATAACGAGGAACTTAATGATCTGTACTCATCACCAAATATTATTCGGGTGATCAAATCAAGAAGAATGAGGTGGGCGGGGCTATTAGCACGTATGGGTGAGGGGAGAGGAGCATACAGGATTTTGGTGGGGAGACCTCAGGGAAGGAGACCACTTGGAAGACCCAGGCGTAGATGGGAGGATAATATTAAAATGGATCTTCAAGAAGTGAGATGGGAGGGCGTGGACTGGATTGATATGGCTCAGGATAGGGACAGGTGGCGGGCTGTTGTGAATGCGGTAATGAACCTTCGGGTTCCATAAAACGCGGGGAATTTCTTGAATACCTGAGGATCTGTTAGCTTCTCAAGAAGGACTGTGCTGCATGGAGTTAGTTAGTATTGGACAACCCTGGTTGTAAACCAAAACTCAGGATACGTGTTAAGAGTCAAAGGGCCGTGATTTTACGAGCTGTTCAATTTTTGCTGTGCCAGGGACAGCCAGTCTGTGTGTAGCTTGTGTTCACTTTGGGACCTTGCAGAGAGGCAGTTGTAAATCAAGCGACGCGTTAATGGCTCGAAATTAAGATTTATTTCAGGCTTGCACGAGTGGAGTGTGTGGGAAGAAATCCATTAAAGCTGTCTTTGCTGTTGTGAGGTGTTTGTTTATATTTGGAAAGCTTGGGTTTTATTGGCAAACCCCCGGCCTTATGCAGTGTTTGCTAGATCAGCAATACGTGCCAAACAGGCTTATTTACTGGATTGGAGGGCTGGTGTTGGGGGGGGGGGGTGAAATTGCACCGGTATAGTATGTAGTGTTACAGGCTGGGATAGGAGGGTTGTATGTGCCATTTGTACCCATGGGGTTGTGTTGAAGGGTTGATTTGTCACGAGGGATTTTGGAAAAGAGGGGTGAGTGGAATTACATCACTCAGATAAATCGAACAACATTCCAAATTGTTTGTTTGTATGTTGGGGGTTTGGTTGTGACGTCACTGTAGTAGTGACTTTGCATGCTGTGTGCGTGAATTCCACCCCTATTGTATACTTGGTTCCAGGTTTCTTCTCTGTATTTTAACGTTTAAATAACAGTGGTTAGTATATATACCACCTGTTTTAACGTTCGACGACTCGGCATCTTGTCCATGGAATGCATTAATCTGTTTCATGTGATTCTCAGAATAAACAGGGATTTTTTCCCCCCTGTACAGCATTCATCGACTGGACTTTTTATAAGAGACGGTGTTTTCTGTGAGGTAGGAACTGAATTATTTTATAAATGTTATTTAGATGATTATGGCAGGTACTGCGACCGGTCAACTTGGTTTTTCTCAGTCCTCAGGCAAATTCTGAGTTGGGTCCAAACTTCGTAATTGCAGGTTTAAATACTCCGAAATTTCGGACCACCTTCTGCTGAGGCTACCGATCGGCTAAATTATCGTTCCGAATTAATTCGGAACGATAATTTGGCTCTTACAAATTTGGTCAGTAACAATTTGGCTCAGTTAACCAATTTGGCTCAGTTAACCAATTTGGCTCAGTTAACCATTAGTCAAAAAATCATAATTCCACGTCTCTTGTCTCAAGTTATTGTTTTTTACGCTTTGTTCCGCCCCCAATAAAGTGTCTGTCACGTGCCTTATGTCTGCCTTGTCACCTACTCTTTTACTTTTCTGTTTTCCTTGTGTCTCCTTCAGCGGTTCAAAAAGCATGCGACTAAACACGTATTAATAATCGTGGCGTAGGAATTTTTTTTTCGGCGCGCGAGGCAAATAACCACAATGGCCGCTCTTAACATAATAATTAACTCTAAAAATCAGTTATATATCAAATTTGTTGTACAGTGTGTCCACAAAGTCCCTTCGGGGTTTTGAAAAATTGTGGCGCGCAAACAAATTGAGCTAGCCACATGCGGTTAGCGGCAGATTACAGTGAAACTCTGGAAGTTTTTTACTGACCTGAGTAGACCTCGATGTAGGCTCCCTTTCGTTGAGTCTGGGTCACTGATTTTGTCTCAAAAAGCCATCCCACACAACGCGCGCGTTCCTGCACACTCGCCATTTCACAAACAACTGACTGAGAAACGTAAAGATGGCTGCTTATGCCATCTGTTGGCGGCAAAAAAGACTTCCAGAATTTCACTGTAATCTGCCGCAAACCGCATGTGGCTAGCTCAATTTGTTTGCGCGCCACAGTTTTTCAAAACCCCGAAGGGACTTTGTGGACACTCTGTATTTCACTGAATAATTTAAAATTTGTTGAGCGCAGAAAATCATTTTTTTTTTCCCCATGTAAAGTATTCGTTCTTCGCCCATTTTTACGCCCCTTAGACTCTGCTACCCGCAGCGGCCACACCACCACCTATCCCCTGCGACTAAGCCCCTGTTAATAGGGTTTTGTTTTCTGAACACACAGGTTGGTGAATAATGATAACATCCATATAAGATAATGAACGACCAAGCCGTCGGTCCAGTATGCCACCCCCCCCCCCCCAACGAAGCACCCCCTACCCATTTTCTCAAGGCTTCAGAGGTTAAATTTCGCAACGCAGATGTTACCTTCTTAATGTTCGATTAAGCAAGAATTTCTCCTGCGACCATTTCCGCGGAAATTAAAATACTTGAAGCCGTCTTGCCTCCTCTAGAGAAACTTTTAATAAGCAGAAGTTCTTTTCACTTGTGGAAAATACAACAAATATCTTAAAAAGGGAAAGAATAAAAGGGTTAAAGGGAATGAAGGGGAAAGCGAGTGTTCGTGGAGTTAGAATAGCGATGCATGAAAGAAGTTGGACTCCCCAAGACGCTGGCAACGAGTTTACAATTTGTTTCTATATTTTTACCTCTCTTTCTTATTAGGACAATATGGCGCACTTTCGTAACATTGAGTTGTGAAAGTTATGGAAATGTGAAAACTTAGAGGTAACTTGGTGTAACTTAGAGGTAACTTGGTGTAACGAAAATCCCTGGCATATCCATTTGAAGGCTGAACCTACACCGACAGCAGAGATAGTAGGGAGTGACGTGGCGTTTTTTTTACGCTGGGAGACTGATAGAATGTTTTCGGCTCTAAAGGTTCCCAGGTAGTTCCCGCTCGTCCTTCTGATAATGGTAGGTTTATTTAACCTTGATATTCGCGTAGGATTAATTTAAAATTCAGTTTATGTCTCACATCGAACATTTGTTCTGTATTTCGACACCGACCAGTTAATTTTGTTTGAAATAAAAGTACACGTTGTGGGGCCCACACATATTTCTATCCAGTGGGTACCAGGGGCTCTTTCCCCTGGGGGGGGGGGGGTAAAGTGGCCGGGATGCGAAGATGATTCCTCCATGAAGTGCCGGGTTAAGAATGCGTGGATGTATACCACCACTTCGATATACGTCTGTATGACGTGGTGCATAATGAAGTAATTCGTCGCTGAAGACTCAGAATCTTCTGGGATATGACGCCGTGTCGTTGGTGGAGGAGCTGCCGATATTTATAAAGATTATAGTGTTTTCATTTTCAAGGTCAGGCGTTTAAGAGAGCTTCAAAACTCGCATGATATGCCACTGTGTGAGTTTTCTTTTTTTTTATGTAGGTCTGTTCGTTTTAAATAGCTCAGGCCCACGGCGCTGAGCGTCTCAGTTGCCTTTTAAGAGTTGCTAGTGACGTTTGTGGAGGGAATGTGGAAGAGGTTAGAGGTAAATCGCCGTTTTTGCTTATATAGGTAAAGGCTGTCTACGCCAAAGATCTCCGAATAGGCAGTTGTGTGACCCTCTGTTATCCGCGCGCTCCTCCCACCCCACTCCCCCCAAAGCCTAAAGTCATCTGGATGCTGTATGGTCATGTCGATAAGGCCCTGAAGGGGCTTTGCTTCCTTCGAGCCAACCAATGACCATTTACCGTTGTAGGAACGGCAGAACCATAGCAACGGCCCCCTCGTTCACCCACCCTCGGACTCCAGGTTCTGCAGGTTTATCAAGACATAAAGTGGAATAAATCTCAGAGTAGATAGAACGAGAAATGGGACTCGAGCGGCAATTGGAAACAAAATAAAAAAATTAAGCTATTCCTCTGTTTAATTGAGGATTACGCCATCAAGGCGTGTGTGGGAGTGGAGGTATGGTGTCACACATGCTTAATTTCAGTTCTTGATGGGAGTCAGTGGTCAGCTTCACGCTCTGTTCCATTTATCCCCATTATTGAAATTCTAAGATATACAATGTTAATAATAAAATTATAATGTTGAAAATTAAACATTTGTTTTAAAGTAAGATGTTACAAGTATCCAGTTGTTTACACTGTTTATGGCGCAACCATACAAACATCTTTCGCGGTCTGTTATGATCTGAAGAGATGTCCTGCTAGAGTGTATGACGTGTGTCGTGTGAGGTGGTGTGGTATAACATTGTACATGTTAGAATTTTAACATTTTAATCACTTTAATTATACTCCTTTATCAGAATAATTCCCTGATGATGGCACCTCGGTGCCGAAACATGTAGGAGTTTTATACTTCTGAACGTATTTTATTAAGTGCATAAGTTGGTTTATGTATTTATTGACGGTAATGAACCTTAAATGGTAAAGCAATCCCATTACAGGCCTGGACAGGCCCTTAGGGTTCCAGGAGGTTGAGGCTCCCAGATTTCTAGACAATCGGCACTTGAAGGTGGTACGGTTGTCAGCCCTACGCACCGGCCGCCTTTACCCCCCAGGAAATATTCCTGGTACTCATTTCTGTTAGACGCTGAGTCAAACCCAGGGCCATAGTGCGACCTAAAGGATTATGTCAATGAAAAATTCCAATGACACCGCGAACCCGCGACCTTCCGGATTGTAGCGCAGTGCCTCAACCAACTGCGCCACCGCGTGCCCCCGGTAATGAACCTTAGGGTTCCATAAAACGTGGAAATTTATTGACTAGCTAAAGAAATGTTAGCTTATGAAGGAGTTAATTGCTTGCCTGGTTAGTTAGTTAGTTAGTTAGTTAGGTATGTGCTCAAAGGAAAAGTACGCGCTGCTGTTGTCGCTTGACCCCTTAGTTATGTAACCCACATCTCTGCAATGTGGCGTGTAGAGCTGAACCAGTAACTTGTGTGTGTGTGTCCATTCTTATTGCCTACTTTGTGTACATAAGGCGCTCAATAAGCGAAAGTGTTTCAGTAAAATATGTTAACATCGCCAACGTCTTTGAGATCTGAACGGATGCCAAATGTATCTGATCATATGCATTCGGGAGATGAAACATATTTCAAACGGAAGTCGTCTAACACAGCGAAATGTACGTTCTGTATATATATATATATATAGTCATTGATAGGATGAAAGGCTGTTGGAACGCTAAGTCGAATTCCTGAGTCCCCATTTGTTACACTTTTTTTTAAATTTCTTTCTTTGTAACCTTAACTGCAGGTTATAAACTAACGAACATTACATTGTACAGGGTGTTCTTTAGAAGATGATGGTTGTCAGGCCAGTCCGTAAGTTACTTGGTACGATTTCTGATGTTCATCAGCGTTATCACAAAATTAATCGATCTTGTTTTATCCAAACCCATGTCAATTGCAATTAAACCTTTATAAAGCTCAATGTGACGCCGTGCTGTACGTTACGAAGCTACCGACGTTTCGTAGGAGTCTTCTGTTTCTCTGTTCATTGTGGAAGCAGTTGTACGTACAGGTAGAGTCGGCAGGTTCCTCGCTGGTAGCCATTTACCAAACGACACGGCGTCTCATTAAAAGACTTAGTCATATTGGCCGCCGCGAGAATCTTATCGGATCACAGGAACCGATAAAATCATTTAAAATTGGATGACGTGTCCTTGGAGTGACTCTGAAACGTTTAACCCTCTAAAGCCCAGTGGTTACTATATGTACCACCGGGTTTAACATTCACAAATTCTACGTTCTGCCCACACAGTGTATTTATGTGTTTCGTATGGATCTCAGAACAAACAGCGATTATTTCACTGTACAGCATTAACTGACTGGTTTGTATAACTGAGACGGAGTGTGTTTACTGCGCGGTACGGACTGTATTATGTGTTTTGTGTGGATCTCAGAACAAACAGCGATTATTTCACTGTACAGCATTAACTGATTGGTTTGTATAACCGAGACGAAGTGTGTTTACTGCGCGGTACGGACTGTATTTATGTGTTTTGTGTGGATCTCAGAACAAACAGCGATTATTTCACTGTACAACATTAACTGACTGGTTTGTATAACTGAGACGGAGTGTGTTTACTGCGCGGTACGGACTGTATTTATGTGTTTTGTGTGGATCTCAGAACAAACAGCTATTATTTCACTGTACAACATTAACTGACTGATTTGTATAACTGAGACGGAGTGTGTTTACTGCGCGGTACGGACAGTATTTATGTGTTTTGTGTGGATCTCAGAACAAACAGCGATTATTTCACTGTACAACATTAACTGACTGATTTGTATAACTGAGACGGAGTGTGTTTACTGCGCGGTACGGACTGCATTTATGTGTTTTGTGTGGATCTCAGAACAAACAGCGATTATTTCACTGTACAACATTAACTGACTGGTTTGTATAACTGAGACGGAGTGTGTTTACTGCGCGGTACGGACTGTATTTATGTGTTTTGTGTGGATCTCAGAACAAACAGCTATTATTTCACTGTACAACATTAACTGACTGGTTTGTATAACGAGACGAAGTGTGTTTACTGCGCGGTACGGACTGTATTTATGTGTTTTGTGTGGATCTCAGAACAAACAGCTATTATTTCACTGTACAGCATTAACTGACTGGTTTGTATAACCGAGACGAAGTGTGTTTACTGCGCGGTACGGACTGTATTTATGTGTTTTGTGTGGATCTCAGAACAAACAGCTATTATTTCACTGTACAACATTAACTGACTGGTTTGTATAACCGAGACGAAGTGTGTTTACTGCGCGGTACGGACTGTATTTATGTGTTTTGTGTGGATCTCAGAACAAACAGCTATTATTTCACTGTACAGCATTAACTGACTGGTTTGTATAACCGAGACGAAGTGTGTTTACTGCGCGGTACGGACTGTATTTATGTGTTTTGTGTGGATCTCAGAACAAACAGCTATTATTTCACTGTACAACATTAACTGACTGGTTTGTATAACCGAGACGAAGTGTGTTTACTGCGCGGTACGGACTGTATTTATGTGTTTTGTGTGGATCTCAGAACAAACAGCTATTATTTCACTGTACAACATTAACTGACTGGTTTGTATAACCGAGACGAAGTGTGTTTACTGCGCGGTACGAGCCGAGTTTTTAAATGGTAATTCAGGTTAATTTTCATTTTTAAAAGGGCTAATTTGCATGTAGTGGCGAGTTAAGTTTGAACTGGTCCTTAGAGGAACATTACGTAAGACAGACTGCCTAGCTGTTGCAGACGTGAAGTGATTGAACGTGTGTGGGCTACGGTAGGTGCTGCGGAAGGCTGTGCTGTGTAGAAAAAATTTTGGTGATGCCTTCGGTCGTGTTGGCAACGTGCGTACTGTGTAATGTCTGTCTGTAACAACTCGGTACCCTCTAAACGGATTCTGATAAAGTTCTGTGTTCTCGTATTTCACGAAACTTTATTGAAACGTTTCCAGTTTTGTTTACAGCCGGACAACAATGAAGGTCAGTTTACATGAAGACCTACATGCGTTTCTGCTCGATTCTGAAGCGTCACTCGCTGAATATTTGCCACAACGACAACAGTTTCGAAATAAAAACACTTGTAGCGAACAGTGAAACACATTTCATGTCCGATATATATTACAGTTTTCGACGTAACTGAACAAAAGTCATGACAGCGCCTTTTTTTTTCTTTTTGCTATATAGATAGGACTATTTTCCATAACTTAGGACTATTTTCCATAACTTGTTCAAATCACAGCTGGTGCGGTGTGGCGCAAACTGCGACACAGATCCTTATAGTATACTGTACGTTCTTGTATTTGGTAGAGTGTGTTGAAATTATAATATTCTGGGTGTGTAAAAAACGACATATAAAAATATTAGGTCTTATGTTTTATTTAGTCAGTTTAAAATCAAATTTCGATGACATTTTCCAACCCAGATTTTGTTTATGCCTGCGTTTCCCATTTTCCCCAGCTAAAAATATTCGCCCTTATTGTTCGGTGAAGATAACTTGTGCTTATTTATGACTTCCATACCAACGTATGAACATTTTGTGCAGTGAAGTAAATAAGCCCCCCCCCCCCCCTTGCCTACCTCGCGGCGCGGGTTTGGGTCCGGGGTCAGGTTGGCCCCCAAAGAAGGTTCATTCATTCTGTAGTCTGTCTTACGACAGGTCCGTAGCCTCTTCCAAAGCGAGTTCTCCACAGGGTGCGATCTAGTGCTTCCTCTTTCAATTTCCAGTATCTTTTCTTTTCCTTAAGGTCATCCAGTAGCTGCTTACGTCTTCTCTCTCGTCGTCCCGTCATTTCTATCCTTCCTGCTAACTTTCCTTCAATCACGTGTTTCAGAAGGCAGTTTCTACGCAAGATGTGACCAATCCAGTTAGCCTTTCTTCTTTTTATTGTATGTACGATATTCCTCTACTAAAATTTCTTTTATCGAACTGGATTTTCTTCTGACAGGGGGCAGCATTCTGGATCTCTGGGTAAATTCGCCAACAATTTAGGGGGTGCCCCCTGACCGGTTATTTACGCTATTAATTGTATGTTGACACGTTGGAATCGTGTGCTGTAATGGTAGTAAAACTAAGAATGTGTTTTATGGTTCTTAAGTTGAATGACAATGGTTTTATTGTCATTATGTGGCAAGAATTGTGACCGCAAGATCAATTCTAATTGAATCTCATTCGTAGCATCCAGTTTTGTTAGCCGGGTTTTTGTGGGTAAGCTGCCGGGCAAAGTCTGCGTCTTCGAGACGAACTTCTTTCAGTTAGCAGGCAGCAGAGCGGCTTGTTACAAAGGGCCAAACTGACAATTTTTTTTCATTAATCCTTTATAGTCCAGTGGTAACAGTACCAGTGGTACCGCCAAACTTAATACTAAAAGCTCTGCATTTTGTCCACAGTGTGTGTGTGTGTGTGTGATCTGTGAGGTGCGAACCGAGCCTTTGTATGCCATGAAAATTAATTTTGTATTCTGAGGGTTCATAATTATTAATTGTTCAGGTTTGTTTCCATTAAAAAAAGAAGATAGGGGAGAAAAAGAGGCAAGGAGAGAGAAGAATAAAATTGTATTGTTGGTTCAGATGACTGAAGAATCGTGTGGAGTTACAGAGAAGCAAAATGGACCAAAGTGAAGCTAAAGCAATAGCATTACAGGCCTGGACTGGCCCTTATAGGGTTCCAGGTGGTTGAGGCTCCCAGATTTCTAGACAATCGGCACATGAAGGTGGTAATGTTGTCAGCCCTACGCACCGGCCGCCTTTACCCCCCAGGAAATACTCCTGGTACTCATTTCTGTTAGAGGCTGAATCGTCCCCAGGGCCATAGTGCAGCCGGAAGGATTATGTCAATAAAAAATTCAAATGACACCATCGAACCCGCGACCTTACGGCTTGTAGCGCGGTGCCTCAACCAACTGTGCCACCGCGTGCCCCAGTGGACCAAAGTACGTAAATAAAATCAGATTTTAAACCACTTCAGCGAATTAAAGTTCACAGAACGCACAGAAGTTTTACACCTCAGCATATCGTATGAAGTCGACTGGATGTGTGATAAAGAGAGAGAAGACGTGAATGAGGCATGGGAAAAGTTTGGTTCCAAAGGCGAGCCCTCTTCGGTTAGCAGCCGAGAGGGTTGTAACGTAGAGCCGGACTGGTAGTTTTCCCGTTTATAATTGTCATTTTGGCTTCTTGGTTTCCTTATTACAGGACGTCACAATTTTCGCCGCTTTGCAGCTGTAAAGTGGCGGATAACTGGAGTTGCCACACGGACGAGCCTACAGCAAGTTGCTCGGAACCAGAAACAGTGCGTTAAAATTGCAAGATGAGTTCGAGAGTCCAGTAAGATTTATGTGTAACTGATTGACTGACACCAGCCAGTTAAAAGTAAATTTCTCCCTAGAACAGGCCATAAAGGCCCAGAGGGGGAGTAGATGTATAGCTCTACTCTTTCTTTAACCTCGGCGCTAGATGAGGATGGGTGGTCAACTCCACGCCCTGGCCGCTTTACCCGCGGAGAATAGACCTGGTACCCATTGTGTAGGAGGCTGGGTAGGCCCAAGGGCCGGTCTGGACGGCTGCGAAAAATCTCGCCCCCATCGGGAATCGATCCCCGGACCGTCCAGCCCGTAGCGAGTCGTTATACCGACTACGTTATCCCGGCCCACTGACACCAGCCAGTTAGGGTTCGGAATTTGATTTCAGTTTTTCGGATGAAGCTAATGCAGTTTCCTAACCCGAGGTCTGTGGGTTTTGTAACTGAACAAGACGGATATTTGCAGCGTTCTGCGATGGGTGGCCGACCATATATATATATATACAGCAGTTCGAGCTTGCAGGTATACACATAGCCGATTGAAAGAGTTAACAGTTTTGAGGAGTCTTAAGAGTCCAAGGAGGATTCGTCTAGGACTGCACACCCGTGAAGATGAGGGCACTACCGTCCGTTCAAACGTCCTGGCCCGTCAACACCGCTACACTCTCAAACACCCCAGTACACCAGATTCCTCAACATCAGCGCTACGGGAACCTGACATGTCACACAGTTATCAAATTTTCTTTACGGCACTGCTTAAATAAGTGAATATATTTACGCAAGGAAGAACTAGAGATTAACGTTTAAAGGACGAAAATGGATCTGTCTGATATGAAGACTCAGTTCGTACCGCGCAGTAAACACACTCCGTCTTGGTTATACAAACCAATCAGTTAATGCTGTACAGTGAAATAATCGCTGTTGTTCTGAGATCCACACAAAACATATAAATACAGTCCGTACCGCGCAGTAAACACACTGCGTCTCAGTTATACAAACCAGTCAGTTAATGCTGTACAGTGAAATAATCGCTGTTTGTTCTGAGATCCACACAAAACACATAAATACAGTCCGTACCGCGCAGTAAACACACTCCGTCTCAGTTATACAAACCAGTCAGTTAATGTTGTACAGTGAAATAATCGCTGTTTGTTCTGAGATCCACACAAAACACATAAATACAGTCCGTACCGCGCAGTAAACACACTCCGTCTCAGTTATACAAACCAGTCAGTTAATGCTGTACAGTGAAATAATCGCTGTTTGTTCTGAGATCCACACAAAACACATAAATACAGTCCGTACCGCGCAGTAAACACACTCCGTCTCAGTCATACAAACCAGTCAGTTAATGCTGTACAGTGAAATAATCGCTGTTTGTTCTGAGATCCACACAAAACATATAAATACAGTCCGTACCGCTCAGTAAACACACTGCGTCTCAGTTATACAAACCAGTCAGTTAATGCTGTACAGTGAAATAATCGCTGTTTGTTCTGAGATCCATACAAAACACATAAATACAGTCGTACCGCGCAGTAAACACACTCCGTCTCAGTTATACAAACCAGTCAGTTAATGCTGTACAGTGAAATAATCGCTGTTTGTTCTGAGATCCACACAAAACACATAAATACAGTTCGTACCGCACAGTAAACACACTCCGTCTCAGTTATACAAACCAGTCAGTTAATGCTGTACAGTGAAATAATCGCTGTTTGTTCTGAGATCCACACAAAACACATAAATACAGTCCGTACCGCGCAGTAAACACACTCCGTCTCAGTTATACAAACCAGTCAGTTAATGCTGTACAGTGAAATAATCGCTGTTTGTTCTGAGATCCACACAAAACACATAAATACACTGTGTGGGCAGAACGTAGAATTTGTGAATGTTAAAGCTGGTATGTAAAGTAACCATTAGGCTTTAAAGTAAAAGGTTAAGTGATTGTTAAATAAACCAGTTTATCACCGATTAACTAACTCTGTGAGTTGGAAGTGCGACCTTCTGCAGTAGGAATTGTGCTAATTATTAAGGTATAGCGTACCTGTGCTAGTCGTTGTTACCATCTGTTTCTTTTGTGTTTTGTATTTTGTATTGCCATTGTTTGCCAGTAAATATCTCGCTTACACTTGTCAAACATTATTAACAAATTGAATTATTATTATTATTATTAATTATTCGAGTACGTTTATAGAACATATTGTTTTTCTGTCAGTAACATTTCATGTTACGATTGTATTTAATTTTCTATCAAAATATCCTTATGGTGGTTTACGATGTACTCGTATAATTTTTTATTCTTTCAGCTTTAAGTTAATTAAATTAAATAACATGTTTTTTTTGTTGCTTTCTGTTCTGGCCTTCCTCTTTGTCTACATTCGTTGTAGTTGTAATTGTGTTGTCTGTGTAATTAGCCACCAGGTTTATGAGTCAGCACGTATAGGATTGAATTGATTTATTGTCGAGGTAATCCAGTTGGATGTTGTCCGTTGTATTATTAAAATACAGTCTTAGGGCACGATGTTTTGCAGACGATCTGTAGGTCCAGTGATGAAGATAGCTTTATCTAATGTGTCATCTGATTAGTTCGGAGGGCCTTAGTGATGATACTGTTATGTGTAGGCTTGACTTCAGCATGGAGACTGCCAATCAGCGGCGAGTGTTTGACCTTGCTTCCTAAAAATAAACGAAATCTATTCCTAACTATTTTGATTCATCCAACCGGATATGACATCCGGAAGTTTCGATTACCATGAATGGGTTCAAGGCTTTTGTACTGTAGTACGGCCCAGTAATTCACAGTGGCACGTGAGATGTACGTGCATTGCTGTCATTTGGTACGAACTTCCGCAAGAAACTGCGGTAGCCTTGATGCTGGTCGTTGTTAAATGTGACGTAACAGGGTGCTGTGGAGAATGTTTGGGCTTGAGAGGGAGGAAATGATGACAGGAGGATTGAGTAGATTGCATAACGAGTTCTGGTCAGCAGATTAAATCATGCGGGACATGTAGCACGCAAAGGAAAATGAGAAATGCGTGCAGACTTTTAGTCTGGATTAGCAGTGTTATAACAAACAAATACACTTTTTGTATTTCTGTTACACTTTTACCCTACATATGTTTCGACTGTGGTCCAGCCATCATCAGGGTACACTTTGTGCATTTAGAGGTTATAACACTGCTAATTGAATCAAAATGCGCCGTGAATATAACGTGAAAATTTTAGTCTGGAAATATGATGTGAAAGACCACTAGGAATATGTGGAGGTAGATTGGAGGATAATATTAAGATACATCGTACGGAAAGAAGGTGGGAGGCTGGGTTCCAGTGGCGGTTTCGTGTGACCTTGCTAGTAAACATTTGGGCTTCATAAAGGGGGGGATTGGGCTTCTTGACCAGCTTAGCGTCTATTGGCCTTCCTAAGAAGATGCTGCTGCATGTGGTTGGCTATCGAGTTGGTCTGACACATTGATACAGAGCGAAGGGATGGGGTTCAGGTGGCACGGGACATGACAGAACAACAACAACAACAACAGCGTGATTCTTGTTCAGGTACTTGCTGACTCAACAGATACTGACCATTGAAAAACATCGCTAATACACAAGTATACATACGCGTACATAAACACGCACATACATGCGTACATAAACACGCACATACATGCGTACAAAGCAAACACAAACAAAAGGAACAAAACACAAGTGAAAACAATAAATTTCATTTAACTAACAAATCAGGTTTTATATTATCTTCACCGTGCATTGTTTAACAGCTCACAAATTACACAACAACCAAATGCACTATTTTTTCACTTTTTTTAATTCTTTAACCCCTACATACAGGGCATACACAAAAGAATGGTGCGGTTATATATATATATATAACCGCACCATTCTTTTGTGTATGCCCTGTATGTTTCAACCCTTACAAGGCCATCTTCAGGTGGCTCGTAATCTACATTTACTTTACATCCAGTTTATGTCTGCTATTATGTTATATATCACATGTAGTCAAGTTTCATTATCATTTATAGATTACAGTTATTTACAATTTCTGTATTTAAATATATAAAACACACAATATAAAATCCTTAAATAAGTTTCGTCAATATATTTTCGTAGTAAAAAAGATAAAGTGAAGCTATGTGGTATTTTAAGATGTATCTTCTACCATTAGCTTGTTTTTGGCAGTTGGTGCTGTATATACAGGGCATACACAAAAGAATGGTGCGGTTTCAATAGTGATTCCTATTGAAACCGCACCATTCTTTTGTGTATGCCCTGTATAGGTAATAAGCTAAGTAAAACAGGTCCTGTTTGTGTTGTACTGTGTGTACTGACTGTGTATGTAGGGGTTAAACAATAAAAAAAGTGAAAAAATATAGTGCATTTCGTTGGTGTGTAATTTGTGATTTAACAAATCAGGGTTAAAATGAGAAGATTGTGTCATTATTCAAAATACGAGTACAATGTCACCCCTGATGAAAGCAGTTTAATAGACAAATAAAAGTCAGTACAACTTCTGGTAGTGGATGATGTTTGACATGAGCCATTTACAGTGGTAGTACCCTTTGAGGCACACTGACCTCCAGCACCGTATGTACAAACCGACGCTGCTAGTGTTCAAGTCTGCCATTGGATACGATGCACAGTGGGATCAATTCATTCCCCATCCTCAAACCTATGTCCCTAAGATATACAGGGCATACACAAAAGAATGGTGCGGTTTTAATAGTGAACACTATTAAAACCCCACCATTCTTTTGTGTATGCCCTGTACTTCAGTGTTACCCTTATCGGTGGACATTTTCCAAGAGGTTTCCTCACCAAAATTGTGTATACATTTTCTGTCCACCCCCATCCAATGCAGTCTCTTCATCCCACTCCCGTAACAGTACTACGTGCCATGAATGTGCTGTCAGTATTTAGAACGTGACGCCGTGTAATTTGGTAAATTATCAGCAGCATTTCGCTTTGGCCTCGAGGATGGATGACTTATGTCATCCTGGAAACGTGGGTGACCATCAACCAATTTGAATTACGTAACACCCCCAAAAGATGAGGCATTAATTCAAGGCGATTTGCATAAATCACCAAGCCCATCATTGTATCGTATCCTAGCTGGCTAGTTTAATTTATCCTTCTGTGATAAAGATGCAGGTTTGGGAATCATTTGGAATTCCTCTTTCATTAATGTATGTGATTTACCATTTGAGCACTAAAACAATGTTAAAGTAGCTTTCTGTCCAATCCTCTTCGATATGCGAAAAAAAAAACATGTCTTTCTTGGAAGGATCGCATGCTTTGCCCTCTCGTCCTTCTGATAAGAGTAGTATTAAGATGAAGATGAGTATGGAGAATTGGTGGAATGATACTGACAGGCGAAAACCGAAGTAATGGGAGAAAAACTTGTCCCAGTGCCACTTTTTCCACCGCAAAACTCACATGGATTGTCCTGGGATCGAACCCGGGCTTCCGCGGTGAGAGGCTTTGGAACTTTAAAATCGATCTACATAATTGTTATGTATAATAATTAGGCAGTACCTCAGAGAGAGCGCACTGGGCTTGGGTTAAAAAGACCAGTCGGTGAATGCAGTGTAGGGAAACAATCGCGCTGGATCGTGAGGATTGCAGAACTTTTTACGTTTAACATGGCGGTTGATGTACTAACTAGGCCTTACAATGACTTATCTCGCCTTATTTTATAGGATCTTAGCTTTGAACTGAAGTTCAGTCGAGTTCCTATATAGAACTTCTTATGTTATCAGCTGTCCTTAATAAAGTTAGGACTTAACGAACACGCAGTCAATTTCAAAAGGACGCTGTTACTGACTGTACATATATATATATACAGTGGAACCTCGAACTTCGAACACAATCCGTTCCAGGAGACGGTTCGACTTTCAAGTTGTTCGACTTTCGAGTTAAATTTTCCCATAAGAAATAATGTAAATTGAATTAATCCGTTCCAGACCCCCAAAATTTACCCAATATAAAACATTTTAAGTGCCCATTTCAAAAGATCATAATGATAAAACAAGTATATTTAATTTCAATAATTGAAAATTTTTATTTATAATAATACATACATAAAAATATTGTATAATAATCAATCAATAATAATAGTAGGAGGGATATTACTGTTCACTGGAAGGTGAATTACCCTTCTTTCATCTGGACCAAGCAGAGAGAGAAGGCGACCACGTGACGACCACGTGATTCTTTGTTCGACTTTCGAGTTTTTGTTCGAGTTTCAAAACCGGATTTTCCTCGAATTTTTTGTTCGAGTTTCAAGTTGTTCGAACATCAAACCGTTCGAAGTTCGAGGGTCCACTGTATTTGTATGAAATATTGTCAGACTGTCTTCAGCTCGGGCTGTAATCAACAGAGTTGCCTGAGTTCGTACTCTATGATCTTATTCTTAAAAATTACACACGTGGTAAGATTTAGGTCAGTACTTCAATCTTGATCGTGTGGAACATGGAACAAATACATTATTCTTTACGGTAAAAAATGGGAAATTGAATGGCCCGGAACCCCGAACGTTACCGAACGATATTTTGAAAGTTTCGGTGGTTGATGGGATTTAGATACGACGACAAGGGGCCAAAAATCCGGTCAACACCCGAAAGGAAGCCCCCCATATATTCAGCAAGTCTTATATTATGAAGGGCTCCAGTGAGATACAAACTTTACTTCCTCTAACGCCCCCCTCTCACCCTCCAACGCCGATCTTTTGAATCTCATAAAAACCATGAAAGGAAAAGAAAATATATAACATCCATGTAATCTTTTGACAAATCGTAGACACTTGCTCGTAGAATATTCCAGTACTTGTTCCTGTCTCAGTCTTTCATTTTATGCCCTGTTTCCGTACTTATCTCCTCTTCTAGCCTCTTCTGTTCGCAGTTTACTGTCGTGCCGACCCTTGAGATTTTCACCAAGTGTTCTCACAGCGTCGCGTAATGCCGCGTCTCTGCAGCAGCTGTAAGCCAATCACACATACTAAACACTCCGCGTGGCTGTTTTATCTACATACATCTTTTTTCTGTTTTACAGAATTTACAAATACATTACTTTATTGGGGGGGAATTCTGTTGTGAGGATCATAAGGAGGACGTAAATACAATGTGTAGGGGTAGAATACAGTTTTTATAGCAGGAGTAATTCCACAAAGTATCCAGCTTCAGGCGCAGGTAACGTTAATGAGCCTAGGCTGATGTCACAAGTGAAGACTGCGCGAAGTCGTGTGCGCGTAGAGCAGTGTGTTTCTGTAATCAGAGCGGTGGAGGTGCTTACGTAGTAACTGCTATCACGTGACTGAGGTAGGAGGACCGTAAGGTTTGTGAGAGTCGCGCTGAAGGTTGTCATGTTAAGTGACGGGGACTTTGTGGATGTAATCCTGCTATAACCTTGTAAACAGTAGTACAGTAGGCCCTCGATTTAACGGACTAATTGGGGGGAAACGGTGTCCGCTAAAGTCCGTTAAATCGAATGTATTTTAAAAACATATATTAATAACGAACTCACAATGTACAGGATGTATTAAAATGTTGTTATAATGTATAAGTACGAATAAAATATTATTATAATGTACATTCAGTAATTTATACACGTCACTAAAACATCTGTTAAAAATATAAAAATAAATTTACGACAGGAACCAAACATTATTTTAATTAAACACGCCAAATTTTTTGTCCGTTAAATCCGAAGTCCGTTAAATCGAGGGCCTACTGTAGTTCCTTCGGCTGACAACCTGCATTAACATAATTAACAGTCTGCAAATTATGCCCACACTGAGTTTATGTGTGATTCGCACAATACGCAGCTGCTATTTCACTAAGCAGCATTAACTGGTTGGTTTTTGTAATTGAGGTCTAAGGTGTTTACTGTGAGGTACGAACTGAATCTTTAAATATAAAGTCCACTTCAACGTCTTGAACGCATATAGGGGGAGTAGAACTCAACTCGTTCTTAACTTGGCACCAGATAGAGGGCACTGGTCAGCTTCACGCCCCGGCCGCTCTGCCCCTTCCCTCCTTCCTTGGAAAGAACCCCTAGTATCCACATCCTTGAATGTAGGTGAGATGAATATATTGCAGGCGGTTAGTCGCTGACCTGACACCGCGACGACCCGTTTTCGGTCCCTGACATGTCAATGTGATGCTGACCTGTCACCGCGACGACCCGTTTTCGGTCCCTGACATGTCCATGTGACGCTGACCTGTCACCGCGACGACCCGTTTTCGATCCGTGACATGTCCATGTGACGCTGACCTGTCACCGCGACGACCCGTTTTCGGTCCCTAACATGTCCATGTGACGCTGACCTGTCACCGCGACGACCCGTTTTCGGTCCCTGACATGTCCATGTGACGCTGACCTGTCACCGCGACGACCCGTTTTCGATCCGTGACATGTCCATGTGACGCTGACCTGTCACCGCGACGACCCGTTTTCGGTCCCTAACATGTCCATGTGACGCTGACCTGTCACCGCGACGACCCGTTTTCGGTCCCTGACATGTCCATGTGAGATTTGTGTTGCAAGAAATGACACTGGGACAGGGTTTTCTCCCGGTACTTCAGTTTTCCACTGTCAGTATCCACCAGTAGGCCTACTCCATGCTCACCTTCATCGTAATACTGTTATCAGAAGGACAAACGGGCGAAGCCTGGCAAAGTTAAATCAAAGCAATGCTCTTTCGGAAAAAGGAGGTGGCACATTGGACTTCCACGCTATTTTAGCTTAATGTTGCAACAGGCTGTACGTATGGTAACTGTTATTAAGCCAAGTGGCACACGCAATTATGACTGTGATTTAAAGGGTGAACGTTACGCTACGTTTGTGTCTGCCGGCTTGTTTCGTTCTTTAACCGCAGTAGGAGAGCTGTACTGAAACTAATGCTTTAGAGGTGGCTGTCATACCCAGAGTCTTATACCAAGATCTAAATAGACTTGCCAGCTCAGTGTTTATCCCATCTCGTTCACGCCAGAACTTTCAAGAGTTTTGCGACAGTTATTTGCTTCTAGAAGCTTTTGACTCGCTTTGCGTATTTAAGTATTATGTTTCAAGGTAAAGATAATGTCCTACTGCTCAGTTAAGTACTCCACTATGAAGACTGATACGTAATTGAAGATGTGACGTCACGAATTCCTCACCTTGGCACTGGAAGGAGGTGACTGGTCAGCTTACCTCCACGCCCGCTGTATCAACCGGTGGAAGAACCCCAGTACCCGGTGAATAGAATACAGTAGGCCCTCGATTTAACGGACAAAAAATTTGACGTGTTTAATTGAAATAAAATTTGGTTCCTATCAAATTCATTTTTATATTTTTAACAGTTGTTTTAGTGACGTGTATAAATTACTGAATGTATATTATAATAATATTTTATTCATACTTATACATTATAATAACATTTTAATACACCCTGTACATTGTAAGTTCGTTATTAATGTATGTTTTTAAAATACATTCGATTTAACGGACTTTCGGCAATAGCGGACACCACTTCCCCACCAATTAGTCCGTTAAATCGAGGGTCTACTGTACTATGTGGGCTGCAGATTGGTCCGGAGACTGTGTCAGGAACGGAAGTCCGATGCTTGGCTGTCAAGTCCGTACATCTGTACCGACTGAGCTGTTTGCGTGTTTGCAGATATGAAATCTTGAAGCCTGCGTCTTCACACTTTCTTAAATCGAATCCCGTCTAATAAAATGGGTTACAGGCTCGCAGTTTGACAGTTATCCAAATAAACTTACGTGACGCAGCAGATGGTTCATTTGTGTGCCTAGGAATTAGAGGAACAAACATTTCGTGGTGTGGGATGGTCCAGATGCTTTCAGAAACATGTGAGTGTACCACTAGCAAACAAATGGCGAGCACGAAGTAGCTGATATAGTGTCCACAAACTGAACACAGTTAACGACATTTTATTTACCAACTTATATATCTTAATAAGTACCGTACCGTACCCCTTTGTTGGTATCTTCACCTTGCCGTGGTAGAGGGGCTTGTGAGTTCCAGTGACCCTGAGAGCTAAGCCGGCGGTAGCATTGCTACCAGTAGGGTCTCCCAAGCCGGACAGATCAAAAGGGTAGGAACCAGACGAAGAGAGATGCCTAGGAGATGGGAAACCGAATAAAAGCTCCCCTGATGCCGGAAGCAGCGACATCAGTAGCGACATGAAGCACAGAGCAAATGATGCTCGAGATGGTTCATGATCGTGTAACAACAGGCGTGACCAGAGTGGTCTGAACGGCTGCTGTACTGCGATGTGGAAAGCAAATGGAAAAACTACCACATTATTACTTTCCTGGATAGTCTCTTCCAGAAACAGAGACAAAGAAATTGAAAGAGGAAGCACTAGATCGCACCCTGTGGAGAACTCGCTTTGGAAGAGGCTACGGACCTGTCGTAAGACAGACTACAAAATGAAATGACGTAGATAGCTGTTGTAATAAATAATTGAGTCCCTGAGGATGAACTGTGACATGGTTCGAAACATGTTGGACTATTTTTAATATAAACTGTATTAAATAACAGATAATAAAGGGTGTACATTTGTCGGAACACGATTTTATATAATCACGTGGTTGTTAAGCGGATTTAGGCGAGTGGATTTAACGTTTTGAGAAATGTCCAAGACTTGTTTTCATTTCTTCATCTGTTCGAGTATATTTTGCTCTCTGACTGGGTAATTTTTCCTTCAGATGCAGACAAGTTGGTTTTTTTTTTTACCCAGAACGTTTCAATCCACCATGGAATACTCTGTAGCGGTAGTCTCACAACATTTTAGGATCAATTACTTAAGTACTACAGTCTACACATATTTTTAGGCTAGATTTAATATAGATTTCAATGTACCGCTGACGAAGCCTAATGTGTGTGTAATTATGGTAAATATGAGACAATTTTTGTAGAGATCGGTAGAGTCTATTTGAAATATCGATCAGTCTTAGGTTATACTTAACGCAATGGTACACAAATATTTTGAATATCGAGGAGTCCCACAAGCAAGTCCCACACTGAGAACCCACAAATATTGGGCTACACCGTACAAAATTTATTCGCCTGGGCGACCTGGTGCCCGGGATTTGTGCACCCCTGACTTCACATAATTATGTGGTTTAAATTAAACATGTCGGGGGTAAATAGAAGTATCAAAGTAACTTTGTGCTTTTGGTGGAAAAATTACAGATAACAGTCGGTTGATATTAACACGGTGGAAGCTCTTAATGTTACACGTATTTTGTTACAAATATGAAATTTTATGCGTGTTCTCGGTTTTAAAATTTTGACGTCTGATACAGTAAGTTTACGTATATTCAAAAGAATAATACAAGTATTTATAGAGCTTTATTTAGTAAGCCTACAGTTTGCACGTACAAAATGCATCGCTGTGTACAGTGAATGTGGGACTATGCTTACTGGAGAGTATGTGAGCAGTGTGCAGCTGTTTGTGTAATATTAAACACTGGGATGTAAATTTTCTCACAATTGTCATAAAAAGATGTATTGAATCATGAGTGAAAAACGATGGTTTGTCCCTTTTTTTCTGGTGTAATTCTTGACATCTAGATTTTAATAATATTACGTAATACGTAGTTATATACAGGGCATACACAAATGAATGGTGCGGTATCAATTGAATAAACCATATAAACCGCACCATTCTTTTGTGTATGCCCTGTATATATATATTTTCTTAATTTTTTTCTTGGTGTCAGTATTGACATCTACATTTTAATAATATTATGTACATGCATAGCTGTACATTTTCCCTGTGTACAATCTTGTGTAGCCTGAGGGTGGCTTATTACGAGCCGAAACATGTAGCTGCAAAAAGATTTTTAATAAACAAGTGTTTGTGTTTGACAGATATTTATTGGTCTCTTTGTAAACGTAACGCAGTTGGATGAATTACGTCAGTTATTATTTCCGTAAACATTTCTTTCAGTGAATATTTTTTGTTGTAGTCGTTTATACTCATTTCTCAGTGTCGTGACCCTACTGGCACGAAGCCATAGGTTGTCATGGGAGAATTTACCAGTGGTGGTTTCCCGTTGCCTTCCGCCATCCTGATAGGACCGCTAGAGCCCTCTAGCAGCCGATCAGGAGACTCGGGTGAGAAATGGCCGCTAAATTTTGCTTACGAAACATCTCAATTCATGCCCGTAAGGTTCTTTTACATGCCGTAAATCTACGACATGGGACCGACGGCTTTACTTCCCCTCCGAAGGAAGTTGTGCTACGGATTTTTATCTACCTCGGCCGGGATCGAACCTTGGGCCCAGTGGCGAGCACGCTAACCACTAGTCCACCGAGGCAGATCAGTGAATATTAAACGAAAGATTATCTCCTGTGTGGCTTTTTTTTATGCCTTTCTACATTTTCAGTGTAATCGGAAAAAAATTCAATGGAACAGTTTTTTCCCCCCCAACATTTTCTGTCCCGCATATATTAATGCATCTGCTGTCTCGTCGGACAATCGCCATGTGTCCGTCCACTGTTGTCACGGAACACTACCTTTGTGACATTTTCTTTATGTGAGACTGACGTCTTTCCCCAATCCTGACACAAATTACTTTTGCCCGTTTGGTTTCTTTATGTGGTTTCCTTTACCTAACCATTTCCCTTTGTATTCTTCCTCCCACACTGTCACACAGTTATGCTTCAGACCTACTCTTTACGTTTCTCTTCTACAAGAATAACTACGCACAAAATACCGTTTTTACTTATCATTCTTCATCCTCCAACATCCACTCTTAAAGACATCTTTCCAGTCGCAGTGTATTTATACATTTGATCATTCTGCACACAGAGTATTTCTTTATCGCCGGACTACTCGCCGTAGAGCGGACGACATAGTTGCTGCGTGGCGAACTGATGACGCCTCACGCACGGCAGTCCTCTGTGCGGCGATTAAAGAAACACCTGCCCTCTTCTGGGGTATTAGGCAGCGTCGAGTGGTAATCCTTTACAGACGTTTCGGGACAACGTGTCGGTCCCATCGTCAAGGGTCAATAATTTCAAGAAGAAAAGAAAGTCGGCAAGTCGGTGTGCCATATATATATAAGGGAAAGTCTGGGCGGTGATTGGTAATCAGTAGCATGATGACAGCCAATAGGGTTTAAGCATCGTGGGGAAGGAGACGGTTAAGTAGCTACACAGTGCAGGAAGATGAGACTAAAGGGGAATATATATGGAATAAATTTAAGAAAGGAAGACAAATATTAAAATAAATAAATTAGGAAAGTTATAAAACAAATAAGTAGGAATAACACCCACACCGCTTAAACACTGTCTTTCTTCACGCCACTGATTACCAGTCACCGCCCACACCTTCCCCTATATATACAGGGTATACACAAAAGAATGGTGCGTTTTATATGTATATATACATATAAACCGCACCATTCTTTTGTGTATACTCTGTATATATCGCGCACCGATTTGTCGGCTTTCTTTTCTTCTTGGACTTGTTGACCCTTGAAGATGGGACCGACACGTCCCGAAACGTCGGTAAAGGATTACCATTCGACGCTGCGTAATACCCCAGAAGAGCGCAGATCTCATCAATATCGCGACGAAAGCCTGAAATCAAAGAAACACCCTGTTTATTGTGGAGTGATTTCGAAATTTAAAAGTCGCGACAGTTGCTCAGGTCATGTGACTGTTGTCAGTTTGTTGTCTTTTAGTTGATACAACGTAGCAGGTTGTATTATTATTATTGTTATTATTTTTATCGTCATCATCATCACTATTGTTGTTATTTACCTCTACTGATGCCAAAAAACCAGTTTCATTTCCCCAGACAGTACTGGCTATAGTTATGCTAATGCCCTTCAATTAATTTACGCACTTTACGTGAGAGAAGACATCAACGTGACGCAGTTTTTGTTGTTAGTGTTTTTTTCTTTTTTGGGGGGGGGGGGGGGGGTTCTAAATCTTGTTCCTCTTCCATGGTCTTCGACTTCACACTCGGAACCTCCGTGACTTTCCTTTGCCTCATATTGGTCCATCCTTTAAGAACTGTCAAAAATATTGACGTCTTCAGAACGCGAATTACACACTTAGTCACGTTTGATATTGTTATTAGTTTAATGTTATAACGTGTCCTAGTGGATTGTTTATGTATTATTTTTTGTGTCTTGTTTGTTGCTCTTTGTTATTGTATTTGTGTGTTGTGCTGTTTCTGTTATAGTCCATTTGACTGTTGATTAAACGTGTTAATAAATATGAATTGAGTTATTATTATTATTATTATTATTAATTATTTCGAACAATCATTGTTTTCAAAATGTGGTCCATGGGGTGTCCGCGACGTTACTTTTGTCTTCCTATTGTAAGTTAGAAAGGAAAAAAAATATATATTTTGTTGAAAATGTTTAGTATTTTCTACAAAATCTTTTTGTCTGGAATATTGGTATAACACAGTGTAGGTTGTGCTGAATATGTGGAGTTTTTTTTTATTTTATGGGTTTTTCTGATCATAGTTCTAATGCAATTACTGCTTGGATAATCATAGTTCTGAAATTAATTTTGAAATTTGCGTTAATAATTTTTTTTATAGTTTTTAAAGTATGTTTTGTTTATAATTATTCGGAATTGAAATGTGTCCGCGAACAGAGATAATTTTTTTTTGGGGGGGGGGGGTTCCGCAGAATTAGTGAGGCTTTGTAAGCGGGCTGCGGTACCGGAAATATTAAGAAACACTGCTTCAGATATCTTTTCCCTCGCGGTTTATTTTGTTTCTTGAGTAAGGAAGCGCCTGCTTCCTCCGAAACGTCGTGTCTGCCTTCCAAGCTGCACGATTTAAAATCTTAATGTTAAAAAAATTAAATGTCAAGATATAGTCGTCCATCTGCACGCTATGAAGGTATATGGGGGGAGTAGATGTATAGCTCCACTATTTATGACCCCGGGTGTTGTTTTCTTTGTTAAAGAAGTGTTTTATTTTGTTAACAGGCGTGAAAATAAAGTAGCTCGTATACGGAGGATAAAATTTATCCCTTTACCCTGTTCATGAGCATCCCAAATCTCTCCTAACGGTAACTTTATGACGCAGAGTTTCTTCTAAAATTTATATGCAGTCGTTCTTGTTGCCGTGTTGCTTCCGCCGAATTTTCATAGACTGTAATCTCGTAAGTTATATTCTGCTGTGCCAGCCATATGCGAAATTTTTTACAGGAAGCGTTGAAGAATGGAAAGTCCAGAAATCGCAACTGCTGTGGGAGACGTCATTGAAGAAACATTGCCTGTAGTTATGGAAACCTTTGTTTATTTTTCTGCGAATGGTATTGAGTTCACAGGGATTACATATCCAGTTATGTTTTTACAAAAATTAATTTTCCGGCTCGTTAGAAGTCGTGTTAGCAGAACCAGTTCTGTAAGTTTAACACGTCGATAAACACAGGCATTTGAAAATACCTCGCCATGTTTTGATGTTCTCTCTGTTTTTTTTTTTTTTTTTTAAAAGGTTAGGTTTCTGTTTGTAGTGTGTTTATCGGAAAGTGACCATACTGTTTGTGAAAGTAGAAACTGTAATTGTCTTATAATATTGCATTGTAGATTTTGACATTGGATTTAATTCATAAGAACAAATACCAGTACACTGTTGAATATAGGGTCTGTATTTCGCTTATTGATGGCTTCTGTGTCTTCAGAGTCACAAAATATTAAGCTGTTATCAAGTATATGCACACACCTTTTCGTTATAGGATTTTAATTTTTGAGGACTATTATTTTAATTTCTGCGAAATTTAAAATACCATGTACGGTATAGCCTAATTATATTATGCTACTAACTGACTTTGTATAATTTATTTCCCCCTGAGTTTCATGAACTCAAAACATTTAAAGTATGGTCTTGTAGATGGCGTGGGCCCGCGATAGCTCAGTCGGTATAGCGACTCTCTACGGGCTGGACGGTCAGGGGATCGAATCCCGGTGGGGGCGAGATTTTTCGCAGCCGTTCCAGACCGGCCCTGGGGCCCACCCAGCCTCCTATACAATGGGTACCGGGTCTCTTTCGTGGGGGTAAAGCGGCCGGGGCGTGGAGTTGACCACCCACCCTCATCTAGCGCCGAGGTTAAAGAAAGAGTAGACTATACCTCTACTCCCCCTCTGGGCCTTCGTGGCCTGTTGTAGGGAGAACTTTACCTTTACCTTTATCAGTAACATTCTGCCGCCATCTTCAGGGTAGAAGTGAGTATGTATATAATGTGGATGTGTTGTAAAGGAAGGGTAACAAGACTGGCCAATCACAGCCGTTGTTAGTGGGCGGGGACATTTGACTGAGGCACGTTGGTAAAGCGTATTCTCTTGACAGACATGGGATACTTTGAATTCCAAATTCTAAAATCTCCGAAGTTTTCATTGTGTTGACGATTTCTGTTATGGTTGCTGCAAACAGTCGGTGTCGTTGGCAGAGCACCGTGATCGTTATCTCTGGTGGAATTCGTTTAGTTGTTGTTTGTTAGGAAATTAAATTATTTGCTAATAGTTTTATTGCCACACCGAATGTGAGAATTAATGGAGGCTCTTTAAAGAGAAGAAAGAATCGATAACGATGAGGTGTAGACGTGGGTAAGATCTTTCGCGTTTCGTGCTGAGCGCCTTGCCAGATGGTGGTGGTGGCTCAGTTGGTTGAGGCACTGCGCTACAAGCGGGAAGGTCGCGGGTTTGATTCCCATTGGGGTCATTGACTTAATTTTTGTTGTTCCATGCGAACGGACGGACGGACGTTACGAATCTAATAGTCGGGTTTTCGCAATTTTTGCGAACGCCCTTAAAAATGGATCGTAAAGATAGAGTGTGGGAGGGGATGTGGATTGGATTTATGCGGCTCAGGATACGTACAGGGTGTGCAGACTGTTGTAAACACTGTGATGAACTTTCGGGTTTCATAAAATGCAGGGAATTTCTCGACTAGATGTGGTACTCTAGCTTCTGAAGATGGGCTCTGCTCGATTGAGTGGTTTAAAAGGGTGGCACAAACAAACTATCACCGATTACTCACGAATCCGTTCTCCCCGTCTCTGAAAAACCACATTAATATACACCTGGGGTCGACCCAGCTTCTAAAGACGGCCGGTGCTAGGGCTGACAACCTTACCACCTTCATGTGCCGATTGTCTAGAAATTCTGGGAGCCTCAACCTCCTGGAACCCTAAGATCCTGTTCAGGCCTGTAATGGAATAGCTTATCACTTTCTTTACAGTTTCATTGGATTAATATCTGCGGCGTAAATATCGAATTAAATTATTTAAGTAAAATAGGCAAACTTGCTGGCAGGCCTTAAGGACTAAAATTCATGTGAATAGTGTTGAGAAATTCAGCATTTCACAGAAAAACACACCATGTCATCGACTACATGGTCTGCACAAAAAAAAAAACGAGACTAACCCTATAGCTCTGGAACCAAGAGTGGGGGGATGAAACAAATATATGGCTATGGAACATGATCTGTCCTGTCACAGTGTTACAAGTTTCAGCTCGATCGCTTCACTCAGTACAAGTTGACGCATCTTCAAATACAGGGCATACAAAAAGAATGGTGCGGTTTCAATAACATTCACTATTGAAACCGCACCATTCTTTTGTGTATACCCTGTATAGGCGTGTTTTTACCCTCGGACGGAAATGTCGGACTGCAAAAGTGAACAACGAGTTAACATCAAGTTTCTTGTTAAACTGAAGAAATCCGCGACGGAAACTTTTCAATTATTGACTGAGGCTTATGGTGAAGATTGCGATATCTCGTGCACGCGTTTTTGAGTGGCACAAACGTATAAAGACTACCAGTAAATGTTGTTTAGGGAAATACTCGTTGTTTGTTGTGGGAACTGTTCGAAACGCATAAATACACTGTGTGGGCCGAACGTAGAGCTTTTGTTCATAATGTTAAAGCAGAAGTAACAAGTGTGTTTCGAAGGTATATAAACTTCGTCACATTAAACAAACTTAACACTACGGTCAAGAGGCAGGAACCAAGTCCAGTTAACAAACTTCGAAGTCCCTAAAACTTCAAAACTTCCTCGCATTATAGTACAGTGTATTCCGAACATCTGCATGGAATGTTCCGAGAGAGGTTTCGCCAACTACTGCACTCCGAATTACATATACTTTCCCTCTCTTTTCTCTCTCTCTCCCCCTTTCGTACACATCACTTCCCTGTGACCAAACGCAACCACAAACACTTGCTCCACCTTTACCTTCGGTTAAGCTGGTATTTGATAATTTTCCCTCTCTCAATCCCGGTTTCTTCCTTTGCCTTGCTTATGTAATTCCGACGGTAGGCTGGATATGGAAAAGGCCTAGAAGGGGAGAGACCAGTAGCTATGTTGTTAAATACACACAGACTCGTGCTTACTGCCTGCAGGTAACCGCAGTATATTGGCCCCACTGCGCCATAAACTGAGTTGGCAGGGAGACACAGAAAACCCGAGATTAGTAGCAACCGACCGGTGTTGGCAGTGGTGATCTCGATCCCAGCGAAACCACTACAAATTGATTACAAGCTGGAACTAAAGCCAGACACAGAAAAGAATTATGGTCAGCGTCAGAAAGTCCTGTTTCAGTTTGGTACATCAGTGGATTCACGCTGATTTGAAGGTTCAAATGAATTGAATTGTATTTAAAATTTAAATTCGTACCACACAGAGAACAGTTTGTTTCTCTGTCGTAAAATGCAGAGTTTTGAAATTTAAAATAGGTTGTGTGTATAGTAGCCATCGTGACTTAGTGATAGGCTATTAACTCAGCTTTACGCGTTATTCGGCTAATAATGCACAGTTTAAACATTTGTACCAATTATTATGTAGACAAACGCTGTACATAACCGAAACTGGATATTCTCAATTGGCTCCAGGGGCACCCAAGGGAGGGCTGCCGGGCTGCAGCCCCTCCAAACCCCCCCCCCCCCAAAACCGAAATAAAAAAAAAACAGATTTTGTAGATACGATGACATCACACCTTTTACGTGACTTATCCTTCAGCCGAAATCAGCTGATGACTAATACAATAGAATTTTGAATGATCTAAAATTAAAAAAAATCTTCGGTGTTTCAAGCTACGACTGAACCGCAAATTGTACGTAAAACATCACGCCGACAAGTTGAATGTTGACGATCTTTTTTTCGGCCTCCGTGAACCCTCCTCTGCCTCCTTCTTCCGTTTTCGGTAGTTTTCTTGCTTTTGTGCGTTAGTTAGTCTCGGCATCGTGAACCTGTAAAAAAACAGCGCCGAGGTGACCCACCTATGTGTACCGAAATGTAAGACGTTAGATGGTGAGAGTGTGAAAATCGTAGGTGATTTTGACATGGCCGCCATTTTGGCAGATTTCAAGATTTTTCGATGATTCTTTTTTTTTTATCGTGTAGGCATATTGCTTACCTTTCAAACTATGTATCGTTCACTGCTGTAGTCGAAGTAGGCGCGGAGCACTGTGAAGAAACGTAGGTAACGCTAAAGTCTGACACCGCGAGCGCCGAGGTGACCCACCTTTGTGTACCGAAATGTAAGACGTTTTACATAAAAAAAAAAGACGACAGGGTACTGTTATTTAGTCATGGAACATGTATTTGTATATACGTAAATACAGTTGCAGACTGTGTTATGTTACAATTATACTTATGACATGATTTTTATAGTACAATTTTTAAAATCTAACATAAGTTATATAAACAGGGCATACACAAAATAATGGTGCGGTTTCAATAGTATTCACTATTGAAACCGCACCATTCTTTTGTGTATACACTGTATATATAGCCTCATGGTCAGCCCCCCCCCCCCCCCCGGAATTGAAAAATTCTGGGTGCCCACCTGATTGGCTCAGTCTAAAAACCCACAGAGTTTCCGTCTTCGGGCGGAACGGAGAAAAGGGAAGAACCTAAATTATGTAACTGTCACAATTGTCTCGGATGAGTTATTTGCGAGTACCAGCAGCTCGGAATAAAGACACTAAGCAGAAAGAAGTCTGGGATTTTAGAAGCTTAAATTTCGTACCCTGTTGTCCTTGCTATCGAGTTCGTTGCTTATAATGCAATCCAAGAGGCTGTCACGCTGTAGGGACGGTATATGCCACCTAAAGTGAAAAGGGGACAGGAGTACCAACAATGCGTTTGACAGGTCTTTAATTAAATATCTAGTGGGCCATGCTTTCATGTTCCTTTGACAGCAGTAAAAGCAAGTCGATTCCACGAGCGCTAACTCTTGAAGCGAGCCGTTTGTAATCTGCAGTTTGACCCTTGTGCTAAGCTTCCTATGATGACCCGTACCCGGCTAGATGGCATCGTGCCAAAGTTGTCTGCGGCGTCCTGTCGGTTGCGCGGGTCATCACCCCCAACTCGACGTGACCTCGGCCTGTTCCGATCCTATCCGATGCGATCAGTATTTTCTGCTGCAAGTTCTGATTCTTTTAGTCTTCTGGCATGCCATATACTACAGTGCATGCTACAGTATCAACCCATTAGGCCCACGTACACTGTGGCGTACTGCAGTGTATGAGGGGAATGGTGAGACGTTTGGAGTCGGGTCTCGTAAAATTACTTCCAGAGGTGAACAAGTTAGGAAATGTAATTCGACAGGGTTGTTACACTTGGTATTACTTAGCGCGTGGATCTGTCCGTCCTTTGATATTCTGTAAAGGACAAAACGTTTCGTGTGGTAGATTTGTTTCCATCCTCAGGGGAAAGCTTTGCAAGACACCTGAGTTGGGTCCGATGTAAAGAAGAGCTGATATTAATCACTGGACGGACAAAACTAGAGCAGACTGAGGATGCGTGTGCTTGTTGTTGCTACTACTACTACTACTACTACTACTACTACTACTACTACTACTATACTACTACTACTACTACTACTACTACTACTACTACTACTACTACTACTACTACTACTACTAACTACTACTACTAATACTACTACAACCAGGTAATTACGAAGGCTAGTAGGTAACTAGTAGTACCAGTGGTGGTGTGGTGGTGGTGGTGGTGGTGGTGGTGGTAGTAGTAGTAGTAGTAGTAGTAGTAGTAGTAGTAGTAGTAGTAGTAGTAGTAGTAGTAGTAGTGGTGTTGGTAAAGGTAAAGGTCACTTCGTAACGTGCCTGGTCAGGGACTGAGGGGAGACGGATGTATAGCCCTAACGCATTCGCAACTCGGCTCTAGAAGATGGATGGTCAGCACCACGCTCCGGCCGCTTTACCCCCACGATGAAACCTGGTTACCCATTGAGTAGGAGGCTGGTTTGGCCCTAGGGCCAGTCTGGACGTTTTGCAGAAAAGAAAAATCTCTTGACCCTGCTGGGAATCGAACCCCGGACCGTCCAGTCAGTTACCTAGTCCCTATACCGATAAGCCTTTCGATTTGCGTTGGGTGGTGCTGGGTTCGAGTGTCGGCCATAATACCGACTGTTCTGACACGGACCTTTGTGGCTTTCCTCTGTTCCTACAAGTAAATACCAGGAAAAAATAAAGGTAACGTTCTTGTGCACGTCACGAAGGGATATAGAGGGAGCAGAGGTATACCGCCACTCATTCTTAACCACAGCACTCTATGCAGGTGCACGCTCTGGCCGCTTTACCCCAATTGAAAGTATTTCCGGTTCCCATTGAATAGGACGCTGATTGGGCTTCAGGGCCTGTCTGAACGTTTTGGAGAAGAGAAAAATTTCTTGAAATTTTTGTGGCTTTCGTCCTGTCCTGCAGGTGAATAGCAGGACACAAGCTTAAGCTAAGCCTTAGCTCACTACGTAATCACCATTTTAAATTCTTAATTCGCTGCTTTCCAACCCTCTGTGCTGTATAATACGAGCTGGCCACAGTGTCATAAATCCTTGCTCTTCTGTCGACCTATATTTGTGTGTGTTAGCAAGCAGTTACGAGTAGGAGCAGAATTTGGCTGCTGTGGAAGTATGCTGGAGTGGATGTTACAGTGTCCACATTTGCCCAAAACATTCTGTAGATAGCAGCATCTCTCAGTGGATGTTATTGTATCAGCGTTAGTGTCTTAGTATAACTGTAGCTGTCGTTATAGAACTTAGTAAGTTACTGACGTACTTGTGTCATATACAGGGCATACACAAAAGAATGGCGCGGTTTCAAAAGTGAATAAAAAATGTATTTCTCACCTTACACGGGCACAACATACACCGTCAGAGGCGGCAACTGTCCAAGTTTCTCATTTGGTAATTACAATCCTTCAATGTGTGCACCCTGGGTCACACGACACACATCCACACGGTAATCAAACTCATCCCAGACCCGGTGTAGCATGTCCGCTGTAATGGCCTGCAGTGCATGCGTTATCCGATCACGAATTTCATGGATGGACGTGTGCAATGGTGGTACATAAACGCTGTCTTTAACGAACCCCCAAAGAAAGAAATCGCACGGTGTAAGATCTGGCGAACGGGGTGGCCAAGGGAGAAGGTTGTTGTCTCCATTTGCAGCAGCACGTCCGATCCAGCGCTGTGGAAGAACACGATTGAGAAGCACTCGTACATTCCTGTGAAAGTAAGCATGAGAAGCGAACTGCTGGTAGCGCATGAGAAACTTGGACACTTTTGAAACCGCACCATTCTTTTGTGTATGCCCTGTATATATATACCGTGTTCTGGGACGCGACGTCGTGTAGGGTGGTAGAAATTTACCAGACTGCTGGTTGTAGTAAGCGCCTAGAGAACACCAAATCTTGTTGTTTTCCGTTGAGATTTGAACGAATTTTATGGTAGGAAATGTATATTCTAAATGAATGAAGTGATCCCATATACAGTCGAACCCGTTTATAACGACATCGGTTTATACGACACTCGCCTATAGCGTCAGATATTCTGTGGTACCAATTAATTCCTCACTGTTAACCATAACGTTACACTACACGGTTATAACAACACTCGTTTATAACGACACATATTGTCCCGTTTATGACGTTATAACCGAGTTCGAATGTACCTGTTGTACTCATAGCTGGAGCTCTTCTAAGTTTCTGTCCACACTTATTGATGTGTAAGTTGCATGCAACTGCCAAAGTGTACAGAGTAGCCCTTTGATGGTGTCCCTGGACACGGAAGCTATCACGGGATGGCCCTGAGGATGCAGGTAACGATAAAAAGTACGTCCTGTATCAAAGTGTTTTTTTTTTCAGAGATCACTGGCGCTTGTGAGCACGTTAATGAACCCTCGGGTTCTAGATAAGGTTGGGAATTTCTTGATTGAGTGACCTAGAAGTACTGTGCTATGTGGAGTTAGTTTTTTTTTTTTTTTTTTGCTGCTAATAATGTTCGTTTCAACACGTAGACATAATGGACACATGTTCCGTCTGCCCGCTTCTCGCTAGAATAGGCCTGGTCCCGCCCTGCATTATGGTCTGCGGTGTATATTGGCCTGCCTAACCACTCAGGAAAATTGAACGGGTCCGCTGTAGGAAAGGCAATGCCAAGTTGTTAGCAAATTAAAGAAATAAGAGTAGCAGGTGTGAAATACTCTGCACCCGTGGGAGGAATCGCCACTTTACTAGTTTCTATGCTGTGAACACGAATACAGCACACTGATGATTGCGAAGCGAGAGTCTTTGTTTCAGTTGTATGTATTTAACGTCTCGAAGTCAGAAATTTATATAAATTATACAGATTGTACGTATGTGATATTTACGTTTTGAATTTTGTAGTATTCTGAACACATTCTAACTAACTAACTAACTAACTCCATGGAGCAGAATCCTTCTTGAGAAGCTAGCAGGTCGTCAGCTAGTCAAGAAATTCCCCGCGTTTTATGGAACCCGAAGGTTCATTACCGCACTCACAAGAGCCCGCCACCTGTCCCTATCCTGAGACTTTTCCGTTGCTTAAGTTGTACCAAAGAATCAGTCCAGGTCCGAGGCTTTGTATATTGTTTCGTAACATTGTAATTGTTTTACGGTGAGGAGTTATTAGCACCTCGCCCAACCCCCAAGCTGGAGGGCCACCTCTTATCGGCTGTCCGCGACTGCTTATTCAATGTATTCGCAGCTACTTTCCATATCCGGAGGCCGTTCCTCCATCCGCAATCCGAGGACGCGCCATGCCGTGGTGACAGGGACACACTTATCATGGGAGCACATTCAGGTTACATTAAAAAAATACAAACTGTCCGAAACGTCAGCTTCATACGTGTTACGTACAGACTAACAAAGTTCGATGTCAGTGTCACAAGTGCCTCTAGCAATGTGAAATCGATATTCAGCCTCCTGCCGCATTTGTTGCAGAAGATCTTGGTCAGTTTAGTACAGACCTTTTGTGATATGTCGTTTAACGTCTTCAAGTGTTGTTGGTAACGGACTGACACACAGAAGGAAAAAAAAATTAATGGGAGTGAGCTCCGGTGACCGGGGGGCCATTTCAAGGGACTCAACGCCAAACTTTATTTACATTTATTTCATGATAATTTACTTATATCTTTATTTAACGACGCTGTCAGTATTCTCAGGGTTAAAGCGGAGAATGTTCAGATGATCACTAAATAATGAATTATGAATGTTATGGCAGTAAGCGGCGCGGTATGATTAAGCTGCTGTCTTGTTATTTCTCAGCAAATGTTGAGCAGTAATGTGTCCTAATACAGGGCGTACACAAAAGAATGGTGCGATATCATCAGTGAATTCACTGAAACCGCACCATTCTTTTGTGTATGCCCTGTACAAGTATTAAATGTACGTTTTGAGCCAAATTCCTGAGTTTTTTCAGTATAAACTTTCATTTGTTTTATCACAGTTATCAGGTGCACGTGTGTTTTTTTTTTATCTTCGCTGTCTTGTATGGGGGTCCATTTGGGCATTGTACAGTCGATATCGGGTTAAAGCGGCCAGACCGCAGAACTGTTTGCTCGCCGCTCTACATGCTAAGGGTAAAAAGACAGGCAGTGTACGTATAAACGTAACATTGAGGCGCGTTCTCGTAACCATTGTTGCTGTGGAAAAACAATGATATTCTGAGCGTGTGTCTGTAGCCTTAGTTATCCAGCATTCAAAGCGCATGCGCCGTATTATATTGTCATCTGTGGCCTGTCTGGCTCTGCCATATTTTTCCACATTATCTCATAAACGGCATGATTTTCGGAAAAAAGTTATTGAACATAAAATGTGTATTTTGATTTTCTCTACAACTTTTGTCTGAAACATTTCTCATTCTGAGAAGAATTATTCGAGGTATTATGATAAGTGTACGTTGGTCGTCACGTAAACTACCCGTTATTCATGTCAGATTTTAATGAACCTTGAGTTTTCTCGACAGATTTTCGAAAAGTTACTCAAATATCAAATTTCATGAAAATCCTTCCAGTGGTAGCAGAGTTGTTCCATGCGAACGGACGGACGGACGTTACGAAGCTAATAGTCGGGTTTTCGCAATTTTTGCGAACGCCCTTAAAAATGGATCGTAAAGATAGAGTGTGGGAGGTGATGTGGATTGGAATTATTCGGCTCAGGATACGTACAGGGTGTGCAGACTGTTGTGAACACTGTGATGAACTTTCGGGTTTCATAAAATGCAGGGAATTTCTCGACTAGATGTGGTACTCTAGTTTTCTGAAGATGGGCTCTGCTCGATTGAGTGGTTTAAAAGGATGGCACAAACAAACTATCGCCGATTACTCACGAATCCGTTCTCCCCGTCTCTGAAAAACCACATTAATATACACCACATCACAAAAAAAGCCCCAAGTCGGTCAGGAAGTCTTAAGTGACGTATAATGAACCCTTCTGTCACGTCTGAAGACGTTGGTGGGCGATAGCCATCAACTGGTTTCACCTCTGACGCATCAGTTGTGGTTTTATCCAACCATCATCTCACCCTCGGGGCCTCTCTCCCTTTCTTTGCAGCGCAAAGCGATGCCTCAACACTTGGAGATGAGAATATATTTAAATTTAGAAGCTGCTGTTTGAAGTCAAGTAATGTTGCTCTCAGTACCGACATTTCCACTGCGGTAATGAAGTCTCACACAAGGGATTCGAGCATGGGCTGTTGTGCACTATTTGCACGGCGTATGGAAGCAGAACGAAAAAAGTCTATACAGGGCATACACCAAAGAATGGTGCGGTTTTAATAGTGTTCACTATTAAAACCGCACCATTCTTTTGTGTATGCCCTGTATATGGGAATGCGCGTGTCCGTCTGTCTGTCCAGAGGAAGGTGGGTGTGGTACGTTCTTCTGAGAACTGTTTTTTTTTAGGAGCGTTTGCAAAATTGCGAAAACCGACTACTAGATTCGTCATGTCTGTCTGTCTGTCTCTCCATCCGCATGCAACAGCTCGGCTCCCATGGGACGGATTTTCATGAAATCTGATATCTGAATATTTTTCGAAAATCTGTGTCGAAAATTCGTGTTTGATTAATATCTGACAAGAATAAATGGTACTTTATACGAAGACGTTTGTACACTTATGATAATATCTCGCTGACTTCTTCTTAGAATGAGAAATGTTTCAGAGAAAAGTTGTAGAGAAAATCAAAACACACATTTTATGTTCAATAACTTTTTTTTAATCCTGCTGTATATGAGATAATGTGGAAAAATATGGTACATCCAGACAGGCCACAGATGACAATATAATACGGCGCATGCGCTTTGCATGCTGGATAACTAAGTCTACAGACACACACTCAGAATATGTAATACTTATTGCTTTTCCACGGCAACAGTGGTTACGCGAACGCGCTTCAATGTTACGTTACGCGTACATTGCGTGTCTTGTTATTTAGTATGAACAGCAGTTTACACCAAGTGCGTCTTTTTGCACTAAATTCAGTGTACTTTTTATCCAACTAACTCCATGGAAGAGAGTCCTTCTTGAGAAGCTAAATAGTTCCTCAGCTGATCAAGAATTTTCAGTATTGTATGGAACCCGAAGGTTCATTACACGACATTTCCTTAGTAAGTGTGGATTGACATTTAAGTGCCCAGTGCTTACTTTATGTACCACTAAGCTTAACACTGAAATATCTATGTTCTGCCCACACAGTGTATTTATGTGTTTTGTGTGGATCTCAGAACAAACAGCGATTATTTCACTGTACAACATTAACTGATTGGTTTGTATAACTGAGGCGGAGTGTGTTTACTGCGCGGTACGGACTGTATTTATGTGTTTTGTGTGGATCTCAGAACAAACAGCGATTATTTCACTGTACAGCATTAACTGACTGGTTTGTATAACTGAGATGGAGTGTGTTTACTGCGCGGTACGGACTCTATTTATGTGTTTTGTGTGGATCTCAGAACAAACAGCGATTATTTCACTGTTCAGCATTAACTGACTGGTTTGTATAACTGAGACGGAGTGTGTTTACTGCGCGGTACGGACTGAATGTACCGCCATGTTTAACATTCACAAATTGTACGTTCTGCCCACACAGTGTATTTATGTGTTTTGTATGGATCTCAGAACAAACAGCGATTATTTCACTGTACAGCATTAACTGATGGTTTGTATAACTGAGACGGAGTGTGTTTACTGCGCGTACGGTCTGAAGTACCGCATGTTAACATTCAAATTCTACTCTGCCACACAGTTATTATGTGTTTGTGTGGATCTCAGAACAAACAGCGATTATTTCACTGTACAGCATTAACTGACTGGTTTGTATAACTGAGACGGAGTGTGTTTACTGCGCGGTACGGACTGAATGTACCGCCATGTTTAACATTCACAAATTCTACGTTCTGTCCACACAGTGTGTTTATGTGTTTTGTATGGATCTCAGAACAAACAGCGATTATTTCACTGTACAGCATTAACTGACGGTTTGTATAACTGAGACGGAGTGTGTTTACTGCGCGGTACGGACTGAATGTACCGCCATGTTAACTTACAAATTCTACGTTCTGCGCCACACGTGTATTTATGTGTTTTGTGTGGATCTCAGAACAAACAGCGATTATTTCACTGTACAGCATTAACTGACTGGTTTGTATAACTGAGACGGAGTGTGTTTACTGCGCGGTACGGACTGAATGTACCGCACATGTTTACATTCACAAATTCTACTGTTTCGGGCCCACACAGTGTGTTTATGTGTTTTGTATGGATCTCAGAACAAACAGCGATTATTTCACTGTACAGCATTAACTGACTGGTTTGTATAACTGAGACGGAGTGTGTTTACTGCGCGGTACGGACTGAATGTACCGCCAGTTTTAACATTCACAAATGGACGTTCTGCCACACAGTGTATTTATGTGTTTTGTATGGATCTCAGAACAAACAGCGATTATTTCACTGTACAGACATTAACTGACTGGTTTGTATAACTGAGACGGAGTGTGTTTACTGCGCGGTACGGACTGTATTTATGTGTTTTGTATGGATCTCAGAACAAACAGCGATTATTTCACTGTACACATTAACTGACTGGTTTGTATAACGAGACGGAGTGTGTTTACTGCGCGGTACGGACTGAATCTTTGCATATAATTCAATTTAATTCTCTTTTTTAAAGGTTTCATTCACTGCGAACATACTTTGTTTGTTCCAAGTAATTAGTGACATAGGCTGTGTGACTAATTAATGTGATATTCTTAAACCTTGAAGTTTAGTGTTCAACTGTATAATGTATTCAAATTCAGTTCCTTTCTTATATTCAACACACTGCTTCTCATTATAAAGACAAACCGGTTAATGCTTTATTGCAGACTAATCACTGTTTATTGTGGTAATCATACGGAACACATTAAGTACACTGTGTGTACAAAGTGCAGAGCTTGTAAGTGTTAAAGTGGATGATATAGTTACCACTGTGCTTGTAATTGTTAATATGAGACCGAAGCGCATGTCACCGGGTTCATTGTGTTGTATATCAGGAGTGTGTTAGAGGTCTCTGGTATATGAACAGGCGAACATACGGCTTGGGTGGTCTGTGCTGCGAGCCTTGTCCCCCCCTTTCAGGCCATTAATAACGTCAACTCATCTGCACATGACGATTACACGCTGTACGTGTTTCGGTTTCGAATAATGCCATGATAAGTATTCAGACATCCTTCTTTCTTCAGGTTTATATTGCCTTATATGAGGGCTACGGTCCACAGAATTTGTCTCTGGAAGATTAATTCAGTGGCTACCAAGTGTCTTTCGTACTTTGCTAGACTGCGTGCTGTCTGCAGTACCCATGAAGACTGTTGTCTTTTGGGGTGTAACACCGTGCAGTCTGGTAGAAAATTACGTTTTGGAGGCCGTAATGCGTTCATCTGCAGGGTAGAAGAGTGAAGATAGGAGGCAACACGTTTCACCGAAACGTCTCTACATTTATACGAAACTAGACGGTTTCACATCCGAGAAGACGGTAGTGTTCCCGTGTTATTTCAGTGCTTCCCAAACAGGGGTTCTTGGAACATGGAATAAATCGTGGAATAAATACTACAAATTTTAAAACACCGCGAAAAAATTGCAAATATCCCTCGAAATATTGCGGGAATTTTTGTACGGCAATTGGTAGCACTGCAGTAATTTCCGGGCCTTACCAGCTGCATCTGTTTTGTTGTCGGTTTTAAAGGAGGGGTTCCTCGTGATATGAACAATTATTTTAGGGGTTCCTTCGTTGAATAAGGTTGGGAAACACTGGCTTAACTGAATGGGAACTGAAGTTTGGGAGAATGCAAGTATAACTAAAAGTATCCTTGAAATCGCCACTCGATTGGTCGATTGGTCAACATACGCCTCGAGCGTATCCGTCGGTATACTAGGTCTGGGTGGGCCCCAATGTCAGTCGGGAGCCGCGGAGAAGGGCGAAATGTGAAGCCCTTGCTGGCAATTGACCTTGACCTTTGGTCGTCATCCTGTAGCCTAGTCGCTCTACCGACTGACTTTTGTCGTCTATCCATCTACTATTCTAATCTATACCATCTGTCTGTCCGTCTAGTGTCTGTCTATCATTATCTAGTCGATCTTCATCTATCTAACCAACCAACTAACTTCATGGAGCGCATGAACGCTGATCTTAGTCCACAATTCCGTATTATGATCTACTACCTGATCATCTATGTTGTCTCTAGTTCTACTACTACTATTATTATCTATCACTATCTAACTAACTAACTAACTCTACTATCTATCTAGTCTGTCCTCTAGTGTCTATCTATTATCTATCTATCTATCTATCTATCTATCTACTATCTATCTACTAACCAACCAACTAACTTCATGAGCAGAGTCATCATGAGACGCTGACAGTTGCTTAGTTGCGCACGAATTTCCCCGTATCTTCTATCTATCTATCTATCTATCTATCTATCTAACAACCAACCAACTAACTTCATTGAGCAGAGTCCATCATGAGACGCTGACAGTTGCTTAGTTGCGGACGAATTTCCTCATTTGCACGTGGCCCTCAGGTGCGTTGCTATGCTCATGTAGGCTCACTACCGATCCGATCCGTTATCATAACCGAGATGAACCCACTAATCAGTGGGTTCCTCCGAAACGGCTGAACCGTCTGCCAAACAGCACGCCGCCCTGTTCTCTAAGAAGACCGTCTTGTTGATAACTCACTGCCATCAAATTTCGTGCGTTAAATTTCTCTTCCACTCGCGTCAGTAAAGTTTAGTCTTGAAACTCGGGGCTTTTGTACTGTGTATCTGTAATAACTTTGTTTTGCTAAAACACTCTGCTCGGAGCATGCCCCAGTTAACGTTTTATAAACGTCACCCTCAACTAGCCCCTGACGTCATAAGTACATTACTCTCACATTAGCCACAGTGCGAGTTCTCTCTGCGTTTTATACACCCGTTAATTTTAACGGAAAGTCCTTCGGCTGTATTCTTCTGTCCCTTTACAGCACGATGGTAACTATATTTACCACCTGATTTAATATCTCTGAATTTTGCCTACACAGAGTATATGAATCTCTCAGTAAGCATCAATTAATTTCCGTAAACTGTATTAACCTGTTGGTCTTTATATTGGAGAGGGTGTGTATTAACTTTGCTGTTGGAAGTATTATTTAAGTGGAGTTTGTGCCGCAAATAGCTTATAAATGTCCAACCTTACGTTGAAGTTCGTCCTCGAGTACGTACGATCCGCAGAAAGTGTTTATTAACCCTTTAAAGGCGAAAATTAACGTGATTGTGTATATTCAGTTCGTACCGCGCAGTAAACACACTCCGTCTCAGTTATACAAACCAGTCAGTTAATGTTGTACAGTGAAATAATCGCTGTTTGTTCTGAGATCCACACAAAACACATAAATACAGTCCGTACCGCGCAGTAAACACACTCCGTCTCAGTTATACAAACCAGTCAGTTAATGTTGTACAGTGAAATAATCGCTGTTTGTTCTGAGATCCACACAAAACACATAAATACAGTCCGTACCGCGCAGTAAACACACTCCGTGTCAGTTATACAAACCAGTCAGTTAATGTTGTACAGTGAAATAATCGCTGTTTGTTCTGAGATCCACACAAAACACATAAATACAGTCCGTACCGCGCAGTAAACACACTCCGTCTCAGTTATACAAACCAGTCAGTTAATGTTGTACAGTGAAATAATCGCTGTTTGTTCTGAGATCCACACAAAACACATAACTACAGTCCGTACCGCGCAGTAAACACTCCATCGCTGTTTTAAAAGCCGATTAATTAATGCTGCATGTGAAAATAATCGCTGTTTATTTTGAGATCCATTCAAAACACAGGTGCAGTGTGTGGGCAGAACGTAGAATTTTTTGATATTGAACCTGGTGGTACATTTTTTTTTCCGTTTGTGATGAAGGGCCCCCGCACCACAGCCTTAAGGCTTTTTGTGCAACCCCAATGATGATGATAGATGGATGAGCAGTTTTTTTTTTTACCAAGTTTTACAAGTAATGGAGCACCAGTGGAAAGTAATCGACAGGGGAAAACCGACAACTCGGAGAAAAACCTGTCCCAGTGCCACTTTGTCCACCACAAATCTCACATGGACTTGAACTGGGATCGAACCCGGGCCTCCGTGGTGAGAGGCCGACGACTAACCGCCTGAGCCATGGCACGGCCACTGGTGGTACATACAGTAACCACCGGACTTTAAAGGGTTCAAAAATTTGCAGCGAAGATAGACGTTACGCTCTGAATCATTGTAGTGTTTGGGTTTTGGGAGGGCGGTCAGGGTTCTATTCCCGACAGTGGCAGAGAAATGTATCTTCGTCACAACCATTCCGGTGGTTATGGTGCCCACTGTCTTCCATCCGATGGAGCGTGATGTTAATTACCCATTTAATTGGGAACCGAAATTAGGAATGCATGGAGTGGAACATCCACTGTAATGTATGTCTGCGTGGTAAAGTGGCAGAATTACATTTTAGACATTAAGTAGGCATGTTCCTTTGGTTGCGACCGATTTTAGCGATTGTTCAGTGCACCACGTGGATATTTTCTGTACCGTGTTATACGTAGATCGGGCAAGAAATATGGAAATCACGGCTGTAAATGTCCTTACGCTCTTAAGTAAAGTGTCACTGTCACTGTGTCACTGAGCTGATTTTGACGAAATTCAGACTCGCTCGACAACTTTTTGTGTAAGCTCCTGTACCGAATTTCGTGAAAATTCGACGGTTTAGTCACTTCTGTTAGGTTACAGACGGACGGACGTGGTCTCCACATAGGGTTTTTTTTCCTTCGTAAAGAACGCCTGATAACGGACACTATATACGAACACATACATGTTTTGTCCACGTGTACCATATGCGACACACGGATACTTTACGAGGAGAAAAGTCTTTCGAACAAAAGTTGTAGCCAAAATGAACTACACTGTTTGTGTCTGATACACATATTTTTTTACCCCAGCAATTCTTCGGAACTTTTAAGAAAAAAGAGCGAGCTCATTAGAATTGGTTGTGCATACGTTTCCTAACTTGTTACAGTAGGGCGCGTGTTTGAGGAGACTAAAAGTTATCTGGGAGAGCTGCTAAGCAGAGTATCCGGGCCAGGAATGAACTGGCTATGTCCCTTTTAGGGGGGTTGGATCGGGGGTTGGGCGGGCAGACTCACTAATGGATACCTGCCAACATTAATCTTCCAGGCCTTTGGTTGTGAACGTTACTGTATGGAGCCCAACTTCTCATTACGCTGTTTGGTGTTCTGGCTTGTAAGCGGCCGAATATTCTGACCAGGGGTTTTCGGGTGTGTTTTCCAACTGCAGTGAGGAACCTGATATAATACCCTTAGAAGGCTATGGTCCTGCTTTGCCGTGATTAATGACAATCGTGACTTAATCTTGTGAGGTTTGAGGTTCTCAAAGCGGTGAACATAAAAATCGCCTCCTTCTGGGATACGAAGCTACGTAGTTTGGTATAACATTTATATTTACAGACGTTTCGGATGAAGGCAGTACGTTCCTCCGAAACGTGAATCTTTTTTTTTTTTTTTTTACCAGAGTTTGTGAAGTCATGTTCCAGAAGAATGTAAATGTTGTGATGGACTGTTCCTCAGATGCGTTGAAGGTGTCATTTGTCTTATTTGGTAGGTCCCGGGTTGAAAACTTGGGCATGAGACACGTTGTCCTGATCCAGTTTCCGCGGTTAACCTTTGTCCTTCCAGGATTCCAGATAGGTCACTGTCACATCCTTCCACTAGCTACGTGCTAGCCAGCCAGCCAGCCAACCAACCAGCCAACCAACCAACCAGCCAACACGTTCACTAGCTACGTGCCAGCCAGCCAGCCAACCAACCAATCAGCCAACACGTTCACTAGCTACGTGCTAGCCAGCCAACCAACCAACCAATCAGCCAACACGTTCACTAGCTACGTGCCAGCCAGCCAGCCAGCCAACCAACCAACCAATCAGCCAACACGTTCTCTAGCTACGTGCTAGCCAGCCAACCAACCAACCAATCAGCCAACACGTTCACTAGCTACGTGCCAGCCAGCCAGCCAACCAACCAATCAGCCAACACGTTCACTAGCTACGTGCTAGCCAGCCAACCAACCAACCAATCAGCCAACACGTTCACTAGCTACGTGCTAGCCAGCCAACCAACCAACCAATCAGCCAACACGTTCACTAGCTACGTGCTAGCCAGCCAGCCAGCCAACCAACCAACCAACCAACCAACCAATCAGCCAACACGTTCACTAGCTACGTGCCAGCCAGCCAGCCAGCCAACCAACCAATCAGCCAACACGTTCACTAGCTACGTGCTAGCCAGCCAACCAACCAACCAATCAGCCAACACGTTCACTAGCTACGTGCTAGCCAGCCAACCAACCAACCAATCAGCCAACACGTTCACTAGCTACGTGCCAGCCAGCCAGCCAACCAACCAATCAGCCAACACGTTCACTAGCTACGTGCTAGCCAGCCAACCAACCAACCAATCAGCCAACACGTTCACTAGCTACGTGCTAGCCAGCCAACCAACCAACCAATCAGCCAACACGTTCACTAGCTACGTGCTAGCCAGCCAGCCAACCAACCAACCAATCAGCCAACACGTTCACTAGCTACGTGCTAGCCAGCCAACCAACCAACCAACAACCAACCAGCCAACAAGTTCGCTAACTTCACGCACTAACTCTCTCATCAACTCCATGGAGCAGAGTCCTGCAAACCTTAGTAGTTCCTTAGCTAATCCACAAATTTTCCGCGTGTTATAGTACCCCAACGTTCCTTACCGTGTTATAGTACCCCAACGTGCCTTACCGTGTTATAGTACCCCAACGTTCCTTACCGTGTTATAGTACCCCAACGTTCCTTACCGTGTTATAGTACCCCAACGTTCCTTACCGTGTTATAGTACCCCAACGTGCCTTACCGTGTTATAGTACCCCAACGTTCCTTACCGTGTTATAGTACCCCAACGTTCCTTACCGTGTTATAGTACCCCAACGTGCCTTACCGTGTTATAGTACCCCAACGTGCCTTACCGTGTTATAGTACCCCAACGTGCCTTACCGTGTTATAGTACCCCAACGTTCCTTACCGTGTTATAGTACCCCAACGTTCCTTACCGTGTTATAGTACCCCAACGTTCCTTACCGTGTTATAGTACCCCAACGTGCCTTACCGTGTTATAGTACCCCAACGTGCCTTACCGTGTTATAGTACCCCAACGTTCCTTACCGTGTTATAGTACCCCAACGTGCCTTACCGTGTTATAGTACCCCAACGTGCCTTACCATGTTATAGTACCCCAGCGTTCCTTACCGTGTTATAGTACCCCAACGTGCCTTACCGTGTTATAGTACCCCAACGTGCCTTACCGTGTTATAGTACCCCAACGTGCTCTTTTCCACGTCCTTACCGTGTTATAGTACCCCAACGTCCTTACCGTGTTATAGTACCCCAACGTGCCTTACCGTGTTATAGTACCCCAACGTGCCTTACCGTGTTATAGTACCCCAACGTGCCTTACCGTGTTATAGTACCCAACGTGCCTTACCGTGTTATAGTACCCCAACGTCCTTACCGTGTTATAGTACCCCAACGTTCCTTACCGTGTTATAGTACCCCAACGTTCCTTACCGTGTTATAGTACCCCAACGTGCCTTACCGTGTTATAGTACCCCAACGTTCCTTACCGTGTTATAGTACCCCAACGTGCCTTACCGTGTTATAGTACCCCAACGTTCCTTACCGTGTTATAGTACCCCAACGTGCCTTACCGTGTTATAGTACCCCAACGTGCCTTACCGTGTTATAGTACCCCAACGTGCCTTACCGTGTTATAGTACCCCAACGTGCCTTACCGTGTTATAGTACCCCAACGTTCCTTACCGTGTTATAATACCCCAACGTGCCTTACCGTGTTATAGTACCCCAACGTGCCTTACCGTGTTATAGTACCCCAACGTGCCTTACCGTGTTATAGTACCCCAACGTGCCTTACCGTGTTATAGTACCCCAACGTGCCTTACCGTGTTATAGTACCCCAACGTGCCTTACGTGTTCACAACAGCTCGTTACTTGTACCTGTCCTACACCAAATGGACTCAGTCGACTCCCGTCAATCCTCGTTCTTTAAGATTCATTTTAATATTATCCTCCCGTTTACACATCTTTCAGCTGGTCTCTTTACTTCAGGTTTCCGCCTCCCCCCCCCAAATCCAGTATGCATTTCTTTTCTGTTCCATTACGTGCCACATGCCCCGCCCATCTTATCTTGATTCGGACATCCAAACATTATCTGGTGAGAATTAAAACATTTAACAATCTAATCAGTGGTCTGTAGTCTAGCGCAGGAATCTATCTTAGCGTTCAGAAACGTTGCAGTGAAGCAGATGAGTTCTAAGGAAGTTACAGGAAGAATAAGGGGGCGCAATTGGTTGAGGCACCGCGCTACAAACCGGAAGGTCGCGGGTTCGATTCCCGATGGTGTCGGAATTTTTCATTGACATAATCCTTCTGACCGCACTATGGCCCTGGGGTCGATTCAGACTCTAACATAAATGAGTACCAGGAATATTTCCTGGGAGGTAAAGGCGGCCGGTGCGTAGGGCTGACATTACCACATTCATGTGCTGTTGTCTTGAAATGTGGTAGTCTCAGCCTCCTGGAACCCTCAGGGCCTGTTCAGGCCAGTACAGAGATTGCTTTACCTTTACTTTTTAAAGGAAGAATAAATAAATACATAAATAAATAAATAAATATAAATATATATATATATACAGGATATACAAAAAGAATGGTGCGGTTTCAATAGTTTTCACTATTAAACCGCACCATTCTTTTGTGTATACCCTGTATATATGTAAAAGTTTTTAAGGATGTTACACTGCTGTAGGAACAGTCAGTTGAATTAGAAAGACATGCAAAGACGCAAAGTGCGGGCACCATCGAGACAGGTTCATAGCCGCACCTTCATCTTCATGTAAATGGAGCTCTGTTCCTGTGGGAACGGAAATTTTTTTCCCCCCCGTTTCTCGTGTTCTTGCAACGTCACCCGGAATGTGGCTGATCTGCCTGCCACATCGCAAGGCGCTGCTATCCCTGATCTTTCGCTCTGCAAGTTGTAAAGGAAGTTACATTATTATTTAAAACGGACTTTTATGTGGTAGCTCCATTTACAGAATTGAAGATATGGGAGCATCAGGTGCGGTACGAAGTGGATAGACGAAGCAGGGAGATAGGGGCATTAGGGATATCTGAAGCCCCCCCCCTCCCTGTTCCAAATCAGTGTTGGGCATAGACGCCTTATGAAATGTTGACTAATTATCGTAATGTGGACGGTGCTTAATGGAAGTTGAAATACTCGTGTCACTGTGGGTTTGTGTATTCGAATCACGTTCGTGAATTCGGGACATAAAATACTTCACTGTATTTCATTGCACTACCCACCCACGCACTGGGCCCTTCAGTTTGGGGTTCGGGGTAGCAACACAACAAAATTCACTGAATAAATGAACATATATTATAAGAAGCAACATAATTACGACAATTACATCTTACACACAATAACTCTCCACACAAAGCGCCACATGTGACTAACAAAATGATAATTATTGGCCCATACGTACCAAACTAAAGTACCTTCCTGGTACCGTGGGACTGAACCCAAAGAAAACTGTCAGACGGGACCACGGCACCAGGGAAGGGACTCCAACCCTGGCTGCCTCACCAGACGAAATTTAGAAGCACAGCCAAGACGTAATTTTGATGTTTCCCCAGGTCAGCACAGGATCGAAGTAACGAACTACCACCTGCGTACTCGTAAGGAAACCTCGGAGTAGGAGGGGAATAGGAGAGGGGAAGAAAAGGAACGATGCGCGCGCCGGAGGCCAGGACAGGGTTACCAAACAAGGTACTGGGAAAATATTTCCCGGTACATCATAGAGCATAAAACATTTTCTCCACAGATCGAACCGGCCGGTCCCTCTATTCCCCAGACTGTAGGATTAACGAATGCTGGTTTAATATCTTCCTCTCATCAATGTGTCCATTAAACTTTGCTGTTTTGTATCTACTTCATTAAAGGTCAAATCTTTCAGGTCAGTCAGTAAAGGTAAAGGTAAAGGTAAAGCATTACAGGCCTGGACAGGCCCCTTAGGGTTCCAGAAGGTTGACAATCGGCACATGAAGGTGGTAAGGTTATCAACCCTACGCACCGGCCGCCTTTACCCCTCCCCAGGAAATATTCCTGGTACTCATTTCTGTTAGAGGTTGAGTCGACCCCAAGGCCATAGTGCGACCGAAACGATTATGTCAATGAAAAATCCCAATGACACCATCGGGAATCGAACCCGCGACGTTCCGGCTTTTAGCGCAGTGCCTCAACCAACTGCGCTACCGCGTACCCCGCTTTGGATATCATACAAATAATATTTAAAATATAGTTCCTTCCTCACAGAAAACATACTGTGTTTTAATTATATGATCAATCGTCAATGTAACGAGAATACAGACAACATAACTACTTAATTATAAAAACATTGTTTTATAAAAGTGCTACATGTTTCGATCTGATGATGTCATCATTAGGCTTATAAAATATTTAAAGTGAGGTCAGTTGTATATCATTGTAATTATCATTTCGTGGAATGAGATATCGTAACCTTTTTATAATATATATATATATATATATAAGCCTGGTGATGACAGGCCGAAACATGTAGCACTTTTGTAAAACAATATTATTTTGTAACAAAATAGTTGCGGACTGAATTCTTGTTATATTGATAATATGTGAAAAACAGCGGGATATCTGTCTTCAAGATAGACCAAACGGTTATTATTTTTAAGTGTCTATTACACGACGCCATCAGTTGCTAGTACTACATATGTCGGGTCGGTGGTAGACGTATAAAATGAGTATGGAGCATTGGTGGAATGATGCTGACGGGTGAAGGCTGAAGTGATAGGAGAAAGATCTATGGCAGTGTCACTTCTTGCACTACAAATTTCCCATGGACTGGCCTGAGATTGAACCCGGTCCTCCGAGGTGAGAGGTCGGTGATTAACCGCCTGAGGCATTGACACTGCCCCAAATCGGTTAATGCTGTTAGTGAAGTAATCGCTGTTTATGCCAAGAATAATAAACAAATGCATTCACAGTGCAAGGACATGCACCGTCAATGGCACGGACTGTAATTAGAACTCGACTCAAATATCTTTTCCGCGACGCAGAGACCGAAATCAGTCAGCCCCCACTACTCCCTTTCTGTCCTTTTAGCATCACCGTTGTTGCTACATCAGTCATTTTCCTTTCAGCCACCGTCCTGAGAAGGTTTATTAGTAGCGTATAGGAGTGGGAGGTATTTGTCTTTACCTTATAACAACTTGGCAGCGTTGCGTTGATTGCCCAGGTCTGGGTACAGTGCGCTATTGCCAAGTCGAAATAAACTGTTCCCAATATATGCTCCGTTAGTAATACGTTTAAACGATGTTACCTCTGTGAAAATTGAGAGAGAGTGACTATGTGGCAAACATGGTGCAAGGAGCCCTCCTCTACCTTTGCACTTAGCTCCGCCCCTTCCTCTTTCTTTACATTTTTCCTCGCGCAGGACGCGGAAAAATTATATGTGTCGCATTATACACACAGTCACACTTACGTGGACAGAATATAGACTTACATAGTTTCACTGGACGTTAAAATGTTATGTATCGTTATTTTTGGAACAGTGGGTGCTGGGACATATTTTCTGCTGAATTTATGATTAAGCGGTGTTTATCCTAACTTTACCTATACCTCTTCATTGCGTGGTGTTTAAAGCACAGAATAACTTACATTATGAAAAAGTAAATATTTTGTCGTTACGTAATCGCGGCTCGGTTCTAATGTGCAACGAATTTCGGAGTTTAGCAGCATGATGTGCTGTTTAAATGTTTCGGCGTACGGAAGGCTGCCTTCTTTACGGAGAATCGTTATACACAAACCTGAGGTTACATTTTAAGAAGCCATATCTTTCACTGTTTTTCATTGAACCATGATATTAGTGCTAAGTTAACTATAATTAAATAGATATGTCTTACATTAAGTAAATTATACAGCTATTTATACAAGGAGGTTTAAGAAAAGGAGGTAACAAACGCTCTGATATCGAAAACTTTATTCGGACTTCAGTGTGTACATGGAACATGGGTAGCAGGTGGTATACACCACACCTCTACATGGTCATCACAGACATTTAAGCATTCGTCCCACCTTGGCACAGAGACTTATATCCTGGCGTAGAATAAATTGGTATCAAGTGTCTTTAACCTTGAGGTGACAGCTTGCTTCACGTCGACGTTTGTTTCAAGTCGCTTTCCGGCTGTTTGGTTCTTAAGGGGTCCAAACAGCTGGAAATTACTGGATCACATACTGCCAATCGTACTTACGAATGGTTACGGCTCTACGGCGTGTTGGTTGTAGTGATTTCCATCACTATGGACCCCCTTAAGAAGCACCTGGCTAGGAAGCGATTTTCAACAGACGCCGACGTGAAGCAAGCTGTCACCTCCTGCATATAGACACTTGATATCAAATTTTTTTTCTACCTCGGGATACAATTCTTTGGTATGACGGTGGGACAAATGCTTAAATGTGAGTGGTGACCACGTGGAAGTCTTATGTGTATCATCTGCTACACGTGTGCCATGCATACATCGAAGTCATGATAAAGGTTTCAACATCAGAGTGGTTTTTACTTAATTTTTTGAAACTTTTTGTATGTGGGGATACAGTAATGACAAACTGTACCACCTTCTCCACCCAGGTAGTGAAAAGCAGTCACAGAAGTTGGTATGAAGAGAAATAATTAGTTTACGTTACAGTCCGTTTAAATTTTAGGTAACTTGTGTATTCAGATGTAATTAGATAAATGAAAGGTGTCATTAGATGTTGCCGGGAACTTCTTGTTGTCGGAGTAATTGTGACAGGGACCTGCCGAGTATCAGTTCAGCCAGTCTGAAACATCGCCTGCTGCGTAGCGTGTCTTACTTGAATGCGTAATAAGTCTGGGGTGGCTGTTCGCAGAAATCGGACGTACTGGTTGGAGCAGGGGGGCACGCGGTGGCGCAGTCAGTTGAGGCACTACGCTACAAACCGGAATGTCGCGGGTTCGATTCCTGATGGTGTCATTGGAATTTTTTCTTGACATAATCGTTTCGGTCGCACTATGGCCCTGGGGTCGACTCAGCCTCTAACAGAAATGAGTACCAGGAGTATTTCCTGGGGGGTAACGGCGGCCGGTGCGTAGGGCTGACAACGTAATCTGGGAGCCTCAACCTCCTGGAACCCTAAGGGTCTGTCCAGGCCTGTAATGGGGGGTTGGAGCAGGGCAGTCAGTGTGGGATTTGTGGTGGACGAAATGGCACGGTCAGGGTTTTCTCTGGGTACTTCGTTGACGCTACACTCCACAAATGCTCCGTACTCATTCTTTCGTCACCGACGCTATATAATCGCAACAAACGACTCCGTTATGTGACACTTAGAGGTTATTTAGGTTTAATGCTTTTAGATTTTGATTCTTTAGTTGCCTAGGTCAGTTTTCGGCCAGGTATCGGATAATCCGGATGAAGCTTTTTTTGTGGTTTCCCTCTGTTTCTCAAGGCAAATTCTGCGATAATACCTCGATCAGTCTCCCGACATCTTCGTGTCAAATCGTTTTCAGTTCGTCATTTACAAATACTGCTATCGTCGCTGTGTATATTACATGATTACTGACAGCGTCCTAAAATGTACCAAAAACTACACAAAAAGTCAAGGTCGGACGAAAGTCAAGGTCGGACGTCCTTTCTTCATCGGCGAACTTATTGTGAAGAATTTGAGGACAATATAACAACTGTGTTTGAAGTAATTCAATACATGTGAAGTTTTAAAATCCCATTGAATTTTAGGTCTTAGATTTGCGGTTCTCACGGCTTCGAAAACTGTAATTTTTAGGTTGTTACGAATATTTTTGAGTATCTTGACTGAGTTGTTAAAACGACTTTGTATTCAGAATAGAAGAATAAGTGTGAGATACTATTAAATTTGGTATAATATATCTTTGCGAGTGTGTGTCCCCCTTTTTTTTTTTTTTTTTCAAAATTTTCAGATGTTTATTTTTTTATAAAATCCAGGAGGGTGTAAATGTATGGCTTCCCCCCCTTCACTACCTGCGCCTGTGATTCTACCTTGAAGATGGAAGTAAAGTTTCTATCGAAATACTGGTACGTATCTACCGGCATTCACCGTCTTATAATCCTATATGCGACAGTTGTAAAGCCATCAACCTCTTAATACAGGCCTGTTTTGGAGTTTTATATTGAATAGCTCGCATTTAAACGTCGGTGAAACCTACCAAACATGGTGGGAATATGAATGAAACTTACCAGATATAGTGGGCAGACTAGTGGAACTACTTAACCAGATATTTTGGAAATAAAGCGGAACTTACATATACAGGGCATACACAAAATAATGGTGCAGTTTACTATGTATTTAGTATGGAAACCGCACCATTCTTTTGTGTATGCTCTGTATATGGAAATATTTTTGGAACTTACAGATGCAATGGAAGTACAAATTAAAATTACCGACTGGTGTAGAAATACCGGTGGGACTTACTGGATACGGAGGAAATACTTGTAGAACTTACCAAATATAGGGGAAATACACCTGCGTGGAAATTACCAAGTATGGTGGAAATGCATGTTGCACTAAATGCGGTGTAATTTATTTCTAAATTACATGCACACCTACGTATCCAGCCGACATTCAAGCCTGCTACTTTCAAAATGCAAGTTCACACTGTAACTTCAATATATCAGGCCTTAATTAAAATTTGTAATTAACTGATATTACCTGTGAAAGCAAAATTCTGCTGTAGCAACTGCCTGTCGCTCTCATTTTCAGTATATTTCTCGCCGGCGATGGAACTTTGCGGTTCGTTACCGTATTCAAAACAGCCCAACACCTGTCACTGTCCTGAGTCGGTTGAATCTAATCCACACCCTCCCACCCTATTTATTACTATCGTGTCATCTGCTGCTAGATCTTTCAAGGGGTCTCTTTCCTTCTGGTTCTCCGACCAAAACTTTGTATGAATTTCTCATCTCTACCCGCTCGTCTAATCATAATCAATACACGAAAGATGTTTAAATATTTATCCTTCTTGCGTGCGGATTTTCAAGCAGATTGGTAACTATACGCACCAACCTGATTTATCATTAACTACATTGTATTTTGCCCACACAGTGTGTTTTTATGTTCCGTATGATTCCCACAGTAAACAGCGATTACATATATATCAGTAAACAGCATTAACCGACTGATCTTTGTAATGGGGCTGCATTGTGTTTTCTGTGGGATTGGAATTGAGTTTTTATATATTATTGATACGGATTTTGTGCTATAAGTGAAGTGCATCCGGAAGGTCCTGCGACCGGACAACACCGATCAATGCATTCCGTGGATTTCGTCGGTCCTAGAACAAAGACTGTGTTTGTAATCTGAACATAATTCATCCCCATTGTGCGTTTTAACAATTAGAATTACAATAAATCAAGTTAAAGCACAACAGTTTATTCTAGTAGTTTCAACTACATGTTTCGGCCTAAAAGGTTATCATCGGGTTTAACACAAGAATAGAAGAATATATATAATATATATATATATATAAATAATAATAATTCTTGGCTCAACAGCCCTGTACGGGCCTGGGCCTCCTCTTGTCGAGGTTACTAAGTCATGCGCATTCATGGCAGCTGGTGACCGGCCAGCTAGCCGCGCTTAGTGTTCTATCGATCCTGATGTGCACGCCAGAGCCATCTGGCAGGCAGTCAGGAGACTTGGATGAGAAATGGAGGCAATTTGGCTTACGCAACATTTTTATTCATGCCCGTAAGGTTCTTTTACATGCTTTACTTCCCCTCCGAAGGAAGTGGTGCTCCGGATTTTTATCATCCTTAAAAATCCATCGACCTCGGTCGGGATCGAACCCGCGAACCTTGGGTCCAGTGGCGAGCACGCTAACCACTAGTCCACCGAGGTCGACATATATATATATATATATATATATATACACACACACACACACACACACAGTGTTCATCTTACGCTATAGCACTGTTCCATGTCTCTGAAAATAAAGGTGGATGGAATTCAGCCGTCGCAATTTCATGGCTTCCGGTTCGCACCATCCCTTCCATATCCTATTCCTCCCTGAGTTAGTCCTAAATTCCTTGCTCCGTCTGTGATCTTCGCGACATTTATTGTGCCGTCCGCCCTAACACAGTACAGACACCGGTCAAGTGCCTTCCTGCACTGTGTAGCCACAGCACGGTCCGCTTCGTGTCACTTCCTAACCTATCTTTACCAGAAGGACGATCGGGAACTGTCTGGGAACCTTGGTAAAGGTAAATTTGTCCCCATTGGACGCCATGAAGGCATAAAGACGGAGTAGAGGTGTAGCTTTGCTTATTCTTAACCTCGAAACTTTATGACGTCAGCTTCACGCTCCGACCGCTTTAACCGCTTGGGAAGACGCCCGGCACCCATTGAATGGGAGGCTGGGTGGGCTCCGGAGGCGGTGTGGGCGGTTTGGAGTAGTCTTATAATATTTTCTGAGTTTTCGTGTAAAGACTGTAGTGTCTGTCGCTCTCTCTCTCGTCTTCTCTTTGTATCTCTCGTTCGGGCTTCGAAGTGTTCAGCTTTTTTTTAGTATGCGTGTCTGAAGTGCTGAAGTTCGATTGCAGTGCTGATACGTCGTACCGCACGCTGCTGATGACCTGCTGTGCTTTCGACAGGCATCGCTTTACGACATACATTTGAACCCGGTTATAACGACATCGGTTTATGCGACACCTCTTCTATAGCGTCAGATATTCTGTGGTACCAATTAATTCCTCACTGTTAACCATAACATTATACTCCTCGGTTATAACAACACTCGTTTATAACGACACAAAATATTAATTCCCCTTCGTGACGTTATAACCGAGTTCGACTGTAGTTTACGGGTCAGTAACCGAAGTATCGATGGCTGTAATTCTTCAGCAAAATAAGGTGGGGAACTCTGGGAAAGATGAAAGATTATTTTATGTGTCTAGTGCATTTTATCACTTACTGTACGTGCGTGGTTCATTATGTGTATATTTAATTATGCTATCATACGACTGAAAACATTCTTCACTGTCTTTGATCTTTTTCTAGGAAACTCTTGTCCGCAGTGAGTTCTGGGAATGGAATCAATCTTGCATTCATCTGTTGCATGATTTGTATCCATATTGTGAATGTATGCAGTGGGAGAATGTAGGAGATTGTTCTTAGGAATAACAGGAAACATTATTAATTTATTATACAGTTTTTCACAATTTATGTATGTTAATGTCTGCCTCGTACAGGGTGTCCACAGAAGAACTTTTAAACTTTCAAAATTATACGGAAAATAAACGCGGTGTACGAAGTACATCATGTTTACTTCAGGCGATAAAGAAAGTCCTGCAGTTTGCTTCAAACGACCCGGTTGATTGTTGTCGCACGCCGCTGCGCTAGCTGCCACTAGTTTCGAAAATGGCTACCCCACAACTAACGAGTTAGACTGTTCCGTATTTGGCGAAGGGAGAGTCACTAACAGCTGTGCAACGTGAATTTCACATGTAACCAGCTTAGCGCTTTGATTTTTTGTGGGCTGCTTTAGAAGGAAGCCCGAACCCCCTCCACAGCTGCACGAGACACAGAATTCGGAAGTGATTTTTGGATTTGTAAATGCATCCTTTCTGCTCAAATGTTCTGCACTAGGTGTAAGTTGATACTGGGCTGGGTTGCTGTCTGTGAGTATGTCTGAGAAAATGCGTCTGTCAAGAAATTCTCCCGAGTGTTAATGCAACCGGAGATAATTATGTTTAACCTTTTAAAGCCTTATGGTTACTATATGTACCACCAGGTATAACATTCAACAATTCTACGTTCTGCCCACACAGTGTATTTATGTGTTTTGTGTGGATCTCAGAACAAACAGCGATTATTTCACTGTACAGCATTAACTGACTGGTTTGTATAACTGAGACGGAGTGTGTTTACTGCGCGGTACGGACTGTATTTATGTGTTTTGTGTGGATCTCAGAACAAACAGCGATTATTTCACTGTACAGCATTAACTGACTGGTTTGTATAACTGAGACGGAGTGTGTTTACTGCGCGGTACGGACTGTATTTATGTGTTTTGTGTGGATCTCAGAACAAACAGCGATTATTTCACTGTACAGCATTAACTGACTGGTTTGTATAACTGAGACGGAGAGAGTTTACTGCGCGGTACGGACTGTATTTATGTGTTTTGTGTGGATCTCAGAACAAACAGCGATTATTTCACTGTACAGCATTAACTGACTGGTTTGTATAACTGAGACGGAGTGTGTTTACTGCGCGGTACGGACTGTATTTATGTGTTTTGTGTGGATCTCAGAACAAACAGCGATTATTTCACTGTACAACATTAACTGATTGGTTTGTATAACTGAGACGGAGTGTGTTTACTGCGCGGTACGGACTGTATTTATGTGTTTTGTGTGGATCTCAGAACAAACAGCGATTGTTTCACTGTACAGCATTAACTGACTGGTTTGTATAACTGAGACGGAGTGTGTTTACTGCGCGGTACGGACTGGATGTACCGCCATGTTTAACATTCACAAATTCTACGTTCTGCCCACACAGTGTATTTATGTGTTTTGTATTTGTATTAGAACGAAAACCGACTTTTGCTTTATATAACATAAATTGATTTTTTTAAACCGAGATGAAAAGTGTTTACTGTGAGGTACGAACTGGGTCTTTAAATGAAACAGTTCATGCTTCGTCTTTAAAGGGTTAATCCATTAATACAGTGTCATCTAATTTAAGTAATGCCCTTACTTTGTATTACAAATGGTGTGTATGTGTGTACGCATGTCTTGCGCACAAAAAAAATAATATGGCCGGTCTTAAGCTTCGTTATTGTACTCTCTGTGGTCAGCGTATCCGATGTTGTCAGCACTGGCGTACTTCGTACATTTTATCGAAATTACAGTCGAACCCGGTTATAACGACATCGGTTTATACGACGCCTCGCCTATAGCGTCAGATATTCTGTGGTACCAATTAATTCCTCACAGTTAACCATAACATTATACTCCTCGTTTATAACGACACAAAATATTCAGTCCTAATCATGACGTTATAACCGAGTTCGACTGTCACAAGATTAAAACCAACATATGCACTGTATTTTCATACGCAGAGTCAATTGCCCCTACACATGTTTCGGCTTTAACAAGCCATCATCAAGGGGTCCCAAGTTTACACTTACTATACATCCACACACAACTAATGGATGTAATATGTCGACTGTTTTTGTTTGAATTTAACAGAACTGTACTTTAAGTCCCAAGTATCAAATTTAATGAAAGATATTCCAGGAAAGTAATAATTGTTAAAAGGTTTCGAATCTTCATCTGTTTCAATATATGATGCATAGTAGTAGCAAAGGGAGGTACTGAATATAAGCCAGATGTTTATAAAAGTAATTCTGTAAGGAGGAAACGTTTCTTTTTTTTTTGTCCTTCGTTAAACCTTCCAGACGCAATTAAGAAGTTCGATTGCTTATTAGGTTAATTAGCAACCTTGTTTGAACTACAGAGATTCAGAGTAATTACGAAAAGGTACATTTTCGTGGGCTGATGGTTTTGTAATTGGAAAGACAAAACGTCCAGTGTTCATAGCTAGTTATCACTTTGTGCTGCACCTTGTGTCAGAAATGAATTCTAAAACTCCTACAAGAAGAGTGACATCAATAAATTTTGTTAGCAGCTGTGCTATACATTATTCCAGACATATTTGTCCATTTATTAGCGCGGTCTGTGACCGCTCGCTTGCTGGGATTGTGGGTTCGAATCCCGTCGAGGGCATGGATGTCTGTCTCTTGTGAGTGTTGTGTGTTGTCAGGTAGAGGTCTCTGCGACGGGCTGATCACTCGTCCAGAGGAGTCCTACCGAGTGTGGTGTGTCTGAGTGTGATCGTGAAGCCTCGATAGTGAGGAGGCTCTGGCCCACTAGGGGCTGTTGAGCCATTTAAAAAAAAATTGGGCTACTTTTCTTTCACAAGGAAAGGATGTAGGATTGGGTGATTACTGTGCGTGTGTCGGTATCCAGTGTTCGGACGGTGTACGAAATTTTACGAAACGTGATATGAATGTTAACGCCAGTGGAGGCTACCAGAACGTTTTGCAGTATATTTTCCCACAACTGTCAATAACAACATGGCGTACAAGCGAATTTGTGATGTAGTAGCGACAATAGCACTCTTTGGTTCAAGATTGTGAAAGGTATGTGGTAACATGTCTTCCGTGTAAGTCTTTCGTAGAATGTGGAGTGAGAAATGGTGGTCCTTTAGTTCGGTTTGATGTTGGTAACAAATGAACAGTTGGACATAGGCGTGTTGTGTTTGGTCTGGAGGAAAATCATGAAACTTGCCATACTTTGTATATGCAGGTCAGCAGTTACAAGTGCTATCAACATCGCGAAAATTTGACGGATTTAGCGTAGACAAAATCTATACTTCGCGTGTTTAATTTTTTTTTTTTTTTAGATTTTCGCAGCGGTGCAACTGGCGTTTCTGTTCTTCTGTGGTACAGCGCCGTGTTACTGTGTCATCGGTCTCCCACCTGTCGAGACAACGTAGTGGGCTCATCTTCAGAAGTCGAAATGCTTTTTCGATATTTCGACCGTTACAGATATGACCTCTACGTTGCTTCGAAACGTCGGAAACCGATTACCCAGTGACACGGCGTCATATCACAGAACAGGAACCTAAAAACTTTTACTTAATTATTATTTTTTAAAATATAAAATAATATTGTTATAATATGTGTGAGTGGCTATAATTAATTCAGTAGGAGCGAGCAGTTTGTGAATGGTGTTCGTAGCTACATTAATTCATTCTGTAGTCTGTCTTACGACAGGTCCGTAGCCTCTTCCAAAGCGAGTTCTCCACAGGGTGCGATCTAGTGCTTCCTCTTTCAATTTCCAGTATCCTCTCCTTTCCTTAAGGTCATCCAGTAGCTGCTTACGTCTTCTCCCTCGTCGTCCCGTCATTTCTATCCTTCCTGCTAACTTTCCTTCAATCACGTGTTTCAGAAGGCAGTTTCTACGCAAGATGTGACCAATCCAGTTAGCCTTTCTTATTTTTATTGTATGTACGATATTCCTCTCCTCCTTGACTAAGTGTAATACTTCTTCATTTCTCACACGATCGGTCCAACTGATCTTCTCCATTCTTCTCCAGCACCACATTTCAAAACTTTCCAGATACTTCTGATCTACTTTCCGAAGTGTCCACGTTTCAGCACCATACAAAGCTGTTCGTAACTACTAGTTTTAAAATTAATTCTGTAACGTCTCTCTGTTGGCACCCTTCACATTTGATCACCGTCAAAAGTACTGCATTGCCACTTCTCGCTCGTATGTCTGATCCCGTATGATTTGTCTAAATGAGTTACGTAGTGACGCATAGTGCTTGTAACATATCTGTTGCCAGTAGTTCCATCTACACCTCACACTTAGAATCCAAGTGGGTTCATTTGTAATAATGACTGTATGAATTTGCCGTGTCTGGGGTTGCATGGAATATCCGTCTCTGCAGCGATGCGTAATGTATATCTTAATACTGCATTTGAATTTTGTGTCTCGCCCCAAACCATTTCGTACACAAGCCTCAGATATGAAACCCCCCTCCACAGGTTGGGGTACCGGTGCCATGGAAACCGACATGGAGTATAGGCTTCAGAGTTCTATACCTTCTGTAGACCTTGCCAAGGACACGTATATAACGCATGCATAAAAAATTTATGATATATTTAGTAACATTCTAACCATTTGAAGCAGAATGGTAACTATATTTACCACATGCTTTAATGCCAACAACTCCGCGCTCTGTCCACAGAGTGTATGTATGTGTTCCGTATGATCCCTACGATAAATAGCGATTATTTCTCTGAACAAAATTAACCGGCTGGTCTTTCTGGTGGGTTGAATGTCAGTTAGGAACTGAATGTCCAGATATTGTTGAGCACAACTGATGTTTAGTAGGGTTGCGTGGTATCAGGCTTCCACCGCGGTGTAAATGTGATCTTCGCTCTTCTGGGACCCGATAGGTCATCCCGAAACGCCCGGTAACTATCAGTCTACTCTGCGTGGTATCCCAGAAGAGAGAACATCTCGGTTAGTAGGGTTACTGGCAACTACAAGAAAAGCAGTTAGGACTGAATGTGCTGTTTGGAACAGTTAACATTCCGCTTTGTTATGAGGGCGCGTGTACTTGGGAGACGTTAAGATACGAAAGGCACATCAGATTAACTGGAAGAATACGAGACGAAGCATTAAATTGACTGTAGTGTGGACATTTGCCAGTTGTGAAGTTAAACAATTGAGAGGGAATTTATTGTAATAGTGTCCCCTCATTTTGGAGCAGTTAGCAAAAAAAAAAAAAGCGACGACGGTGACGGCAAGTGGTTATCTTCGCCCTGTCTCCTCTTTACCCTGGATACCAAAAGCAATCTTTGGATTCAGGCGTTCCGGGATATGTAGCTATGTCGTTGGGTGCCTTCGAAACGTCGGGGACATCTCACCTGACGACACAGCTCAGAAGTAAGACTGTGAGAACCTTAAATCTCGCGAAAGTAATTTTAATGTAAAGTACTGTTTAAAATGATGATGAAATTACTGCTGTATCGTGATTACTGATAACATTGATTGCTTATTACAGATGGGTGTGATTGATGGGAACGCGTTGTACGGGTATACACAAAGGAATGGTGCGGTTTCAATAGTGAATACTATTGAAACCGCACCATTCTTTTGTGTATGCCCTGTATATATGAAAGTTTTCGGTTAGTTTACGAAGGTGTGAAGAGTGCCGTCTTCCGGGTTGAAGATGAGGCAGTACTAAGTGGCGGGGAAATTGTACCAGACGAAACGGCGTCAAATTACAAAATACTCGAATCTGTTGTCACTTAAGAGAGTGAATAGAGTACAGAGTAAAGTCTGTTATTATTATTATTATTATTATTATTATTATTATTATTATTATTATTATTATAGCGACTAGTTACGGGCTGGACGGTCCGGGGATCGAATCCCGGTGGGGGCGAGATTTTCCGGAGCCATCCGGACCGGCCCTGGGGCCCACCCAGCCTCCTATACAATGGGTATCGGGTCTCTTTCCCGGGGGTAAAGCGGCCGGGGCGTGGAGTTGACCACCCACCCTCATCTAGTGCCGAGGTTAAGGAAAGAGTAGAGCTATACCTCTACTCCCCCTCTGGGCCTTCGTGGCAGGTTATAGGGGGAACTTTACCTTATTATTATTATTGTGGTTATGGTCGTCATTATCATCATCATCGTCATCATTAAACAGAGGGCTGTTGTCACTGTATCAGATAGTTATTTTAGTGGCCAGAGGCCGGGTATGTCCTACCATATAATTTATTAATTGTGAGGTTTGAGTTTCTCACGGAGGTGACTCTAAATATTACTGTATCCTGGGACGTGACGCCGTGTATTTTGATAAATTGTACCGACATTTCAGAGGCGAGTGATGCGTTCGTCATCAGGGTATGCGAGCTGTGTTCGTGATGGAGGAAGCAGTTTTCTCTGAAACGTCGATAAAAATATACCCGACTAAACGGCGTTACATCAAAGAAAACAGCAATCTTCAATTGCATATGTGTTACTGAATCCTGTGACATTAGACTATTCTCCCTCTTCCATCGTTTTGTGCTGATTTTTTTGAGCCATTAGATCTTGCCTTGTGGAGAACTCGCTTTTTGGGAGAGGCTCTGGACAGACTACAGAATGGTGATGGTCGTAGTAATGTTTTTAAGTTCTGAAATGTGCAATAAATGAAGTAGGGTTCGGAATACAAAAATTCCAATTTTGAGCCGTTTCGTCATTTTGCAACGACAAAAGTTCAGAACTTTTTGTAAGGCCTACGAGCCAAGCATTACTTCTGAGTGAGCAATCGATTTGGAAGTAGGCGTGTTTCTATTGTAAATACATCCTGTCTTCATTTATCCTCATCTTTCAAACTTTTGATATTGTGCGAGTTTGGTTTTCATTGTAACGCAAGGAAGAGAGGAGAGACAAACAATGAAAGAGAGAGCGGGGAACGGTAGCACCGCATACAAGTTTGTTTTTTGCGTTCGCTCGCGTGTCTCTAGAATCCCCAACACAGCGTGGAAATCGTAAGACCTGTGTTAGAAGTGTATTGCGCGTAAAATGTGTGCCGTGTAAAGCTTTTTGTCCGGCATATTGTGTTGTGTAAAGCTTTTTGTCTATTTTGTGTGTAAGCTTTTTTCCGATATATTGTGCTGTGTAAAGCTTTTTGTCCGGCATATTTTGCTGTGTAAAGCTTTTTGTCCGATATATTGTGCGTGTAAAGCTTTTTGTCCGGCATATTGTGCTGTGTAAAGCTTTTTGTCCGATATATTGTGCAGTGTAAAGCTTTTTGCCCGACATATTGTGCTGTGTAAAGGTCTTTTGTCCGGTATATTATGCTGCGTAAAGCCTTTTGTCCGTATATTATGATGTGTAAAGATTTTTGTCAGGCATATTGTTCTGTGTAAAGCTTTTTGTCCGGTATAACTATGCTGTCTAAAGCTTTTTGTTCTGGTATACTATGCTGCGTAAAGCCATTTGTCAGGTATATTGTGCTGTGTATAGTTTTTTATCCCGATGTATTATGCTGTGTAAAGCTTTTTGTCCGGTATATTGTGCTGTGTAAAACTTTTTGTCCGGTATATTGTGTAAGCTTTTTGTCGGTATATTGTGCTGTGTAAAGTCTCGCTGATTGTGGGAATGCTGGCCTCTGAGACTTCCCCAACTCTGCCTACTGTTGTATTACCTTTCCGGCCCCCTTTGGCATGTATCAACCAGCCCTAAGCGCCTGTCGCTAGCGACGTTTTTCACTACCACCATTTTTGTGAACAGAATGGCTGGACTACTGGAGGGAGGTGTGATCGAGGGAGATGTGTGAATGGGAGTCCATCGGTGGGCCATCTTTCCTTTGCCGGAGTATAACACTTTCTTTTTAAACACTGTATTGTATGAACATACTTTGTTCTATTTACTGTTAAGCTTCCTTCAGTGTAGCAATGTGTGTATATTTTCGTATTTATAAGAGTCGCTTTAAACCTTTCAGAACATAGTTTTTATGTTTTAAATAAAATAATTATAATTGCTTCTTGATAGATACAGTTAAGAAGGTATCTTCCAAATATAAATTTTCAGAATATCTTTGTGTATATCGTTTATTTTTGGAATGATTTATCCTGTCAGTGCTTTATAGTGGCATTAATGCAGCCTACCAAAGCGTCTTACGGTGCTCAGGCTTTGTGGTGCCTCCGGATAAGTGCGGACTGAGATCATGCCACACTTTCGTGTTTGTTTACTTCTGATCTAAATAACGCTTAATGTCTGAATTGCCACAGTTTGAGCTGCACTTCGAATGTAACGTACATTACTGTTGTTATGTCAGTGACAGGGGCAGGATATAAATGGAATTAAGACAATAATACTTCTAAATGTGGAACAGAAGAGCACAAATTCCACGCACCAGGTCGCCGTGGCGAATAAATTTTTTAAAGATGGCGCCTAATATGTTTGGATCTTCGATATGGAACCTGCTTCATGGTTACCATTCTGCAGTCTAGAATTTTGAGATTTTTTTTTTTTTGGAAAATTTATGCACTCCTGGTGTAGGGCCTATACCACGTGGCAGACAGACTCCATAGACACGATATACATAATATATATAGTATATATAATACTTTATATTATATATACCGTGCATTTCGATAATTAATTAATTTTATTTCAATCCAACAAATGCACTACACTTATGTTTAATGATTTCTTGTCCCTACATATGTTTCGGCATACCTTGTAACTTATTGAAGATTGCGAACTCTCGTCGACACCCCTGAAGATGGCACAAGGTATGCCGAAACATATGTAGGGATAAGAAATCATTAAAAATTAGTGTAGTGCGTTTGTTGGATTGAAATAAAATTAATTAACGATATGCATAGTTTATAGTTTTGAGTTTTGTTTTGCGTTTCTGCACCGCGTAGATGAGTGTTACGACGTTTCGGAGGTAGGTACTGTTTCCATTTACATGGTGACTGAATCTGGTTATAGGTTTTGTGTACTTGTACTCAGGAGATGTGTGCCTGTCTACCAACCTACACGTCGTCATGTTCCAAAAGATCGTGATAGTAAACCACTCTGTCACCGTAGCCAGTGACAGATTTGACATTTTGACGTAACGTTAACATTCCTGCTGCGTTTTGAGAGCAGACAAATCTTGGCCCGGACACGGACTGTCCTGAGAGTTTTCGTAGATTGTCCGAGACCCCAGGCACACTCGTAGACAGTGTCTTACATTAGGCTGTGACAGGTCCTTTGTAGACAGTTAGGCTGTGACAGGTCCATTGTAGACAGTGTCTTACGTTAGGCTGTGACAGGTCCATTGTAGACAGTGTCTTACGTTAGGCTGTGACAGGTCCATTGTAGACAGTGTCTTACATTAGGCTGTGACAGGTCCATTGTAGACAGTGTCTTACGTTAGGCTGTGACAGGTCCATTGTAGACAGTGTCTTACGTTAGGCTGTGACAGGTCCATTGTAGACAGTGTCTTACGTTAGGCTGTGACAGGTCCATTGTAGACAGTGTCTTACGTTAGGCTGTGACAGGTCCATTGTAGACAGTGTCTTACATTAGGCTGTGACAGGTCCATTGTAGACAGTGTCTTACGTTAGGCTGTGACAGGTCCATTGTAGACAGTGTCTTACTTAGGCTGTGACAGGTCCATTGTAGACAGTGTCTTACGTTAGGCTGTGACAGGTCCATTGTAGACAGTGTCTTACGTTAGGCTGTGACAGGTCCATTGTAGACAGTGTCTTACGTTAGGCTGTGACAGGTCCATTGTAGACAGTGTCTTACGTTAGGCTGTGACAGGTCCATTGTAGACAGTGTCTTACATTAGGCTGTGACAGGTCCATTGTAGACAGTGTCTTACGTTAGGCTGTGACAGGTCCATTGTAGACAGTGTCTTACGTTAGGCTGTGACAGGTCCATTGTAGACAGTGTCTTACATTAGGCTGTGACAGGTCCATTGTAGACAGTGTCTTACGTTAGGCTGTGACAGGTCCATTGTAGACAGTGTCTTACGTTAGGCTGTGACAGGTCCATTGCAGACAGTGTCTTACGTTAGGCTGTGACAGGTCCATTCTAGACAGTGTCTTACATTAGGCTTGACAGGTCATTGTAGACAGTGTCTTACTAGGCTGTGACAGTCCATTGTAGACAGTGTCTTACGTTAGGCTGTGACAGGTCCATTGTGCGTCCTTTGCAACTCAGTATTCACTTATCGACGTATCATTCGACGGGTTTTCCACTGAGCTACGAACGGCATTTTTGAATGTGCCATAATTAAAAAGATGAATCCAAATGTTGGTATCCAGTAAACAGGAAGCAGTCCCGCCTTTATAAAACAGTTCACATGGCAGACATTACCCGACGTACGCAGTAGTTATGTTCCGGAGGTTCCATAATTTTTGCGCAAGTCGGGAATTGAATATGCGTATGGTCAACTATATGTACTTCATTCATTCTGTAGTCTGTCTTACGACAGGTCCGTAGCCTCTTCCAAAGCGAGTTCTCCACAGGGTGCGATCTAGTGCTTCCTCTTTCAATATGTACTTAGCCCTTGTTTTTACGCCCGTTTTTACGCCTTTTTTTGCTTTAACGCCGCTTTGCCACTTTACGCCACTTCTTAATTTGCGCTCTCCCTTTTTCGATATAACGCCCTATGGCTGGCTGCGCTCGGTGACATTGCCGCGAGCGCACGAATCTCACGGCGCAGTACATAACTGAGAGGCTGCTCGCTGACTGCAAACTGCGTTGGTCACTGTGTGCTCGAGGTTGGTTTGGTTCAGAGATCCACGTGGTTTATTTGCATTTATTTAAGTGTTATATTTGTTCTCTTGCTCTACCTACAAACGCCACGATGACGCACCCAAACGGGGGGGGGGGGGGGGGGTACTGACACAAAGATGAATAATCACAGCAGTAATTATGACGTTAGTAATATCTGTGATCTGTGGGTAATGAAGCGACTGTGTGGTAAAGCCTGCGAGATACAATTTAATTATCTGTGACAGCGACGATATGGAAAATCTGTCATCCGTGACAAGTGTACACAAGTTGTTTACAATTCTTTTTTCAGTTTACGTAGGCTAAAAACTGGTAATAATTATTTTATTTCTATATTAGTATCAGTAAGATGTTATTAATATAAGAAATACATATGCGACCTATATACATAAATACATATGCGACCTATATACATAAATACATATGCGATATATGAAAAGGCTGTCACAACTGTGATTGTCCCTAACCTCTGCGTATTCAGTTATTTCTTATGGGAATATGGTGTTCGATTTACGCGTTTTTTGATGTACGCCCACTGCTTCAGGAGCACAACTGGAGCGTAAGACAAGGGTTACGTGTATGTACGATTGCGTACAAGCGAGTGCTGTTGAAATCCGAACTCCCAACACATTGGAACCTGACCGGCGACGGCATAATCGCCCCTCTGCTTGTGTTATCGCCCAGCAGTATCCTTCCGCCACCTTCGTCTAATTGCGCCGTTATTTCTCCAAGGAAGAATTCGGCGGGCGTTTCAAAAAAAATATATTTTTTTACGTTGTAAGACTTGTGTAAGTCTGAAATCGTGTAACTTGAAATTGTGTAAGTTCGGGAGTGTCTGTACTGTTGTTACATGTTTGTCTGTGAGAAACGTCGGCTTACGCCGTGAATAGGTAAGCAGGAGTTCAGGTATAGCTCTATGACTTCTTGATATCGGCACACAAGATGAGTAGGTAGCTTTACGCTTCGGTAGATTTACCCCCGGTGAAGAGCTCCCGTTACACATTGGATACGTGTTTGGGCAAGGACCAGAGCCGGTCTTGGCGCTGTCAAAAGAGAAGAATAGGTCAACCTTGATTTAAGGCTTCCGCCGCGATGTTGATGAGATCTACGCTCTTATGGGATATTACACGGCGTGGTGTGGTAATTGTTTACCGATTCGGACTCTTGACCTGTGAAGATGGCACCAACACGTCCCGAAACGTCGGTAAACAATTACCACACGACGCCGTTTAATATCCCAGAAGATCGCAGATTTCAGAGGAATGGGTTGTCCATCACGTAACTTAGTCACTATTGTGACTGAGCTATAGGAACTACGAAAGAGACGCGAGGACTGTATTGTTCGCTCGGAATTGGACAGGATCGCTGTGACGTATTCGCGGCGGGATTCACGATGACAGGTAAGCAGTCAGTAGCGGCGTCTCTCCTGCTAGCTGTCCTCGTCACTGGATTTGACGTGAGTGGCAACAGCAAGAGGGTGTTTGGACTGACTTGTTCTTGCAGTGAAGCGAAGAGACGTGTTCCAGGGATGCCTTTTTAGGTTTCCCCTTTGCCTTGCCTGTTCCAATCAAGACGCTGAAAGCAGGCAGAGAATGTTAAGAGGGAGCTTTAAAACGGAAAGACAGACGCTGTGCGCCATCTTGGACCAAGCAGAAGGGGATGCTGCACATACTAATGGCAGTTCGTTGAAGGTGTATAATGTGAATTTTTGTTTGTGTTTATGGTAAGAGTTTTTAACAGATCTTGAGATAAAGTTGTTACGGCGTTGTTGTTGAAGAGGGAAGTCATTGTGCGATGTGACACCGTGTCGATTTGCAAGTTATTTTCTGCGATGTTTCCAAGGTTCGTAGTGTCTTTATCGTCAGGGTCAAGCTTCATCCAGAAGATGAAGGCATTGCGTTAGCTCCTAGGAGACTTCAGTCTTCAGTATTAGCTTAGTGTATTCTTTAAACGTTTAAAGCCTTTTGGTTAATATATATATATATGCCGATCCAGTGGCCACGCGGTCTAAGGCGTGGGTCTGGGCCGCTCGATTACTGGGATTGTGGGTTCGAATCCCGCTGGGGGTATGGATATCTGTCCTTGTGAGTGTTGTGTGTTGTCAGGTAGAGGTCTCTGCGACGGGCTGGTCACTCGTCCAGAGGAGTCCTACCGAGTGTGGTGTGTCTAAAAAGTGTGTGATCGTGAAGCCTCGAAAACTGAGGCGTTCTTGGCTCCCAAGGGGCTGTCGAGCCATTAAAAAAAAATATATGTACAGGGTATACACAAAAGAATGGTGCGGTTTCCCTTTATTCACCATTGAAACCGCACCATTCTTTTGTGTATACCCTGTATATATACATCAGGTTTACCACTAAAAACCTTGCATTTTGTCCACGTAGTACTCGTATATATATGTTATTAGTGTTACAATAAACAGCCATTATTTTACTGTAATATATATCACTTACCGATTAGTGTGTTATAATGGTTGGTTGGTCAGTGCGTGAACGAGTGAATGGCCGATAGTGACGTCAGATGGCAGTTGTAATTATGAAGCAGTTAAGAGGCACCTATGTTTCGGTCGGCAGTGGAGCGTGGAGAAGCTGTAGTATAACCTAGGACTGTAATATAGACTATACAAACTAGTCAAGTGTGGATATAGTAGACAAACACCGTGTAACAGCGCGTGAATATTATTTCAACTCTATCATATGACTGAGCTGTTTCTAGTAAAAGTGAAAGTACAGCACCAGCAGAGAACGACGGCTGCAAAGTGGCTCTTGTCTCCACCGGTTACACGACTGAGCAGTGCTTTAAAGTACGTACCACCTGATATTTTGTGCGTTCATGGTTATTCTTTTTTTTTTTTTTTTTTTTTTTTTTTTGTAAAGTTACGAAATACTGGATATTTACGCTACGCCACTTGCTAAAACACCGTTTGCTTCCCATACACATTCTAGAATGTTACGCGGAGAGTCTGAAATTACGTTCCTCCTACAGGTGCTGTGAAACATAATGCTGTATGTTCGCTCAGACTGTGGTCAGGCATAGTACTGTTGCCACAATGTAATTCTGCAGCAAACGATGGTCTGTGTATGAAGACGTGTACTTTAATCGATATTAAAATTGGCGCTGTTCATTACGAACATTTACTGAACTTAAAGTTGTGTGTGTGTGTGTGTGTGTGTGTGTGTGTGTCTGAGCACCACGCCACAAAGGCGTATTTTGAAGTAGAGGTATAGCTCCAGGAATACTTAACCTTTGTCACTAGATGTGATTGGACTGCTTCATGCCGCAGGGAAAGAGCCCCTCCCCCCTCCGGTACTCATAAGAGGGGGAGTGGATGAACCGTAGAACCAGTCTTGACTTTTTGGGTAAGGGGAAAATGCCTTGTAGCTGATGGGAATCAATCCTCGGTTCCTCTGTCATTTAGCCCGTAGCCTATTTACCACACCAGCTGAGTTATGCTTGTTTATTATAGGAAGAATGTTGCTGTTTGTAAATACTTCTGTGTCTGTAGTCTGTGAAGTACTGCAAATGCATGTGCCTTGCGTTTCAGTGTGGAAGGCTACCAGATATGTCATCGCCTGAGAGAGAGAGAGAGAGAGAGAGACAGAGGACACTTGTCAGATTAGGCCGTGACCCCTACTGTCTTACCTGCGATGTCGTCATGTTCCTACAGCCACGTGACCTGTATTACCGGACAAGATACATAAATTCCCACGCAGGCCGTTAGTGTCACAGTTGTGAGAGACTTTATGTGTGTGCGGTTCGGTGTAGTAGCGGATTATATCACACTTTTGTGCGCGTGTGTGTGAACTAGCACATCTAATTTTCTTCGCGTTGTTTAACCATTTAGGACTAGGAGTAAACTGAACTGCATTTTAAAGATTCAGTTCGTACCGCGCAGTAAACACACTCCGTCTCAGTTATACAAACCAGTCAGTTAATGCTGTACAGTGAAATAATAGCTGTTTGTTCTGAGATCCACACAAAACACATAAATACAGTCCGTACCGCGCAGTAAACACTCCGTCTCAGTTATACAAACCAGTCAGTTAATGTTGTACAGTGAAATAATCGCTGTTTGTTCTGAGATCCACACAAAACACATAAATACAGTCCGTACCGCGCAGTAAACACTCCGTCTCATTTACAAACCAGTCAGTTAATGTTGTACATAGGAAAATCGTGTTTGTTCTGAGTCAAAAACACATAATACAGTCGTACCGCGCAGTAAAACATTGCCTTCAGTTTAACCAAATCAGTTGAATGCTGTACAGTGAATAATCGCTTTTGTTCTGAGATCCACACAAAAGCAGATAAAACAGTCCGTACGCGCAGTAAGCCACCCGTCTCTGTCTTACAACCAGTCATGTGTATGTTCTACAGTAAATATCGCTGTTTTACTGAGATCCACAAATAACATAATACAGTCCGTACGCAGGCCAGTAACTCGTTCACAGTTATACAACTCATTAATGTTGTCGGAAATATCGGGTGTTTGTTTGGGATCCACACAACACTAATACGTTCGTACGCGCGTAAACACTCGTCTCAGTTAACAACCAGTCATTTTGTTGTACAGTAATAATCGCAGTTTGTCTGAGATCACACGAACACATAAAATACAGTCGTACCGCGCAGTAAACACACTCCGTCTCAGTTATACAAACCATCAGTTAATGCTGTACAGTGAAATAATCGCTGTTTGTTCTGAGATCCACACAAAACACATAAATACAGTCCGTACCGCGCAGTAAACACACTCCGTCTCAGTTATACAAACCAGTCAGTTAATGTTGTACAGTGAAATAATCGCTGTTTGTTCTGAGATCCACACAAAACACATAAATACAGTCCGTACCGCGCAGTAAACACACTCCGTCTCAGTTATACAAACCAGTCAGTTAATGTTGTACAGTGAAATAATCGCTGTTTGTTCTGAGATCCACACAAAACACATAAATACAGTCCGTACCGCGCAGTAAACACACTCCGTCTCAGTTATACAAACCAGTCAGTTAATGTTGTACAGTGAAATAATCGCTGTTTGTTCTGAGATCCACACAAAACACATAAATACAGTCCGTACCGCGCAGTAAACACACTCCGTCTCAGTTATACAAACCAGTCAGTTAATGTTGTACAGTGAAATAATCGCTGTTTGTTCTGAGATCCACACAATACACATAAATACAGTTCGTACCGCGCAGTAAACACACTCCGTCTCAGTTATACAAACCAGTCAGTTAATGCTGTACAGTGAAATAATCGCTGTTTGTTCTGAGATCCACACAAAACACATAAATACACTGTGTGGGCAGAACGTAGAATTGTTGAATGTTAAACGTGGTGGTACATATAGTAACTACTGGGATTTGAAGGGTTAAAGTGTATTTTTTTCGTTTTTACTCCGACTTCCTGTGAATGTTATTTTTTATTTCCTTTGTTTCAGGTGAGTCGGAGTGCTTGGTGCAGCAGACTGTAAGTGTGCCCTGATTGTCACGAGGTATTAATTTGTAACCTTATAACCATGCAGCGAAATTCGGACACTTATAAATTAGACAACTACTGTTAAATGGTAAACTGAAATACTGCCCCGTAACTTGGAATAATCTCTCAAAGATCTATCAGCCATAACATTTTTGATTTTTGTAACTAAGATGTCCGTTTCTAATCTCCGACGGAAGGCACATATCTTGATTCAGATACTTTGTGGGTTTCCTCAGTGAAATTCTCGTATAGTGCATGAGACCACAACTTGATCCTTCCATATCGTTTCCAGCTGATTAATAATCTATCTTCCCTTGCTGTGTAACGGACGCAGGATATTCAACGTTTTTCCTTCGCGTGCCCCCAGATATAATTTCTCTTCAACTTTGTACCCCCAAAGTTGTTGGTGCATAATTTAAGTTATACATAGTCTATAATTTATATCTAAAATAAATTAAATAAATTACATCCAAAACAATGTATTAAAAATCAGTTTTAAATGAGAAAAAGGAGAGTCAAGCTACTAAATAACAAATATATTATTGCCTATCATATAAAAATTAATAAAGGAACAAAGGTATTTTAGCAAAGCAAAATTATACGCACTATGTGGAATAAAATGAAACTAGCCGCCCAGATAAGAATCGCATTAAGGAGAGAGAGAGAAAGAATGGCGCTCCCAAATCACGTGTCCTTATGTCCGGGTCTCTTGTGGCTAACCCTAAATCTGGCCCTGATTATTCAGTGTTTATCATGAAATAATATATATATTTTTTAATTTTACGTACCCCCTAAGATGTCTTCTCGTACCCCCGGGGTACGCGTATCCCAGGTTGAATACCACTGCCCGAGATCATAAAACTGTAACGAGAAGTCATTAGAACGCTAACTGTACCACGTTTATTCTACAACAGTATCATTTTCTTTTAGCATAATCCTCGAGCACATTGATGCGTTTGGCCCAGCATGATACGCGTTTAAATATTCCTCCGCGGTCGAAATATGACTCTACCGTTCGCAGCCATTCAAGAATAGCCATTTCCACTTCCTCATTGCGGAATCGGTGACCTCCCACGTGTTGCTTCAGCGGGCAAAGCAAATGATCTGTTGCATGTTACCCGAAACACAAGAGGGTACGACCTACCCCCCAGAAAACAGGAAAGTTGCAGGCTGTGAAACATTGTACGTCCCTCGTAATATCCTGGCAGCGTTGAGTTCAATTGAAAACGGAACTAAGACACACGGCGTTTGTCCATACAATATATAATGTATAATATAACTTACCACATGTTAGAATAGGTGTTGGAAATGACCTCGTACAACTCTCAGACATGCTCGCCATCTGGTACACAGATTACAAAATACTGTCTATAAATGTCTATAAATTGCCGATACTGCGCGGGAAGTCTAACAGCAGCTGCGTGACTCACACACCGCCAGTCCTATCGCCGCTGGTACGGTACATTGCATTCACTTAATCACACAGTCCAGTTGAATCTGCTACCTGTAACAGACATGTAGAGCGCACTGTAACATATATTTATTTTGTTCGTGAGTATGCAGTGCTGTTTAATGCAGAGGATTTTCATTGTGGAAACCAATGTAGGGGAAAAATCGTATGAATGTTGTGGGAAATTTTACGGTGTTGCTGTTGCTTCGAAATGGAGCGTATTTGACAGATGAAGGATGTCATTTCCAACATCTATTGTAACATGCGTTGAGTTATATATTGTATGCGGGCGGTGGAAATGTAAGTCCGTTAAGCTTGCCGTACGTCTGTGTTAGCTTTACAATTGAACTCCCTGTAGCATCTTTACGTTTGTTGATAATATTAATTGAGATTAATGATTGTTTTGGATTGCTGTCAATATGAGAAATATAGTGAAGCTATAAACTTAGGTTCATGTAAGAGAGCTTCTAAGTGAAGTTTAGGGACTGGTGCTGTTTTATTTATAATATAGTATATTATGGTACGTTGTTTATATTTCTGTTCATTGCAAGGCAATTACTGCTGCTAGCTCAGCAGGGTACTATTGACCCGAAGATTCGATTATAGTCGGGTGGGTTAGATGTAATACATTAAGGCGGTTGCTAAAACGTGTCATTCGCTACTGGAATACAGTTATTTCCGACCCATTGTCTTAATATAAGGAGCCATTTCCGAGAGATCTTACAGCGCTGATAGTTGCTGCGCGGAAGAACAAACAGATATACGGGGGGGGGGGGGGGGAACGGCGCTGCCCGAAATGTTACGAGCGTAGTAATACAGGGTGATCCAGAAGGAGTGTGCCATTCTTCGTGATTATGCTTAGATTAGTCAGATGGTTTGTAGTGAAAGAGTATCTTATTAACTTGGGTTCAGTTCCGGAAATTTGAAGAAGTTTTTGTTTTAAATGGAAATAAATAGGTACGGGAATTATGGTAGCTGTAAAGTTGTCCCTGTACGCGCTAGGCATATAGGGGGAGCAGAGGTATACTTCCAGTTATTCGTATTCTCGGTGCTAGATGAAGGTGAGTGGTGAGCTTTACGCCTAAGCCGCTGTACCCCCCCCCCCCCCGCGCCCATAGCCATTGAATAGGCGGCTGGGTGGGCTCCAGGGCTAGTCTGGACGTCTTGTGGGAAGCGAGAATTCTGATAAGCGCAACATAAAACAATAGTAAATGTTACGTAATAATGACACGTATTTTTGCCCATACTATACTGCACGTATGGTCACGGCGTATTATTGAAGTGGTTTGCGACATTGTTTAGATGTGCATTAAAGTCGCAGAAGGATGCTTTGAACAATTTTTAACTTGTTTAATTATGACAATTTTCATTTTAATTTTACCTTGAAGATAGGCGAACCCTTTATTTAAATTTTTCTTACTTTTTTTTTAAACTAGCATGACTCTATTAAACATTTCGAATAGAAGCAGTGTTAATTGGATTTTCGAAATCACTTCATTAATGTATCCACGAATTTTGGCAGAACTCTTGCATCACCCTGTATATTGATTCAAGTTGCTGTCGTTGACTGTGTGGTTCTTATTTTCATCCTAACTGTATGAATGCCGGATCTGTCAGACAAATGGTCTAGTGGACAGTAAATGAGGATGAGGCGAAAGCGTACTTCGTCCTCACCGTTACGTGGATCATTGTTACAATTCTCCGTGTTCGTCACTTTACAACACAAAGACACAAATTATGCAGCCTAAAACCATATATTAAACGATAACTACACTGAGTCGTATTTATATTATATATACCGTGCATTTTATAATTAATTTATTTTATATTTAAAATATATTTTAAGAAATCATTGAAAGAAAATGTATTGCATTTGTTGGATTGAAATAAATTTAATTACACTCAGTCGTGTTCGAGTAAACATTCCATTAGTTTAACTTCTGTTAAACGGATTTGAGCCTAAGATTTTGTCGAGTTTTCTCTTGGTCTTAACTTAATCGAGGCTGATCGTGTATGGAATTTCCGCTTCTTACGCGGTAGGTCCCGGGTTCGAATATCTACCAAGAGACCCTAATGTACTGACCGTAATTCCTCGGGCGGACTGCGGAATAGTATCTCATATAGGCCATAGTACTTCCACATTCTATTTCATCTTCTCTTAATTAGTCATCGTTTAATTTGACGCTGTATCATCCGAGATGTTGAAAGCATAATTACATGTAAATAAATGAATGATACTGTGACGTAGCGTTTTGTAGCGTACGTCAGAGTAGCCTTCACCTGATTCACGTTTTCTGATTACGAAATGAGTATTGTTATTTTTAAAGACCTTCATTCACTTTGATCATCATCTGTTCTACGATCAGTGCGGTGTGTGCACTTTAATAATGTAATAGAATAAGGGGTGTAATTACGTGTTATGTAACTATGTAGGTACAGGGTGTTTTCTTTGAGGTAGGAGATAAATGCTTAAATTTAATTTTTACGAATTTTTTATCTTCCAAAACTTTACGTGGCTTCATTTCCCCCCACCTTACCTGATTTTTTTTTCTTCTTTTCTTCCGAAATATGACATTTGTATATATTTGCCTCACGGAAGACACATTGCTTTTTCATTACAAAGATCAGTGTAGGGAGCTAATCGCTGCTTATTGTGGCACTCATACGATACACGGAACACGCTGTGTCGGCAAAGTGTAGTTTATTAATGTTAGAGAAAGTGGTAGTTATAGTAACCACTGAGTCTCCTGGGGTCAAGTCACATGACCCTCTTCGTCCAGACAGGCTGTGCTGTTTTGTATCTCGATTCCCCAAGGGCAGACTTGCCAAATGAAGTGTCAATTGTGCAGTGCTTATTGTGAAAATTAGAAGGCAGAAAGAGAGAACCAAAGTTAAAATGTCTGAGTAGAAACTGTGTCAAATTCAGGAGGTAAATACTTTTTCCCCCCCCTTTATGAAGGCAGTATAGAAATAGCTTCACGCGATTATGTCACGCGCAAGTTTAGGGCAGTGACGTTATACAGCTGTTCCACATAAAACCGTCCCGATTGCACGGCGAAATCAAGAAAGGATTTTGGTTCATTTACTTCAGCAAAAGTTTGTGGCCCCACGTTCTCCGGATTTGTTAAAGTGTAATTTTTATGTATAAGGATACCTGAAAATCTTCTGTAAGAGTGCATTTAGTCTTCCAAAAACTAAACGAAGCAAAAATCCTTTCTTGATTTCGCCGTGTAAGCTGGCCGGTTTTAAGCGGAACACGCTGTAGTAAGCCCAGCACTATTTGCGTGGTACTTAACACGCTGTAGTAAGCCCAGCACTATATGCGTGGTACTTAACACGCTGTAGTAAGCCCGGCACTATCTGCGTGGTACTTAACACGCTGTAGTAAGCCCAGCACTATTTTCGTGGTACTTAACACGCTGTAGTAAGCCCAGCACTATTTGCGTGGTACTTAACACGCTGTAGTAAGTCCAGCACTATTTGCGTGGTACTTAACACGCTGTAGTAAGCCCAGCACTATTTACGTGGTACTTAACACGCTGTAGTAAGCCCAGCACTATTTGCTTGGTACTTAACACGCTGTAGTAAGCCCAGCACTATCTGCGTGGTACTTAACACACTGTAGTAAGCCCAGCACTATTTGCGTGGTACTTAACACGCTGTAGTAAGCCCAGCACTATTTGCGTGGTACTTAACACGCTGTAGTAAGCCCAGCACTATTTGCGTGGTACTTAACACACTGTAGTAAGCCCAGCACTATTTGCGTTGTACTTAACACGCTGTAGTAAGCCCAGCACTATCTGCGTGGTACTTAACACGCTGTAGTAAGCCCAGCACTATTTGCGTGGTACTTAACACGCTGTAGTAAGCCCAGCACTATTTGCGTGGTACTTAACACGCTGTAGTAAGCCCAGCTCTATTTGCGTGGTACTTAGCACGCTGAAATTGTTGGCTGGCTGGCAGTAGTGTCGAATAGTACACCGATAGTTCCTGATGTTGATGGTTTTCGTGACACTGAGTGGCTCGTGAGTCACATACTAATGATGAGTCAGTGTGTAATGAGGCGCGGTGACCGTGGTGTCCGATCTGTGCAGATGAACCCATTATGTATATCTTGTGAACTTACGAACTTATGTTATAAATGCAAGATAAGCTAAAGCTATGCGTGTTGTAATTCATGAAGCAATTAATTAAAATTTAAAAAGAAATGGCGATAAGAGTATGTCCTTGGTAATATGAAGATGAATATTAAATGAATAAAATAAGAGGATGTGAATGGTTTCATGTGGCTCAGGATATCTTCCAGTGGTGGTGGGCTGTTGTGAAAACGGTTACGAACCTTCGGGTTCCACAAAATGCATGGAATGCCACTGCCAGCTGAGCAACTGTATGTTACTAGGGAGATACTGTGCGCCATATAAAATTCTAATGTAAAGGTACAAAACATTTAACATGGGAAGTAACATTACATGTACCATAAATGGTAACTATAGAATAGCTACAACACTATATACCCTAGAAACATGGTTTGTTACAGGTATATAATTGTAAATACACTGAATAAAGGTGATAAATAATGATAATAATAATAATAATAATAATAATAATGTAGCCACGGCTTGCGTAGGCCCCTTGGCCGTTCCGCCTCCTCTTATTTCGAAAGTACAAGCTCCCGAATTTGTAGATCAGTATTGGAAGTTGTATATATTGCGGTGTCAAGTGCAATATGCTACAGAAAGCTTTAATACTATGATGACGGACATTGTTACGTCACTTCCTTTACGCACTGTATGAAGTATGTCGAACATTGTTACGTCACTTCCCTTTACGCACTATGAAGTATGCCGAAGATTGTTACGTCACTTCCCTTTACGCACTGTATGAAGTATGCCGAAGATTGTTACGTCACTTCCTTTACGCACTGTATGACGTATGACGAAGATTGTTACGTCACTTCCTTTACGCACTGTATGAAGAATGTCGAACATTGTTACGTCACTTCCCTTTACGCACTGTATGAAGTATGCCGAACATTGTTACGTCACTTCCCTTTACGCACTGTATGAAGTATGCCGAAGATTGTTACGTCACTTCCTTTACGCACTGTATGACGTATGACGAAGATTGTTACGTCACTTCCTTTACGCACTGTGTGAAGTATGACGAAGATTGTTACGTCACTTCCTTTATGCACTGTATGAAGTATGACGAAGATTGTTACGTCACTTCCTTTACGCACTGTATGAAGTATGACGAAGAATGTTACGTCACTTTCTTTACGCACTGTATGAAGTATGACGAAGATTGTTACGTCACTTCCTTTACGCACTGTGTGAAGTATGACGAAGATTGTTACGTCACTTCCTTTACGCACTGTGTGAAGTATGACGAAGATTGTTATGTCACTTCCTTTATGCACTGTATGAAGTATGACGAAGATTGTTACGTCACTTCCTTTACGCACTGTATGAAGTATGCCGAACATTGTTACGTCACTTCCTTTACGCACTGTATGAAGTATGCCGAAGATTGTTACGTCACTTCCTTTACGCACTGTATGACGTATGACGAAGATTGTTACGTCACTTCCTTTACGCACTGTATGAAGTATGACGAAGATTGTTACGTCACTTCCTTTACGCACTGTGTGAAGTATGACGAAGATTGTTACGTCACTTCCTTTATGCACTGTATGAAGTATGACGAAGAATGTTACGTCACTTTCTTTACGCACTGTATGAAGTATGACGAAGATTGTTACGTCACTTCCCTTTACGCACTGTATGAAGTATGACGAAGATTGTTACGTCACTTCCTCCTCCTCGCTTTGCTCACTTCACATAAGCGTCTCCATGACTGTGCCATAAAGCATGGCTACTAAGGCTCGTTTCATCTGCGGCGTTCTTAGAAGTCCCAGCATTCCATTCATGTATGTTAGTGGCCACATGACCGCGCCGGTTAGCTGAACGGTAACGTACTGGAAAGTTGCAAACTTTATTCCTATCCGAGTCCCCGTTCCTGTGGCCGTGTTTTGTGTGCGGGGGGTTTAATTCACGTAGTTTTGGGGGTGGAGGTCCCGAATTCAAATTTTGACTCTGAGACCGGCTGCTTAATTAGCGCCCTGAATGAGATCGTGGGTGGTTATACAAAGCTTGTGAGGAGATTGAGCACTGTGTAGTCTGGCTAGTACTGGTGTGGTCTAACGTGCTTACATGGACATCACGACGGCTACCGCCACGTCATCTGCGTGTGTGGTTTGACGTGAACAGTGGCACTGTGGTGGCAATTCCCCCCCCCCCCCAAAGTACTTATTTGCTTCGACGCGCTATATTCTTAGCAGTTCAAAGCGTGGCCAAACGAAACACATCATCGAAGTAATCGTACTGTAAAATAAACCACAAACAAACATCGTTTCTCAAGGACAATAGAGACGTATGTATAAGGTATAAATGGAGCACGTCTTTATCCCACAGTCTTATCGCAGCGTTTACAGTCACTTTGAATCGCCAGTATGCCGCTAGACAAGGAACTTACGCGGTTGATACAGCGTTATGATTCACCACACATTGTCTGTTTAGCGCTGTTGCCAGAATTTGAAATGTCTTTTTATAAAGCGGCTTTCTTGTGGTCAGTCAACAGTTTGGTGCGGATTTTATTTAATAGCTGACCGTCAAGTGTGGAGTGTTGTATAAAGTAACTGGAATAGATTTGGAAGGAAACTGTGATTGCCCTAATTAGAGGTTCCATCCCGAAATGTCTCTAGAGACTGAGGAACACCGCCAAGAATATCATGGTACTGTGTCTCTGGCCCAAGATTTAAAACCATAACCGTCCGAATACGAAGCAAGAATGTTGTATACTGCGCACTGCACTGCGCAGCTGCTGTTTGTATGTATGTATGTATGTATGTATGTATGTATGTTAGTAGTAACTTCGAGAGCTATACAGCTCGTGCTCATTACGTGGATTCCCAAGATATGACGTCATCTGTGTAAAGTGACCGAATAATGCTTGGCTAGGGGCCAGAAATGTGTTTACCTTGTTTAGTACTCTTTCTCTGTCTCTCTCTCTCACGATGTGGCAAATTCGTGAGAGTGGAATGTTTTTTATGGCGTTTAGCAAGTGAACGTGAAGCGAGCATTGCTTACTTACTTACCTCACCATCCAGCTCTACAGCCCTTAGTGGGCTTTGGCTTCCTCCACTATAGCACCATTTTCAGGGCTAGTTGCTTCGGCAGGTGAGTTGTTACACACTCCTTAGCGGATTCCGACTTCCATGGCCACCGTCCTACCGAGGCTTTTAGTGTCGTTTTCTGAACAAAATTTGTTTCATGGGATAAGGGTGTTAACCTTATGCACAACCCCCAACCTGGAGGACCAGGGTGCTTCTCTTAGTCTGGTACCTACCCTTTGACCTGTCCGGCTTGGGAGGCCCTACCAGTAGCTACGCTACCGCCGGCATAGCTCTCTGGGGTCATTGGTACACACAAGCACCACCACCATAACCAGGTGGAAGCACCATCGGTGGGGGAGCAATGCATTACCTGAGTTAAATATTCTGTTCTGTCATCCGTATGTAACGCAGTTGCTGTATTTTGAATTCATTCTGTGTCCGCTTGTGTAAGTCGGGATGCAGAACTACAGGCTGGACGATCCGGGGTTCGAATCCCGGCCGAGGCAAGAGGCATGGCTCCGAAACGAATATATCGGCTGTGGGGTTCGTCTTGTCTCTTCCCCATTGTGTACCAGGGGTCCTTTCCGTATTGGAAAAACGGCCGGTGTGTAAACTTTACCGCTCATTTCGAGTGCTGAGGTTACGTATGAAGGATGGTGTACCGCTGTTACCCCAGTGTGCCGTCGTAGTGATGTGTCCTCGTGTGTACACCGATGAACTAATGTAACGTAACGTTATTGCTGTGTCGGTCCAGTTGCAGTGATCGTAATGGGCTCGTTTTTAACACTTCTTGGTGCATCTGGAAAGAAAGGTTTCAAAAACAAATGGCGTCTGTTAGCTTCACAATGTCTGTCCACCCGCTTGTGAGAACGCGAGAATTGGTGGACAGATTTTTACCAAATGCGGTCGAAGTCGGTTATAACGTCATGAAGGAGGTTGAATATTTTATGTCGTTATAAACGAGTGTTGTTGTAACCGTGTAGTGTAACGTAATGGTAAACGGTGAGGAATTAATTGGTACCACAGAATATCTGACGCTGTAGACGAGGTGCCGTATAAACCGATGTCGTTATAACCGGGTCCGACTGTAATTTGAACGAACGTCATCCCGTTGTGTTGTTGAAAGTATAAAAACTTAAATCAGTATCTGTCGAAACAACTAAATTCTATTTATTATATAGAACTACATGTTTCGACCTATTTCAGGTCATCTTCAGGTTCACATTTGGTCTTTAAAACATATTGAAGAATAAATATAATCTGGCATTAAGGGCCTTTACGTACGTTTGATAGCAAGCTATAATTTTGGTCAAAATTGGATAAAAAAAATAAATGACACCTTACGTAAACACCTACGTGCGTTTCTGTGCGTAACTCAGCCGTAACTCTTCGTTTAATATTGCGGATGTCTAAAACATTTCGAACAAACTGTGTGTGTGTGTGTGTGTAGGCGTTCTGTTGTGAATCAGCTTAAATCTTTCGTGTTCAATAAAATGCCGTGGATTCTTGACCCATTGACGGCCATGAGATATCAAGACGGACCTCGCTTCGCGCAGTTTCATTTGCATTCCTTCAACAAACAAACTACAGGGTCGAATCTTTATTTCTAAAAATACATCCAGATGACGTTTGGCGCCTGTTTGTGTTACGGTAATCAAAACAGTCGGTAGAAATACAAATTTACTGATCCAGATAAACAAACATGAGCTGAAAGCAGTGGCGTGTATTACAGCAAATAACCTCGAGCCTCACAAAGTTATAAGAACAACTTTGAAACAAAGAAACAGAAATAAATTTGAAACTAAATTATTGGATAAAATTTAAGTCAGCCATAATCTCACGAATTGGTCAGTGCTGTCGCACGATATTAGATGTGTTCTGCGTGAAAGAAAATCTGATGAAACCAAATGAAACCAATGAAATAAATTCATCAGATGAGATGTACCAACCTTGAAACGAATGATACAAACCCCAGTGTTCTCTCTCGTTCATGGCGTCGCCGCTATGACGTCTCATTTCCTCATTGTATATGAATGTATTGCTGGTGGTGGTGTATTTATGTACCGAGATAGCAAGTGTATTGTTACTATTCTAATCCATTCAAGACACGTAGAAATGGCTGCTGGTATTCATGAAGGGTGCAGTGTGGCAGACAGAGAGAGCGTATTATCTTGTTTCTTGTTGGTAGAATTGCTGGTTGCGTTTGCAACGGCCGCTCTGCCAACGGCCTGAAATCGATGCCAGTACGGTGAGTTGTTTGGAAACTGTGTCGGTTGTATCGATATGGCTTGTCATACGTTTGGCAAAAAATAAACTGAGCGTGTTCGAATGCAAACGTGTATCAGCTTCCGTGCAAAAATTGGGAAAATCTGGGGCGCTAGATTATCAACAGACTTCTTAGGGTTGACGGAACTAGAGATTGGTCAGTGGTGGGTATGACCTCATTGTTTTCGCTTGGCGCACTAGACTGTTTGACATTCCTGTGGGGTTGTCCCACGCCGCATCTTTGTATTTCGGTAGGGTTTCGCGCAGTGTATTTATTCATTCTGCAGTCTGTCTTACGACAGGTCCGTAGCCTCTTCCAAAGCGAGTTCTCCACAGGGTGCGATCTAGTGCTTCCTCTTTCAATTTCCAGTATCTTATCTTTTCCTTAAGGTCATCCAGTAGCTGCTTACGTCTTCTCCCTCGTCTTCCCGTCATTTCTATCCTTCCTTCTACCTTGCCTTCAATCACGTGTTTCAGAAGGCAGTTTCTACGCAAGATGTGACCAATCCAGTTAGCCTTTCTTCTTTTTATTGTGTGTACGATATTCCTCTCCTCCTTCACTCTATGTAATACTTCTTCATTTCTCACACGATCGGTCCAACTGATGTTCTCCATTCTTCTCCAGCACCACATTTCAAAACTTTCCAGATATTTCTGATTCGCAGTGTATGCCGTAATGAAATTTTTATTAAAACAGTGCACGTACCCCGGTGTGTTAGTGGGTTCCGGTAGGTGCGCCTGTTCGTTACAGACGATAGATATTATGCAAATGTATACCGGGTGTCGATAAGGTTCCTGTATTATTTGTTGAAAACAGAGAAATTGGGATAAAAAAATCTGACAACAAACAAGTGTGTTTATATAAGACCTGAGCACTTTATTCTGCATGAACAACGTCAGCACAACACATCTTAGAGCCGCACCGCGCAGTAAATGTTGCAGTATTTTGCAGCATTTGTGTACAGGCCTCGACTGACAGGAACAGTCTTGGCCTTGACAGCATGGGTAGTCACTTATTTCAAGGCTAAAACTGCGGGGAAAACATATGAGTTCTGTCAAAATGTCGCTATCACTGTATGCATGACTTCCCAGTTTTCCGCCGTTTGTTAGGTATTCCGTTTATGGCAAGCCTAATGTCATTTACACAGCTGTAATCAGATGGAACACAACAGGAAATAATATTATTAACTCATACGCACAAATCACAATTGCACTTGAACTCGTTGTATTTTTAACCGTAATATATCTGTTACTGGTCATAAACATCTTTTGGTCTGACTTTCACCTGGACTGTGACTTTCGAGGTCAGAGCTGTTCTCGTGAGTCGATGACATAGTTTATTTTTGTAACTCTGTCCCTTAATAAAGTGGGCAGGAACTTGATAGACGCGTGCTGTGTTAGAGTGTCAACTGCAGTTGTGTAATGTGTCGCAGATTTTTTATATCTTGAAGGATGATTAAGTCGTTTCAGTCCTGAAGATGAAGGCGGTATATTTCTCCGAAACGTTGGTACGCACCTGTTAGACTAGACGGAGTGATTGGCGTACAAGACAACAATATGATTCTTCGTGGATGTGAAAACCTCTAATCTTACAGTGAATTATTTATTTGCAACCTTTATAGGCGATACAGCTTCAACGATTTAATTCCTCCCCCCCCCCCCCCCACCCCACCCCCCACCCACACACACCTAAGCACTTAAGCTCCTGTGGTTTGTTGGAGAGTTCTTTGCCTTTGATGCCAGGTTTCTTTGCAAGCTTTACGAAAGTGTACCTCTACAGCCAGTATTCAAGTGTCTGTATTATAGAGCTGGATAAATGTAGTACATATCGTAGATTCGATCTTGAGATAAGAGATTATGTCTCTTATTAAGTCAGTGTGCTATATATATGTCTCTTACTACGTATGTTCCTGTATGTATGTCTCTTACTACGTATGTGCCTGTATGTATGTCTCTTACTACGTCAGTGCGCTAGATATTTACTACATCAGTGCGCTATATGTATGCCTCTTACTACGTATGTGCGCTATATATGTCTCTTACTACATCAGTGCGCTATATATGTCTCTTACTACATCAGTGCGCTATATGTATGTCTCTTACTACGTAAGTGCGCTATATGTATGTCTCTTACTACGTCAGTGCGCTGTATGTATGTCTCTTACTACGTCAGTGCGCTATATGTGTGTCTCTTACTAAGTCAGTGCGCTGTATGTATGTCTCTTACTACGTAAGTGCGCTATATGTATGTCTCTTACTAGGTATGTGCGCTATATATGTCTCTTACTACGTATGTGCGCTATATGTATGTCTCTTACTACGTATGTGCGCTATTTATGTCTCTTACAACGTCTGCGCGCTATATGTACTCATATGTCTCTTACTACGTATGTGCGGTATACATATATGTCTCTTACTACATATGTACGCTATTTATGTCTCTTACAACGTCTGCGCGCTATATGTACTCATATGTCTCTTACTTCGTATGTGCGGTATACATATATGTCTCTTACTACGTATGTGCGCTATATGTATGTCTCTTACTACGTATGTGCGCTATATGTATGTCTCTTACTACGTGTGTGCGGTATATGTATGTCTCTTACTACGTATGTGCGCTATATGTATGTCTCTTACTACGTGTGTGCGCTATATGTATGTCTCTTACTACGTGTGTGCGCTATATGTATGTCTCTTACTACGTGTGTGCGCTATATGTATGTCTCTTACTACGTATGTGCGCTATATGTATGTCTCTTACTACGCATGTGCGCTATATGTATGTCTCTTACTACGTGTGTGCGCTATATGTAATGTATGTCTCTTACTACGTATGTGCGCTATATGTATGTCTCTTACTACGCGTGTGCGCTATATGTATGTCTCTTACTACGTGTGTGCGCTATATGTATGTCTCTTACTACGTATGTGCGCTATATGTATGTCTCTTACTACGTATGTGTGCTATATGTATGTCTCTTACTACGTATGTGCGCTATATGTATGTCTCTTACTACGTGTGTGCGCTATATGTATGTCTCTTACTACGTATGTGCGCTATATGTATGTCTCTTACTACGTGTGTGCGCTATATGTATGTCTCTTACTACGTATGTGCGCTATATGTATGTCTCTTACTACGTGTGTGCGGTATACATATATGTCTCTTACTACGTATGTGCGCTATTTATGTCTCTTACAACGTCTGCGCGCTATATGTACTCATATGTCTCTTACTTCGTATGTGCGGTATACATATATGTCTCTTACTACGTATGTGCGCTATATGTATGTCTCTTACTACGTATGTGCGCTATATGTATGTCTCTTACTACGTGTGTGCGCTATATGTATGTCTCTTACTACGTATGTGCGCTGTAGCACACAGGGTAAGCTATACGGCTTTAATGCTACAGGTCTGTTCGAATTATATTGTTAAAACAACCGAATGCAAAGTGAAACATGTCACTTCGTTCTACAGCATTATGCATTTACAGCCGTACTGTACTAGACATCACGGCGGCAAGTCTTGCACGTGTCTGTCGAGACACGGCCGAGGGAGCTGATGAAGCGCTTGCCCACCTTGCTTTGTGAAAACTCGTTTCTCTTTTTTTAAACTGAGATATATTGTATTTTGTACTTATTCCTTTGAAGTTCACTTGACTGCGCTGTAAGTAGGTCACTTTATGTACCAGGGGTGGCCACAACACGGCTTGCGCGTCACTGGACCGGCTTATGCACGTTTTCTGTAAAATAATAATATTCCGGTAGTTTACATACACACAAGGCCGACCGTGAGCGGCATTTTGAAAGGTTTTCTTAAGACAGAATACTGATAACTATTGCAGTTGGAAGAACAGAAATAAGACGTCAGATAAAGGGAAAGAAGATTTCATTTTGTTAATGAATGATGTGGCTCTTGCCTAAGTTGCCCCGTACAGTGCGGCTCCCGAAGCTTGTCTTGCTGGCCACCCCTGTGACAGACTGTAGAATTTTCAGCTGTTTAATGAATAGTGGGTTGGAAGTGCTGTGTGAGGGAAACTGTCGTGGCCCCGATTTGAGGCGATGTTTCTTATAGGGACTGAGGAAATCCATGTAACACCTGTAAAGGTTACCGGCGTCCGGGTTTGAATTTACCTGAAGAAATAACACCACGAAAAGCGAGTGACGGCTTGACTGTTGAAATGGATCACCCTGTATTTACATGTTCTTTGGTAACTGTTGCATGTCGTAGGATTTCAAGGTTTGTGTCAAGGCTACTGTTTTATTCTCTTGTGCGGTGAGACTGTCTCGTCTGACCACAACCTTTTGTCCATCCTCCAGATGATAATGCACACAAGTATGGGGCAAGGGTGGAATGATAGTAACAGGGGGAAAACCGAAATAGTCGGAGAAATACCTGCCTTAGTGCCGTTTTGTACAAGAGAAAGCGCACGTGGACTGGCCTGGGATTGAACTCGGGCCTGTGCGTTGAGAGGCCGAAGAGTGACACTATGTCAAGGCCTTGTGCCTACAGGTAGACTGTTCCACATCACTTGTCGCCCTGTAGGCACTGCTGACTCCCAGATTTACCCTAATTACAGTGAGACTCCTCTACATTAAACCGACCTTTCATGTTGCTGTAGCAAATTTGACGGGTTTGAAACGACAGCAGATGAAATGCTCATACTCTGTACAAAAGACTAACGCTTGGTATTGTGGTGTTCCGGGGTTAACCGTGCGAAGTCTTGGTGGTTATGAATGCGAGGAGAACACTTCAGTAAATGGTGGTGAAGTTTTGCTGTGTTTGCCTTTGCCGAAAAGAGTTCATAGCGAATTTCTAGGTGGCAGCATCACTCAGCACAGCGTCAGAGGTATACAAATCCGTTAAATAATATGATTAATCTGAATCATACTTAAAGATTCAGCTCGTACCGCGCAGTAAACACACTCCGTCTGGGTTATAAAAACCAATCAGTTAATGCTGTACAGTGAAATAATCGCTGTTTGTTCTGAGATCCACACAAAACACATAAATACACTGTGTGGGCAGAACGTAGAATTGTGAATGTTAAACCTGGCGGTATATTCAGTCCGTACCGCGCAGTAAACATACTCCGTCTCAGTTATACAAACCAGTCAGTTAATGCTGTACAGTGAAATAATCGCTGTTTGTTCTGAGATCCACACAAAACACATAAATACAGTCCGTACCGCGCAGTAAACACACTCCGTCTCAGTTATACAAACCAGTCAGTTAATGTTGTACAGTGAAATAATCGCTGTTTGTTCTGAGATCCACACAAAAACACATAAATACAGTCCGTACCGCGCAGTAAACACACTACATCTCAGTTATACAAACCAGTCAGTTAATGCTGTACAGTGAAATAATCGCTGTTTGTTCTGAGATCCACACAAAACACATAAATACACTGTGTGGGCAGAACGTAGAATTTGTGAATGTCACACCTGATGGTACATGTAGTAATCACTGGGCTTTAAAAGTGTTAAATAAATATCAGATAAATAAATTTCTCTTAACAGTATTAACCGTTTGGTCTTTGAAATGGGGATTTGGTGTTTACTGTGAGATACGAACCGAGTTTTTATACAGTATTCAGATGAGTATCAGGTTGCGGAGGTTTAAATCCTTGTAACAATGGAAAGAACGCTTTACTGGTACGGCTTTTATGAACTATTTTAAACAAGCGATGCACGAAAATCCTTTATTGTAATATATTCATAGGAAAGTCATGAATGTTTCCATTCCCATGTTGGACTGAGAACCTGCATTAGTGTCAGCAGAGCGCTATCTATTCTTGCCATAGAAACCTGATGGCATTGTGTTTCGCTGCGCGGTCTTGTAGAATCCTGCGGCTCCTTTCTTATCGGCTCAAGAAATATATATATTTCCTTTCTAAGATATCTGCTTGAAAGGGAGGATTTTATTTTTTTTTTCTTCGTCTCCTATGGGTACGGTTCCTTCTGTTGTGCACATCACCCTGTCTTTCTGTGCCCCTTTTTTTGTACTTTGTGTGGATGAGAAGTGGAGGCCGGACTATGTGAAGCCGCATACAGTATCAACTGTATCGATGTTTATGTGCATATCGATGTGTTCCTTTATCGTATGACAATTTTATTTATTTTTGTTAATGGTTTGTTTAACGACGGTGTCAGTAACGTTAGACTGCATAGTGTGGAACGGTCGATAATTAGTGAACTGGAAACGATATGGAAGGAAGCGGTCGTGGCCTGACTTGAGGAATTTTTCTGTAGAGGCTGAGGAAAGCACGAAAGGCCTGTAGGGTAACTGGCCTCCGGGTTTTAACCCGGGGCTGTGCCTTCCATGTGTGCAGACTATAAGACGTGGCATGATATGTTGGTCTTAATGTTTGATAAGCAGTACAGATCGTGGAGCTACACCTTGTGCGGTTTTTAGGCGTGTTCGCAAAATTTTCGAAAAGCGACTATCAGTTTCGCCATGTCCGTCCGTCCTCATGGAATAACTCGGCTCCCACTGGACGGGGTTTCATGAAATTTGATATTTCGAAAATCTGTCGAGAAAATTCAAGTTTCATTAAAATCTGACAAGAATAACGTGTACTTTACATGAAGACCTATGTACATTTATGGTAATATCTCGCTGAATTCGTCTTAGAATGAGATGTGTTTCAGACAAAAGTTGTAGAGAAAAAAAAACACACATTTTATGTTCAATAAACCTTTCTTTTCCGAAAATCGTGCCGTTTATGAGATAATGTGGAAAAATATGGTAGAGGCAGACAGGCACAGATGTCAATATAATACGGCAGAAGACTCTATTCACCAGCAAACTGGACATAATTTAAGGAAGAAACTGGTAAAGTGCTACATTTGGAGCATAGCTATGTGTGGTGCTGAAACGTGGACACTTGGGAAAGTGGATCAGAAGTATCTGGAAAGTTTTGAAATGTGGTGCTGGAGAAGAATGGAGAAGATCAGTTGGACCGATCGTGTGAGAAATGAAGAAGTATTACACAGAGTCAAGGAGGAGAGGAATATCGTACATACAATAAAAAGAAGAAAGGCTAACTGGATTGGTCACATCTTGCGTAGAAACTGCCTTCTGAAACATGTGATTGAAGGAAAGTTAGCAGGAAGGAAGGGGAGACGAGGGAGAAGACGTAGGAAGCTACTGGATGACCTTAAGGAAAAGAGAAGATACTGGAAATTGAAAGAGGAAGCACTAGATCGCACACTGTGGAGAACTCGCTTTGGAAGAGGCTACGGACCTGTCGTAAGACAGACAACAGAATGAATGAATAATACGGCGATGCGCTCTGTGTGCTGGATAACTAAGGCTGAAGGCAAACGAGACAATAAAAACTCTGCAGTTGTCTTGGTATGAATATTTCACATTTAAAGACATATTCACATGTGCACTAGTGAACACTGACTGTGCTTGACACGTCGTCAGTTTGTAGGCAGTAATTATGCTGGATTCTCTGATGATTTCTTTTTACCCCCTGAGTTTTCTGATTTCTAAACGCAGTATTAATTTTAATACGAGACATCAGTAACAGACTGATTCCCCCCCTGTGTGTGTGCAAAATGTTACAAATTTTCTGTAGTTTCGTGATAATGTTCTTTACCATTTTTAAAGTGTAGCCCGTGTCTAAGCCCAAGATATACACGCAGTATGAGGCGCTGTGGTCGATCTGAACCAAGACCCATCGTTCTGAATTCTGTCCTAGGACAGTATGACTCAGGATCATCGTGGGGCCGGAGCACAGTCCTTTGGGAAAAGCTAATATATCCTCAGCTAGTCAAGAATTTCTCCCTCCATCTGTTGTGAAACCCGAAGGGTGATCACCGCGTTCCCAGAAGGACGTCACATGTCCCTTATCCTGAGCCAGATCAATCCATTTCACGCCGTCCCTTCCTATTTCTTTAAGATCCGTTTAAATCTTGTCCTTCCATCTACGCGTAGGTCTTCTGAGTGGTCTCATTACCTTAGGCTTCCCCACCAAAACTCACTATGCACTCCCCCTCCATAGTGCCACATGCCCTGGCCGTCTTATTCTTCGTGATTTTATCGCAAGGATGATATTTGGTTGTTGGTTGTCCCTGTCGCTCCAACGCGGAGCATAGGGGCCTCCTTTCGGAGGCTTCTATGGCCATGTGCGTTGATGTAGTGAGTGACCAGCCCACTGACCGCACAAGTTATACTCAATCCTGATGTGACTGCCAGAGCCATCTGGCAGGCAGTCAGGAGACTTGGGTGAGAAATGGCCGCTGAATTTTGCTTACGAAACATCTCAATTCATGCCCGTAAGGTAAATCTACGACATGGGACCGACGGCTTTTTATCCGGATTTTTATCACCCTTAAAAAATCCATCGCCCTCGGTCGGGATCGAACCCGCGAACCTTGGGTCCAGTGGCGAGGGCGACTGATATTTTGGTGGGGAGCACAAAACATGAAGCTCATCTTTGTGGTAGCGAAAAGAAAAATATGCCTCTTTGAGGGGTCAGACACCGGCTTTTAATCCCGTGGTGAGTCGCTTTACTAGGCTAAGTGCAAATTTTGAAAATTAGGCTACATGTTTTAAAAAAAATTGCTGTGTTGTAGGACATCGGAGTTTCTCACAGTGGTGAATAATACCTCTGGCTGCTGAGGTGTGACCAAACTTTCGGAGGGGTTTTTTTTTTCCTTATTTAGTCTTCTGTCCTGTTGATGGATGCAGTGGGTTTCTCCGAAACGTTGGTACATATGAGCCAATGTATACAGGGCATACACAAAAGAATGGTGCGGTTTTAATAGTGAACACTATTAAAACCGCACCATTCTTTTGTGTATGCCCTGTATATCAACCAACAGGAAGGCGTCTTCCTGGTTTTGTGAAGTATTGTGTGTGTGTGCATGCAGTGTGCTGCTTCAACTTTGAGGTAGTAATGGAATTGCTTTTAACTCGTTTGTTCGTTTGCCGGTTGTTAACACTCTGACAGCACTCTTTCCATTTTTCTCTTGCCACTTCTCCAGAAATTCAATTTTATACAACGGAGCTGCTTCGTGAAAAGCCAAGTGCAGCCGTAGCAACAGCGAGCGTCCACTGAACAAGGCACATTTACACTGTTCTTTACTTCAGCAGTATGTACTTGCTTCGACTCTGTCCAGGAGGGTATTTTCAGGACGTAAGAATGTTTGCTTTCCGTTTCGTATCGCGGACGTAACAGGGAACACATAGGGATGTGAAATTGGTTTCGTAATGTTGCCAGTATGTACGGTGGCCAGAGATTTTAAAGCGATGTGCAAGTATTGCAATAGAGTTTTTGATTGTGACTGCTTCCCTCATTCAAAATTTATAATTACATGGATAAACTATATTTCCTTAATTTTAATACCTTCTTTTTTTCAAAATTGTAACAGATAAATACTGTGACAGTGACAAGTAGCTCATTGTTACTTTGTATGAATGCAATTGTGTTGCAGAAGGGTCCTCAAGGATGCGATTAGGAAACGTCTGGATCTGTGGGCAGACTTGATGCACAAATTAATTAATTAATTCTATTCCAACTATAGAATAATTAATTCATTAATTATTAGAATGCACGGTATATACAGGGTATACACAAAAGAATGGTACGGTTTCAATGGTGAATAAAGGGAAACCGAACCATTCTTTTGTGTATACCCTGTATAATATGAAGTTTGATGAACAAAATTTACGTTTAGTCTTACGGAATATATCCAAAGAAACTAAGAAAAATATATATGCAGCACATTTAAACTATAACGTTATGTGAACTTTAAATGTGATCGCTGAGTTAAAAATTGGTTAATGGGAGAAATACGTTTGAATTTGATTATGTATTTAGTTTCATTTAATTCTGGTTAATTTACTGCGATGTGGCAGTTCTAAGTTGGTATAGTTTGTTATTGGCATGCTGTGAAGTCAAATTGATGACGATGGTGATGATGATAATAATGATTGGAATCACCGGAATAGTAACAAAAGGTCTCAAGAAAAACTTGGAAACCAAACATCCAACATATTCACTACAAAAGACAGCTGTACTTGGAACGTCACACGTAATACGGGAGGTACTGCAGTCTGAAACTTGAAACCTGAGCGGTGGGGATCACCGATGGTATAATAGCAGAAGTACCAGGAAGAATAGTCCTGCGACATGAGACATAATAATAATAATAATAATAATAATAATAATAAAAAAATTATCGTTCATTAATGTTCTGGTTTAACAGCGCAAGGACCAATTACAAAACCAGCACAAAACATTACAGTACAAATTACACAAATAAACACAAACACGCAACACAACAAAGTAATTAACAAAATAGATTTATGGCTAAATTGAAACACAGGTTTACCTAAATAATTAAAATCGTAACTCGCGTACAACGTACTGCTGCCTTATAGTATGTTTCAAAGTCTAATTCGGTTGCTATATATATATATATATATATATCTGTATCACTGTCTACAAAAGTTGAAATTTAAATTAGCTAAAGTAATTAAAAACCACAACTCAAATTAAACGTGATACTGGGGGTAAAGCCTGTTTCAGAGCAGTAATTCGTTTACTGAATATGTCTGTATCACTGCATATCAAATTTGCAGCTGATGCACATCTAGCGGAAGGGCAATTTTTGTGTGCTGCAGAAACATGGTGAAGTCTCTAATATTACAAGAAGACACTCTGAGACTAATATTATCAATCAAGGAAGTACAGCATTTAGATTCTATAATAATATAATATGCGGTGGCGCAGTTGGTTGAGGCACTGCGCTACAAGCCGGAACGTCGCGGGTTCGATTCCCGATGGTTTCATTGGAATTTTTCATTGACATAATCGTTTCGGTCGCACTATGGCCCTGGGGTCGACTCAGCTTCTAACAGAAATGAGTACCAGGAATATTTCCTGGGGGGGGGGGGGGGGGGGGGGGGGGGGTAAAGGCGGCCGGTGCGTAGGGCTGACAACCTTACCACCTTCATGTACCGATTGTCTTGAAATGTGGGAGCCTCAACCTCCTGTAACCCTAAGGGCCTGTCCAGGCCTGTAATGGGATTGCAAAAAAATAATACAATAATTATATGAGCAGGTGTAACACAGGAGAGGAAACCGGGAATTACGTATGTTCGATATAGGGGATTATAAAACGAGTTAAAATGGGGAATGAAGAACGGTGATAGGGGGGACCAGCGGGGAGAGCAGGGCACAGCGGTAGACCTCGCGCGTTCAAGTTCCGAACACAAATTTCCCTCGGATCGATTAAGTGATATGCGTTTCGGTTTTCGTTTTCAGCGTGACCCTTGACCAACGTACCGTTACTGTGCTCGTTAATAAATCTTGCTGTAATGATAGTTAATTATTTTCGTGTGAATGCAGACAATAAACGGAACACCGATAATACGTGGCTCTTTCTCTGTTCTTTATGCTGGCCGTTTGTACACGCAGAACAAACCGAGGATTTCAGCTGCAGTAACGCTCAGTTCCTGGCTTAAGTTGTTATTTTATCTGACAATTTTAAACTTAAAAAAAAAAGTACGCGGGTATAGTTAACTTTGTTTAATCCTGTATCAGACATTTGGGTTACATATCGTTTGTGATTTTTTAAAGGATAAGTAACGGCTTAAGTGGGGTGTAAAAGAGAGTGCGGGTTTTCAGAGTTAGTTCCTTTCCAACTTAACGAAAGTAAGAAAAAAAAAATACGATAAATCAAGTGCAAAGAAGTGGGATTAGAACATAGTGAAAAATCACCGTAAATTGTAGCGAGACCTGACTGCTTGGTTGTGGGTGATAGCCACTTTGATGTGCGGAGAGCGGGGATTTAGAATGGGGTCGCAGGTAGTTAGTTGTACGGGTGAGGATAAGGGAATGTGGCAGTTGAATAGCGTGGAAGATGTTGTGTCTGGTTGCGTGTAATTCTGGAACATTCCGACGGCCACGACTTGAGGCTTAGCGAGGGTAGAATTATACGTAAGGCTAAAGAAGTGGGCATTGACACTACAGACAAAGAAATTTTGTTTGATTCTGGCATATAATTCATTCGTATGCTCTATACTAAACTTTTTAAACATGAGGGTCGTCTAAATATCTCTTTGTCTCGTAACATATTGGTTTCCTTCATGCTTTGCTTGCTTGGTTGTTCACGTATTTCCCGCAAGAATGCGGAAGATGGTACAGGGCCTGGCAGAGCGGAATGTTTTCTTGATACATCATGCGTGAGTGTTCTACTTCTATAAATTTGAATGTGAATTTCAGTGTTCTGATTAATATCGGGGTGTTCCTTGGTGGTACACGATAAATACAGCCCCTTTCTGTATGTAGCCTGTGTCATCATACAACGGGCATTGTACAGGAAGTCATGCAATGGAGGTACGTAGCCTAAAACTGTATTTTAATATTCGTGATTTTGAATTGACGTAAAACGTCTTACATTTCGGTACACATAGGTGGGTCACCTCGGCGCTCGCGGTGTCAGACTTTCCCGTTACCTACGTTTCTTCACAGTGCTCCGCGCCTACTTCGACTACAGCAGTGAACGATACATAGTTTGAAAGGTAAGCAATATGCCTACACGATAAAAAAAGAATCATCGAAAAATCTTGAAATCTGTCAAAATGGCGGCCATGTCAAAATCACCTACGATTTTCACACTCTCACCATGTAACGTCTTACATTTCGGTACACATAGGTGGGTCACCTCGGCGCTGTTTTTTACAGGTTCACGATGCCGAGACTAACTAACGCACAAAAGCAAGAAAACTACCGAAAACGGAAGAAGGAGGCAGAGGAGGGCTCACAGAGTCCGAAAACATTTTAACACCCGCAAAAAAAGATCGCCGACATTCAACTTTTCGGCGTGACGTTTTACGTACAATTTGCGGTTCAGTCGTAGCTTGAAACAACGAAGAAATTTTTTATCTTGAAGTAACTACAGCCCATTCAGAAAAGGGCTGTATCTGCTATTTGTAGTCTCCATGTAAAAACCGAACCAGGTAATGCTGTTTATGCAGTTAATCGCTGTTTACTGTGGCAATCATACGAAACGGATAAATATACAGTGTGTGAACAAAGTGCGGATTTTTTGTTGTGTAAACCAGGTGGTGGTATAGTAACCACTGAGCTTTAAAAGGTTGAGGGGAATTAAATATTAATTTGTGGACTGTGTGGCTGTATGTAGGCCGGATGTGAGCGTGTGGTGGCGCCTAAGCTGTAACATTTAAGAGGCGCTTCTAAATTTAAAGTTTAATAGTTGTTCGTGTGTGTGTGAGGGTACCTTAAAAATCCAACATTACATACATACATACATACATACATACATTTTTATTACTTGTTGTTAAAACAATAATAATAATAATAATAATTTTTGTGATAGTAAAACAATAACAATTAAACTAATAAAACAAATTTAGGAATACTTTTCATTAGGTTTTGTTAAAACACTAAAGACATGTACTTTCTGCTTTCGATGTAATGTTGTGTTATTATTATTATTATTAAACATTTTTGCAATAATTATTTTGTTTTGCATTGTGATTTTTGTTATTTACAAATGCATTTAATTGGTTTTAGTGAGGCCCCTTGTAATTGAGGCCCTAAGCTGTAGCCTGTCTAGGTTATACGTAAATCCCACCCTGCCTGTATGAACAAGCTGATGTTTTGAAAATGTTGTACAATTCGTACTGTGGGCGTGTGGCATTTGATGCCGTGTAGTTTGGTACATGTTTGCGAAATTTTCCATGTCGTCTGTCAGAAGAACTCGATCGATATATAATAATTTTTCCGGAAAGTTGTTCTGTTTGTAAATGGGAACTGATATGATAAACATTGTCAGTAGTATGGGGCAAAGAGTTTTTAAACGCGATCGCCAGATGTTTACAGACTTAGCTGAAGACACTTTTACCCAAAACTGCGGGAGTTGCCTTAACGCTGTTTTAATTCCGGCGCTGCAGGAGCGCCACACGTGCACAGACGCCGATAGCGTTCAGATGAAAAGTTGTAGAGAAAATAACAGAAGCAGAACAAACATTTACACAAGTATAACATTACAAGAGGGGATGTGAAACACACCGCTGTATAATTCCAGCATTAATATCTGCCGACGATCGCACACCTTGCAGTGCTGTATGGCTGAAGGGGATGGCGAGAAACATCCAGGTACATTTTATTTCTTCATTTGGGTTCCTTTGTTGTTTCATCCGCAATATCCAGATCCCGGGAACCCTTTCAGGCATCAAGAAGAACAAAAATATAAATTGGGGAAACAAAATACAGGGTTATTCAAAATGATTGTCGGGGTTTTAACAACTTGTCATACACAATACACTTGAGATAGCAGTATATGTATTTTTTTATTTAATAGAACAACACTCCAAGTTTTTGTGACATACCTTACAGGTGCTCTATATGTGCACCCTTTGTGATTATACAAACATCAACACGATAATCGAGTTCGTTCCAAACTTTTTCTAGCATGTCAGCGGTGATGGTTTCAATGGCGGTTCTGATTCGTACCTTCAGTTCCGGGATACTTGCGGGAAGAGGAGGAACATAAACCTGATCCTTGACGTAACCCCATACAAAGAAATGACATGGGGTTGCATCTGGAGAACGAGGTGGCCAAGTTGTTAAAACCCCGACAATCGTTTTGAATAACCCTGTATTATGGCTGTGCTCTCAGTAACAAAAATCCACATGATGAAGTTCGCGGTTTGATTTCCTCCCCCATTGTTGGTGGGGCAATTAATTAAGGAAGAAAAACTGGGCGGGGTGGGGGACACATGTGGAATGCATGGGGGAGAAGAGAAATGCATAGAGGATTATGGTGGGGAGACCTGAGAGAAAGAGACTACTTGGAAGACCTAGGCGTGGATGGAAGTATAATATTGAAATGAACACAGTACTTGAACACAGCTTTAACCGCCATGGCCACCGTACATACTGGTAGGAGTTCGGAGTGAATTCCGTAACATTTTGTGTGTTCTGTGATTGGTCAGAGATAGGAAACAAGATGTCCAGTTCGTGTATAAATATGAGGTAACAGTTTGCTGAGATGAAGATGCTGTTTTGTCACGAAGTCAGTAAGAGAGGAATCATGAAAGGTTCTGCCAGACATTGAGGTTCCAGGTCAGAACGTGGTGCCGTCATGGCTTCTGCAGAACCTGTCTGACTACCTCCGTGCAATTCTGAGGTTCTAGTTGTTGCCGAAATGTCCTGAAGGCAGTGCGACTGCGCTTCTTTCGCTGTGTTCGGCCAGGGACATTACGAAATCAGAATTATGTCATCCGTGAAGAATTTAGGGGCTGTTAGCCTTATCCCTCCCACATTTTGAAACGAAGTCCCAGATTTAAACCTGTTATTTTACAGCATGACAAGTATCTTACGTCGCTTCGCAGTAATTTGCGTCGCTTCGCTCAAACATTTCACATCTTTAAATTACTTACACTGTAATATTTTAACAAGACGTTTATCATATATTTACAATATTTCATCACCTGCAGAGTCTCAGGTATGGAATTCTAAATTATTCAGTTGTCTTGAGGTCTTCGCACATCTGGGATGTTACGCAACGTAGATTGGTGGCTATTTACCGACGTTTCGGGATAAACTATCGGTTCCATCTTCAAGGGTCAAGCAGTTCAAGAATTCTTGACCTGTTTGCAGCCGATAGGTTGTTCCGAAACGTCTGTAAATAACTACCAATATACGTTGCGTGGCATCCAGAAGAGCGAAGATCTCAGTTTTACACCGCGGCGGAAGCCTGAAATCACGTATTCAGTTGTCAGTTTTCGTCCCTTTTATGAGTATTGCAAGAAGTACCTGTAATTGGCCTGAGCCTGTGTGGACTGCGTTTATCTGTCTGAAGGCAGGAGCCGGTAGCTGGCTGTTGTGAACATGGTAATGAACATTCGAGTTTATTAAAGTTCGTGGAATGTGTTGGCTGTCTGAACAACTGTCAGTTTCTCAGCTTGACGTTGCGAGATAGAAAATGAAGTTTAGCGCACTGTAAAACGGGTAAGGTTGTCCCTCTCCGCGCCCTGGAGGACCGTAGGGTGAGTAGGCGTGTAGCTCCACTCATTCTTAACCTCGGTGCTAGTTGGAGGTGAGTAGTCAACTTGACGCCCTGGCCGCTTTACCTTTGAGGAAAGAACACCCTGTACGCATTGAATGCTATACTGGCCGGGTTCCAGGACCGGCCTGGACTTTTTGCTTCGACAAGTTCCCAAACATGACGTACAGAATGAAGCTACACAAAAAAGTGAATGTTGTCGCCGTATGTCTAGATATAGGATGTCCATCAGTGAATCTGTGGAAGGGTTATCAGTGGAAAATGTAACTTAGATATGGGAAATGTCTAATTTTGAATTTTCAACGAAAGTTTCCACCAGTAACGACCCCGAGGCCAGCCAGCCTCCTGTAAAGTGGGTACCTGGTCTTTTCCGAGGGTAAAGCGACCGGAGCCTGGTGCTGACCACCAACACCTCCTCCTAGTACCCGGCTGGCGAATGGGTGGGAGCTATACCTCCACCTCCCCGCAGTGCTGACATATGCATGACATGGGGCGACCTATTCCACCAGTAAGCTTTCACACACACACATATTCGACACTTAAGTAGTGTATATAGTTGAAACAGTATCATAAAATTGACCGCGGGCCTTCTGTAATCTGGTTGCAGTTTTGGATGCACTGGATGCTAGTTTAGCATGACCAGATTGCTTTGATCGGTGGCTTAACTATTTTCCTCAGCGTGTAACTAAAGCCTTGCCCCTGTTGTGATTCACTCGCAAGGAATTTGCATCGCTTACGAACATAGTTTGTGAGCCCTTTCACTCTGCTGAATAAAACTGCTTGTTGGCTTTGCGCAACTGCGTATGCTTTGATGCAACATGTTTTTTTTATAGCATTGTGTTGTGTATACAAACAGCAAGATCACTGAATAGAATCTGAAGGTAAGTGGAAGAAATCCCCAGGCATCTCCTTTAAATGCCAAGCAAATTGCAGATATTCGCAATACAGAGATTCTTTTACCGGCTTACGTAACTTTCGTTGGACGTAATGCTGGACATGAAAACTGTTAGATTTGAGGTTCTTACGGCAGTGGCTATGAAGAGTAAGGGTCTTCTGTCATTTTGACGCCGTGTAGTCTGGTCGATACTTCCTGACATTCCGAAGAAAAGTACCCGAACCTTGAAGATGGATTTACTGTGTTCTTTCTAAAAGTTAAATCTCTACCATACGGCACGGCGTCACATGCCAGTAGACTGGCTGTAATACTGAACTGCTTCTAGAATATTAATTGTGTTCAAAATCACCATAAAGTTTCAAAACGTAACAACTTTCTTTGCAACTTTTGCATGCCATCTGCTGTCTTTCTGACAGTGTTTTTGGCTGGACTGGTTGACGGCGGAGAAGAGAGGCACTTCGTCCTGAGACGCTCCTCTGAGGAGGATTCTCTATTGGAGCGGTTTATTTATGTTGAAATATGTCTCTGAATGTAAAAATTGTGTCATTGCCTCAATAAGCACGAGTATATTTAAAAATAATATATTTTGTAGTACCAAAAGATGGTTTTTATACAAATAAATATCATTTATAATTTGAATCTTTTGTAGTAAATGGATTATCTTTTAATTCTATATTTTTTCATCATGGGGTTTTTTAATTGAAAAGGGGCACCCTTTACCTTACCGCTGGGGTGACAAGGTTGTCCAAATTTGTGTGGGCTTCATCATGTTTGGTTTAGAAATGAAACTTCACACATTACTGACAAACGTGTGAAGTTTCAGCAAGTAAGTATTTCTAATAATGTATTATTTGAGTACTTTATACGTACTATCGACGGTGAGTATTCATAATACGATGAACAAATCGAGGATAATGATTTGACATGCGCAGGGGGGAAGAGAAATACGTACAGGGCTTTGGTGGATAAAGGTTAAAGCAAGAGACCGCCAGGAAGACCCAGACGTAGATGGGAGGATAATATTAAAGTGGAACCTACGGAAATAAGATGGGAGATTGTAGGATTCATCTACATCAGGATGGAGACAAGTAGTGGCCTGTTGTGAAGACGGTATTAAACCCTCGCATGGTACAAAATTCGACAAATTTCTTCACTGGCTTAAAGAACCAGATGTTGGCGTTCTCAAAAAGACTTTGTTCCATTGGTTGGTTGGTTTTATGTAGACCTACTGTCGGGGAAAATTTGTACAAATATAGATCAGTCTGAAATGTTATAAACTTTTATTTAATGTCTAAATATAACTTGACGCTGACACCAGCAGTAATTAGTGCTTTGCAGACTTTTGTTCTGCGTCTGTCTTCATGTGAAGACTGCAGCAGGATATGGAACACGGAGGGTTGTGCAACAAATTGAATTAGAGTTCCTAAAATGAAGATCCAAGACTGAGTGTTCTTGTGCATTGTCTGATATCTAGTTTCGTGTGAGCGATCGCACAGTATGAACTTTATAAATTCATTCTTGCGTGTCAAATTTATGCAAGTTATTTTTGACTGGAGGCCTGACGAGACGCTAGTAATGAGACTGTTCTGGAAATAAACACAGAGAAAACTAAATATACACGTATGCTCGCGTCTCGACGCCAGGGTGGAAGAGAAAATCACAACCTAAGATGGATAATAAATCCTACGAAAATGTGATGTAGTTCAGATGTTTTGAAACTATGGTAACAAAACGAAAATCACATTAGAGAATTATTATTAAATTTGAGAAATTATTTATACCACTGGGTTCAGAATCATGCTCTAATTTCATGTATTGTTCTGTCTGGGTTTGAGACTATCTCGCATCGTGAAGAATCGGGGGAAAATGAGACTGGAGTGACGAAAAAATGATATGAGAAATTAAAATAAACGTTTGTGTAGTAAAACAGAAGGAAAGAGAGCATTGAGGAGACATTGACGTAGAAGAATGATATTAAAATAGATATAAAGAAATAGGTTATGGACGTGTGAACTGTAGACCTGGGGTATAACTGTAGACCTGGGGTATGACTGTAGACCTGGGGTATAACTGTAGACCTGGGGTATAACTATAGACCTGGGTATGACTGTAGACCTGGGGTATAACTGTAGACCTGGGGTATAACTATAGACCTGGGGTATAACTGTAGACCTGGGATATGACTGTAGACCTGGGGTATAACTGTAGACCTGGGGTATGACTGTAGACCTGGGGTATAACTGTAGACCTGGGGTATAACTGTAGACCTGGGGTATGACTGTAGACCTGGGGTATAACTGTAGACCTGGGGTATAACTGTAGACCTGGGGTATAACTGTAGACCTGGGGTATGACTGTAGACCTGGGGTATAACTGTAGACCTGGGGTATAACTATAGACCTGGGGTATGACTGTAGACCTGGGGTATAACTGTAGACCTGGGGTATAACTGTAGACCTGGGGTATGACTGTAGACCTGGGGTATAACTATAGACCTGGGGTATGACTGTAGACCTGGGGTATAACTGTAGACCTGGGGTATGACTGTAGACCTGGGGTATAACTGGCCGTCTGTAGTAAACACGTAATAAGCCTAAGATTGTATACATGGCGGTGAATTTCTCGATTAGCTTAGCAACCGCCAGCTTCAGAATAACGATTTTGTTCCATATACTTTCATAGGTACAATGTTCGTTCTTTTTATATGCTGTATTGCACAAGCATTAATTAGTGACACGGGATGGCAGGATGTGGATTGGATTAATGTGGCTCAGGATAGAGGCCAGTGACTCTTGTGAACATGCTGATGAACCTTAGAGTTGCATTGCATGTAGGGAATGTGATTAACTGAGAAACTATTAGCTTCTCAACTAGAGTAATTTAACACCTAATGCATTTTTTTTCAATGCCTTGACAGCCCCTTGGGGGCCTAGGCCGCCTCATTTTTCAAGGCTTCACCATCACACACTTTAGACACACCACACTCGGTAGGACTCCTCTGTACGAGTGATCAGCTCGTCGCAAGAGACCTCTACCTGACAGCACACAACACTCACAAGAGACAGACATCCATGCCCTAGGCGGGATTCGAACCCGCAATCCCAGTAAGCGAGCGGTCGCAGACCACGCCTTAGACCGCGCGGCCACTGGGATCGGCAATGCATTTTAGAGTTAACAAATATATAATGAAATTGAATGTTGAGATCGACTGAGCATCAATCGTGTAGGGTAGTTGGAGATACAGAGACAGGATAGCGTAGTCGGTATAGCGACACGGGCTGGACGGTCCGGGGTTCGAATCGCCGATCCCAGTGGCCGTGCGGTCTAAGGCGTGGGTCTTCGGCCGCTCGCTTACTAGGATCGTGGGTTCGAATCCCACCGGGGCATGGATGTTTGTGTTGTGTTATACGGTAGTATGGAACATAAGTGACATGAAGGACGAAAAGATTTAATACAGTACAAAAATGGATCAAAAGGGAAAAACCCCGGACAGACAAAAAAAAAATCCCGGCAGGGCAAGATGTTTTTTTTCTGCAAAACGTCCAGACTGACCCTAGGGCCAACCCAACCTCCTATTCAATGGGTACCGGGGTTTTTCCCTGAGGGTAAAGCGGACGGGTATGACCACTCATCTCCATCTAGTGCCGATGTTAAGAATGAGTGGCGTTATACCTCTACTCCCCCTATATGCCTTCATGGCGTGGACAGTGAAAAATTAGCTTTATTCTGACAAATATACGTAACGCATAAATGCATTTTATGCTTCAAAACATGGGTGTCCAGCCGTTTTATGGCAAAGGGCCACACCCGTTATTGTGGGCTGGTTGGAGGGCCGCGCGTGGAAAAAATAACAGTAAGTGGTATACGTAACAGCCTATAGGTTACTATGGTGTAATTTTTATAGTATATACATAATTTACAAATGTGTCAGCGGGCCGCATAGTACAGCGCGGAGAGCCGCATGCGGCCAGCAGGCCGCAGGTTTGAAACCCATGTTTTAAAGGGATATTCGTTATGATGTCCGAGTGTGCTTGCTAAATGACATAAACAAGTGTGTGATAAGGAGGTTAAAATATGTAGCATTTAATATATATGTCCGTCTGAATGCTATGTCTTTGGCTTCGTTAGGTCAAGCGTGACACCCCTACAGCGTATGAAAGTTTTATCAAGATGATTCTAAAAGTTCCTACAGACGACAACAGCAAGAACAGCTTGAGGGAGGCGTAAGACGTTACGATAGGTCATCCCGTGTCTGCTGTAGCCCGCCACACTCCTACAGGAACGGAGTTACGAGATGATACGGCAGGGAGTCCCTTTTCCCTGAATCCCTATGCAGCCATTCATACACCATGACCGGACCACCTAAGATACCTTGCAATGATTTTAGAAGAATACCAGAAATATGTTTTTAAGGAGGTGAACTTCACTGTGTTCTCCTTACAGAGTGCTTCTAGAAAAAAATTTCAGCAGGGGGGGGGGGGGCCCAGTCGGTGTAGGGATTAATTTACGGTGGAGGGGGGGCGATAGAGGAATCGGAAGTTCGATTCCCGTTAAGGCCAGCAGATTTTGTCAGGTCTCGAGATATTCCAGACCGGCTGTGCTACCCACCCACTCTTCTGTCCAGTAGGTACGGGGGGCTGTGTAACCCGGCCGTAGAGCGGACGATGCGTGAAGCTGACCTCACACGTCCGTCTAATGTACAGATTAAGAATTCGTGGAGCCATACCTCAACTAACCCCGTCTGCATTATAAAATTTTACATTCTGATTTTGATACGGCGTCGTAGTTTCGGTGCGATCTACGCCTTGCCCGGTTGCTGCGTGTCTGTCTTGTTCATGTCTGTTGTCTGACGTACTTTTATTATTTTTTGCTACCACACATTTTGACCATATTACGAGTAAATGTCATAGCAGCAAATTTTCGCCCATTTCTCTGTCAGAAATCGAACCCCGATTTCTCAGTCGTTCTGATATTAAGATTAGTCACTATACTGACTGAGCTATTCCGGGTCTGTTCCGAGCCCCCCCCCCCCTGTAGGCCGTTCTTCCATATAATAAGAAAAGTGGGCTAAATTTTCGTTATTTGTTTAAGTACAGGAAGTGTCTGTGAGCCCATTGAAACGTTTGCTAATTGCCCTAACAGCTGAGCCCCTCTGCAAACAATGACGGCCATGTTCTTGTCAGACTTTTGTGACAAAGAAAATATTTGGGCATAAACATCCGGTAATGAGTCACCTATATACAGGGTGATTCGTTTAAAACACTAGTCTTATAGAAAACATTGTACCGTATTGTCTGTATACAGCATTTTTCGGTCGTGTATCAGCCGTCGATGACGTCCATTAAGAGTTTCAGGGAGTTAATTGACACTCATTTGTCTTTTTAAATCCAGCGTAGTATAAAATACGATATTTTCAATTTGCGTGCGGTTTCAAATGGAGCACACTATATGCTTTAATTTGTAGTGTAAGAGAGTTGACTGCGTAAGAAGTCCAAAGTTCTGTCTCTCTCATTCTCTCTATTTCTCCTTGATGTTCTAAACTCAAGAAGTTTCCTCATTCGCAGTGTATGTCGTTCCATAGACCCACAAGTTCTATATAAGAGAAACAGCACACGACTAAAACAAGAAAGGGTTTTGTTGAAAGTGGAGCCGGAACGTTAATTTCAGCGAGCTGAACAGAGTGTAAGAAGCCTGGCCGGATGTGGCGTGAAGACGAACACAGGAAGATGGATGACCAAACAGAGGGAATCGGGCAGGGGACGGGATTGTACAAAAGGGAGAAAGTGAGTTCAAGAAGGAAAGCGAAATAACAAGAAACGTAACTTTAAAAGACAAAACGAAATTGGAGCTGTTTCTTTCAATCTGAACGTGAGATGAATTTAGTGAAGTTTAGAAAGGCAAAGATACTGAAGTGAAAGAACGTTGGGTAGTCAGAGAGACGGCAGCTTGCAGTGGATTGAATGGCAGTGAGTCGATTGAACACTTGTTCATAATTGGCGTGGTCAAGCACAGTGGTGACTAGGTATATGTACGAAAATGTACGAAAATCTTTAAAGTTACGAAGTTCGTTGTACATTTTTTCCAGATAATAAACTTTGTCTCTCACACTGAGGGAGGAACATAGGCTGAGGGTGTTCGAGAATAGGGTGCTGAGGGGGATATTTGGGCCTAAGAGGGACGAGGTAACAGGGGAGTGGAGAAGACTACATAACGAGGAACTTAATGATCTGTACTCATCACCAAATATTATTCAGGTGATCAAATCAAGAACAGTTAGGTGGGCGGGGCATGTAGCACGTATGGGTGAGGGGGAGGTGCATACAGGATTTTAGTGGGTAGAGCTGAGGGAAGGAGACCACTTGGAAGACCCAAGCGTAGATGGGAGGATAATATTAAAATGGATCTTCAAGAAGTGGGATGGGGGGCATGGACTGGATTGATATGGCTCAGGATAGGGACATGTGGCGGGCTGTTGTGAGTGCGGTAATGAACCTTCGGGTTCCATAAAACGCGGGGAATTTTTTGACTAGCTGAGGACCTGTTAGCTTCTCAAGAAGGACTCTGCTCCATGGAGTTAGTTAGTTAGTTAGTTAGTTAGTTAGTATACAGGAAGTATTCATCTAATGTTGCCTCGAAACGTTTTGTTTCATTTGACGTTAACAGATTTTCGTGACCAAAAATTCGATTAACGTAGCTGCGACTCGGATTGATGTACAATCGAACACGGTTATAACGACATCGGTTTATACGACACCTCGTCTATAGCGTCAGATATTCTGTGGTATCAATTAATTCCTCACTGTTAATCATAACGTTACATTACTCGGTTATAACAACACTCGTTTATAACGACAGAAAATATTCAGTCCCTATCATAACGTTATAACCGAGTTCGACTGTATTTTGTTGTGTGTTTTAACTCTTGTTGGATTAATTTAATGGGGGAAAAATGCGTCTTGTTGTGTTGTTTCTGCGTTGCTGTTGTCACGAACGTAACCCTGACGTTAAAACGAGTACTTCATGTAATTCTCAGAACAAACAGCGATAATTTTACAAAACAGCATTAACTGTTTAGTCTTTGTAACGGAGGCACAGTATGTTTTCTGTGAGAAAGACGTTGCATTTTTAAATATTTATATGAATTTGCGAGGAGGGTTAGGTGTTACTGCTTGGAATATTTAAAATCATCAGTTTTTTTTTTTCAGTTTCTGTCAGTTCCCACGTAAATAAATGCACTATAGATTATTCACTCGTCTGCCCTGATGATGGAGGCAGCTAATTTGTCTATGACGTCGGTAGACATTACACCAGACTACACGGCGGCACATATAAAAAACAGCAATATTCTGGAGTCTGGACTTGGCATATAATGAAGTCCATAATCTCAGTGTACTGAGTTGTGATGAAATAACTAGCATTTTTCTCAATTTTGAATTACGTGTATCCGATATGTGTGTCACAAAAGATAGACTGTCAGCTGTTGTGTGATGTAATAGGCAGCTGCCTCCGCTGCGCTGTGATATCCATTTTCCTCTGTTGTGAACTGGTTTCACAGTTAACCCGGTTTGTGAATATTGTGAACACTGTGTCGTTGGAGAGAACTTGCTACAGTCTTCCTTATTTGGAGTCTGTGTAGGCAATTCCGTTTGTAGGTTGCCCTGTTACACGCCAGCGGGTGACTGTTGAGCCTTTGCCACTTCAGAATCGAGGATTATCTCGTTTATAAAGCTGTAGCAAAGAATTAGCACTCTCTTTTCTTATTTGCTTTTGCTGCAAATGTAAGAACATGTTAGCATGAAGCTGAAACGTTCTGCTAATTCAAGTTGCAGTGAAATTATAAAATTTTAAGGTTAACGGTGACTGTAATATGAGAATAACGTTTCTGACTTGCATTCTGCAGCTGCCAGGTTAGAGTCTAGGACGCAACAAAAATTATGTTGGTTAAGATTTTGCGTGTTTTTTTTTCTTAAGTCTCTTCAGGACAATTGTGGGACATTGACTCAAATTAGGCCGCTACTGATCGTTTCTACATCCTTTCGAATTCATTAACCTTTTAAAGTCCAGTGGTTACTATATGTACCACCAGGTTTAACATTCAACAATTCTACGTTCTGCCCACACAATGTATTTATGTGTTTTGTGTGGATCTCAGAACGAACAGCGATTATTTCACTGTACAGCATTAACTGATTGGTTTGTATAACTGAGACGGAGTGTGTTTACTGCGCGGTACGGACTGTATTTATGTGTTTTGTGTGGATCTGAGAACAAACAGCGATTATTTCACTGTACAACATTAACTGATTGGTTTGTATAACTGAGACGGAGTGTGTTTACTGCGCGGTACGGACTGAATGTACCGCCATGTTTAACATTCACAAATTGTACGTTCTGCCCACACAGTGTATTTATGTGTTTTGTGTGGATCTCAGAACAAACAACGATTATTTCACTGTACAACATTAACTGACTGGTTTGTATAACTGAGACGGAGTGTGTTTACTGCGCGGTACGGACTGAATGTACCGCCATGTTTAACATTCACAAATTGTACGTTCTGCCCACACAGTGTATTTATGTGTTTTGTGTGGATCTCAGAACAAACAACGATTATTTCACTGTACAACATTAACTGACTGGTTTGTATAACTGAGACGGAGTGTGTTTACTGCGCGGTACGGACTGAATGTACCGCCATGTTTAACATTCACAAATTCTACGTTCTGCCCACACAGTGTATTTATGTGTTTTGTGTGGATCTCAGAACAAACAACGATTATTTCACTGTACAGCATTAACTGACTGGTTTGTATAACTGAGACGGAGTGTGTTTACTGCGCGGTACGGACTGTATTTATGTGTTTTGTGTGGATCTCAGAACAAACAGCGATTATTTCACTGTACAACATTAACTGACTGGTTTGTGTAACTGAGACGGAGTGTATTTACTGCGCGGTACGGACTGTATTTATGTGTTTTGTGTGGATCTCAGAACAAACAGCGATTATTTCACTGTACAACATTAACTGACTGGTTTGTATAACTGAGACGGAGTGTGTTTACTGCGCGGTACGGACTGAATGTACCGCCATGTTTAACATTCACAAATTCTACGTTCTGCCCACACAGTGTATTTATGTGTTTTGTGTGGATCTCAGAACAAACAACGATTATTTCACTGTACAACATTAACTGATTGGTTTGTATAACTGAGACGGAGTGTGTTTACTGCGCGGTACGGACTGAATGTACCGCCATGTTTAACATTCACAAATTGTACGTTCTGCCCACACAGTGTATTTATGTGTTTTGTGTGGATCTCAGAACAAACAACGATTATTTCACTGTACAGCATTAACTGACTGGTTTGTATAACTGAGACGAGTGTGTTTACTGCGCGGTACGGACTGTATTTATGTGTTTTGTGTGGATCTCAGAACAAACAGCGATTATTTCACTGTACAGCATTAACTGACTGGTTTGTATAACTGAGACGGAGTGTGTTTACTGCGCGGTACGGACTGTATTTATGTGTTTTGTGTGGATCTCAGAACAAACAGCGATTATTTCACTGTACAACATTAACTGACTGGTTTGTATAACTGAGACGGAGTGTGTTTACTGCGCGGTACGGACTGAGTCTTTATATAAAGAGGTCACGTTTTATCCTCCGAGGGCTAATCATGCTACAGTTCCTTCCTATTTTATCTGAGGTATATAATTGCGTTGTCGAATGATCCGTAAAGAAATGGGATATGTTGGATGTTATATTTATGACCCTGTTAATTCGTAAACAATGAGACATGTCCTCTGTTTATAAAGATTTGTATATGTTGTGTCACGTGAAAATAACAATGCAAGATATGAAGCGTTGAGTCAGTACCGCTTTCACAAAAGCTCACTATTCTAGGCCACATGACATCTCCACACTGTGGTTCAGAGAGATATTAATGCTATCGTTATTCTCAAGTTAACTCCTAAATTTCCCAGATGATATCTTCGTTTGAGAACATCCATCTAACTTCTTATATATATATATATCTCTTACTATATCCCGTTGCTTGTTACACATCCCCCACCCATCTGATCCTCTTTCATTTAACCAGTTTAATACTCATAGTGAATATAAATTAAGTGGTACTTCAGGCTCCATAAAATGTGGGGTGACTTGGCTACTCAAGGACTGCCCCATGGAGTCACGTGGTTGTAGTTATTTACTTACCCTTATTGGTTGTAATTCACAATTTAAAAAAACCCAACAAATGCACTATATTATCAAGTGTTGTTTAATATCCCCTACATATGTTTCGGCTCCAGTTGGTGCGGTGGCGTAGTTGGTTGAGGCACTGCGCTACAAGCCGGAAGGTCGCGGGTTCGATTACCGATGGTGTCACTTGAATTTTTCCTTGGCATAATCGTTTCGGCCGCACTATGGGCCTGGGGTCGACTCAGCCTCTAACAGAAATGAGTACCAGGAATATTTCCTGGGGGGTAAAGGCGGCCGGTGCGTAGGGCTGACAACCTTACCACCTTCATGTGCCGATTGTGTATAAATCTGGGAGCCTCAACCTCCTGGAAACCTCTGGGCCTGTCCAGGCCTGTAATGGGATTGCTTTTCCAGTTGAACCATCTTCAGGGGGTCAAGGTTACATTCATACAAATGGAGCCGAAACATGTAGTGGATATTGAACAATACTGATAATACAGTGCTTTTGTTGGTTTTTTGAAATTGTGGATTATTATCAAAATGTACGGTGGATATAATGTGAAAAAAAAAATAACTTATTGGTTTGTGTTTGGTTATGTTGGATAGGTCGGTTGGTTTTGGCTGGCTGGTTCATTTGGTTTGGGCTGGGCTGGGTTAGGTTGGTCGGGGTGTTGGGTTTGGTGTATGGGTTTAGATTGGGTTTGTTGCGTCGTTTGGGTTGGTTTGGTTAGGGTCAGTGAGATTGGTTTGAAACCACACTGTAAAGGGACAGCCTCGCCTCCAGACGTGCTAATTATAGTACAAATTATAAAGGTCCATGTTGTGTAATTTTCTCCATCCTACTTTCCGTTCTTACCCCCCCGTCCCCACAGATATTCTTCCTTTCACTTCTTATTACCATATAGTTGATGCATGGTGAGTTTTTGAACATAATATAATATTTTAGATCCTGACACCGTGCCGTCTTGTACCATGTCATTGCCGTGGCGCAGGGGTCTTAGAGGTTAAGGAGGGACCACAGGGGTTCTTGCTGCCGTAGGTGGGAATAGTGGGTGGATCTGAGCGCGCCCTGATACCTACTGGCAGTAGCCGAATACCGACGTTTCAGAAGAACATTCTACTTCCATGTTCAGGTTACAGGATTAGACCCGAAGTGACTGCGGTGTTTAGGGCGAGGATACGACTCTTTTATAGACATGTTGCTAGGAAGTTAACCAATCAGAGCTACGGGATGAGGAGAGCAGTTACACTCTATGCGGGTCAGTATGAACTGTCAACAGGAGGAAATGTGAGAGAGCCAAAAAAAATGAAGCCCCTACAACTTTTTCAGGGTTCCAAGAGTTAGAAGCAGGAGTAAGAAATACTAAATTTTCTCGTACGGTTTTGTTAAAGGTGGGGTATAACAGTTTATATGTCAATCCTGAAGATGGAGGCAGAATATTCCTCCGAAACCGTATTATCCACGTACAAGACTGAACAATGTCGCAAAACAAAAGACTGTAATAATAGTCACTGCGACGGTGACCTGAAAACTTAATAACAGCGTCCACTGAGTAATACAGTTCGTACTAGCAAAGTGTCTCCATACAGCAAGGAGGCGTAACTGCTGCGACCGTCTTATTGAGGCAGTGGCTGTACACTTGGATGCCATCTGATAGAAAAAATTTTCCACCAACATGTTGTGTAGAAAGGGAGCTGTAGAATCGTCTTCGCCATCTGTGCAGGCAATTTCATTACTGTAAGAACACTTGCCGATTATTATCAACAGTTAGAAACATGTGGCATTATTTTAGTTCTCTTCTGGAGGGTAGCTAGTATTACTGCGTGTGCTTTCTGTATAGTGGGAACTATATTTCCTATTATTTGAACATCTCTTTCGACTGTGCTTATCTTCAGTATCGTCTGCAGCAAGTCTGGGGTTCAGATCTCACCCTGGAGATCAACTGTCATGACTGTGATTTTACTCAGTCTCACCAGAAAATGCAGACAGCGTCAGACCAGAGTGACTAGGTTACAGCAGTGGTTCCCAACCTCAGGTCGCGACCCAATATTAGGGTCGCGGGTGGTCTGACGTAGAGTCGCGAGAGTGTTTTATGGAGAACTAGATAATTATGAAAAATAATCAAAATAATTCTCTGTCCACTAACAAACTAAATGCACTTTTTCACTCACACTTATCTTTATTTACAGGTTCACCCCTACATATGTTTCGGTCCTCTTAAAGACCATCATCAGGGGTACAAAATTAGGTCAATCTACACCCACATACATTCAATCTGCGATCTCGGATTGAATGTATGTGGGTGTAGATTGAACGTAATTTTGTACACCCTGATGATGGTCTTTAAGAGGACCGAAACATATGTAGGGGTGAACTTGTAAATAAAGAAAAGTGTAAGTTAAAAACTGCATTAAGTTGATTTGTTCATTTAGTGCCGTTCGGTGTGCGTTCAGCTGTATCTTCCAACTTTTCGATATGCCGTCATGTGATGTTTAATGAAGCACTGAGACAAATTTACCTTTACCGCTTCCTCCTACGCCCTTTGCTGTTCATTATCTTTGCATTCTGTGCACGCAGAGCTACGGATAGTAGCTTTAAGCACAACGTAAATAGCGTAAATAAAATAGTTGAATCACGGATCGCCGCAAGGCAATTGTCACAGCATAATTTCGTGGCTTTGGTCTTATTGTTTATACAAGGACGATTAAATGTTTGCGCCCGCACCGCAAATCAATTGTCGCTCCTGTCAGCCTTTGTACTGTTGCTGTTATAATGGGCATGCGCATTAGGGTGTTTGTTCCCGAACGCTCGCTTAAGTTTGTCGTCCAGCTAACACAGCGCTGTAAAGCTGAGTATATTCGGGCCGTGGAAAAAAGTCCTAAAGATGGTGCGGATGACGACGCTGACTTTACTGCTTTGCACTCGCCAGCAGTAGCTTCTGCCGTAAGATAAGTAGCTCAGTGCACCTGTCATTAGTGTAGATTGTCACGTGGTTAGGTAAAGTTCACTATAGAACAGGCCATGAACGCCCAGAGGGGTAGTAGAGGTATAACTCTACTCTTTCTTTAACCTCAGCGCTAGATGGGGTGGGTGGTCAACGCCACGCCCCGGCCGCTTTACCCCCGGGAATGACCCGGTATCCATTGTATAGGAGGCTGGGTATGCCCCAGGGCCGGTCATGACGGTTGCTGAAAATCTCGCGTCCACCGGGATTCGATCCCCGGACCGTCCGGCTCGTAGCGAGTAGCTATACCGACTGAGCTATTGCGGCCCGTCACGTGGTTATCACTACCGATATTCGTGTGAACAGAATGGTTGAATGAGTGGAGGGGAATATAGGGAAGTGCACTGGAGGGGGGGACACTGGACCCAAGGTTCGCGGGTTCGATCCCGACCGAGGTCGATGGATTTCTAAGGGTGATAAAAATCCGGAACACCACTTCCTTCGGAGGGGAAGTAAAGCCGTCGGTCCCATGTCGTAGATTTACGGCATGTAAAAGAACCTTACGGGCATGAATAGAACTAGTAATGCTCGTAAGCAAAATTCAGCGGCCATTTCTCACCCAAGTCTCCTGATTGCCTGCCAGATGGCTCTGGCAAGTCACATCAGGATTGAGTTGAACTTGTGCGGTCAGTGGGCTGGTCACTCACTACATCAACGCACATGACCATCGAAACATCCGAAAGGAGGCCCCTATGCTCCACGTTGGAGCGACAGGGACAAAAAACAACTGGAGGGGGGAACGGTAACAGCTGTAGAGAGTGGCAATCCGTAGGGTTCCTTTCCGTGGCCTCATTGTAACGAACTGCATGGCGCAGTCCTTCTTGAGGAACTAATTGCCTAGCTGCTGAAATTTCCCTTGTTTTTTGTAGAAACCGAAGGATCGTTACGTTGTTTACGGTAACCGGGCCGTGTAAATGTTATTTCATAAGCATGTGTTTTGCGAAACTCGGCGTATATCCCGTCACGTTAGCATCATGTCGAACTGGATTTGCCGAAAAGTGGCCGATTTAAATTTTGAATTTCAGTTTACAGTTTCCGACTGCGGTCGTTTCTGAACCGCTGTAGTCGCCTATAAATTGCGCATTTTACAATAAACATAATTTATTTCTCTAACCCAATAAACCATCTGTTTCAACATCAAACAACTATGCATTTTCCCCACTGTGTTTATATTTTTCCTGCATTCCTCGCTACTGGATAGCTCAGTCGATGTAGTGACTAACTACGGGCTGGAAGGTTAGGGGTTTGAATCCTGGCAGGGGCAAGAGATTTTCTCCTCTCGGAAAAACCGTCCAGACCGGCTATGGTGCCCACCCATCCTGTTCAATGGGTACCGGGGTGGTGAGAATAAGTGGAGCTACCCTCTCCCATACGCCTTCATGGCGTGGACAGGTACAACTTTTATTTTGCCTACAGTCCTCACAATAAAGGACGATGATTTTACCAAGAAACATTAACTGCCTGACCTTTGTAATCCATTTACGGCCTTGAATACCCCAGATGTTATAGCATATTTATGAGCGTATTTGACTGTGGCTCGTTTTACGACGCTGCCAGTATCTCGGACTGTATAACATCGTTTGATGGGATGATTAGTGAATTGTAGAAAATGTGGAAGGAAGGGCCGTGGCCGAATTGGAGTCACGACACTTATATTCATCTGGAGGGACCGAGGAATAATCAAACTCTAGCATTTAGGTACACTCAGACTGTAGCGAACGGTGTAATTTTTTATTTCAGTCTTCCGCCGCGATGTTGATGAAATCTGAGCTATTCTGAGATATTACGCGACGTCGTGTGGTAATTGCTTACCAAAAAAAAATTACCACACCACACGACGCCACGTAATATCCCAGAAGTGCGTAGATCTTGGTGTAATTTTTATTGCGAGTGGTTCTTCGTGCGTTACGCCGACGGTAGGACCGTCCTGTGGGCGAGTCGCTTGTCGAGGTTTTGATTTCAGTGCAGAAGAAATGCATCAAGAGGCTTAGATGGAGGAAGACTTGAAACATAGATGTTGATTAGTGGCTATTGATAGACTGTGATGGTAGTGGCGTGATTGCTAATGGTTCACTTTGTGAGCCCGGGACCTTGTGGTGCCAACCGAAACTTTTTGATCCTGCCTCCCAAACGCATGTCACTAAGTCAGAGTTAAGTGCTGCGAGTGGCTGTGACAGGAATACCTACAACACGTCACTTCCTGTGTTACATAATATATAAATATTGTTGTTTCTTTGCACTACAGCCCTTATGTGGGCTTGGCATCCCGAAGGTTTCCTGGTCGTAAGTGTGCATTCTGTTGTGAGTGAGCAGCTCACTGACCGCACAAGTTTTTGCTCAATCCTGGCAGTCAGTCAGGAGACTTTGGGTGAGAATGGCCGCTTGAATTTTGGTTACGGACATTATTAGTTCTATTCATGCCCGTAAGGTTCTTTTACATGCCGTAAATCTACGACATGGGACCGACAGCTTTACTTCCCCTCCGAAGGAAGTTGTGCTACGGATTTTTATCACCCTTAAAAATCCATCGCCCTCGGTCGGGGATCCAGTGGCGAGCACGCTAACCACTAGTCCACCGAGGGGCGACTAATAAATAAACGTATTCAGTCGAAATAGCGTTGTGACCTGGCTCTTCTTTTGTCGACATATTGACAAGTTCACATAGTGCCGTGTCTTCGGTTTCTTGTCGCTGTACGTACGTTTTTGGGCAACAGAAGTTATCGTTCAAAGAATGTCTGGGTCGAAGCCTCTGCTTTGGAAGTAGAATGACTATTTGTAACAACATTAAGACTTTATTTGAATTCCGAGGTTCGTCTAAGAGATTTGGAGTACGACTGGGACATGACGCCGTGTAGCCTGGTAGAACACGTTTGAGAGAAAATCGCTGTATCTTCGTTTGGTTTAGCTTCGTCATACGTATCTACCATACTGCACTGAGTTACATAAGAAGACAGTATTGTTCTTTCCAGTGCTCTCTGATTTTCGATTGAGCATTGCTATGTTTGAAAGGTTCCCAGGCTTCGTCCGCTTGTCCTCCTGATAAGAGTTGTATTAAGATGAAGATGTGTGTGGAGCATTGGTGGAATGATACTGACAGAGAGAAACCGAAGTACTGGGAGAGGAACGTTTCCCAGAAGCTTCATGCAGTATAGAATTCAGTTCGTACCTCACAGTAAACACTTCGCCAGGTTATTCAGTTAATGCTGTTTAGGGAAATAGTCGCTGTTTGTTGAGAGAACCATACGTCACACAAAAATACACTGTGTGGGGAAAATGTAAAGGTTTTTTTTTTTCTTAAATATGAAGGCGGGTGCTGATAGCCTCAGATTGAAGTTCCTAAATGCAATTAACCTTTTAAAGCCTAATGGTTACTTGATGCATCAACAGTTTTAACATTAAAAAATTCTACATTCTGCCCACACTGTATTTATGTGTATTGTATTTATATTACAACAAACAGCGACTTTTGCCTTATATAACATAAATTGATTTGTTTTTTTAACCGAGATGAAAAGTGTTTACTGCGCGGTACGAACTGGGTCTTTAAATGAAACAGTTTATGCTTCGTTTTTAAAGGGTTAACAGTCGAACTCGGTTATAACGTCATGAAAGGGACTGATATATTTTGTGTCCTTATAAACGAGGAGTATAATGTTATGGTTAACAGTGAGGAATTAATTGGTACCACAGAATATCTGACGCTATAGACGAGGTGTCGTATAAACCGATGTCGTTATAAACGGGTTCGACTGTATTTCGTCAAGGCTGTTACAAGAAGGCATTGACTAGAATGAGAACGACTTTCAAGAATAGAAAGTAAAAACATAACCAGAAGCAGCAGGTCACCTTCCATGATCGTAAGAATTGCGCTACGTTATATAACAAATGTAATCAGTAAAAATAGACAACATAACGTAAGAAACCGGAAATACATCTTCGTCAGAATGCACAGTGCATTCCTTTGCTATTATTCATACACCGCTTTAATCATGTGACGTAACAGAGACCCACATTACAACAAAACAAGTACAAGAGAGGCACCGCGTGCCTTAGAAACTAAAACGCCCCACAAAGTGAAATGACGTTATGTATTTCTTAAACACTTGTTTATTCAGCTCAGTCTCTCTGTAGCTCTCAAGGAGTGTCATCTTAATACGTGACGTCAGCTCATCTATGTGGCGTCATTTCGTGTTTGTTACAATGTACGAGCCAAAAGACTGAGGAGTGTACAGCTGTGCTTGACTCATTTATGGTTCCGAAGGATGTGACGCTAAGGAACTTTGCGTCTTTAACCCGAAAGCTGAGCTGAATAATGCATAAAACTTGTTTCTTACCTCATAGAAAACACATTGGATATCTAACTTGCTATTAAGTGAATTCGACACATGACGCTCGGGAAAATTCGTTTTTTTTTTCCTTCAGAGAAGGACAAATACGCCGTGTGGTTGCCAGTTTCTTAACGTTAAACGAGATGAGGCATGATTGCCACTGGCCAGTTAGAGGGTTAAAGTGTCAGTTTTGAGGAACTTAGTACAGGGGTGCCAGATTTATAGGGAATTACGAGGTAATAAGGCCCCTACTCTTTGAAACATCAAATTCATGTAAATATTATTTGAAAATTCCTTTCCTGCCTCGCAGTAAACACGCTTTAACACCAAATAAAAGCAATCAATTTCCCCTTAAAGACTAAGATTAACATGAATTATATTTAAAGATCCAGTCCGTACCCGCAGTGAACATTTCGTTCTCGGTTTTAAATCCAGTCATTTAATGTTGTATATGGAAAGTAAATCGCTGTTTGTTCTGAGATCCACACAAAACACATAAATACAGTCCGTACCGCGCAGTAAACACACTCCGTCTCAGTTATACAAACCAGTCAGTTAATGTTGTACAGTGAAATAATCGCTGTTTGTTCTCAGATCCACACAAAACACATAAATACAGTCCGTACCGCGCAGTAAACACACTCCGTCTCAGTTACACAAACCAGATCATTTAATGTGTATAATGGAAGTAAATCGCGCTGTTTGTTCTGAGATCCACACGAAACACGTTAATACAATTTGTGGGCAGAATGTAGAATTTTTTTAAATATTAAAGCTGGTGGTACACATAGTAACTGGTGCCCTCTAAATCAGGGGTTCTCAAACTGTCTGGCTGGCGTAACATTAAATGAAATTTAACAATTACAGTGTACCACCGATGTTTTTTTTTGTATTTAAATAAAAAATCTGAAATTGTATAAAGTGGCTGATAGTTTCCATGGGTTATGTAATGTTGCCAGCAGTGCTGATTATCAGCAAATATATGTGGCTTATGTTTTATTTATTTTTTAAAAAAATTATGTTATTTTTTTATATTCGATTTTTGTTTTATTAAGGCCGCGTAAGTTAAACATTGATTGGCGTACCAGTAGTGATACGCGTACCACAGTTTGAGGAACCATGCTCTAAAAAACTGACTCGCCTTGAAATACTTACTAAGCCTGTTGCTATATGTGACAGTAAATGCAAGTACGGTGTAAGTTATGTCTATGCGTGCGTTACGTATAGAATAATTGCGAAATAAATGCGAACGCATATTTTGTGCTTTCATATAACAGTTTATATAATTTCCAATTGCAGTTTCTACCACCATGTTGGCATGGAACAGTGAGGCAGAGTTATGTCCTCACAGTCGTGGTGTTTACATGCCCGTCAACTCATGTTTGCATAAACATGTTTCATGTATCAAAGCAAGCGGAGGAATTTATGAAGTATTGATTCAATAGCTGTAATGCGAACATACGTAGTTGTGACATTTTACTGAATTGTCTCCTGTCGTACGGGTTAACCAGCACAGTGGTTATTATATGTACCACTAAATTTAACTTTAAAAACCTAAAACGTTTTGCCCACACTGTGAAACAGACACTCCCATACTTATGTAATTTCACATTACGCAATTTCAGATGTACGCAATTTTAAAATGTAAAAAAAAAAGGTACAAAAAATGGATAGGGACAGGTGGCGGGCTCTTGTGAGTGCGGTAATGAACCGTCGGGTTCCATAATACGCGGGGAATTTCTTGACTAGCTGAGGACCTGTTAGCTTCTCAAGAAGGACTCTGTTCCATGGAGTTAGTTAGTTAAAAAATTGAAATATTAACATTTTTTAAACGAACGCCGTATTTTTATTTACGGGCATGAAAGTGCAAGGAGACAAAGGTGGCGGAAGGATACTGCTGGGCGATAACACAGGTGTCAGGGGCTGTCATGTTGCGGCCAATCAGTTTCCAGTGTGATGGAGTTTGGATTTCAACTCTACTCCCTTGTATATTCATATATCTTTGGCTACATGTGTACTCAATTCCGACTTGCACAAAATTTCGCTTGCGCCGTGCCTTCCGCACTATTGCGTAAGTCGGAGAGGGTCTGTACATGCGTGTTGCGTAAGGTTCTTACAAAACACGTCAATGGATTGGTGTTTATGATGGAGGTGTGATGTGCTGTGCGAGGAAGTTACTGAATCCTTAAGTACAGTCGAACCCGGTTATAACGACATCGGCTTATATGACACCTCTTATATACCGTCAGATATTCTGTGGTACCAATTTTTTTTTTCCTCAAATTTAACTATAACATTATACTCCTCGGTTATAACAACACTCGTTTATAACGACACAAATATTCAGTACCTTTTATAACGTCTTAACCGAGTTAGGCTGTATTTTTATAATTTAAATAAGTTTTCGGCTGCCCAGGCCTAAGTCGAATACTAAGAACTGATGTCGTCTTGACCAGTAAGTTGCCAAATAGGGATTTTGCGCGCACACGCTTGAACTTACAGTTCTAACTGATAATTTACAGTCATAGCGGTACTCATAGCTCTTTGTTTAGGTCATAAATGTACAACATCAAGTAACATCGCAGGAACTATATGGCCATCACGTCGCCCGGACTTCATTTCTCGAAGCATGGAAATATATAACAGACGCAGGGATAAAGTATGGGACAGTTTATAGAGCTCTCTCTGTGCCCACGCAGCTAATGTTAATCGAGTTTAGGATTCCGTTAATAATGAAGCTGCTTCTTTTGCCTGTGTCCGTAATTTAAATCTTGGCAGTGCATGTCTCCTTTACAGAGGTACAGAGAGTCACCAGTCCCCCTCCGGACGCCAACATTCATACGCTTGAGAAGAGGCTTTTAGAATTAAAAAGACCATTACATCTGTGTAATTATCCGTGCCTGAGAGCAACATCGTAGCTGCAGTGTCCCTCATAAAGCCATAACCTGCTGGGCTCCTGTGATACACGTGTTTTGATTCAGGACGTAAAACGTACGGTTTAAACATTCCAGGCGAATTTAATAACAGTCAGTGCCCAGTAACTGTCTCGGTCCAGCGCTTCGCATTTTTATTTCCTTTTTTTTAACTATTTGAAGCATGAAATACATTCATGAAAGTGATACATAAAAATTCAATATTGCCTCCCAGAAAGCCTTTGGTTCTCATTGCAAACGTAAGTCGGTTAATGCTGTTTAACTGTACAGTAGTGATTATATGTGCCACCTGTTAACGTTTAAAATTCTGCATTTTGCCCGCAGAATGTGTTTATGGGATTTGTGTGGTGCTGTGACTAAGGGTGAATATTGTAATAAATATCAGGTATTCCGTAGTGGAGACTGAGTGTTTTCTGAGAGGTAGGAGCTTGTCGCAGTGCCGGATTCCCTTCAAACTACGAACTGTTTTCAATTTAACGCCTTGAAGACTAAAATTATTCTGCATTATATGTAAAGTTTCAGATCGTACCTCACAGAAAACAGACTGAGTGTTTTCTGAGAGGTAGGAGCTTGTTGCAGCGCCGGATTCCCTTCAAACTACCAACTGTTTTCAATTTAACGCCTTGAAGACTAAAATTATTCTGCATTATATGTAAAGTTTCAGATCGTACCTCACAGAAAACAGACTGAGTGTTTTCTGAGAGGTAGGAGCTTGTTGCAGCGCCGGATTCCCTTCAAACTACCAACTGTTTTCAATTTAACGCCTTGAAGACTAAAATTATTCTGCATTATATGTAAAGTTTCAGATCGTACCTCACAGAAAACAGACTGTTTTCTGAGAGGTAGGAGCTTGTTGCAGTGCGGATCCCTTCAAACTACCAACTGTTTTCAATTTAACGCCTGAAGACTAAAATTATTCTGCATTATATGTAAAGTTTCAGATCGTACCTCACAGAAAACGGACTGAGTGTTTCTGAGAGGTAGGAGCTTGTTGCAGTGCCGGATTCCCTTCAAACTACAACTGTTTTCAATTTAACGCTTGAAGACTAAAATTATTCTGCATATATGTAAAGTTTCAGGTCGTACCTCACAGAAAACGGTGTGTTTCTATTCGAAAGACCAGTTTAGGTTCTGTATAGGGAAGTGAGTCACCTGTAACTTATAAATACACTGTGTCGACAAAATTCAGATGTTTTAGTTTTAAATTGGCGGTACATGAAGTAATCACTGGGCTTTAAGGGGTTGATCACAGGCATTATACCATCATGTGGATCGTATAAATTGAAGCCAGAGAATTTTTTTTAGAAATGTTACGATATGCACGCCAGAGGTAAATACGTCTTCCTTGCAGTTCTGAAGTGACATTTTATCATCCTTTACTAAGGGAAAAATAAAATAGCGTAGGATATAGGAGAGCTTTAAATGTGGGCTATTCGGAAGCGTCATGTTTGATAGTGACTGTCATCTTGCTTTACCTTCCACCGTTATATGAGGGTCTTTATGTCGTCTATGGGTCTCGAGGGACATTGCCGCAATACTCATGGCTATTGTGACGTCGCGTCCTTCGGTGTTGGCGGCGGCTTCAAATAGTAAAAACACTAGAGTACTTTCAGTTCCATTTGCCATTTTATGGACGTAGCGGTTTCCTTTCTCACTGTTAACATCTTTACCCATCCGCAAAGTTGGTGGTCGTGTGTTGGCTTTATGTGTGACGAAGCCTGTGGGGGTGGAAATGCTTGAGGTTTAAAGACAGGAACGGTGGTCGCATTTCGGCGTCGTAACTGCGTCAACTGCGTTCCAGCTGCTGTTGTCATCTAAGCGAGTCTGTCTGTAGTGTCAGTTGCCCTACAGTTACGAAACTGAGGACATTTATCCTATTTGCCAGCCAAGTGTGGAAGATCCCTTAAAATACTGGCGTGAAATGGCCATTGAAGATCAGTGCGGAGGAATTTATTTCGTGTCTTGCGTCATTTTCTTGATCCCTTTCGTATCTTTATCTCCTTCCCCGTATCCTCTGTTAAAGGTATAAAACAAGTTACATTTTTTATTCCTTATATGACACACTTTCGAGTACAGAGCGGTATTCCTTTCGGTACAGTTTAGCGCGTTTTAATTGGGCTGGCACGAAATCTCACACATTTCGACGTAACGTAGTGTTGGAAACCTCAGTATTGGTTTTACTTTTATTGAAGGGCACCGCAGCAGAAGCTACGGACACACCGCAGCCTTGAAGGCTTATTGTGCAACCCCTGTGATGAAGATGACGATGATGATGAGGTTTTTTCTGCTTTTCCAATTTAATGTAGCACCGGTGGAATGAAATTGACAGGGGAAAACCGAACTACTCTGAGAAAAACCTGTCCCAGTGCCACTTTGTCCACCACAAATCCCATATGGACCGACCCGGATCGAACCCGTGCCTCCGCGGTGAGAACCGGCGACTAACCGCCTGAGCCATGGCATGGCCAGGAAGCCATAGTAGCTTATAATGTTTTTTTTTCATGATGGTTCATAATAATAATAATAATAATAATAATAATTCTTGGCTCAACAGCCCTGTATGGGCCTGGGCCTCCTCTTGCCTCCTGTTGTCGAGGTTACTAAGTCATGCGCATTCATGGCAGTTGATGACCGGCCAGCTAGCCGCGCTTAGTGTTCTATCGATCCTGATGTGCACGCCAGAGCCATCTGGCAGGCAGTCAGGAGACTTGGATGAGAAATGGAGGCAATTTGGCTTACGCAACATTTTTATTCAAGGTTCTTTTACATGCCGTAAATCTACGACATGGGACCGACGGCTTTACTTCCCCTCCGAAGGAAGTGGTGCTCCGGATTTTTATCATCCTTAAAAATCCATCGACCTCGGTCGGGATCGAGCACGCTAACCACTAGTCCACCGAGGTCGACCATGATGGTTCATACAGGGTGTTAAATTTGTACATTTTCGGGCAATTTGCCGTGCGTGTTGTCGGAGGAATAGCCCTGATATAACGGAACGCAGTTAATGCCGAAGCCGGCGGGGTGCGGGCCTGTGATAGCGAGCTGTTTAAGGTCACCTGTTAACCATATTTACTACCTGTTTTAACATTAAGAAACTTGGCGTTCTTTCTGCACAGTGCATTTTTGTGTTTGATATTTTATTCACAGTTCACAGCGATTATTTCCTTACGGATTATTAATAGACATTAATGGGGATTTTGAGTGTTCACTCTGAAGTAGGAAATTAATTTTGGCACTTTACAGTCGAACTCTGTTATAACGTCATGAAAGGGACTGAATATTTTGTGTCGTTATAAACGAGTGTCGTTATAAACGAGTGTCGTTATAAACGAGCGTTGTTATAACCGAGCAGAATAATGTTATTGTTAACAGTGAGGAATTGATTTGTACCACAGAATATCTGACTCTATAGGCGAGGTGTCGTATAAACTGATGTCGTTATAACCGGGTTCGACTGTACATAAATTCAAGGCTACGAAATTTAAAAAAAAAAAATCTTAATTTTAAAGCCTGATATTTACGTAAATAATATATAAAAATTTAGTTCGTACCTCACAGTAAACACACTGTCCCTGTTACAAAGGCTTAATTTTCATGCTGCTGTTATAAGGTCGAGGGGGCGAAGCCTGGGGAACTTGTGGCAACATGATGCTCTTTCTGCTTCCCCCTTCTTCCTCGTATAAAGTGTCTTTCACGTCTCCCATGCCTTTCCTTTTTGTGTTAGATCTTCTATTTTTTGTTACGTGTCTCTGTCCCCAGGCTTCATAGTGTTAAATAAGGTCTAAGTAAGGTTAATTGTACGACTGGCGTTCTTTTCCTTGTTCATAGAAGGAAAATTCGTCTTGATAATCTGACCGACATTTTAAGGGACTCCAGTATAAATGTGTGTCGACCTCGGTGGACTAGTGGTTAGCGTGCTTGCCACTGGGCCCAAGGTTCGCGGGTTCGATCCCGACCGAGGGTGATAAAAATCCGTAGCACAACTTCCTTCGGAGGGGAAGTAAAGCCGTCGGTCCGATGTCGTAGATTTACGGCATGTAAAAGAACCTTACGGGCATGAATAGAACTAGTAATGCCCGTCGGCAAAATTCAGCGGCCATTTCTCACCCAAGTCTCCTGATTGAGTGGAACTTGTGCGGTCAGTGGGCTGGTCACTCACTACATCAACGCACATGACCATAGAAACCTCCGAAAGGAGGCCCCTATGCTCCGCGATTGGAGCGACATGGGGACTAACTAACTAACAGTATAAATGTCCTCATCGCAGTGTCGTAATATACATCGCGACTTTGCGTACAAAATAATTACAAAACAAGCAATTGTAAAATTAAATTAAGTTATAAACCAACCGATGCACACTAAAACCACTTTTTAAGTAGCTTTATTATAAAATTGTTAAAATTGTACCCCTACACGTGTTTCGATCCTAGGATCATCGTCAGGGGGGTTTATTGCTAAAAGCTACAGTCACTTCAACACATGATTTAAAATATTCTATCTGCACTTTGAAACATAAGTTAAAATCTTGTAAAAAGATTCTCTAAAAGTTGTAAAATTATAAAAGCACTGTAGATGGTAGATTGTGGAACTGCTGGCGTGTGGTATTAAAAGCATATGAAATGTTTTTGCGTGGAGCGGAGTGTACTACGTGTTGTGCTGTGAGGAGTACTACGGTGGAGTGTAGCTTTTAGCAATAAACCCCCCTGACGATGATCCTAGGATCGAAACACGTGTAGGGGTACAATTTTAACAATTTTATAATAAAGCTACTTAAAAAGTGGTTTTAGTGTGCATCGGTTGGTTTATAACTTAATTTAATATGACGAAGATGCACGGCGTCAACAGTGTGAAATTGAAAAGCAATTGTAAGTTACATGGCTGGTGGACGTCTTACAGACGTCAGCTGTTGTTCGAGGTTTTATGGACAAATATGTGAAGGAATTTGGGTGTCATAAATTTGTCCCAGAACTTCTTGTTCTAGCCCGAAGATCTGTGTCGGTATAGTACTAGGCTACGGGTTGATAAACCGAGCGGTCGTAATTTGATTCCGGGCAGGTGCAAGGGAATTTTGTCTTCTATCCTAAAGGTTTATACCGCTTTTGGTGCCCATCCAGCCTCATATTCAGTGAGTAATTGGGGTTATTTCTGCGGGTTAAAGCGGTCAGGGCGTGAAGCTGACCACTCAACTGCATCTAGTGCCGCTCCCTCATATCTTTTCGTGGTTTGTACGAGGACAACTTTACCTTTGACATGTATTCTCTCTCCTGCAGTTACTGCTAGCAGTAACCTAAAAATGTTGCTCTCGGAGATTCTGTTCTTATGTTTTCCTCACAGTTCAGGTTTTACTTTCGGAACGTAAACCTGGTTAACGGAATTTCATGATATATGTACTGTTGTTTTGCCTGAAGAAGCATTTCGCTTGCCTTTAATTTATTAATATAATTTTTTCTTATCTTTTGTTTCAGGTATGTAATATTTAAACATCCTGTCAGGGCTTTTGAACGAGGAATGGGTAAGTGCAACTTGTGTAACGTAACGTAACGTACAGTGAGCCAGATGAGACAAACAAACAGATACGTTAACGAGATCGACAGAAACTTGTGAGGTCGGCAGTAGTCTGTAACGTGTGAGAATAGTGGCGTAAGTGATTGTGGTAGTTTGTTTGGAAGGGATTTGTAAAGTGGCTTTTGTTACGGCCTGCGAGACATTAAAAGATATTTCTAGGCTGTGCCTTAACTGATCTTGGGTTTAGCTAACAAGTTTTGGACAAGTGATAGGTAACTGGCTGTGCGATGTTAGATGTATCAGCAACTAACTAACTAATCAACCAACTACCTGACTAACTAACTAACTAACCAACCAACTACCTAACTAACCAACCAACTATCTGACTAACAAACTAACTAACCAAACACCTGACTAACTAACCAACCAACTACCTGACTAACTAACCAACCAACTACCTAACTAACCACCCAACCAACTACCTGACTAACTAAATAACTAACTAACCAACCACCTGACTAACTAACTAACCAACCAACTACCTGACTAACTAACTAACTAACAAACCAACTACCTACCTAACTAACTAACCAACCAACTACCTAACTAACCAACTAACCAACCAACTATCTGACTAACAAACTAACTAACCAAACACCTGACTAACTAACCAACCAACCAACTACCTGACTAACTAACCAACCAACTACCTAACTAACCACCCAACCAACTACCTGACTAACTAAATAACTAACTAACCAACCACCTGACTAACTAACTAACCAACCAACTACCTAACTAACTAACCAACCATACACCTGCCTAACTAACCAACTACCTGACTAACTAACCAAATAACTAACTAACCAACCAACCAATCAACCAACGAACCACCTCCATGGAGTACAGCCCTTCTTCTGCTGCTAATAGCCTTTTAGCTTGTCAAGCTGTTTTCCGCATTTTACTGAACCCGAAGATCCACTGTGTCCACCGCATTTTACTGAACCCGAAGGTCCACTGTGTCCACCGCATTTTACTGAACCCGAAGGTCCACTGTGTCCACCGCATTTTACTGAACCCGAAGGTCCACTGTGTCCACCGCATTTTACTGAACCCGAAGGTCCACTGTGTCCACCGCATTTTACTGAACCCGAAGATCCACTGTGTCCACCGCATTTTACTGAACCCGAAGGTCCACTGTGTCCACCGCATTTTACTGAACCCGAAGGTCCACTGTGTCCACCGCATTTTACTGAACCCGAAGGTCCACTGTGTCCACCGCATTTTACTGAACCCGAAGGTCCACTGTGTCCACCACGTTTGTCCCTGTCTTCAGCCAGATGAACTAGTAGTCCACGCCTTCCCATCCTGTTTCTTCAGTATCCGTTTTAGTAGTATCCTCTCATATACACATAGGTCTTAAAAGCAGTCTTCAGGTGTTCCCATCGAAACCCTGTGTGCATTTCTCTTCTCGCTCACCCGTGCCACATGACTCCCCAATCTCATACTCCTCGATTTAATCATCCAAACAATATTTGTTTAGGAGTACAGATTAAGAAGCTCATCACAATGCAGTTTTGTCCACTCCCCTGTTACCTCCTCCTTCTTAAGTCCAAATATCCTCCTCAGTATCCAATTCTGGAACACTCTCAGCCTATGTTCTTCCCTCAGTGTGAGAGACTTAAGTTTTACACCCATACAAAACAGCAGGCAAAGTTATGATTCTGTGTATTTTAGTCTTTGTGGTTTTGGGTATCAAGGAGCGACAGGAAGTAACAAACTAACATATGTTTCGGTTTATGCAAAAACCATCATCAGGGGGTTCAAAACTATAGTTGTGCAATATCTTAGTACGCAAGTGACATTCACTTATAAAATCAGAGTTTAAAACGTATATCGTAGTTTTGTTAGAAGCGGATTTCATTAATGTCGAATTCTGTACCGGCCCTCGGTAACCGTGTAACCAGTTCTTCGCGCGCGGTTTGGTTCCTTTGCTGGTCAGTATCACATTATATACAAGCAGAATGTTTAAAAGAAGGATAAACCTCAAATTAAGAAGTTAAAAGTTTACCGGCTTAGTTAAACAATGTGTGAATGAGGCTTCGAATCACATTCTGCAACTCTGTCGCAGTTGTGGTCATGCTTTTAACGTCTGTGGCCAGGGTACACTTTGGTAACAATGGAGTTAATGTCACAGTATGTTTGTGTGTTCTGTGTTAGGTCCGCCGTAGGAAAGAGGACAGTTGAATGTGTGCAAATGCTCTGTATTGCTAATGTAACATTCTTTTCTCTTACATTGTTGATGTAGAAACTAACAGATGCCAGGTGGAAGGAAAATCCTCATCGCTTTGAACTTCAAATTTTAAACCGCTGTACCGTAAATTTCTTTTCTGCCTCCTCACACCCCATGTGTTCTGTGGAAATTTTTTTTTTTTCTCCTGACTACATTAATTCTACAGAACATTTTGAAATTACAGAGTGGCCGATTATTAAGCGGAAATGTTGCAGTAACTGTAATTTACAGTGCTATAAAGCTGGGTGGGGCGTGTGTTGAGACACTTTTGTGTACACGACGGCACTGGCGTTATGATTATGACAACTTGCAAATTAGTTTATGAGTAAAAAAAAACACTTGCAGCTCGTCTGCAACCCCTGTCGCTGTATTTTGTGCGAACATATGCTTTATTACACTGATGTCAGCACGTGTGTGCGTTCGTGTGCTTTACACGCCTGAAATTTTTGAATCCGCGTGATTGTGGTAGTATCCTTGCGCGAAGTTAAGAAAAATTCGAACTTTTAACCCTATAAAAACTAAGTAACAGTACTTTTATATCCATTGATCCCCGAGTTTGGAAAGAATATTGCTTTTTGCAAGGTTCCCAGGCTTAGTCCATTTGTCTTTCTGGTATAGCAGCATGCAAGTGTGATAACATGGGATGTTGAAACCAGGATGGCAATGACTGTAACTGACAGGGAAAAACCGAAGCACTCGGGTTCAAGACTAAGGAATAACCTGATACACCAGTTACTCAGTCCGTACCGCGCAGTAAACACACCTCCGTCTCAGTTATACAAACCGATCAGTTAATGCTGTACAGTGAAATAATCGCTGTTTTGTTCTGAGATCCACACAAAACACATAAATACAGTCCGTACCGCGCAGTAAACACACTCCGTCTCAGTTACAAACCAATCAGTTAATGTTGTACAGTGAAATAATCGCTTTTGTTCTGAGATCCACACAAAACACATAAATACAGTCCGTACCGCGCAGTAAACACACTCCGTCTCAGTTACACAAACCAGTCAGTTAATGCTGTACAGTGAAATAATCGCTGTTTGTTCTGAGATCCACACAAAACACATAAATACAGTCGTACCGCGCAGTAAACACACTCCGTTCAGTTACACAAACCAGTCAGTTAATGTTGTACAGTGAAATAATCGCTGTTTGTTCTGAGATCCACACAAAACACATAAATACAGTTCGTACCGCGCAGTAAACACACTCCGTCTCAGTTACACAAACCAATCAGTTAAAGTTGTACAGTGAAATAATCGCTGTTTGTTCTGAGATCCACACAAAACACATAAATACAGTCCGTACCGCGCAGTAAACACACTCCGTCTCAGTTATACAAACCAGTCAGTTAATGCTGTACAGTGAAATAATCGCTGTTTGTTCTGAGATCCACACAAAACACATAAATACAGTCCGTACCGCGCAGTAAACACACTCTGTCTCAGTTATACAAACCAATCAGTTAATGCTGTACAGTGAAATAATCGCTGTTTGTTCTGAGATCCACACAAAACACATAAATACAGTTCGTACCGCGCAGTAAACACACTCCGTCTCAGTTACACAAACCAATCAGTTAAAGTTGTACAGTGAAATAATCGCTGTTTGTTCTGAGATCCACACAAAACACATAAATACAGTCCGTACCGCGCAGTAAACACACTCCGTCTCAGTTATACAAACCAGTCAGTTAATGCTGTACAGTGAAATAATCGCTGTTTGTTCTGAGATCCACACAAAACACATAAATACAGTCCGTACCGCGCAGTAAACACACTCCGTCTCAGTTATACAAACCAGTCAGTTAATGCTGTACAGTGAAATAATCGCTGTTTGTTCTGAGATCCACACAAAACACATAAATACAGTCCGTACCGCGCAGTAAACACACTCCGTCTCAGTTATACAAACCAGTCAGTTAATGCTGTACAGTGAAATAATCGCTGTTTGTTCTGAGATCCACACAAAACACATAAATACAGCTCGTACCGCGCAGTAAACACACTCCGTCTCAGTTATACAAACCAGTCAGTTAATGCTGTACAGTGAAATAATCGCTGTTTGTTCTGAGATCCACACAAAACACATAAATACACTGTGTGGGCAGAACGTAGGATTTGTGAATGTTAAACCTGGTGGTACATATATTAACCACTGGACTTTAAAGTGTTAATAATCTAGCATTTGCGTGTTGCATTGTGATGACTATAAGGGTCAGTTTGGTTCATCATTGAATACGATTAAGGACCGTCTTGAATAATTTTTAACCAGTTCGCAGTAAAAACAAATGTACTCAGAAAACAAATTTTACAGATGAAGGAAGAGAATTAGGAAGTATGGTCCCGTAAATAGGCATTATAATTTCTAATTAACCTGCTGCCTCCGTCTTCATGGCAAATTCGAATAATATGTTTGTACCAAACGACACGGCGTCACATTTCGGAGACGTGTTAATTTAGCAGCATTTTCGCAGGTCTCTGTAAAATTTGGTTTATAAGTGAATTTGTTTGTGCGTGCAAGTTTAGGAATACTAAGTGAATTATGATCTACCGCATCGTTTCAAATCCTTTTCAGTTAGTCTTTCACCAGTCAATCGTGCTACGGCGTCGCAAAGTAAACCATAAAAATATTGTATGAAGTTCCGCTGACTGAAGGAATTATTTATGATTTTACATTGTTTTGAATGTTACGTGCGCACGTGCATATACGATGGCAGACGGGTAGCTCTGTCAGTTTAGTGACTTAAACTGCGATTAGGTGACGGCGTATTTTTTTTTCTGGGATGGACATAGATGACAGACTACAGGCTGGACTATCCGGCGTTCGAATTTCTGCAGGGGCAAGAGAATTTTCTCTTCTCCGAAACGTCCAATCCGGCTCCGGTGTCCACCCAGCCCTCTATTGAACAGTCACCAATGGCTTTTTTTTACAGGGGTGAATGTCTGTCCAATGCCTAAGGTCAAGAAACAATGGTGCCTAAGGTCAAGAAACACTGGAGCTATACCTCCATAAGAATGGATAGTTTCGTAGTAGACATACCAATTCAATAATTTTACCTTCACATATATATACTTAATCCCGCAGCTGTTTGTACAATTCAAACGTTCATTTACATTTGTATATAGAGTGAGAATTTTATGTGTTTGGCCGCCATAGGCTCTTTTTGTACGTTTGGGGTGACTAAGGGCAGATAATGTATTTATCTCTGTTCTTGTTTATTGGACGTGCTTTGAATTTTTAGGGCCGCGACTGGTCCATTATACAGGTCATAAAATCAATGAAACAAATCACACACATCTGTAACGTTGTATACCCGCATACTGTGTGAAACAATATATTGTTCATAAACAAGTATAAAATGTGTGAAACAGTTTGTGACATTCAATTAAAAGAACATACGACTCAGATCCAATGCAATCAGTGTCTGTGGTTTGGCGGTGGTGATTGATTGCCAGTTGCTGCTAAAAATAGGGGTCGTGCCATTTTTGGTAGAGTTCGTCTTACACAGGTTACAAATAGGGGTCGTTCCATTTTTGGTAGAGTTCGTCTTACCCAGGTTACAAATAGGGGTCGTGCCATTTTTGGTAGAGTTCGTCTTACCCAGGTTACAAATAGGGGTCGTGCCATTTTTGGTAGAGCTCGTCTTTCCCAGGTTACAAATAGGGGTCGTGCCATTTTTGGTAGAGTTCGTCTTACCCAGGTAACAAATAGGGGTCGTGCCATTTTTGGTAGAGTTCGTCTTACCCAGGTAACAAATAGGGGTCGTGCCATTTTGGTAGAGTTCGTCTTACCCAGGTTACAAATAGGGGTCGTGCCATTTTTGGTAGAGTTCGTCTTACCCAGGTTACAAATAGGGGTCGTGCCATTTTTGGTAGAGTTCGTCTTACCCAGGTAACAAATAGGGGTCGTGCCATTTTTGGTAGAGTTCGTCTTACCCAGGTAACAAATAGGGGTCGTGCCATTTTTGGTAGAGTTCGTCTTACCCAGGTAACAAATAGGGGTCGTGCCATTTTTGGTAGAGTTCGTCTTACCCAGGTTACAAATAGGGGTCGTGCCATTTTTGGTAGAGTTCGTCTTACCCAGGTTACAAATAGGGGTCGTGCCATTTTTGGTAGAGTTCGTCTTACCCAGGTTACAAATAGGGGTCGTGCCATTTTTGGTAGAGTTCGTCTTACCCAGGTTACAAATAGGGGTCGTGCCATTTTTGGTAGACTTCGTCTTACCCAGGTTACAAATAGGGGTCGTGCCATTTTTGGTAGACTTCGTCTTACCCAGGTTACAAAGTCGAATAGCACCCTATCTTGAAAAGTGTTTGTATCGTGTCTCCTACGCGAAGGAGAGACTCAGTATTGGTCGGACCATCTTTCCTTTGGTTCTCCAATCTCTCTTTTGTTTCTTGACCTGTAATAAACACTGACTTAGGCATAAACTTAACAATAACCAACAAATGCACATAGTAAATACATATACAAAGTGTATTATAAACCCCTACATATGTTTCGACAAAGCTTTGTCATCTTCAGGGGATACATAGCAAAGATGTACAAAAACTTCTCATCCATTTACATGTTGAAAATATCACACATTAGAAATTCAGAACATACAAATTCATAGTCATAGTTCATACGTTTTAAATTTCTAATGTGTGATATTTTCAACATGTAAATGGATGAGAAGTTTTTGTACATCTTTGCTATGTATCCCCTGAAGATGACAAAGGTTTGTCGAAACGTATGTAGGGGTTATATAATACACGTTGTATATGTTTTTACGAAGTTCATTTTTTTGGTGTTAATAAGTTTATGACAATATGTACGGTCTTTATAATATAAAATTTGACTTCGGCAGTCGTTTGTTTTTTACAATATCACTGTCCCAGGATTGTTTCCTAATTCATTATCAAAATTACCCGTTTTTGGGGCTCCTGCTAGTAGCCTGAGGAATTTCCTTTGTTGCGCTGCAGGCTTTACACTGTACATTTATTAGACTTCTGTTCTCTGATTTGTGTTCTCCTTTCCTGCTGTTAGTATGGAAAATTTCGTGACCCTGTTCTAACCCTCGTGCAGTTCCTCAATCCTTTTCACTTGCATGCACTAATGAAGAACTCTCATGCCTCAGACGTTGCATGTTTCGCTGCATGCCTGCCTGCAAGAGGTCGGCCACAAACAATCGCTGCTTGCCTTGAACCGTCCCTCATAACTACGCTAGTGTAGCCGCTGAATAATACAAGCAGTACTTTCCATAACCAGTAAAGCCTACATTCATACTGCATAAATTTCTAGCCCTACAAAGTTATTATTATTATTAATAATTATTATTATAATATTTATATATTTGGAAATTGAAAGAGGAAGCACTAGATCGCACCCTGCGGAGAACTCGCTTTGGAAGAGGCTACGGACCTGTCGTAAGACAGACTACAGAATGATGAAATGATTTATATATTATAATTATTATTAATAATTATTATTATAATATTTATATATTTGGAAATTGAAAGAGGAAGCACTAGATCGCACCCTGTGGAGAACTCGCTTTGGAAGAGGCTACGGACCTGTCGTAAGACAGACTACAGAATGATGAAATGATTTATATATTATAATTATTATATAATAATTATTATTATAATATTTATATATTTGGAAATTGAAAGAGGAAGCACTAGATCGCACCCTGCGGAGAACTCGCTTTGGAAGAGGCTACGGACCTGTCGTAAGACAGACTACAGAATGAAATGATTTATATATTATAATTATTATTAATAATTATTATTATAATATTTATATATTTGGAAATTGAAAGAGGAAGCACTAGATCGCACCCTGTGGAGAACTCGCTTTGGAAGAGGCTACGGACCTGTCGTAAGACAGACTACAGAATGATGAAAAGATTTATATATTATAATTATTATTAATAATTAATAAACCTGAATTGAATTGAATTGAATTATTAATTTTATTTATGTGAATGAATCTATAAAGTACATATTCTATGTACGTTAAATTTGTATGCTGTTACCTTAAAGATTCGCATCGTCGCCATGTTTGCTGATTTTTTTTTATTTACGGTATGTATTTGTTAATGATCACTTAGTACCAGTGGCGTAGCTAGGTTTTTTTGGTGTCCTGGACGAGCAATCACAGTCGTCGCCCATAACGGAAGTCTTAAACTTTAAAGAAGTCAGAAAAAATAATTGAATTTCTTTTTATTTTATTTCAGTAATTTAAAATTTTTTGGGCATAAAAAATTTCAATTAATTGATCTGAAATATTCATTTTACTACCCCTTCGACTCTGTCGCCCGGGGCGATGACATCACTCCCCACCCGCATTACGACACTACTCAGTACCACGTTTCACACCCGTTCGCCGTTTGTTATAGCAATCAAACATAAATCCAAAATATCACTCATTAAACAACGAATGCACTATATTAAAAAAATATATTTATAATAGTGCATTCTTTGGTTTAATGAGTGAATATTAATACTAAAATGCACGGTGAACACAAAGTAAAATTAATAAATCCAAAAATTTTCGCATGGTCGCCATATTACAATTTTGCATTGAACAAAAATATTACCGTAATGAAAGTTCCATATTTTTTTTCAAGATCTATTACCGTACATCGTTTGATAACTAATAAATGCAGCTCGTAGTATGACTCCAGTCTGTTATTAGAGCATTAGACTCCTGCATGGTAACGATAAAATTTATGATCTTTCCCTTCTAGGTGTAAGATGACTTTAACCTTTGCTACCCAGTCGATCATTACTGTAATCATTATTTGCCGGAAACAGACCTTTTATACGTTAACCATTTACAGCTCGGTGGTAACCTGTATGTACCGCAGAGTGTAACATTAAGAGATCCTTATTTTGCGTGCATGGTATATTTGTGTTCCTTGTGGTACTCGTAATAAACACCAATTATTTTCTTATAGAGCAGTAAAAGATTGGATTTTGTACTCGAGGTGTCTTGCGTTCACTGTGAGGTACGTCAGTTCTTGAGCAACTAGCCACGTGACCACGGTATGCTGTGATATTCAGGCGATCTGCTGGTATGCTTCGTTGGTGAGTCACGCAGTATCCGTGGCGTACGTACTGGATTAGGCGCGTTCGCAAAATTTGCGAAAAGCGACTATTAGCTTCGTCATGTCTGTTTGTCCGTCCGCATGGATACAAACTCGGCTCCCACTAGACGGATAAGCATGAAATTTGGTATTTGGATATTTTTCGAAACCCTGTCGAGAAAATTCCAAGTTTCAGTAAAATCTGACAAGAAATACGGTACTTTACTTGAAGACCTATGTACATATATTGATAATATCTCGCTGAATTCTTCTTAGAATGAGAAATGTTTCGGAGAAAAGTAGAGAAAATCAAAACACACATTTTATTTTCAATAATTTTTTTCCTTCTCGAAAATCGTGCCGTTTATGAGATAATATGGGAAAATACGGTATAGCCAGACAGGCCACAGATGACAATGTAATACGGCGCATGCGCTTTGCATGCAGGATAACTAAGGCTACAGACACACACTCAGAATATTTATTATTTTTTTATTATTATTACTTACTGCAATTGGGTTTTCACCCGGTGGCAGTAGTCCTTACACTAGTACACACAATACAAATGTTTTCACCCGGTGGCAGTAGTCCTTACACTAGTACACACAATACAAATGTTTTCACCCGGTGGCAGTAGTCCTTACACTAGTACACACAATACAAATGTTTTACCCGGTGGCAGTAGTCCTTACACTAGTACACACAATACAAATGTTTTCACCCGGTGGCAGTAGTCCTTATACTAGTACACACAATACAAATGTTTTCACCCGGTGGCAGTAGTCCTTACACTAGTACACACAATACAAATGTTTTCACCCGGTGGCAGTAGTCCTTACACTAGTACACACAATACAAATGTTTTCACCCGGTGGCAGTAGTCCTTACACTAGTACACACAATACAAATGTTTTCACCCGGTGGCAGTAGTCCTTACACTAGTACACACAATACAAATGTTTTCACCCGGTGGCAGTAGTCCTTACACTAGTACACACAATACAAATGTTTTCACCCGGTGGCAGTAGTCCTTACACTAGTACACACAATACAAATGTTTTCACCCGGTGGCAGTAGTCCTTACACTAGTACATACAATACAAATGTTTTCACCCGGTGGCAGTAGTCCTTACACTAGTACACACAATACAAATGTTTTCACCCGGTGGCAGTAGTCCTTACACTAGTACACACAATACAAATGTTTTCACCCGGTGGCAGTAGTCCTTACACTAGTACACACAATACAAATGTTTTCACCCGGTGGCAGTAGTCCTTACACTAGTACACACAATACAAATGTTTTCACCCGGTGGCAGTAGTCCTTACACTAGTACACACAATACAAATGTTTTCACCCGGTGGCAGTAGTCCTTACACTAGTACACACAATACAAATGTTTTCACCCGGTGGCAGTAGTCCTTACACTAGTACACACAATACAAATGGACATATAAATATACATAAAAGTAACAATACAATACAAACTATACACAATTACAAAACAATACATACAGTAAATACAAGTACACACATTAGAACACCATTCACACATTACAAAAACATCCACACCTTAACAAAAACATCCACTTCTTAACAAAAACATCCACACCTTACAAAAAACACCCACACACAATACAAACAAAACACACGCACATTACAAAAAACAACCCCACAAACTAAATAATACAAAAACAACAAAACACACATACTGCAAAAAGAAAGAGTTGTTAAGCCTAACCTAAAACCTAACGTAAAGGAATCAGAGTTAAAAGTAATTTCGTATACCAAGCAATGAGTCAAACACTATACAAAAATAAAATTCCATGTTTTCAAAAAATGATACACACACATTTCAACTGCACCATCACTTCACTACGCTTATATACACATCACGGCATTCCCCGTTTTGCCTCCCTTTACTTCACTTCACTTCACTGTATTATTAGATATTTTTCCCCACCCTCTATACCCTTCACTTCACTTCACTGTATTAATAGATATTTTTCCCCACCCTCTATACCCTTCACTTCACTTCACTTATCACTTTCCTAACCCTCTTCCTAAAAATACTCGGCTTACAAGGGAAAGTCCCTAAAGCATCTGCAGGTAGTTTGTTCCAGAGTTGGATGGTCCTATTTACAAAGGAGAATTTTCCGATATCCGTCCTTTGCTTCCTGTTCCTAATTTTCCGATTATGATCAACCCTGCTCAGATAGTGTGGCCTTTGTAGTCTGTCACCTATAGCCTTCCAAGCCCGTTCGCCAGTGTATGCTTTGAAGAGAGCACATAAGCGTGCTGTCTTTCTGCGCTGCGCCAAAGTTTCCCAGTTCAAATCTGTCGTATAATTTGCAAATTTAGCCGCTTTCTGTTGTACCCGGTCTAACGCATTTATCTGTCCCTCCCTGTATGGATCCCAGCACGCAGCCCCATACTCAAGAATCGGACGCACTAGTGACGTGTAGGCTAAGCTTTTAGTATTACTATTTCCCTTTTTGAGAATACGCATTATGAAATGAAGTGCCTTCCAAGCTTTTCTCACCGTGTAATTTACTTGGTCAGTCCAGCTTAAATCGCTGCGTAAGATTATTCCCAAGTATTTACAACTGCTCACTTCCGGAATTAATTCGTCCCGTAAAGAGTAACTTAGTGGATCCTTCGCCCGGGCTCTCGTGAAACTAACTGCCTTACTTTTACCTGCATTTATTTTCATTGCATTTTCTACCGCCCACTCCCCCAGTCTGTCCAGATCTATCTGCAACGTTTTTATGTCATTTTTATTTACAATTTTCCTATATATTACACAGTCGTCTGCGAAAAGTCTAATAGTTGAGTCAATGTTCCTCCAAATGTCATTAACGTACGCTAGAAACAGAAGTGGGCCCAATACACTTCCTTGCGGTACACCTGACGTTACTCTGACCTCCTCTGATAATTGCCCTCCTACCCTGACTCTCTGCGTACGACCCAAAAGGAATTCTTTTATCCATACAACTACCCTAAAATCCACGCCCGAGGCCGCAATTTTCGCAAGCAGCCGATCATGAGGAACTAAATCGAAAGCCTTCGAAAAATCTATTACAATAGCGTCTACCCTGTATCCATTATCCAGAGAGTCGGCAATGTCCTGGCAAACCGTGATTACTTGACTTTCACACGAATATCCCGGCCTGAAACCGTGTTGACCCTCGTATAACCAATCATTTTTATCCCAGACCTGCCTTAGATACGATGCTATAACGTGCTCCATTTGCTTGCAGACCACCGAGGTTAAGCTGACTGGTCTATAATTAGTGACTAGCGATCTGTCACCCCCCTTGTAAATAGGAACAACTACGGCTTTTTTCCAATCACTTGGGATAGTAGTATTATTAATTGTTATGTCCAGTAATCGTGCAAGGTATGGAATCATGGCTTCCCCACCCAGTTTCAGAATTTCGCCAGAAATGCCGTCTGGCCCTATTGATTTGTTTTTCCCGATGGCTGCTAACCTTTTCCTAATGGTTTTAGTACTAATTGCGAAGGGTTCACCTGAGTTAGAACATTCTATTTGCTGGAAATATGTAATACTTATTGCTATTGCTTGGCAACAGTGGTTACGCGAACGCGCCTCAATGTTACGTTATAGGTACATTGACTCTCTTGTTTCATCACAGCGCCTACTTCACAGAACACAGCAACCATGTTGACCATGAGAGCTGGGCGGTGATATATGGGTAAATATGAGAAGGACTGCAGGCTACAGAAAGTTCGAAACTTTTATATCGAGTTCAAAACCTTAAAAAGTATGATTTTTCTGTGCTAATTGTTTACACGTGGGCCGGGATAGCTCAGTCGATATAGCGACTCACTACGGGCTGGACGGTCCGGGGATCGAATCCCAGTGGGATAGAGATTTTCAGCACCCGTCCAGACCAGCCCTGGGGCCTACAAAGCCTGCGCAATGGGTACCGGGTCATTTCCGGGGGTAAAGCGGCCGGGGCGTGACGTTGACCACCCACCCTCATCTAGTGCCAGGGTTAAAGAAAGAGTAGAGCTATACCTCTACTCCCCTTCTGGGCCTTCATGGCCTGTTCTAGGGAGAACTTTACCTTTACCTTTACCTTTTGTTGTTTACACAAGCCGGAGCCTTTGTATGAGAGACAGGGCCATAGTTGGTATACGGGCCTTAGGTTATGACGTAAAAGGTACAGCAATCCCATTACAGGCCTTGACAGGCCCTTAGGGTCCTAGGAAGTCAAGGCTCCCAGATTTTTAGACAATCGGCACATGAAGGTGGTAAGGTTGTCAGCCCTACGCACCTGCCGTCTTTACCCCCCAGGAAATATTCCTGGTACTCATTTCTGTTAGAGGCTGAGTCGACCCCAGGGCCATAACGAAACCGAAACGATTATGTCAATGAAAAATTCCAGTAACACCATCGGGAATCGAACCCGCGACCTTTCGGTTTGTAGCGCAGTGCCTCAACCAACTGCGCCACCGCGAAGTTATGCAAGTAGGATTGTATAATAAACGAGTCATGTATTTTGGAGTGTTTCGTTATTCCGCCGTTGGACCTGAATTATAAATAACACACGTGTTTGTTTTTTGTATTGAAGGAAAACAAATTTGATGTTGGTAGCCTGTTTGTAATTAATGCAGTGTTTGTTATGCATAAAACGCGGTTCGTGTCGTAATTAAGTATTGCAGAAGGGAGCGTAACTATTTTTACAAACAGTGATCCTTGTTTTATGAAAAACATGGATCCAAGCTTTTTACGTTTTTGACACTACCAAACTTTACATGCATGAATGCAGACATTGCTTACAGGTCCAGTGAACTGTGCAAAAAAAAAAAAAATCGGAAAGTCTATACGTCATACTGTAATACTCAAAATTCCCATCGGCGTTCTTTACGAAATAAAAAAAAACCTTTATTTCGAGACCACGTGCGTCCGTTTGTTGATAGTACGTTATCTAGTATTAGCGGCAAATAGTTTGACGGATTTTTGTGAAACGCAGTATAAAGGAGCTGTTTACAGAATTTGTCGGATCAAACACGACTTTCGTGAAAATTGGCGAAGTGACTCGTCGCCTTACCAAGGGGCGTAAATTAATTCCCACCCGTCATTTTCATATTTCTTGATCGATTCCGTTGAAATTCGGTATATAATATGTTCACGAATTCCCATTCAACATTTGCGAGTTTCGTGAAAATCGGGTGAAGGGAGGCCGTACTTTTCTTACGGGTGTAAACGAAATTTCGTTTGCGCATGTACCGTGAAACCGTATGGTATTTAAGTTTTGTAACGTAAGAACGCCTAGATAGTCTGCAATATCGAGTTTTAAAATTATCTGCCCAACGGTCTGGGTGCTAATGCTTGGCGACAGAAGGACAGACGAGGCGTACACGTAACTTGCCGTTTTAACCGTCTCCTCAGCTGAATCGATCCAGTCGAAAACTTACACATTGTTTCTTCAACCTCGATTTTAATATTATCCTCGCATGTACGCTTACGTCTGCGAGATATTTTTTACCTTAATGTCTTTGAAAATTATGTATACATTTTTGCGCCCCCTCCCCCCCACTTTTATTCTCAACAATATTGCTTCGAGGATATTGTACATTATTAAGCTTCTTCCGCCTATGCACTTTTCTCCATTATTCCGTTACTTCCTATGTTTACAGTTCGTATTCTCTTAAGCTCGTTGCCCTTGATCACGTTCAATCCGTATCCCCTGCACCCTCATTTCTATTTTTTTTATTCTTGTGAAGGATACCCCCTCTAATGGGCCCTGATGTCATTGCCTCTGGATGATAGAGTAATGAGCATGGAATAATGGTGGAATGATAATGACAGGAAAATACCTACTTGGTTAGAAACCTGTACCATTGCCACTTTGTCCACCACATATCCCACATGAACTACTGGGAAGCAAACCCCGACCCTTCGCTGTGTGAATCTGGCGAGTAACCGTCGTAGGCGTGGATTACACGGGGCCACTTTACACGCCAATCCGTAGCACAACTTCCTTCGGAGGGGAAGTAAAGCCTTCGGTCCCATGTCGTAGATTTACGGCATATAAAAGAACCTTACGGGCATGAATCGAGATGTTTCGTAAGCAAAATTCAGCGGCCATTCCTCACCCAAGTCTCCTGATTGACTGCTAGATGGCTCTGGCAGTCATATCAGGATGAGTAGAACTTGTGCAGTCAGTGGGCTGGTCACTCACTACAGAATGCACACTTCCAGACTAAGAAACCTCTGAAAGGAGGCCCTATGCTCCGCAAGGAGCGACAGGAAGAAACTAACTAACTAACTTTCACGCCGCTCGCCAGCGAGTTCGCTAGCAGCTTTTAAAACTCGCCTTGTCTAATTATAAAAGCGAGTGAATTCCCTGGCTTTAAATTTGGTTCAACTTTACTCGCTGCTCGCTGGCTAGTTTACTATCCTGCTTGTAAACTCGCGCAGTGTAATTCATACTGCAAGTAGGTAACTTGTGATAAAACACTCAAATTCTTTAATTCATCTCTGAGATACCGAATAGAGAACTAAAACACTAGTTGCTGACTGCCTAGCGTTTTCATTCCTACGTGTAATAGGCGTGGCTAGTTTACTCGCTGACTATCTGTCGAGTAGCCTGTAAAGTAGGCCTACCCCCGTGTAATCCATACACCTTAGCTATGGCTCGGTCAGTGTTCTTCGCTGAGGCTGTTGGTTTTATCTGTACGCTTTCGTATAGGAAACATCGAGCAGGTTAGTGTGGCGGTAATGCCAGGTTTGTATCTCGACCGGAACACCGGGTATCCTGACTTTCTTTCAGCGGTATTCATCAGGAACATTACCTCGAATGGATTATGATTTTATTTTTTTGTTGATAATTTCCGGTTGATTAGTAATCAGTAATGCCTCTACCGACGCGGTGCTGTTTCTGGTACTGATACCATCATAGATTAACTAACTAACTAACTAACTAACTCCATCGAGCAGAGTCCTTCTTGAGAAGCTAGCAGGTCGTCAGCTAGTAAAGAAATTCCCCGCGTTTTATGGAACTCGGAAGGTTCATTACCGCACTCACAAGAGCCCGCCACCTGTCCCTATCCTGAGCCCAAAGAATCAGTCCAGGTCCGAGGCTTTGTATAGTGTTTCGTAACATGGTAATTTTTTACGGTGAGGAGTTGTTAGCACCTCGCACAACCCCCAAGCTGGAGGACCACCCCTTGTCGGCTGTCCGCGACTGCTTATTCAATGTATTCGCAGCAACCCTCTATATCCGGAGGCCGTTCCTCCATCCGCAACCCGAGGACGCGCCATGCCGTGGTGACAGGGACCGCCATAGATTACACCATAGAAATATTATGGACCTGATTGGATAATTGAGGCAAAGTATTGTAAATTGAACTGCAGCAAGGCATCCGTGGATTCTCGCTGTTTTTATACTTCTTCATAAATGTAATTTTTATTTAACTGTTTTCCCCAGATAATTAGACTTTAACTCATTTTCAAAGGATATGTGAGCTGCCTTCGTTTTATAAATTTGTTCTGTATTCAGATAACGCGACGGGAACGCATGCTTCTAATACAACAGTAATTTGTCCACTAGTAACTAAATTTGTTTGTGATATTAAATTCTCGTAGAACAACGTGCTATTATTAAACGTATATAATAGGAGTGAAAGTTTTCGTGTCGTAGTCGTAGCTTGCACACGAGGCATGGGTAATCTATTTAGTTAGTTTCCAGTACATTTAGAATAGAGAAGTTAGACGTCCTGTAATCAACTCAGCACAGTTGGAGCCGATGTGAACAAAGTTTGCTTTTGCCATTCAATCAAATATGACCTGTTTTATAAGCACCAGTGCTGTATATAGACCGGGGGTTTGTTTCCTTGCTCTTCATTGACTGCCTAATCGTGCAATTTCCTGTGGCACAGAGTTTAATGTATGTTGGACGTTGCTTGGATTGTAACTACAGTAGGTGTTGTGTGTCGGTTGAAGCTAGGCCTTCAGAGTGGCGTCATTTCTGGTTAACATTGCCGCGTCCTTACGTATAATAGTGCCATTTCTGGTTAACATTGCCGCGTCCTTACGTATAATAGAGCCATTTCTGGTTAACATTGCCGCGTCCTTACGTATAATAGTGCCATTTCTGGTTAACATTGCCGCGTCCTTACGTATAATAGTGCCATTTCTGGTTAACATTGCCGCGTCCTTACGTATAATAGAGCCATTTCTGGTTAACATTGCCGCGTCCTTACGTATAATAGTGCCATTTCTGGTTAACATTGCCGCGTCCTTACGTATAATAGAGCCATTTCTGGTTAACATTGCCGCGTCCTTACGTATAATAGAGCCATTTCTGGTTAACATTGCCGCGTCCTTACGTATAATAGTGCCATTTCTGGTTAACATTGCCGCGTCCTTACGTATAATAGTGCCATTTCTGGTTAACATTGCCGCGTCCTTACGTATAATAGTGCCATTTCTGGTTAACATTGCCGCGTCCTTGCGTGTAATAGTGCGTTCCGTTTGCCATAATTATTTTAGTTCGAAATTCCTAGTTTAATTACAGGCGTGCAAAAGATGTAAATTTGGAGTTTTGCTTTCAAACTGTACGCGTTTTTAGCGTGATTTCAAAATTTTGTGTAAAACTGTACGCCGGTATTATCATATCGTAGTTGTGTGCGTCAGTCCCCCCCCCCCCCCCCCCACTCACAATCACAATTTTCTTTGACAGAATTTAAATACTTTTATGGAACCGTGTATGAATATAATACCATATCAGGCCACTGAAACTTTGTACCTTTAATTTATTTCCTCTCAATAATAATGCGAACTTCGACGGTAGACTATAAACTAGCGTCACGTGTCGTGAAGGTTTTGTGTTGGTAGACCACAGTGGAGTGCAGCTGAACCCCGATATAGCGCCACCGTTTGTTCAACGCAATTTTTGGCGCTATATCGAGTGTGCCGACAAATGGAGACAGGTTATTATAACATGGCATTTGTGTTCAGGTTTTGATGGGCGCTAAGTGAGGGTGGCGCTATATCGCTGTTTGATTGTACACAGTCGAACCCGGTTATAACGACATCGGAATATGCTACACCTCGCCTATAGCGTCAGATATTTTGTGGTACCAATTAATTCCTCACTGTTAACCATTACATTATACTCCTCGGTTATAACGACACTCGTTTATAACGACACAAAATATTCAGTCCCTTTCATGACGTTATAACCGAGTTCGACTGTATTTAATTTCAAAGTAATTTACGGTAGCGTCTAAACGCAGCAAGCAGCACACGCAGAATGCGTATAGCGAGCCGTCGGATAACCAGTGAACTGCTGAAACTGGGTGCTGACGTCGCCTATGTTGCGACATATTTAGACGGAATTAATATTCGTCACAAAATATTACGAGAATCCTTTCACGGACGATGAGCTGGGCAAGGCATGTAGTACGCATTGATGTGAGAAATTCCTGAGATAATTTCTCGACTGGTGTGGGCTTGCTCGTTTTTACAAACATGTTCGCTGCAACAAAATTTGAAAACAGCGCAGAATTTCGTATGCAAATCATCTCGTGCAGTTCGTGGAAGTAAATCCTCGTATGTAATTGGGTGTCGGCATCAGACATGACACCAAGTCCGTGTCACATTCAGGCAGAAGTTTTTTTTAAATGTGTTTTCAAACGTACTGCGCAGTTGACAGTCATACCAACGACTTGTTCGGACTGTTGTGAAATAACTCACTCCGATGCTCAAACAGATTCGGTTTTATCGTCTTATGCCGCTGAGCCTCTTATCCTTGACTATACATTTTTACACACAGTACATTGTAGACTAGACTAGGGGCTGGACGACCAACGTTCGATTGCCGGCAAGGGTAAAATTATTTTCTTCGTCAGAGCGTCCACGCGGGATCGGGGAACCATCCAGCTTCCTATTAAATGGATATCCAGGGCTCTTTTTCTGGGAGTAAAGCGGCCGGGGCGTGAAGCTGACATAATCTCCATCTAGTGACGAGGTTAAGGAATGCGTGAAGCTGTGCCTTTTCTCCCTAGTACTTGTTCATTGCGTGATGCGTAATTGTTTAACTAAGCTCATTCTGTGATCTGCGTATTGCTTATGTAAAGGATGACTGCTTGGTGTAAACCGTGGGGTTTCAGATATCCGTACAAGGTAAAGCAATCCCTGTACAAGCCTGGACAGGCCCTTAGGGTTCCAGGAGATTGAGGCTCCCAGATTTCTAGATAGTCGGCACATGAAGGTGATAAGGTTGTCAGCCTTACGCATCGGCCGCCTTTACGCCCCAGAAAATATTCCTGGTACTCATTTCTGTTAGAGGCTGAGTCGACCCCACGGCCATAATGCGACCGGAAGGATTATGTCAATGAAAAATTCCAATGACACCATCGGGAATCGAACCTGCGACCTTCCGGCTTGTAGCGCAGTGCCTCAACCAACTGGGAACTATTTTGTGTTCAGAATACATAGAGTCGAACTCGGTTATAACGTTCATGAAAGGTACTGAATGTACTGTGTCGTTATAAACGAGTGTTGTTATAACCGAGGAGTATAATGTTATGGCTAACGGTACCACAGAATATCTGACGCTATAGATGAGGTGTCGCATTAACCGATGTCCTTATAACCGGGTTCGACTGTACATGTAATTTATCTAAATATGTATTTAAATCAAATACGCTGTATATTTCTTCCACTTTTCGCTAATCATCAGGCTTTATTTCCGTAACCTTTTTCGTTCTTAATGGAAATGTCTTTCTCCATATTCTGAATCTCAGCATATGAACAATGACTGCTTCACAGTGCTACTTTGTTACAAACATTATATGGACTGGTCCGGATATACAGGGCATACACAAAAGAATGGTGCGGTATCAAGGTTATACAAGTAGGTAACCGCACCATTCTTTTGTGTATGCCCTGTATATACATAATATGTATAAAGCACGAAAAGAACGGGGAAGTACATGCCGGCCGCGATAGCTCAGTCGGTAAAGCGACTTGCTACGGGCTGGTCGGTCCGGGGTCGAACCCCAGTGGGGACGAGATTTTCCGGACTCATCCACACCAGCCCCGAGGCACAGTCAGCCTCCTTTTCAATGGTTATTGGTTTCTTTTCCGATGTTAAACCGGCCGGGACATGGCGCTGACCCTTCTAGTACCGGGGTCGAATATGAGTAGAGCTATACCTCTGGTATGTAACGGGACAGCCTTTACCTTTACTTACCTGTCTCAGTGGTCCCACATATCGGAAAGAGCACTGCTTTGTTGGAGGGTATCAGGCTCCGCCCGCTTGCACTTCTGATAAGAGTAGAATTAAGATTAAGATAAGATTTGGCATTGGTGGAATAAAACTGATGGTTGAAAATAGAAGTACTGGGAGAGAAGCCTTAGTACCGCGTTGTCCGCTTTAAATGCCATATGGGGTGCCCTGGGGTCGGACCCAAGCCGAAATGTCATGTCCCAGACGAGCGCAGATCTGGTCTTCCTTATTTCTTTATAGGCTAATTCTCGTCTTTTATCTTTGACCACATTCTTCATATAGATTAACAGGTAGGTCCTTATATTTAATGAGAAGATCAAGCAAACTGTCGATGAGCGACACGCACTCTACGGAGCCAGAACACCACAGAGAAGACTAAAATCGCGGAATAGCTTCCTCCGAACAGTGCAAGTTGAACCACCTGAAGACTTCCCCCTTACCCAGATTTGCCCTGGTAGCCACCTCCTTGATTTCAATACTTGGAAATCTCTTAACCGCATTAGAACAGGGGTGGCACCAGTAAAAACAAATATGGTGAAATGGGGCAAAACAAACTCCGACGACCTGTATTGTGGCTGTGGAGAGGTACAAGATATGGGACATCTCCTGTCATGCAGGGACTGCCTTGTGGCTGTGGAGAGGTACAAGATATGGGACATCTCCTGTCATGCAGGGACTGCCTGTGGCTGGAGGGGTACAAGATATGGGACATCTCCTGTCATGCAGGGACTGCCTTGTGGCTGTGGAGAGTACAAGATATGGACATCTCCTGTCATGCAGGGACTGCCTTGTGGCTGTGGAGAGGTACAAGATATTGGACATCTCCTGTCATGCAGGACTGCCTTGTGGCTGTGGAGAGGTACAAGATATGGGACATCTCCTGTCATGCAGGGACTGCCTTGTGGCTGTGGAGAGGTACAAGATATGGACATCTCCTGTCATGCAGGGACTGCCTTGTGGCTGTGTAAGGTACAAGATATGGACATCTCCTGTCATGCAGGACTGCCTTATGCTGTGGAGAGGTACAAGATATGGGACATCTCCTGTCATGCAGGGACTGCCTTGTGGCTGTGGAGAGGTACAAGATAAGGGACATCTCCTGTCATGCAGGGACTGCCTTATGGCTGTGGAGAGGTACAAGATATGGGACATCTCCTGTCATGCAGGGACTGCCTTGTGGCTGTGGAGAGGTACAAGATGTGGGACATCTCCTGTCATGCAGGACTGCCTTGTGGCTGTGGAGAGGTACAAGATATGGGACATCTCCTGTCATGCAGGACTGCCTTGTGGCTGTGGAGAGTACAAGATTGGACATCTCCTGTCATGCAAGGACTGCCTTGTGGCTGTGGAGAGGTACAAGATATGGGACATCTCCTGTCATGCAGGGACTGCCTTATGGCTGTGGAGAGGTACAAGATATGGACATCTCCTGTCATGCAGGGACTGCCTGTGGCTGTGGAGAGGTACAAGATGTGGGACATCTCCTGTCATGCAGGGACTGCCTTGTGGCTGTGGAGAGGTACAAGATATGGACATCTCCTGTCATGCAGGACTGCCTTATGGCTGTGGAGAGGTACAAGATATGGGACATCTCCTGTCATGCAGGACTGCCTTGTGGCTGTGAGAGGTACAAGATATGGGACATCTCCTGTCATGCAGGACTGCCTTATGGCTGGGAGGTACAAGATATGGACATCTCCTGTCATGCAGTGACTGCCTTGTGGCTGTGGAGAGGTACAAGATAATGGGACATCTCCTGTCATGCAGGGACTGCCTTGTGGCTGTGGAGAGGTACAAGATGTGGGACATCTCCTGTCATGCAGGGACTGCCTTGTGGCTGTGGAGAGGTACAAGATATGGGACATCTCCTGTCATGCAGGGACTGCCTTGTGGCTGTGGAGAGGTACAAGATATGGGACATCTCCTGTCATGCAGGGACTGCCTTGTGGCTGTGGAGAGGTACAAGATATGGGACATCTCCTGTCATGCAGGGACTGCCTTGTGGCTGTGGAGAGGTACAAGATATGGGACATCTCCTGTCATGCAGGGACTGCCTGTGGCTGTGGAGAGGTACAAGATATGGGACATCTCCTGTCATGCAGGGAATGCCTTGTGGCTGTGGAGAGGTACAAGATATGGGACATCTCCTGTCATGCAGGGACTGCCTTGTGGCTGTGTAGAGGTACAAGATATGGGACATCTCCTGTCATGCAGGGACTGCCTTATGGCTGTGGAGAGGTACAAGATATGGGACATCTCCTGTCATGCAGGGACTGCCTTGTGGCTGTGGAGAGGTACAAGATATGGGACATCTCCTGTCATGCAGGGACTGCCTTATGGCTGTGGAGAGGTACAAGATATGGGACATCTCCTGTCATGCAGGGACTGCCTTGTGGCTGTGGAGAGGTACAAGATGTGGGACATCTCCTGTCATGCAGGGACTGCCTTGTGGCTGTGGAGAGGTACAAGATATGGGACATCTCCTGTCATGCAGGGACTGCCTTGTGGCTGTGGAGAGGTACAAGATGTGGGACATCTCCTGTCATGCAAGGACTGCCTTGTGGCTGTGGAGAGGTACAAGATATGGGACATCTCCTGTCATGCAGGGACTGCCTTATGGCTGTGGAGAGGTACAAGATATGGGACATCTCCTGTCATGCAGGGACTGCCTTGTGGCTGTGGAGAGGTACAAGATGTGGGACATCTCCTGTCATGCAGGGACTGCCTTGTGGCTGTGGAGAGGTACAAGATATGGGACATCTCCTGTCATGCAGGGACTGCCTTATGGCTGTGGAGAGGTACAAGATATGGGACATCTCCTGTCATGCAGGACTGCCTTGTGGCTGTGGAGAGGTACAAGATATGGGACATCTCCTGTCATGCAGGGACTGCCTTATGGCTGTGGAGAGGTACAAGATATGGGACATCTCCTGTCATGCAGGGACTGCCTTCTGGCTGTGGAGAGGTACAAGATATGGGACATCTCCTGTCATGCAGGGACTGCCTTGTGGCTGTGGAGAGGTACAAGATGTGGGACATCTCCTGTCATGCAGGGACTGCCTTGTGGCTGTGGAGAGGTACAAGATATGGGACATCTCCTGTCATGCAGGGACTGCCTTGTGGCTGTGGAGAGGTACAAGATATGGGACATCTCCTGTCATGCAGGGACTGCCTTGTGGCTGTGGAGAGGTACAAGATATGGGACATCTCCTGTCATGCAGGGACTGCCTTGTGGCTGTGGAGAGGTACAAGATATGGGACATCTCCTGTCATGCAGGGACTGCCTTGTGGCTGTGGAGAGGTACAAGATGTGGGACATCTCCTGTCATGCAGGGACTGCCCCCAGAAATGCACCCTCGAGGATTTATGGCGTGCAAATAAAAAAGGATTTGACGTAGCCCAATACTGGGCACAAAATCTTTAATTTAATGGTCCGGACACGATAAAGTAAAGAAAAGAAAAGATTTAATGAGAACAGACAGACAATCGAATTATGCAGTTGGTTCATATGAACCGCTCTAAAATGTCACTAGTAAAATGTCGTTTTCCGGAAACGGCGTTTGGTGGGGATGTAATGGTGGCTCACAGCGTTTACACGCGTTTTATGATTCTCTTTCTGTAAATACGTATTTACAATGTTACGTTTCAGTACGGCCTGGCTGTAGAATTAAACAGTGGCATTAACCAAACGTTCTGGTCCGGCAGTCTACCTGTCATGTCTGTATGCGACTGTGAGTTTGAAAATTAATGCATGTAAGGTTCGCTTTTAAACAAGTTGGAAGGTCAGTCATTATCAGATCATGACGTAACCGTTACGTCATCATTAAAATGTTAAATAGATTCTGTATTCAACAGACGTATTTATACACCGGTGGGAAATTCAAACATATGGGTTAATATTTCACAAATTACACACCAACGAAATGCACCATATTTTCACTTTTTATTCTTCAACCCCTACATATGTTTCGGCCTTTACAAGGCCATCTTCAGGGGGCTCGCAAACTACATTCACTTCACATCCAATGTTTTTTTTTTGTCTGCTATCACATTTAGTCCAGTTTCATTGTCATATATATTACAGTTATTTACAGTGTCTGTATTTAAAATGTATAAAAACATAGTATATAAAATCCTTGAAAAAGTTCGTCAATTTTCGTAGTAAAATGGTAAAATGAAACAATATGGTTCTTTATGTTATGTCTTTCACCACTGGCTAAAAACTAGCCAATAATATAAAAAATATGGGTTAATAATTGGATCACCAGATGGCAGAATGGTTGTGTGGGTAGTGACAGTGTTACAGGGTGTTCTAGTAACGATGCTGGAATCCTTGATACGTTATGTAGTTCCAGTTGTTAGTACAGCGCTGTCTTCCCTGGCGGATTTAAAGGAAATTACTGCAGTTCTCTTCGTATTAACGTTTGGTAACCGTGACATATTATATTATGCGTCGCCTGCCTCTCACCTCGGAGGCCCAAATTCAATACCAGGTCAGGCATTGTGAATTTATGGTGTACAAAATGGCACTTGAACTTTTTTCCCCCTAAATATTTCAGTTTTACCCTGTCAGTGTCATTCCATCAATGCTTCATGTGGCTGGGATGGTTATGTTAGGGGTTGAGAGGGACTGTTCTCTGTGTTGTGTGGTCTGAGGTTGAAGAAATAGTTGAGCATCGAGAATATAGCCTAATATAACAGCTCAGAAGTATGGCCATACTCCGATAGAAAACAATGAGGCTTCGTTTGCTTAAAGAATAAAGAAATTGCTGATGAAAGACGGTCGTGGAATGGCAGGTGAATGTTATGTTATGTTATGTTATGTTATGTTATGTTAGCTCGTCATATGAAAGACATGTGGTTAGTTTATTGCAGGAATCCTATGCAACACATAAATGCAGTCGAACTCGGTTATAACGTCATGAAAATGATTATTTTGTGTCGTTATAAACGAGTCTTGTTGTAACCGTAGAGTATAATGTTATGGTTAACAGTGAGGAATTAATTGGTACCACAGAATATCTGACGGTATATACGAGGTGTCGCTTAAGCCGATGTCGTTATAAGCGGGTTCGACTGTACATTGTGCGAGTAAATTGCACCTCTGTGGGTTAAAGGATTTAATGTATTGTCTCAGAATTTGCTGAGAGGAAACAAGAGAAACAGTGACGCATCGTAAGTCAAGGTAATAGGGTTTGCAGTACGACTGAAATTGTCAGAGTTAAAAAGTTCACATCCGATCCCAGTGGCCGCGCGGTCTAAGGCGTGGGTCTACGGCTGCTCGCTTACTGGGATTGTGGGTTCGAATCCCGCCTAGGGCATGGATGTCTGTCTGTTGTGAGTGTTGTGTGTTGTCAGTTAGAGGTCTCTGCGACGAGCTGGTCCCTCGTCTAGAGGAGTCCTACCGAGTGTGGTGTGTATAAAGTGTGTGATCGTGAAGCCTCGAAAAACGAGGCGGCCTAGGCCCCCCAAGGGGCTGTCGAGCCATTAAAAAAAAAGTTTATATACGTAATTAACCAAACCTGATGGAAATGAAAATGTGTTAAGTAACAGGGGTAGTTCCGGTCAATATTGGGTGCGGCACAGTGAAGCTGGGAAATGGCTGCTGTAAATAGAGGAGCTGCAGGCAAGTAAAGTCAAGTATTTGTCGGGAGGACATGCATGTTGCAACCGCTTTGTAATCTGATCGCATTAAACTGCTCGGACAAAAGGCGGTGAATAACTTTCACGTTTCGGAGGATTGGGGACATCAAGATATCGTAATGATGGCTGTTGGCGTAGGAAATGGTAAGCGTGGGGTCAAAAGACGCGAAACATTTGTCGGCTGATCCACGTGCTGTTCGGGTCTGATGTATGCTGTAGGTGGCAGTCGTGAGGTTCTGGAGGCGAGGAATTAAATGCATGGAATTAATCTGTGTAACATGGAACAACCTGGTTAGTATTTATTTATTTATTGCACGGTGCGACTAGACTACGGGCTAGAAGAAGCGGGGTTCGAATCCCAGCAGGGGCAACAGATTTTTCTCTACACCAAAGCCGTCCAGATCGGCTTTGGAGCCCACGGAGCTTTCCATTCAGTGGGTACTCGGGTTCTTTCCAGGGGCGTCAAGCGGCTGGGGTGTGAAGTTAACCGCTCACCTCCATCTAATGCCGAGGTTAAGAATGAGTGGAGTTATACCTCTGTTTCCCCTCTGTGTCTTCATGGTGTTGACAGGGACAAATTTACCTTTTTTACCATCATTTCCACGGTGCTGTCAGTGTCTGTATAGTGTCAAACAGTAGGATGATTGGTGAATGACGGAATAGGTTGTGGCATATCGAGGTACTCTCGCAGTATTTGCCTGCAGGACAAGCGGAAACAAAAAAATTCTCCGTTGATCCAGCCAGGATTCGAACTCGATATTTTCTTAGTAGACGTCCAGGCGTTACTGATAAAATAACATGCTGGATAGGGTGGTTTATTGGGGCGGGAGTGTGTTGTAAAAGTTTCTAATGATGTAAGATATACGTATGTACCACACGTCAGACAAAATGACTGATGGAGATCCGATGGAGCCAGTTACAGTTCCACTGCTACTGCTTTCGTAAACATATGTATTGTAAACAAATACGCAAGACGCATCAGTCATTTTATTGACTAGGCTATAAGCTCGAAGACCGAGGAATCGAGGATCGATTCCGGGCAGGAATGGATATTACTTTCTCGTAACAGCGACCAGAACGTATCTGTGGCTAACCTCGTATTCAGTAGGTAATGTGGGAGCTATTTGCTTTGTGATAAAGCGGCCGGGGCGTGAAGTTGAAAACTCGCATTTAGTGCTGAGACTGAGAATGCGTGGCGGTGACCTACAGGTTCTTATACTCGGTACTTCAACAATTTAACATTTAAAAAAAATTGGATTTACCTGAAGAGTGTGTGTATGTGTTTCGAATGATTATCGAAATAGACAGATATGACTTCCCTAAACAGCATTAATTGATTGGTGTTCGTAGTGCAGACTGTGAGTGTACTGCGTCGTGGTCTTTACATTTTGTTCAGCCGAGTAGTTGTGTTTTTATCCCGGGTCAGTCCATTTGAGATTTGTTGTAAACAAAGTGTGGTTCTGGGCAGGTATTCCACACGGTAGTTCGTTTTTCCCCTGTCTGTATCATTCCACCATTGCTCCATACTCATTCATTCATCTACCACCAACGCTGTATAATGTTTCTCTCCCAGTACTTCAGTTTTCCCCTGTCAGTATCATTCCACCAATGCTCCACACTCATTCATACATCTACCACCAACACTGATTAATGTTTCTCTCCCAGTACTTCAGTTTTCCCCTGTCAGTATCATTCCACCAATGCTCCATACTCATTCATACATCTACCACCAACACTGTATAATGTTTTTCTCCCAGTACTTCAGTTTTCCCCTGTCAGTATCATTCCACCAATGCTCCATACTCATTCATACATCTACCACCAACACTGTATAATGTTTTTCTCCCAGTACTTCAGTTTTCCCTGTCAGTATCATTCCACCAATGCTCCACACTCATTCATACATCTACCACCAACACTGTATAATGTTTCTCTCCCAGTACTTCAGTTTTCCCCTGTCAGTATCATTCCACCAATGCTCCACACTCATTCATACATCTACCACCAACACTGTATAATGTTTCTCTCCCAGTACTTCAGCTTTCCCCTGTCAGTATCATTCCACCAATGCTCCACACTCATTCATACATCTACCACCAACACTGTATAATGTTTCTCTCCCAGTACTTAGCTTTCCCCTGTCAGTATCATTCCACCAATGCTCCATACTCATTCATTCATCTACCACCAACGCTGTATAATGTTTCTCTCCCAGTACTTCAGTTTTCCCCTGTCAGTATCATTCCACCAATGCTCCATACTCATTCATTCATCTACCACCAACGCTGTATAATGTTTCTCTCCCAGTACTTCAGTTTTCCCCTGTCAGTATCATTCCACCAATGCTCCATACACATTCATACATCTACCACCAACACTGTATAATGTTTTTCTCCCAGTACTTCAGGTTTCCCCTGTCAGTATCATTCCACCAATGCTCCATACTCATTCATTCATCTACCACCAACACTGTATAATGTTTCTCTCCCAGTACTTCAGTTTCCCCTGTCAGTATCATTCCACCAATGCTCCATACTCATTCATCTACGTGTTGCTCTTACCAGAATTACAAACGGACGAAGCCTGGGAACCTTTAAAAAGCAATGCTCCTCTGCTAATCGGGAACATTGTTTCGACAAATAGGCCTACATTAATTTCATTTTTTTGTTTCGGATATCGTGTGATCATTGGACATAACGGTACTGGTACATTGTTTTGCGCTAGAAATGGTTAAAACAGTCCGCTTTGCGAATTCCACGTGCCGTGTGATATGGAGGTCGTTTATCCCATGCTGCACACGAGGAGCTGTTATGTTGAGATGACAGAGGAGCACTTAAGACTGCGATAATGGTATAAATAAAGCACAAGGTTTTATGGCGCACAGTGCACCCGTTGCTATGAGACTGGTAGTAGTCCAGAGTTCCGAAGAGGTCAAGAAATCCTAACATAATCTAGGCATATGTATTTAAAGTTTGTGAGGTTCATAAAGGGTAGCATTCCCCCCATAAATAACTGGAATAAACCTTAAGTGTGGCTTTGTTTTATTTTGTTTATGGTTTATTTAACGACGCTATCAGAAGCTGAAGACTATATAGCAGTGTTTTGCAACCAATTTTTTGTATTCTGAGGAACTTCTGCCTATGGAAACGTTTACAGGACACAAAACAGTTGATAGCGGAGAACACAATTCAGTTGTTAATAAATTGTTACAAATTGTCAGTTTTGTCAATTGGCCGAAACAGGAAACTTACCGCAATGTTTCGATGTATGATTGGAATTTTTTGCCCTATATTTCAAAATAATTATTCGTTCTACTATTTCTTGCATAACCCTTAAGGATGTTTTGCAGAACCGTGGTTGGTAAACACTGCTGTATACCTTCGAATGATAGGTGATCAGCGATTGATGGCTTAGAGAAGGTTTTGTTGAAGTTAGTGGTCACGCTCTAATTAGGTACGCAGTTCTAGAATTTGTCTGGAGGAACTGAGCAAAATAACGAAAAATCTGGGTTAGGATAGTCAGTGTCTCGGCCAGTATTCGGACCAGGAATGTCTCGAAAAAAAACTACTCACCGACTCGCTCGGCTTCAAAGTATAAATTTTCGTATTAAATTTAATTGTAAGTGAAGTACATGGTTATACAGGACGCTTATTTCATCCCCTCGCTACTCCACCGAGCGTATGAGAGGTCGTCTTGAGTGGGCGGCGTTAATACGTGATAAAGCCGGCAGGAAGTGGCAGCCAATAGTTGTCAGATAAAATAATGATCCCATATCACACCATGGAACACATTCGGTTCTGAGAAACTAATTGAGCTCAGCACTAGACTTCAGGCTGGACTGTCAGGGGTTCGAATCTCTGCAGGGGCAAGCGATTTTTCTCTAAAACGTCCAGACCGTCTCTGGGTCCCACCGGGCCTCCTATTCAGTGGGTACCGGGCGTCCTTTACGTGGGGGTAAAACGGCTGGAGCTGACCACCTCCATCTAGTGCTAAGGTTAAGAAAGACTGGAGCTGTACCTCTTCTCCCCTTGTACGCCTTCATGGCGTCACAGGGACAGCTTTACCTTTACTTGTGATGATCGTTCAGCTAAGCAAATTTCCCGCCGTTTGTGGGCTCCGAAGGTTCATTGCCGTGTCCACATTTTTTAGCCACCAGTTTTAAGCACCTTGCCATGGAGACGCACAAGGCGAGGTTAACGGCCGCTGTACCCCCCGGGAATGAGCTCCACGAGAGAGACGGTATGGACGCCGTGGTGAAGAGAAATTCTGTGCTGCTCCGTGAATGGAATCCCAATTCCCCTGTCATCCAAACCCGAGCCTAGTCAGATCTATCGCCGGGCACTTTCAGGATTGTGTTAGTAATTTGATGTGTTCACTAACGAACGGACTAACTAACTAAATTCATTGAGCAGAGTCCTTCTTTAGAAGCTAATAGTTTCGTCAGCTTGTCACAAAATTGCCCGCGTTTTTTGGAGCCCGAAGGTTTATTACCGTGTTCACAAGAGCCCGACACTGGTTCCCATCCTGAGCCAGATTAGTCCAGTCCATGCCCCCATCCCACTTTGTGAAGTTCCATTTAGTATTATTCACACATCTACGCCAATGTCTTCCAAGTGAAGTACAGTGTGTCCACAAAGTCCCTTCGGGTTTTGAAAATTGTGGCGCGCAAACAAATTGAGCTAGCCACATGCGGTTTGCGGCACATTACAGTGAAACTCTGGAAGTTTTTTTTTGCCACATGCGGTTTGCGGCAGATTACAGTGAAACTCTGGAAGACCCGTATCAGGAATGCGATCTCGGCTATTCCAGCGGTGTCCACAAAGTCCCTTCGGGGTTTTGAAAAATTGTGGCGCGCAAACAAATTGAGCTAGCCACATGCGGTTTGCGGCAGATTACAGTGAAACTCTGGAAGTTTTTTTTTTGCCGCCAACAGATGACTTGATGACCTGAAGACCCGTATCAGGAATGCGATCTCGGCTATTCCAGCGGACATGCTCCACAGAACATGGCAAGAACTCGAATATCGTGTGGACGTTCTCCGTGCTACCAAGGTAGCCCACATCGAGGTCTACTGAGGTCAGTAAAAAACTTCCAGAGTTTCACTGTAATCTGCCGCAAACCGCACGTGGCTAGCTCAATTTGTTTGCGCGCCACAATTTTTCAAAACCCCGAAGGGACTTTGTGGACACACTGTATTTTCCTTCAGGTTCTCCACCAAAACCCGGCATGCACCTCTCCTCTCCCTCATACGTGCCACATTCCCCACCCATCGCATTCTTCGTCATTTTATAACCCGGGTAATGTTTGGCGTGGAGTACAGATGATGAAACTGTTCGCTGTGCCGTCTCCTACAGTCCCGTGTTACTTCGACTTACGACCAAATATCTTCCTCAGCAACCTATTCTCGAACATTCTCAGTCTGGTCCTCCCTCAGTGTGAGAGACCAAGTTTTCCACCCATATAAATTTTGTGTTTTCACAGCGGTGAAAATTTATGTTTTGGTCTTCTTGGTCATGACGCCGTGAAGTCTTGTAAGTGGTTGTCTCAGTTCTGATGGTACATGCTGTCTCCATTTGAATGGTTGATTGAGGCCGTAACGTCTTCCCTGAACGTGGAAGCAGCACATTCCTGCGTCATGTGCTAAACTGCATCGTATCATAACGAAAATGATGACACTCTAAAGTTCCGAATTTCAAAAACGTTCGTCACCGAATAAAATCATGGACGCGCTGGTCATACCAGCTGTTGCGCTGTCGACAGCACCCTCAGTGTTCGTACGCTCAACATGGTTGTAGTGCTTCTGGGGTCACGTTGTAGAGGTCACGCGTGCAGACTGTCTACCAGGAGCTGCCACGTACAGCCACATCAAGAGACCGAGTGTCAACCGTGGTGACATCACACACCGGCTTCCTCGACGTCCTTGAAGGGCCAGTTACCTGCTGACCTCTTGCCACGCACTTCTACGTATGCGAGTCGATGCGAGCCCCCCCCCCCCCCCCCCCTCCACATTTCTGTGCTGGATTGCTTCCAAAGTACAGTGCAATGTACTGCAGCAAGACTGAGTGAGTGCCATCTTGTTTCGCGCCATTTTCTGGCCTTGTTGTTTAGAAGTTGGCGGCTGTGTGCCGGCTGAGGGTTGTGAACGATCGAATACGCTTTCATCGTCATCATCATTGTCATCGTCGTCATTATCGTCATCGCCACCATTATCGTCATCGCCACCATTATCGTCATCGTCGTCATTATCATCGTCATCATCATCGTCGTCATCATAATTATCATCGTCATCGTCATTATCATCGTCGTCATCATCATTATCATCGTCATCGTCATTATCATCGGCATCATCATCATCGTCGTCATTATCATCGTCATCGTCATCGTCATCGCCGTCATTATCATCGTCATCGTCGTCATTATCATCGTCATCGTCATCATTATCGTCGTAGTCGTCTTCATCGTCGTCGTCGTCGTCATCACCACCACCACATCCAATCATCGTGCTCATCTCCATATTTCCCGTCTGATTTTGGATTTTTCCATTCTTGTCTTTCCAGGATTTTGGCCTTCCAAAGACAAGTTGTTCTCAATAGTGTATGAAGATTTGGTAACCACCTGACAGAAAACGCTGCAGCGTCTGTACAAAACCGATCTGTTAATACGGTTTGGGGGAAACAAAGACCACTTTTCTGTAATAATCATACTAAGCAATATACACGTTGCATCGTGCTTGTAAAGGTTAAACTGTGTTCTTGCTTGGCCATGTGAATCAGTATTTCAAGACTTCATTCCGATATTGAAATTATGAAGCAGAGCAAGTTGTTATTGCCGGATGGAACACTTGATACATTCAGTAACATGTCTGTCTGTCTGTCAGGTTGTGAAATTTAACAGCCCCAAGCGTGGACGTTCTATGTACAATACTGTGTTATAAATAACCATTCTAAACGGGTCATGAGGTGGTTGAAGTCGGTGTCTTAATACGAGAAGGTTGTGCAAGTGTGCGTTTTATGCACAACGGCAATTAATTTGGGAAGATCAAGTCTGCCTGTTTCCTTATTTATTAAGTAGTTCCTGCCGATCAGGTTTTGCCTTAGCACAGCATTGCAGAAACCAGAAACGTGTTGGCCTAAGTTCTGCGTCTGGAATTATGGGTTAAAATACATGTATGAGTTAACTGAAATTACAAAAAAGCAAAGTTTTGGGCTTTCCTGTTCACCTCGTACGTAATCATCCGTTTAAAGCCAGTGGTTACTATATGTACCGCCAGGTTTAACATTCAACAATTCTACGTTCTGCCACACAGTGTATTTATGTGTTTTGTGTGGATCTCAGAACAAACAGCGATTATTTCACTGTACAGCATTAACTGACTTGTTTGTATAACTGAGACGGAGTGTGTTTACTGCGCGGTACGGACTGTATTTATGTGTTTTGTGTGGATCTCAGAACAAACAGCGATTATTTCACTGTACAGCATTAACTGACTGGTTTGTATAACTGAGACGGAGTGTGTTTACTGCGCGGTACGGACTGTATTTATGTGTTTTGTGTGGATCTCAGAACAAACAGCGATTATTTCACTGTACAGCATTAACTGACTGGTTTGTATAACTGAGACGGAGTGTGTTTACTGCGCGGTACGGACTGTATTTATGTGTTTTGTGTGGATCTCAGAACAAACAGCGATTATTTCACTGTACAGCATTAACTGACTGGTTTGTGTAACTGAGACGGAGTGTGTTTACTGCGCGGTACGAACTGAATTTATGTGTTTTGTGTGGATCTCAGAACAAACAGCGATTATTTCACTGTACAACATTAACTGATTGGTTTGTATAACTGAGACGGAGTGTGTTTACTGCGCGGTACGGACTGTATTTATGTGTTTTGTGTGGATCTCAGAACAAACAGCGATTATTTCACTGTACAACATTAACTGATTGGTTTGTATAACTGAGACGGAGTGTGTTTACTGCGCGGTACGGACTGTATTTGTGTGTTTTGTGTGGATCTCAGAACAAACAGCGATTATTTCACTGTACAACATTAACTGACTGGTTTGTGTAACTGAGACGGAGTGTGTTTACTGCGCGGTACGGACTGTATTTATGTGTTTTGTGTGGATCGCAGAACAAACAGCGATTATTTCACTGTACAACATTAACTGATTGGTTTGTATAACTGAGACGGAGTGTGTTTACTGCGCGGTACGGACTGTATTTATGTGTTTTGTGTGGATCTCAGAACAAACAGCGATTATTTCACTGTACAACATTAACTGATTGGTTTGTATAACTGAGACGGAGTGTGTTTACTGCGCGGTACGGACTGTATTTATGTGTTTTGTGTGGATCTCAGAACAAACAGCGATTATTTCACTGTACAACATTAACTGACTGGTTTGTATAACTGAGACGGAGTGTGTTTACTGCGCGGTACGAACTGAATATTTAAATGTACTTAGCGTTGTTGTCTTTAAAGGGTTAAAGTGCTGTTATGCAGATGGCATGTTCAGCGTATATAAATAGAAAGCTGAGAAAGTGTGTTTTCTTTTGTGTTACGACATTCCGTATTATCAATGCCGAAGTGTCGAAGAAACCATAAGACAATAATTGTTACAGTTGTAGAACTTGACTTAATGTGCGTGTGTATGTGTTATGTATATGTATGTATGTATGTATGTGTGTGTGTGTGTGTTGTATGTATGTGTGTTTTTGTCTTGTGGCGCAACAGCCCTACTCGGCCCTGGGCCGCCTCATTGTTGAGGTTTCGAGATCACACTCAGACACACTACACTCGTTAGGACTCCTCTGGACGAGTGATCGGCCCGTCTCGGAGACCTCTACGTGACAACACACAACATTCACAAGAGACATACATCCGTTTTCCTCGGCGAGATTCGAACCCGCAATCCAAGTAAGCGAGCGGCCGCAGACCCACGCCTTAGACCGCGTGGCCACTGGGAATGTGTAGGTGTTATGTAAGGTAATAGATAATTCGTGTCTGTGCCTAACTAGGCATTACGTTGTGAACAACATGGAGGACTGGTTGCTTAGGTTAACGAATTTTTAACCTGTGCAGTAGGCGTGACCGGTGAGCTTCAAGCTTCGGTCGCTTTGTTCCCCCCGTTGGGAGATCCAGGGTGTCAGTTGTTAAGGAGGTGTGGAGGGAGGGGAGGCTTCATAGCCCTCCTGGCTGCTGCGAGAATTTGAAACTTGATCCCACTGTCGTCCATCTCGTAGCCTGTACTTACTGAGCTGCTTTGGCTAATGTGTATAAATTCATTGCATGTGTGTGCGTGGTGGCCTTCAAATTGATGATTGCTGAAAATGATAACCGTGTGAATTTTATGGGCTGTACTTGCCAATTTTATGTTTGGGCCAAAGAAACTCTGCAGCTGTGTTTTGAAATTAATTGACCGTCGTTTTGAAGCAGTCAGCGCCACCAAGTGCCACTGAATCGTGATTAATAAGCGGCAGTGAGATCAGTTCTGTTTCTTAGCAGTGCAGCCCAGCCTTACAGCGCGGGGGCGCATCTTCCGGCATTTATTATCGCCCGCCCCGGGCGTGGATATGTGTCATTACCCGGCCTGGCCTTGCTGGCGCTCTGTTTGGGGGGGGGGGGCATCCCGCTTTGCCAAATTATTAGGGCTTCCTGCCATCTTTTTTTCTCCCCACAGTTATTCTTTCCTTTTGTTTATTGTTTATTCAGTACTGCTTATTCTTGGTTTATTTAACGACATTTGATCAGCTGCTGAAGTTGTAGCAAGGTGTAAGTTGCATGCTGGGTTACATGAAATTACGTATACCGTTATATGTAGGAAGGCGTTGCCGTAATTAAACTCTATAGAAAATATTACTGGGATGTGATATGACTTTGTTGTGGTGGATATTAAGATATGGACTTTGTGGTTGGACTCCGTGTAGTTTGGTAGATAAGTATCAACGTTTCGGAGCATCCAGTTGCCTACGTCTTAGAAAGGTGGAATAAAGAGGTCTGTTCTAACTTTATGTTCAAGTTGGAGGCAGGAAGTTTGTTCGAAAGTCGGACACCTATGTACCCAACTGCGCGGAGTTAAAACTGAGGAAACCTGAACTTAGTGGGGCGATGTTCCGAATGCATGTTAGATGGCATACGGTATGCAGCCAGACTTCTTGATCGGTAAACCGGGAGGGACGAGATCAGTTGGAGGCCTAGACAGGAGGATAACATTGAAATAGATCTCGGAAGACGTAGGGAGGACTAACAGAGATTGAATTAATTTTTACTGACAGGGTGCAGCCAAATGTTGGGCTTTTACTAACGCGGTAATGAATCTTCGATTTCCAGAAATTTCCTGTCTGGCTTAGAGACTCAGATATTCTGCTCAGTAGTGTATTTTTTTTTTCTCACAATGACCGATACTATCACATCTCAAAATATTGACATTTCCTCATGAATCACCTGTATAGTGTCATTATTTTATTATCTGTATCTTTTTTTTTCAGTTACTATCTTGCTTTCTCCCATGTTTTATTTTTTAAATTAAGTTATATGTTTTTGCCTTTATATTTCGTTCTTGTTTTCGGTCTGTCATCCTTTCTTTTTTCTCTTCTTCCTTTCTGATAGTAGTCAGTGCGTGGGCAAATGAACATGTGGCGGTGACTGATGCGACACTTTTCCTGTTGTGTCACAGATTGCGTATTGCCTGTCTGCCATTGCTCCTCTTTCCCACGTCGGTTGACTTACTCCGACGTCGTCTGCGTCACCGTCCGTCTAGTCCAGTGCGGGCAGAATAAATAGACTCGTCTATTTATGCAGGGCATACACAAAAGAATGGTGCGGTTTTTCTGTTTTTCACTTTTGATACCGCACCATTCTTTTGTGTATTACTAGCGTCATGACAATAGACCGTCATAAATAGACACTGATCTATGCCCTTATGTTCAAATTTTAGTTTACTTGCCAGGCGTGAAATTACATTCGAGGAAAGATCACATTAAATATATAGATGTTTTGTTACTGAAGTAAACCCCGATATAATTAAGGCCTTGCTCTGACTATCGCTTTAAGCGCGGTATGTCGCGGTCGTATTCAGGAGGTCCAGGGGTCAATTGTGGGCCCGCAGACCGCCTAAAAGTTGTACCTGTCCACGCAATGAGAACATATAGGGGAGTAGCGGTATAGCTCCACTTATTCTTAACCTCGGTACTAGGTAGAGGTGAGTGGTCAATTTCACGCCTTGGCCACTTTACCCCCGGGAAAGAACCCGGTACCCATTGAATAGGAGGCTGGATGGGCCCCAGGGGAGGTCTGGACGTTTTGGAGAAGAGAAAAATATGTTGCATTTACCGGGATTCGAACCCCGGATCGTCTGATTTTTCATGGCAGTTTCTCGGTTCTTCCAGGTGAATGTTAGGGAAGTACATCAAATGAGATGACGGCTCCTTCCACATCCTTGCCGGTGTATTTTGCATTTCTCGCCCTAACATTAGACGCTATATAATGTGAAAAAAATGACCTTTTGCATAAACAACTTACATACAGCTCTTGTATTTTAACCTACTCCAGCGACATAGTCTTTATTGAGAAGCTGATAGTTACTCAGCTAATATAGCAATTCTCTGCGTTTCTTGGAACCCGACAATTCATTACTTCATTCAAAAGGTCCGCCACAGGCTCCTGTCTCAAGCTGTATTAACCCTGCCCACACCCAGCTTATTTCTTTTAAGATCCATTTTTAATTATCCTTCCATTTACGCCTAGGTCTTGCAAATATTTTCTTTTCTTTAGATTTTCCTCCCAGAATGTTGTATGTATTTATTTTATCTCCCATATATGGCTCTCTTCATTTGATCATCGTGTCAGCATGTGCTGAAGGGCCCAAAATCGTGAATCTCCTCATTATGCAATTTTCCCTGCCCGTCCGTTAATTCCTTTGTCTAGGTTCTGTGTTTCCGACGCTTACAGTTTCTCACCTACTGCTATTCTTAGACCCTAATACGAAACTGTGGCAGTGTATTATGTTTCGAAAGCAATTAATTGAATCCATTGGGAACCCAACAAAAACAGGATAGGGAATCTGTGTTGTGGACATTTGAGCTGGTCCTGATTTCTGTCTGTCACGCCAATCGTGAGCTTCACGTACTTCAGCGCGGAGCAAAGACCACTGAAAGTCCAAGCAACTTGACGTCGCGAAAACTCATTTACTTTCTTCCGCCCCCCCCCCCCCCCGCAACCACCCCATAGCCCTTCACGTCGCTGAAGAAAGAAAGTGTAGAATTAAGTAAAGAACACATGCAGCCTAGTGCCTGTTGCCTAACTTATACAGCCTCCAGTGTAGGCCTACTGCATGTCGCCCTCGGTGGACTAGTGGTTAGCGTGCTCGCCACTGGACCCAAGGTTCGCGGGTTCGATCCCGGCCGAGGTCGATGGATTTTTAAGGGTGATAAAATGAATAGAGATGTTGTCATCACGTTCTCACCCAAGTCTCCTGATTAAATGCTAGATGGCTCTGACGGTCATATCAGGATGAGTAGAACTTGTGCAGTCAGACTGGTCACTCACTACAGAATGCACACCTCCAGACCAGAAACCTCTGAAAGGAGGCCATATGCTCCGCAGGAGGACAAGAAATAATAATAAAAATAAGTGTACTGCATAACTTACACAGCCTATTGTATAATTTATGCAGCCTAATTTAAATTGCATAACTTATGTAGCCTAGTGTCTGTGCATTAATTATACAGTCCAGTGCCTACTGCATAAATTTGTAGTCCAACGTTAATTTAAGCCAGATTCTGTCTGCGTTAGATATGTGTAATATTACCTGAAATTACCCACCTTGCCACGTTTGTTACCTTTGACTTGCTGGTAATAATATTTGGTGCACAGTGCACAGGTACATTTGTGATATGTGATGTGCCTAGCTCCAGTGATTCATTAGTTACCACAGTCGAATGTAATGCCCATCACACACTTGTAGAGCGCACAGTATGAAGTGTTGTTCTTACAGACTGTAGGAAATAAGTTACGACCTCTGGATGGCCTATAAATTTATTGAAAATCGATAATCCCTTTGAAAACCTTACATTTCAGAACACAGATGTAATTACAGTTGAACCCGTTTATAACGTAATGAAAGGGACTGAATATTTTGTGTCGTTATAAACGAGTGTTGTTATAACCGAGGAGTATAATGTTATGGTTAACAGTGAGGAATTAATTGGTACACAGAATATCTGACGTTATAGATGAGGTGTCGTATAAACCGATGTCGTTATAACCGGGTTCAACTGTACTTTTTTCTTTAAGGATAGGAATTAAATTATGTTAAATTGGAGCTTTTGTGTGGACTTGAATGACCACTAGGATGGCCGTTGGAGTGGCTTTGTGAGGTCTGAGGGTCTCATCGCCTTGTCTGGGATTTGACGCCTTTAGTATGGTAGAAATGTGTCTACGTTTTAGAGGAAACCGCGCCACATCCCAGAAAGCAGTAATCTTTTTCAGTACTTCTGTGTGTGTCGTGTATACAGGGTGTCTCGCAACTCTAAAATTAAAAACTTGGTGCTGCGTTAGATAAGTCGTTTTAAGTGGAGAATTATAACAATTGAGAGCTCCTTTTCGAGCGGAAATTTATTGCAAGGCCTGGCCAATGCGAAGTAAGACTACTGTTACTGTTACACTGTTTGCACGGTACTGTAGGCGGACATGAGAAAGAGTAGTGGATAATTAAGGCATTTTAATAATATCTTAACATCGGGCCGAATTAAATTGTTTTTCTGGCCATATACGCCCCCCCCCCCCCACCCCGTGCCGTAGCACTTCTCCCCTCCAAAGTTCATAGACATGATTGGAGTTATTTATACGGTGTTGCCAGAAATGGCGGTGACTCGGGGCAACTTTCATTGAATGCGTATTCCTTGGGCTCCACAGTGTGGGTCGTATGAAGTTCTGGGAACTTGTTATCAGAAGTTAAGACGGCTAGACGTGTCATTTATATTCAGATTTAATGTACTCCATATGTCTGGTGCCATTGGTTGGTCCACACTGTAAGGCCGCGTTCTCACGGGGCTTGAACCACGCGCGTGAATCACACTTTCGTGGGCCACTACCCGTGTGAACGCGGAGTCGTGGACCTTGCGTGTGACGTCAGCAGTCCACGATCCTGTCGTGGCAGGATCAAACCATGTTTGATTTTCAGTCGTGGTGACTGGCGTCGTGATGTAAAAGATGTCCTAACGTGGCTAAGACTCAGTGACAACGAAACGTTACGTTGGATTTATATCAAAATGAACCTGTTCTGTATAATGCCACTTTGGAGGAGTATCGGGATCGAGATTTAAGGGCGGCGGCAGCAAAACGAATATCAGCCGCTTTACACATATCTGGATTGGGACCTGCAGAAATGTTAGTGAAGTTAAACACTTGAGAAGTTCATACTGTCAGAAAGCAGCAAGCCAGAGATCGGGATTTTTTGTGCTAAACTTACACAAAACACAGAGCACACTACGGCACAGCCCTCAGCAAGCTGTCCCGTCCATGGTCACGATTGTACTGAAACCTTTTGTCCGTGTGAACTGCTCACGCTTTCCACCAAGCGTGGAGGCAACACGAGTGAGCACGCCAGCGTGATTCACGCGCGTCGTTCACGCCCCGTGAGAACGCGGCCTAACTCTGGGCAATGGAGGCTGAAGCCCCAGCATTATTTTTTGTTATTTTTTCTGATCGCTGCTTTGGAAAGGAGACTCACAAGTCCTAACTTGTGCCCTCTTATTGTGACACTAACAGACTTACAGATCCACTGCGTTGAGATCCTTAGACCTCCATGTGGTTGCTTTGCATTCTGAAATATTCTGACCAGCATCATATGATTTAATTATATACCATATTTTTCAAAGAAAAAGTCTTCGTGTATGTTATGCTGTTAAAGCAACATTAAAACTAGGCGTATATGTACACCACCTAGTTTTCACATTCAGAAGCTCTACGCGTTCTGTACGGAATATATTTATATGTTCCGCATTGCAAATTATTGCCCGGAACATTATGTGATAGATCTTTGTAATGGAGAAGCATTGTGTTTCCTGTGAGGTAGGAACTGAATTTTGAAATGTTTTATATGTATACATAAAGGATGGCTCAGAAGTCACTTGACACGGCATTTCTATTGTTAAACATTAAGTGTCAAGTGACTTTTGAGCCACTCTGTATACAGCGTACACAAAGGGGTTATGCTCTATGAACCACTTTTTGTTATATATGAACGTGTACCTAAAATAGTTACTACATTCACTGTTGACACCGTGCATCTTCGTCATATTAAATTAAGTTATAAACCAACGATGCACACTAAAACCACTTTTTAAGTAGCTTTATTATAAAATTGTTAAAATTGTACCCCTACACGTGTTTCGATCCTAGGATCATCGTCAGGGGGGTTTATTGCTAAAAGCTACACTCCACCGTAGTACTCCTCACGCACAACACGTAGTACACTACCGCTCCACGCAAAAACATTTCATATGCTTTTAATACCACACGCCAGCAGTTCCACAATCTACCATCTACAGTGTTTTATAATTTTACAACTTTTAGAGAATCTTTTTACAAGATTTTAACTTATGTTTCAAAGTGCAGATAGAATATTTTAAATCATGTGTTGAAGTGACTGTAGCTTTTAGCAATAAACCCCCCTGACGATGATCCTAGGATCGAAACACGTGTAGGGGTACAATTTTAACAATTTTATAATAAAGCTACTTAAAAAGTGATTTTAGTGTGCATCGGTTGGTTTATAACTTAATTTAAAGTTATCTACAATGTTTTGGTTTCTTAGCAACGAAAATACGTCAATTGGCTTCGTCACGGCTGTACGTCCGAATATAAGATCTCGACTACGGCTGACTGGATTGTCATGACATTTTTTATTGTGATGTTGTATTTAACTTTCTTTACTCGTTCCAATTTTGATCAAAATTGGACAAAAATAACAGACACCTTGTGCTCATGTTTGCTAGTCTATCGGGCGTTGGAGTTTATCGGACTGAACAGAGTTTTTTTTTTTTGGGGGGGGGGGGGGGGGCACGAAACGCATTTTATCCCACATACGCTTTTTCTTCGGAATATTCAAATGATTTATTGTTTGCCGCCAACAAATGTGCAATTTTACACAATTTTTCGGTTTCTGAAATAAGCTAACAAAAGTGAGCGAACGCCCCAGAATTAATGTTTTGACACCAACTAAATGCACTTTACTTTAAAAAGACCTAGTAGGTTTTCTTAAAACGTAAATTTAGGTATTTTAAAATAAAGTGCATTTAGTTGGTGTCAAAACATTAATTAGTGAAAATACACGGTGAAATCAGAATAAAATTTGTCTCAGAATTGTCGGACTTGCATGCATTTCCTAACTTTCCTAAATTTCCTAACACCCCTTCCAACCCAAGAAGTGGCAGTGCAAGTACGACACCGAAAATTAAAAAAAAAAAAAAAAACGGCGCTTCGTGGAGATGTTAAGCAAGAGAAAGCAGTGCTACCATCTACAGGTTTTTCGAGAAGAAATGTTATATAAATTTTCGTCCATGTTAAAAGTATACGTTGACAGACCTCGTAAAACTCAAGCCACACTGTGTGCCCTGCTTTCTGGCCGTCTCAACTGAACTGTGTGAACGGAATTTTGTAAATTCTGTTTAATATTTACGTACAGTTGTCAGCGTTATTTATACCTTTTTTTTTTTTTTCGTAATATTGTGTTCGGTCCTGTAGTTGAACAGGTTTTCAGTTACTTGCTTTGAAGTGGAGTTCGGTTACATATAGAAGGTTAACTGGTCACAGAAGTGTATTGAAGGAATTTGCATGAGCGACGTTTTATATACCTTAGGGCTGCCGTGTATGTAAATCGAAACTCCCAGATACACGGGGTCGGATGATCCTCCACAAAGACATTGACTCTCTCTTGTTTCTGCTATTTGCAGTTCGCCGTTACTGGAAGACATTTACACCCCGATATTCCGCTTTCCTTGCTGAAAGGTAAAACAACTGTTCCTTCCATTCGTCGTACACCACTCTGAGAGAGATTTGTACCATCCTGACTAGCTGACACATAGAGTATAGGGAATTGTGGGTATGTCGTGTTCAGATAGAACAAGACTCGGGGAAACTTTTCCCGTCGAGTCTCTTTTTTTTTTTTCTCTCTTTTTTTACTTTAAGTTTGAAAGAGAGGAAGATGAAGTCGGTATAAATTCTTACCGGACAGCATAAGCTGTAAAGGTATTTACTAGTGAAAGTCGATGACAGGGGGTGAAGGTTGCCTCTTTTTATGAAGTGAACTTTGACTTCTAACGTAAACTTCAGAAGAGTTTCTAAGACGTTTACCATAAGATCCTTGCGCGAAGAGATAATGTCAGAAAATCTTATATACTATGTCTTTTAAGCGGAAATGCAGTGACTTTAGGACGAATGATTTTGTTGAGGGAGGGGAAAAAAAAAGGAAAAACCTCTCGATTTTCCGACAGGGATGCGAATACCGACAGAAAATATGACAATGCAGGCTTCATACGAGGATCCTAACGCAGGATTAGAGGAGTCATTAAATGGGATTGGATCAGTACGTGTTCTTGTCCCATAAAACTACCTCGTGCTTCTAGGCGCCTGAATGGTGACTTGAAGGAAGTTCCATACCGAGGATCTAAAAATATTAGAAGTCACAGTAAAAAGGCGCTCAACATTTATGCACTTTTGAGTGACGCTGTACATCCACTCCCCCCATACGCCTTCATGGCTTGGAGCTAAATGTAAAGGCGGAACTTTACCTTTACCGTTGTAACATATTGGGGGGGGGCAACTTGTTCTTTGATATCCGCCGGAACATTGACTGTCGTTACAGGTTCGTGATTTGCCTCACTGCCTCCAAGAAAATGTCAGGGGTGTACATCAAATTAGGCCAAGAGTCCTTCGGTCCTTCATCATTCATCCCATCATCCGACGTTCCGTGGTCTCAGATACTAACAGCGTCTTTAAATAAACCAGAAATAAAATGTATGTACGTCAGAAAAGCTTTTGCCAAATTCTGGACCTTCCGGGATTCGAATCCCGGCGGGGTAAGAGGTTTATCTTTCTCAAAAATACAGCACCGGCTGTGGGACCCATCGAGCCTCCTGTTCAGTGGGTACCGGGGTTCTTTCCCGGTGGTGACGTTGCCGGGGCGTGGTACTCACGTCCACTTGGTGCCCAGGTTAAGAATGAATGGAGCCGTACTTCCGCTTCCCGTATGTGTATGCCTTTGCAGCTTGAACTGGAACAACTCTGTCTTTACCTTGTATCTTCTGAAATACAGATTTGCATTCTTCAGTTTTGGCTGACGGTGAATTTTGAATGACGGCACTCTCATGTACGTAATTGAATCTCATTTCGCTGCTTCCGATTTGCACAGTGTGGTGTGTTTGGAACATAATTGAACAATCGATAGTCAACATGTATTGTTTCATATTTTTACATATTTTGTTAATTTTTTTCCCCTTCCTGATACTGTTTGTAGTGAAGTATGGACTAATGTCCCGTAATTTAATGTGTTCGCTAACTCAATGTGGCATTAATTTGATTTATTTTATACCTCATATGAGCAAAATCAATTTGCATAATTGTAACGTACTGTGGCTGCAGCTGCCATGTATCAATGCATATTTTCTTTGCCTCTGTTACGTCATGCCACTTCAGTGATGTGTGTGTGTGGCATCAGTGTAAAAAGTTTAGAGAGTCTGGTTATGCCAGATAGCTATGTGTGGTATGTGTGGTTAGCTATTAGTCTCTTACAGATAGTTGGGCTGTAATTAATATAGTTCAGGGTGTGTGGTTTGTTAGGCACGTGATTGGGCTAGGGGCTATTGATGTGGGATACATTATTAATTGGCCACTTTCGTGGTGACCTTTGTTTCTTGTTTTAGTCGTTGAGTTTTCTTTGTGCAGGTATTGTATTGAAACTAGGAATATGTTAATTATTTTAATTCAACAAATGCAGAGAAGATAAGCTAACTACTATGAACAAGAAGATAAGTGATATTCAGTGACAGTGAATTTATGTTGTGAAAGTGATTTGGATGCATTGAGGATTGTGAACTCTCGACGACACCCCTGATGATGACACAGGAAGTGCCGAAACATGTGTAGGGACAAGTAAATACTAAAATAGTGTAGTGCATTTGTTGGAATGGTCGACCTCGGTGGACTAGTGGTTAGCGTGCTCGCCACTGGACCCAAGGTTCGCGGGTTCGATCCCGACCGAGGTCGATGGATTTTTAAGGGTGATAAAAATCCACTTCCTTCGGAGGGGAAGTAAAGCCGTCGGTCCCATGTCGTAGATTTACGGCATGTAAGAGAACCTTACGGGCATGAATAGAAATGTCTCGTAAGCTAAATTCAAATTTCTCACCCAAGTCTGCCTGTCAGATGGCTCTGGCGGACACATCAGGATCGATAGAACAGCAGCGCGGCCAGTTGGCCCGTCACCAACTGCCACGAATGCGCACGACATAGTAACCTCGAAAAGAGGAGGCAAGAGGAGGCCCGGGCCCATATAGGGCTGTTGAGCCATGGTTATTATATTATATTATTATATTATTTGTTGGAATAAATAAATAAATAAATTATTAAAATGCACGGTATGTATATAATATAAAGTTAGGAATCTGTTGTTTATTTTAGGTTATTTAAAGATGGTTTTAATGTAGCTTCGAGTGGTGGGGTGATTAATGGATCATTAATTGGAGGGAATGTGGATGGAGACAGTTGCAGTTTATTTTAAGACGCTACCCAAACATTTTCCTGGACATTTCAGGCTTCCGCCGCGATGTTGATAAAATCTGTGGTCTTCTGGGTTGTTACGCGGCGTCGTGTGGTAATTATTACCACACGACACCGCGTAATAACCCAGAAGACCACAGATTTCATTTTTCCTGGAGAGACTGAGGAAAATCAGGAAAGTTATTCTCACTGTCTATTCCGGATATGCAACGCGTTTTATACCCACTGGACCGCGACGGTTGTTGAAGCCAGACTGAACTAAATTTTGTAAGGCAAGATTTGAGCTCTCTCTCTCTCTTTTCTTTTTTTTTTTTTGGGCGTGATTTACTGGGTTATGACATCGTGTAGTCTGGTAGGTGGTTAGTAACGTTTCGGAGGAAGTGCTTCCGTCTTCAGAGTTGAGTGAAATGAAGATGGATCCGGTACGTTTCTCAGAATGTTTGATACTAGCCTGTCACATTGCACTGTCATGACAGAGAGTACCACGCCGTGATTTTCCCACGTGTCATAAATCCGCCCACACGTTCAGAGCGAAGAGTAATCCATTGGAATAGCACGTGACGTCAGACGAACAAATTGAGCATGAGTCCACGTTCAGAGTTCCACCGGTTTGTCGGCTCTGCCAATTGATTCTACAGTTTTAGTCTCTGTCGCTCTTGAATGAAGTGGATGGAACTTCCGGGTCTGTAATTCCCCCGCCGGCGGAAATTTCAGAACAGAGGTTACCGTACGATTGAGAGGTGTTATTAAGGTGAATGGGGCAGATCTCAAAACTATGCTAATCTGACAAACTCGTTTCACTGTCTTTCTCTCTCATTCACTAGGTAAATGAAATTCTCGTAAAGGCCTATCGCCCTGGCGCCTGTGAGCTAGCATTTCAACAAAGCGGGATGCGAATATCCGATCGATAGCTCGCCGGCGTTGATTCTCGATTGTGTGTGCGCGTTGTGTGTGTGTGTGTGTTGGTGGGACATAGAGCGAGGGAGACAACCAGATGCGCATCAGTGATATACAATATTGGTTCTGATCCATTTAATGAGGCTGTTTTGGACATAACTTACCAAATTATAGGGGAAATCTAAATACGAGTGATGTGTCCCTCATATTTCTTAGATCAGTGGTCCAGAAAATGTTAGAATAATGGACAGTGAGGAGTGATTGGTATCTGTTATTCGTAAGCAGTCGTTCCCCCCTGCACTGGCTCTATACACTTCGTTCGGCCACAGTGAATAGTGTTTTGAACTGCAGTGTGAGATGTTAGGCGGCTCTGATGGTTAGTGTCTTCAGGGATGTGACAGCATGTAGTCAGGTTGAAATGTACGACGTATTTTCCGGTCTGATGATGAAGACTGCAGGTTTCTCTGAAACGTCTGTATACGTATACCTTTTCCGGTCTGATGATGAAGACTGCAGGTTTCTCTGAAACGTCTGTATACTTATACATTTTCCAGTCTGATGATGAAGACTGCAGGTTTCTCTGAAACGTCTGTATACTTATACCTTTTCCAGTCTGATGATAAAGACTCTAGGTTTCTCTGAAACGTCTGTATACTTATACCTTTTCCAGTCTGATGATAAGGACTGCAGGTTTCTCTGAAACGTCTGTATGCTTATACCTTTTCCAGTCTGATGATGAAGACTGCAGGTTTCTCTGAAACGTCCGTATCCTTCTACCAGACTATACGGCGACATCAGACGTAGTGCTACATACCAAAGGAAGCTTTCCATGAGTGCTTCCAAGCATGAAAAAACCGTTGGAGCAAGTGTGTGTGTGTGTGCGTGTGTGTGTGTGTGTGTGCGCGCGTGCGAGCGCGGAAACGATGTTCTTCGAGAATGATTAGACTGGGAAGCACTGCACTTCAAGTACTGAAGTTTTACGGCTGAATTCCGGGGACTTTTTGGTACACCCATGTATACAATTTGGGACTCAGCTCTGCGCCTTTGGAAGAAATCTTAAAACACGTCTCTCTTCTAACTGGCGTAGTTGACCAGTTAACAGCGCGCTGTGCGACCACTGTGGCTCACACCGGCCCTTGCCACAATTTTTCCATGTCCACTCGTTCTCGCAGCAGCGATAAGACGTATTGTTTTACGCTTACCCCTTCCACAATTTCCCTTAGGTTTCTGCAGCGTCGGGGCTCTCAGTGCTGAATCCCCACCCTGTAGTAATAATCGCTGTATCCATGATTAACGAATTCTTCATCATTTTCTGGACATAATTATCGCATTAGACAATACGTATTTTGTAAACACTTCATTTATTTGATAAATTTGATAACTCATCAATATTACTGTCATTTAATTTGACGCCGTGAAGCTTGGTAGATGGGTATTAACGTTTCGGAGGAACCTTCTGCTTCAATATCGTCTACCAAGAAGACGAAGGCACTACGTTCCTACCAAACTACACGTAGTCACTTGAGCTTCGTAGTTATGCTGTACTCGTCTTCTGGCATACAATAAGTCCCCCATTTGCTGCTGCTTCCACGCCTACGAATTGCCCATAATTCTTTTTGCAATACACACACACATATATACCTTATCTTTCCATTGTCTACTTTGCCTGCGCAAGATTTACTTCTTTTTTCTGAGAAGAATTTCGCCTCAAGGAATGTTTTTCTTCTCTCTTTGGCTCCTCTTCCATCGCTTCAGCTTCCCTTGTTTTCTTACCCTTATTGTGCCAGAGGAGGGTCCATGGTTGGCTGGCTACAGAGGGCTGATTGACGGAGCGAGCAGGGAATCAACCGACGGGAGTTGGGGCGCGGGGTGGGGGTTGATTGGAAACCAAAGTGGATGGGTTGAAAGGGGGTACACGTGCCGCTGGCTCCGAACGTGTTCTTTTTTGGAGCCCATTCACTACAAATTGGTTCGCGGCTCTTACTGCGCTACTGAAGAACAGTTAAAAGCGATCGCATCTAATTGAAATTAAAACTGTAATACCTGGCCACAAATCTTTGTATTTCTTGTCTTAAAGGGATGGAAGTCTCGATGTATTTACGAGGGATGTTATATTTTGTCGTTAACTAACCGACGATCCTAGTGGCCGCGCCGTATAAGGCGTGGGTCTAGGGCCGCTCTCTTGCTGGGATTGCGGGTTCGAATCCCGCCGGGGTATTGATGTCTGTGTCTTGTGAGTGTTGTGTGTTGTCAGGTAGAGGCTTCTGCGTCGGGCTGATCACTCGTACAGAGGAGTCCTACCGAGTGTGGTGTGTCTAACAGTGTGATCGTGAAGCCTTGATACTGAGGAGGCCGTGGCCCACTAGGGGCTGTTGAGCCATGGGGAAGGAAAGGAAACAAACCAAATGCATTAGGTAACGTTCATCTCCGAAGTTACTATCAACCAATCAAGAAATTTCTCACCTTTTACGGGTTTCTGCGGTTCATTGCCGTGTTCACAAAAGCACACCATATCGTGTGTCACCTGAGGGGTGCAGTTTACACCCTCAAATTTTATTTTAAAAATTTCGCTTTAGTATTTCCCTCATGTGTGTAATGCTATTCAAAGTAGCTTTTTGTTCCAGTTGTGTTATTGACCAAAAAGTTTCACGTGTTTATGTCATGTCTTCTACATTCCCAACCCACCGAATTTTCCTCTGTTTGATTACTATAATAATACGTGCTGAAGATCTCAAATGGTAAAAGCTTTCGGACACATACGAGCGTTTTTCTACACCCTCCTTTCACTTCCCCAGCCTTTGATCCAAATATCCCCCCTCAGCTCCACTCAATCTGTGTTTTCCCGTTAATGGAGAAGTTCCTCGTGGTCAAATTAATTAAGCAGCACGCCATAAAACGTACGGCTGAGTGGAGGTATAGCTCCATTCGTTTTTTTTTACCTCTTGCACTATATGGGGGTAATAGGCCGTATTCTCATCCCGACCACCTTACTCCTGCGGGGGTTGGCCACCATATCTATTGGATAGGACCCCCGTGTGGGTGCCGAACACGGTCTGGATGTGGCAGCGAACAGGGAATACCCGCATATGCTTCCGACGCGATTCATTTCCGTAACCTGTTCGCTATACTGACTGAACTGGTCAAAGTACCCTCAGTGCGAAAACTGGTTAAAGTACCTCAGTGCGAAAACTGGTCAAAGTACCCTCAGTGCGAAAACTGGTCAAAGTACCCTCAGTGCGAAAACTGGTCAAAGTACCCTCAGTGCGAAAACTGGTTAAAGTACCCTCAGTGCGAAAACTGGTCAAAGTACCCTCAGTGCGAAAACTGGTCAAAGTACCCTCAGTGCGAAAACTGGTCAAAGTACCCTCAGTGCGAAAACTGGTCAAAGTACCCTCAGTGCGAAAACTGGTCAAAGTACCCTCAGTGCGAAAAGCATTTTTATACTTGTGTAATTTTAAATGTTATTGCAAACCGCTTGTTTCTAGGACTTTGTCCATCGTCTTTATTGTGAATAAAATTTAAAATATAAAATATATAAAATTACGTTTCGGAAGATGGCTCTACTTCCGTCTTCAGGCCTACTCAAGTGGATCCTGTTGATTGAGCTAGTCTCAATCACCGGACTTTATTCACAATAAAGACGATACACAAAGTCCAAGAAACAGTTGATTCACAATGTCATCGTCAAAACCTTTCAGAATTCAATTAAATGTTATTGTTTCATATTTAAGTCTTTTTGGATGTTACACCCTGTAGACCCAGTAAATATTTCCCGACGTTTCGAGGGATTGTATTATCATTATCTTGAGGGCGAATCAGTGGCCTCTTCTTGGACTGTTTGACCCTTAAAGCTGAAGGCACTACAATTCACACATCGGGAACTATTTACGGGTCTGCAGAGTGTAACGTCCCAGAAGTCTTGAATTTTCAACAACACCGCTGTGAGCTTCTCGGATCTGACACGGTGCTGCCTGAGAAAGTAATTTCCCCCGAATTAGTGAGACCGTAACACACTGTAGAGTCTGTTCTTGTAACTCTCGCAGGAGTAGCACGTGTCTGACATGAGAAGTCCCTGCTGTTCGTACAGAAGTTAATGTTTGTACTGCGTCAGGCTCCGTCTATAAAAACACCTTCTAAAATAAATTAACGTTCCCTTTAGAATAAATTAAAATTAAATAAATTTTTATGCTGTGGTTTGAGGTTATTACCGAAGTGAGTTTTGAAGTTAAGTGCCACGTGGGGTGTGGAAGCGTGTAGTATGCTGACGTTTTGGAGGAACCTGCCTCAATCAGGGTAGATGAACCGTGATGATGGAGACAGCAGGCTCCATTCATACAACACTGCAAGGCATCAGATTATGGAGACGACAGTACTTATCAGTTTGTGTATAGTGGTTGTCTTTACACGCTGTTGAACGGTGCATCTGAAAGACTGTCTGCTACTTGCTTCTGTGGCTTAAAGCAGTGGTATTCAACCTGGGGTACGCGTACCCCCGGGGGTAAGCGAAGACATCTTAGGGGGTACGTAAAATAAAAAAAATAAACATTATTTCATGATAAACACTGAATAATCAGGGCGAGATTTAGGGTTAGCCACAAGAGACCCGGACGTAAGGACATGCGATTTGGGAGCGCCACTTTCTCTCTCTCTCTCTCTCTCTCTCTCTCCTTTATGCGATTCTTATCTAGGCGGCTAGTTTCATTTTATTCCACATAGTGCGTATAATTTTGCTTTGCTAAAATACCTTTGTTCCTTTATTAATTTTTATATTATAAGCAATAATATATTTGTTATTTAATAGCTTGATTCTGCTTTTTTCTCATTTAAAACTTATTATTTAATACATTATTTTGGATGTAATTTATTTAACTTATTTTAGATGTAGATTATAGACTATGTATAACTTGAATTATGCACCAACAACTTTGGGGGTACAAAGTTGAAGAGAAATTATATGTGGGGGTACGCGAACAAAAAAGGTTGAATAGCACTGGCTTAAAGGGCTAAATGCACAGCAACTCATATTTCACTAATTAAATAACTAACCAACTCCATGTAGCACAGTCCTTCTTGAGAAGCTAACAGGTCGTCAGCTAGTCAAAAAATGCCCCGCGTTTTATGGAACTCGAAGGTTCATTACCGTACTCACAAGAGCCCGCCACGTGTTCCGTACCCTACGCCAGAGCAATCCTGTCCATGCCCCCCATATCCCACTTTTTGAAGATCCATTTTAATATTATCCTCCCATGTACGCCTGGGTCTTCCAAGTGGTCTTTATATTTCACAGTGAATAAAAATAAAATCCTAAAAATATAGAAGGAGGTAAGTTAATATGCAATAGATAAGACGCAGAGACTTTCTAGATATACCACCTCAATTTCGTAGTCTATTCATTTATTCCGCGTGACTGTTATATATATATATATATATATATATATATATATATATAATTTATTACTGCAAGTGGGTTTATACCCGGTGGCAGTGGTACTACAATGACACATAACACAGAATAACACACATCACAACAAATAACACACAACACTCAAAAAACAATACACAACACAAAATATACGATGGTTATTGCTACACAGCTATACAGCTATACATTGCTATACAGCATTAACCGGCTAGTTTTTATAACCGAGACGCATTGTGTTTACTGCGCGGTACGGACTGTATTTATGTGTTTTGTGTGGATCTCAGAACAAACAGCGATTATTTCACTGTACAACATTAACCGACTGGTTTGTATAAATGAGACGTAGTGTGTTTACTGCGCGGTACGGACTGTATTTATGTGTTTTGTGTGGATCTCAGAACAAACAGCGATTATTTCACTGTACAACATTAACTGACTGGTTTGTATAACTGAGACGGAGTGTGTTTACTGCGCGGTACGGACTGTATTTATGTGTTTTGTGTGGATCTCAGAACAAACAGCGATTATTTCACTGTACAACATTAACTGACTGGTTTGTATAACTGAGACGGAGTGTGTTTACTGCGCGGTACGGACTGTATTTATGTGTTTTGTGTGGATCTCAGAACAAACAGCGATTATTTCACTGTACAACATTAACTGACTGGTTTGTATAAATGAGACGTAGTGTGTTTACTGCGCGGTACGGACTGTATTTATGTGTTTTGTGTGGATCTCAGAACAAACAGCGATTATTTCACTGTACAACATTAACTGACTGGTTTGTATAAATGAGACGTAGTGTGTTTACTGCGCGGTACGGACTGTATTTATGTGTTTTGTGTGGATCTCAGAACAAACAGCGATTATTTCACTGTACAACATTAACTGACTGGTTTGTATAACTGAGACGGAGTGTGTTTACTGCGCGGTACGGACTGTATTTATGTGTTTTGTGTGGATCTCAGAACAAACAGCGATTATTTCACTGTACAACATTAACTGACTGGTTTGTATAACTGAGACGGAGTGTGTTTACTGCGCGGTACGGACTGTATTTATGTGTTTTGTGTGGATCTCAGAACAAACAGCGATTATTTCACTGTACAACATTAACTGACTGGTTTGTATAACTGAGACGGAGTGTGTTTACTGCGCGGTACGGACTGTATTTATGTGTTTTGTGTGGATCTCAGAACAAACAGCGATTATTTCACTGTACAACATTAACTGACTGGTTTGTATAACTGAGACGGAGTGTGTTTACTGCGCGGTACGGACTGTATTTATGTGTTTTGTGTGGATCTCAGAACAAACAGCGATTATTTCACTGTACAACATTAACTGACTGGTTTGTATAACTGAGACGGAGTGTGTTTACTGCGCGGTACGGACTGTATTTATGTGTTTTGTGTGGATCTCAGAACAAACAGCGATTATTTCACTGTACAACAGTAACTGACTGGTTTGTATAACTGAGACGGAGTGTGTTTACTGCGCGGTACGGACTGTATTTATGTGTTTTGTGTGGATCTCAGAACAAACAGCGATTATTTCACTGTACAACATTAACTGACTGGTTTGTATAACTGAGACGGAGTGTGTTTACTGCGCGGTACGGACTGTATTTATGTGTTTCGTGTTTTTGTCAGCATGATCGTGTACACCAGCGGTTCCCAAACTTTTTCGGTCCACCTCCCCCTTGGTTCCATATACACACCCACAGCGCCCCCCTACCTTTTTAAAAAAAAACATAAATGCGCTTTTGTTTCCACTTTTATTTTATATTTAAAAAATCGTTTAAATAAAATTATAAGACTTAAATTTAATGTTTTATGTGTTAATTAGTAAATTAAAATTTATTATATTTTTATGATTAACAATAATTCATCTAGCAATAGTTTATTAAAAAAGAAATATGTGCTTGAGTAAGATTCATAAATTAAAATACTAAGAAATTTAGTTCATTTTTTATTTTTAACACAAAAATTACTTTCTTTGAATTTTATTATAAAAATAAATGCACTACTTGTCTACTAGCGCCCCCCTGTAATAATAACAGCGCTCCCTTCCACCTCTCGTGCCTATTAGCGCCCACTTCGGTAATCACACCGCCCCCCAGGGTGCGGTACCGCCCACTTTGGGAACCACTGGTATACAGCATTAATCGGGCCGCCTTTTGATACAAACGAAGTGTTTTATGAGTCAGAAACTTGAATTTGTAAGTAATATTTATATGATTTTCAGGTTTCAGACATGATCCGCTTAATGTGTGTGCTGCATAACCACAAAACAATACACTTCCAAACGCTTTTACTATGTCTTCAACCAGTCTTTACCGGGAGGACGAGCGGGCCCTGCATGAGAAGTATCAGAATCGTAGATGTTGTATCAGTTTCTCCCTAGTAAATGTAGTGTATCTCACTATACCACGCTTCTATCCCGTCTTCTCTTTTCATGTTATTTTCTCTTTTTTTTATTCCTGTCTCCTGTCTGTCTCTTGTTTCGTCTTCCCTTCTCCAGGCTTCGAGGGATTAAGTAAGTAACAGGAATTTGGTATTGTAAAGAGAAGGCGTTCATTCCATCCATTGTGGCTGCAGACCGGTTGGTAAATTCTTGGACCAAACCATATGCCTTTTTCTTGTTCATACTCAACAGAGCATTGAGTTCTGTGCTCTGAATGTGTGTGTGTGTGTGTTTGTGAAGTTGGCCGGATGTTTCTCTTCATCTCATAAAGGAAGTCTTATAATGGAATGCTTGAAACATTTCTCCTTTGTGTTAGGTAGACTGGTGATGTCAATAGAGCCGACGAAGTCTCGTGATTTACTGTTAAAAAATACGAACGTCATTGTTCCCCGTGGGTTCGTGTTTCAGTCTTCCGTAAACTAATCCCCAGAACTCTTTCTAAGAAGAGTGATATGTTAGGTTATGAGGTTCTCGTGTCTTCGGGTTAGCATTTACCTCGACAAGGATGGTTTCAGTTTAGAATCCCGTCACATTATAAGCCTGTAACACGTGTGGTTTGTGAGTCACACGCGGTTTATTCTTATAGTTGATTCTATTTTCGCTAGATGGCAGTGATTCCAGAAGCAGTCAAGAGGCCCCTATGGCTCAGTCAGGAATGCAGGATAGTACTTTGTGTAATGAGGAATTACATAATTTTTACACTTCCAAATGTATGGGAACAGGTGAATGTGAGCCATGCATACTTTTTCGTGTCTGATTTGAATCATATAAGGATGATAACTGAACGTACAGTCTGCTTAATAAAAAGTATACTGTGCCTGTTACGTGTTCTACATGATCCTCACAGCGAACGGCAGTTATCTCCTGCTACACAGTGACTCGCTACGAGCTGGACGGTCCGGGGATCGAATTCCGGTGGGGGACGAGATTTTCCGCACCCGTCCAGACCGGCCCTGGGGCCCACCCAGCTTCCTATACAATGGGTACCGGGTCTCTTTCCCGGGGGTAAAGCGGCCGGGGCGTGGAGTTGACCACCCACCCCCATCTAGCGCCGAGGTTAAGGAAAGAGTAGATCTATACCTCTACTCCCCCTCTGGGCCTTCGTGGCCTCTTTTAGGGAGAACTTTACCTTTACCTTTACCTTTACCTTTACGACATAAACCGATGGTCCGTATAATGGAGACTATTTAATGTTCACTGTTATGTAGGAAGTAAATGTCCAGATATTCGTTGTCAGAAATTGCTTTAGGGAGTTTGAAACGTAATGCAGGGAGTTTTTTTTTTGCGATTGCGAATTTGGGCGAAGAGTCGGGCGCTCCTCGCATCAAGTCGGTCCAACCGTTAACGCATAATTGAGAACCAGTTGTCTTCTGGACTTTGTCCATCGTCCGGATAAAATATAAAAAATATAAAATCACGACGTTTCGGAAGCTGGTTCTTCTTCCGTCTTTACCTGAAGACGGAAGAAGAACCAGCTTCCGAAACGTCGTGATTTTATATTTTTTTATTTATCCGGACGATGGACAAAGTCCAGAAGACAGTTGGTTCTCAATGTTATATACCGTCGTCAGAACCTTCTAGAATATATTCGTTAACTGAACTGTAATTATGACATGTCGCCATAATCTTAGACTCGTTCAGGCAACACCGTTTTATCAGAGTCCATTGTAATTTCAGCAGGAAATTTTTACAGTTTTGAAACCATTAGTCAGTTTGGAGAAATGAAACCTTTTGATCAGCCAATGTGTATGTCCAACATTTTTTTTTTCTGTGTAGAAAGAAACGTCATCAAACATTTAGAACCTCAATAACATCAAACATTCTGGAGACAGTGTTATGCCAGTGCCGAGATGCCAAGCTTGATGCAATAACCATATGCATTAAATGGCACCGCTGTTTAGAGGTAAGCTACAAATTTATTTGTCACAGGGTGGACACTGCAATACCGACACAGGCATACTTTCCACGGTCGTTTATTGCTGCCATCTCTTGCTCATAGTCGTAACCACAAACGTTGACTGGTAACCAGAACTGAATATCAAGTGCGTGCGTGTGTGTGTGTGTTTGGCCTAAAGAATTGCTGCTGAACGAAATTTTAATAAAGGAATTTTTATTTTATTTGTATGCGTATTAAAAAAAAAAGAAAGCTGACGGGTGGAAATATAAAAAAAAACGTACTTATTTGTTGTAATTTGTTATTCTAAACCAGGCATAAGTGTGCGTTTTAAAGTCGCAAATGTGTGAAAGCTGTAGGGCTGCATATGTGACCGGGTAAACATGTGAGTGTTACGGGCGGTTGAACAGACAGGCGTTTTGGGTGGGGGCGAAGCGCGGGTTTTTTTTTTTTTTTTTTCTAGAACTCATTAATAAAAACGAGATTTTGAAAGCATACCGGTACGAGGAATGGAATAAATAGGAAGTTAACAAACGAAATGTAATTTAAAACTTTGATCAATATGGCAACAGTGTTCCTATCCCCCCCCCCCCCTGTCCTGTATAAGCCTCATGCAACGGCATTTACTGATTTTATTTTGTACGCATGGGATTTGGACCACAACTGGTCTAGGCAAATCACATTACTGTGGGGGAAGAGCTTGGGCGATCACCAATTACATTTGCATGCAGTTGTGTGTAAACAGACGCAAACATACAGAGGCGGCACTTGCAGGTGGAACTATCAGGTGTGAACGTAACAAATATGGCAACTAAATCTGTTGACCTTTTTTGGGGGCAAGTTCATACTCCCAGTTTATATATAACGCATCGTAACTTCGACAATAAATGTGCGTATTTAAATGAAATACAGTAGGCCGTCGATTTTAACGGACTTCAGATTTAACGGACAAAAATTTTCTGTCCTAAAGGAAAAATTTAATTTTTTTTTAAAATCTTTATATTTGTAACAGTTGTTCTAGTGACGTGTATAAATTACTGAATGTACATTATAATAATATTTTATTGATACTTACACATTATAATAACATTTTAATACATCCTGTACATTGTAAGTTCGTTATTAATATATGTTTTTAAAATACATTCGATTTAACGGACTTTCGGCAATAGCGGACACTTCTTCCTACCCAATTAGTCCGTTAAATCGAGGGCCTACTGTAATGTTAACTTGGTGTCATAGCCAATGTCATGTCGGTTTATTAGGTACGTTCGCTCGCTTTCTTGCGGAAATCGCCTGTTAGCTTTGTCCTCTGTCTGTACGTACGTATCAGCTTGACTCCCACTGGACGGATTTCTTGAAATTTGGTAATGGGGACTTGTGTGTGAAAATATGTCGATAAAATACAGATTTTGTTAAAGTCGGACAGAAATTTCGGGCACTTTTACGTGAAGACCTGAACACGTTGCATTGTTGATGGCGGCGTGTAGCGGTGGGTTGAAATCATTTACTTGCTTCCCGTTTCTCCACTACACCACGAACAGCAAATTCCGTTCTCTGTGAGGTGTTAACCTGAATCTTAATATATAACTTTGTCTTCAAAACTCACATCAGTGGTGACTGTCAACAGCTGCATTGTTGACTTCTCTCCATAGCACCGCATTGTCAACAGCTGCATTGTTGACTTCTCTCCATAGCACCGCATTGTCAACAGCTACATTGTTGACTTCTCTCCATAGCACCGCATTGTCAACAGCTGCATTGTTGACTTCTCTCCATAGCACCGCATTGTCAACAGCTACATTGTTGACTTCTCTCCATAGTACCGCATTGTCAACAGCTACATTGTTGACTTCTCTCCATAGCACCACATTGTCAACAGCTACATTGTTGACTTCTCTCCATAGTACCGCATTGTCAACAGCTACATTGTTGACTTCTCTCCATAGCACCGCATTGTCAACAGCTACATTGTTGACTTCTCTCCATAGCACCGCATTGTCAACAGCTACATTGTTGACTTCTCTCCATAACACCGCATTGTCAACAGCTACATTGTTGACTTCTCTCCATAGCACCGCATTGTCAACAGCTACATTGTTGACTTCTCTCCATAGCACCGCATTGTCAACAGCTACATTGTTGACTTCTCTCCATAGCACCGCATTGTCAACAGCTACATTGTTGACTTCTCTCCATAGCACCGCATTGTCAACAGCTACATTGTTGACTTCTCTCCATAGCACCGCATTGTCAACAGCTACATTGTTGACTTCTCTCCATAACACCGCATTGTCAACAGCTACATTGTTGACTTCTCTCCATAACACCGCATTGTGAGGAATAATCGAGACTTTAGATCATTTGACTGATTGTTGCGTTTCCATGGCAACAGTGGTTACGCGAACGCACCACACTTACGTTAAACATTATCTGTCTTGTTTCAAGTTAAGTTCATATCTATTCTTATAATGTAGAAAGGTAATGTTGTCACTGTACACGCCACGAAGGCGTATAGGATTAGTTGCGGTATAGTTCCACTCATTCGTAACTCGGCACTACATGCACGTGAGTTTTATTATAATGTAGTAACTCATATCCAGTAACTTGGCGAGCGGTAACATTAGAGAGGGTGTCTCGGTTGGAATGTCAAACTGGGACACCACGCAAATTTCGGTATAGATCATTACCACTTCGTTCCAAATCCTGTCACATTAATTACTGACCATGCTTCAGTAAAGCTGCCGTTTTATGCCACATAGCTAGTGACAGTAGTGGTAAGAGCTATCCCATCACAGGCCTGGACATGTCCTTAGTGTTCCAGGAGGTTGAGGCTCCCAGATTTCTAGATAATCAGCACTTGAAGGTGGTAAGGTTGTCAGCCCTACACACCGGCCGCCTTTATCCCCCAGGAAATCTTTCCTGGTACTCATTTCTGTTAGAGGCTGAGTGACAGTGTCGGTGTATAAGTCGTACAAAGGAAATAGATTTCGCATTAGCTGAAGTAATCAAATATATGTTGTTAGTAGGCCTACTGCTACTACTACTACTACTACTACTACTACTACTACTACTACTGCTGCTGCTGCTGCTGCTGCTACTGCTACTACTACTACTACAGCAAAATACATAATGCTGATTCCGTGTTATAACTGAATTTGATTTCTGGGCACTTGATGTACCAAGTATCTTCATTTTGTCGTCCTTAGACCCGCAAGATTTCTGTACTTCCATTTCTGTTGGTTTAAAAGCCTCCATTCTCCACCCCTATATGACTTCTTCTTCTTCTTCGCTGGCTCTACAACCCTTGGTGGGTTTTGGCCTCATTGACAACTGCCCTCCAGACTTCTCTATCGGCTGCTTTTATCCTCCATCCTCTGATTCCCATTGTCGCAAGGTCCGCCATCACATCTTCTATCCACCTCCTCCTAGGACGTCCCCTTCTTCTTCTATTATCGAGTCTTCCTTCCAGCATTCTTTTTGACATCTGCGTTTCTGGCATTCGTTCTACGTAGCCCAGCCACCTTAGTCTCTGTGCCTTGATAAATCTCACTATGCACTATATGACTTAGTATTATTTAATTTTATTTAACTGAGTTTCTATTTTTAATTTGTGTAACATTTTACATATTTTTATCACTCTTTTTTACTGTTTGTTTCTTCGCTGTCTCTCTGATAGTTCTTCCTCAGGCCCACAACATTTCCTGCTCTTCGTCTTTCTCCCCTTTTCGTGTTATTTCGGCAGTAGCTTTACCTTGGCCCAAACTCTGCCTATACACCACGTCCTACTGCTTGTATTAAAGTACACGGCGTCACATTTTACAAGACAGCAGTCCTTGTGGCGCCGTCATAACATGAGTGTATGTGTAACGCATTTGTCGATCAGTATCTACCCAGCGTTGCTAGACACAAATATTTAAGGAGGTGAAGTTCCATAGCCTGCAGCCCTGAAGAAGTGGCTGTGTTGTCTAAGTAACCTCGTTAAGTGCAACGCGAATTGACGTTTTTTATTCCGATTGTGATTGCTTTTCCTGGAAACACTTTAATGCACTTTATATGTTAACAAATTGCAGCCAGACTGATTGTGTGTGTGTTCGCGCACGCACGTACGTGGCCAGCAAAGTATTATCCGCAGACTGGTTTTTCTATTTTCCTCCTCGCGGTATAGGAAGTTGGTCCATGTTAGACCTCTTTTTTCCCCACAGTTATACAGGGCATACATAAAATAATGGTGCGGTTTTAATAGTGTTCACTATTAAAACCGCACCGTTCTTTTATGTATGCCCTGTATTTCTTGGTCTCGTAAAGGACAGTGCAAATTCCTTGTTCTAATATGGACAATTTTTATTTATGAACTAGTGTTTTTACCTGTCAGAAATTACGGAATGCCGAGTAGAAAGTAACAACAGAATTTCATTCCTAATAAAACTATATAAAGAACTTCACGTTATATTCACCGTGCATTTCTGTACAATTGATCAACTCACACCAACAAATGCACCAAATCAAGTTTTGTCACTGATTTCTTTATTAAAAGATTTCCCCAATATCACAGCATGTAGTTTAATATAATATACCACACTGTTTTACTATTAATTTTAGCAATTTAACAATACCATTATTATACAATTTTATACAATTTTATACAAAGTGGTAATAACGAATATTGACACAACTATTCTGATGTAACGTAAGTACATCGGTCTATGTACAAACCTCAACGATCCCCCTATATAATAATAACCATGGCTCAACAGCCCTATATGGGCCCGGCCTCCTCTTGCCTCCTCTTTTCGAGGTTACTAAGTCGTGCGCATTCGTGGCAGTTGGTGACTGGTCAACTGGCCGCGCTACTGTTTCTATCGATCCTGATGTGCCCGCCAGAGCCATCTGGCAGGCAGTCAGGAGACTTGGGTGAGAAATGTAGGCAATTTGGCTTACGCAACATTTTTATTAATGCCCGTAAGGTTCTTTTACATGCCGTAAATCTACGACATGGGACTGACGGCTTTACTTCCCCTCCGAAGGAAGTGGTGCTCCGGATTTTTATCACCCTTAAAAATCCATCGACCTCGGTCGGGATCGAACCCGCGAACCTTGGGTCCAGTGGCGATCCCCCTGATGATGGCAATATAGAAGTGCCGAAATGCGTATTGGGGTAAACTTTTAATAAAGAAATCAGTGACAAACTTGTTTTGGTGCATTTGTTGGTGTGAGTTAATTAATTATATAAAGAATAACAATGCTGTCTTAATATACGTTGACTTCAAGAATTCCGTAACAGAACTGTCCTTGTAATATCGATTTTATACATTATTTGGTAATGCTTCATTAACACGCAACAGTTAACTGATCTTAAAGTACAGTCGAACTCGGTTATAACGTCATTAAAGGGACTGTCGTTATAAACGAGTGTTATTCTAACCGAGGAGATAATGTTATCTTTTTTTTTTAAATTATAAGAGCTTTATTTTCAGTTTTCCAACAATTATACACAAAAGATCTACATTTATTTCAAGCCGTGCCATTTACCAGCTTCTGGAGCCTCTACTTGGGGGGCCGGAGCCTCCCCTGGCATTTAATTAACAATGAACAACTGATAAGTATTAGAGTAGTGAAAATTAACAAAATAGCATAAAAACACTACCTGACTATGTTATCTTTAACAGTGGGGAATTAATTGGTAACACAGAACATCTGACGCTATATACGAGATGTCGCGTAAACAGATGTCGTTATAACCGGGTTCGACTGTATTCTCTTCACGCCGCTGCATTTTCGAAAGGTACGTACATCGCAGCATGGCAGAAAGTGAAACAGAACTGTGAGTGCTGGATACGGTATAGCAGAAGGATATGGTGCTGTGCGCATGCGCGAGTTGGCCGACTTTCCTTTCACTTCGTTCCGGGTTTGTGACTCACGCACAAACGAAGAGTATTCATTATTTATCTTGTGACTCTGTATTTGACTTTGTCAGCTCTGTGTCTATTTAAAACCTGAAATACGTACTATTTAATAAACTACAAAATGTGGGCCACTTTTCTCAGCACCGTCACCCGTCATGCACTTCTCAGTGTATCGTTTATAATCATTCTTCTGTTCAGTAATGTGCAGTTGAGTAAGCATCAGAAATAAACTAAGGTCAGTAAATATGTTCAGCATTTAAACACAGTGGTTACTGTATGTACAGTCTGTTTTAAAATCCCGTATCTTTTGCATTTCGTCCACTTGCTGCCTTAATGACTCTTAGAATTATTCGATTCAAGGCATTTTCCTCAAGGCATTTTCCTCAAGAGATTTTCCTCTTGTCCAAAAAACGTCAAGATCCGCTCTGGGGCCCACCCAGTTTCTTATTCAGTGGGTACCGGGTTCTTTCCCGGAGGTAGAGCGGCCGGGGCGTAAAGATGACTACTAACCTTCATCTAACGTCGAGGTTAAGAATTAGTGGAGTTATACATCTGCTCCCCCCATGTACCTTCATGACGTGTACAGGGACAGCTTTACCTTTTTTTATGATTTTTTTTTACAATAAAGACGGATTATTTTCCTAAACAGCGTTAAATGATTGGTCTTTGTAATGGTGACAGCTGTGTTTTTTTGTGGTTTAAGAACTGGATTTTTTAAAGTATTATGTATGTGAATTTAAGTATTTAGAGGCTGAAGTAAAGGACGAGATGTTGAAATGCAGAGCTTATGAAAATTATTCAGAAATTCCTGTTTCCCCTTGAACATGCACAAACAGTTGAACAGTATTCGTGCCCACAGTGTGCCGAAGTTTACGGAAACCGTTACAGTAGCAAGCACTCCATATTCCAGTTTCCATGTAGCAACCGTTTCTTTTTTTTGGTCTATACATGCAAATTTTATTCAGCGTGTCACTTGTTTCCTCTACGTACCTCTAAGCTTGTCTTATTCATAATATTTCATAGTGCTGCCATCTGTCTGGGAGCTTTGATATATTTTTTTTTTTGTTATGCTATACATGTAACGTACATACGGCCTTAGAACTGGAAGGGTAGGAAACAAGACAGTAAAAATTCACAGCGTATCGCAAGCAAGCGTTCTTGTTGTGTGGAGTGTCCATGACAAGGCCAGTAGCATTGGATGGTCATTATTAAAACAGGGAAACTGAAGGAAATGACATGAATCACAGATTTAATAGTTTTATAGATCTGTTAGATTTTTATTATTTGGAGTACTTCAGTACATATTTTGGAGTACTTCAGTACATATTTTGGAGTACTTCAGTACATATTTTGGAGTACTTCAGTACATATTTTGGAGTACTTCAGTACATATTTTGGAGTACTTCAGTACATATTTTGGAGTACTTCAGTACATATTTTGGAGTACTTCATACATTTGAGTATTCAGTAATATTTGGAGTACTTCAGTACATATTTTGGAGTACTTCAGTACATATTTTGGAGTACTTCAGTACTATTTGGAGATAGTACATTCAGTACATATTTTGGAGTACTTCAGTACATATTTTGGAGTACTTCAGTACATATTTGGAGTACTTCAGTACATATTTTGGAGTACTTCTAATATTGAGTACTTCAGTACATATTTTGGAGTACTTCAGTACATATTTTGGAGTACTTCAGTACATATTTTGGAGTACTTCAGTACATATTTTGGAGTACTTCAGTACATATTTTGGAGTACTTCAGTACATATTTTGGAGTACTTCAGTACATATTTTGGAGTACTTCAGTACATATTCTATATCCGTTCGATCTACCACTTACCCCTCAGAGTTTGCCACTGTCACCATGTTTGTAATTTGGACCTAACTAACTAACTAACTAACTAACTAACTCCATGAAGCAGAATCCTACTTGAGGAGCTAACAAGTCCTCAGCTAGTCAAGAAATCCCCCGCGTTTTATGTAACCCGAAAGTTCATACCGCACTCACAAAGCCCGCCACCTGTTCCTATACCTGAGCCATATCAATCCAGTCCATGCCCCCATCCCACTTCTTGAAGATCCATTTTAATATTATCCTCCCATCTACGCCTGGGTCTTCCAAGTGGCTTCCTTCCCTCAGGTGTCCCCACCAAAATCCTGTATGCACCTCTCCCCTCCCCCATGCGTGCTACATGCGACATTGTGGACCTACAAATAATATTTCATATGTAATATGTAGGTACGTCAATAATATATCTCCGTATAGTTAAGTAACGTGAGTGCGTGCTTGCGTGTTATTTAATGCCGCTCCCTGAGCATTGGGAGCATGTAGACACTGTGTGTATATTTGTATGTAGTTAGTTTCTTCCTGTCGCTCCTTGCGGAGCATGTGGCCTCGTTTCAGAGGTTTCTTGGTCTGGAAGTGTGCATTCTGTAGTGGGTGACCAGTCCACTGACTGCACAAGTTCTATTCATCCTGATGTGACTGCCAGAGCCATTTAGCATCAGTCAGGAGACTTGGGTGAGAAATGGCCGCTGAATTTTGCTTACGAAACATCTCAATTCATGCTGTAAGGTTCTTTACATGCCGTAAATCTACGACATGGGACCGACGGCTACGGATTTTTATCACCCTTAAAAATCCATCGACCTCGGCCGGGATTGAACCCGCGAACTTTGGGTCCAGTGGCGAGCACGCTAACCACTAGTCCACCGAGGACGACATATTTATATGTAGACGTATATTATATGCTACGTTTTGTCAAGGTACGGATTTGATCTGTATGTGTTTTAAGTGATTTCTTGTATTAAATTTATTTGAAGCAGAGAATTTCATTTGAAATTAGTTTCAGCATCCCTCCAAGATTCGACCCTTTTTAAAACTAATGACATGCCACACGTTAAATTGGAATTTCATTGATTTTGAAATGGAAAGAGAGGGCAGAGAAGGTGAAAGCAGAAACCCATTATAAAATACCCTTCATTTTAAATTTTCAAGTTTTGACAGTCCTATTTTTTATCTGTCATTCCACAAACTAATGAGAAATCTAACGTACGCCATTCCACCAAACAGGGATTTTATTTTTTTTTTTTCAAACATAACTTTTGTTAAATTCCCTTCTCAGTGTCCTCCCATTCTCTTAATTCCTCTTTCAGAATCTGTCGAATAGGGACATATGAAAGAAGAACATTCAAGAAATGTTACGTGGAATTTTCATTCCCCTCTTGCAATGAATCGACAAAAAATGCACAGTGGCGTTTTGATACCTGCTTCAGTTTCCGTAACTTTTGCCTCCTTTAAAGTCACAGTAAAGTGACGTTATTTCACAACACATCAATTTTCATTATGAACCGTGCTTTATAAGTCATTAGGCACAGAGCTGTCAACGCACCCCAAAAGCCCAATTATGGGGCCCACAATACCTGATTTGTCACAGATATGCACCTGCACAGAAACTGTGTGTTTACATGAGTCACGTGGGAAACCTTGAAAATGCGGAAAAAAAAAGTCGAGATCCTGCTGTGTGCAGCTGTACGCACAGCAAGTCATCAAGTCATCATCATCGTGGGTTTAAGGGATGTGCTGTGTGTTTTGAAGCTGAAACTGTGTTCGAAAATGACAAAGCTTTACCTGACTGATAAGCAATAAATGAGCCGGTAAAGTTTCTTAAGTTTTAATTTGATATGTTAAATGTCCGACGAATGTACACATTATTCACTATTAATTTGTGCAACACAGTGCTACATGTTTCGAACCTTATCCTGGTTCATTTCAGGGACTTTAGTATTTTAAATTACACATATTTTACATCAATGGTACAATTGGTTAAAATAGTAAAAACTGAATAACGTGAATTTTACAATCGAGTTATACACTGTTTTTTTTCCCAATGGCTCGACAGCCCCTTGGGGGCCTAGGCCGCCTCGTTTTTCGAGGCTTCACGATCACACACTTTTTAGACACACCACAGTCGGTAGGACTCCTCTGGACGAGTGATAAGCCCGACGCAGAGACCTCTACCTGACAACACACAACATCACAAGTGACAGACATCCATCACTAGGCGGGATTCGAACCCACGATCCTAGTAAGCGAGCGGCCGTAGACCCACGCCTTAGACCGCACTATACACTGGTTAAGATGATAAAAAGGTGAATAAATGTAACAGCTGTTTGTTTTGGTGTTACAAACCGTCTGACAGGTTAAAATGTTAATACACTGTGTGGGCAGAACGTGGGAAATTTGTGAATGTTAAACATGGCGGTACATTCAGTCCGTACCGAGCAGTAAACACACTCCGTCTCAGTTATACAAACCAGTCAGTTAATGCTGTAAGTGAAATAATCGCTGTTTGTTCTGAGATCCACACAAAACACATAAATACAGCCGTACCGCGCAGTAAACACACCCGTCTCAGTTATACAATCCAGTCAGTTAATGCTGTACAGTGAAATAATCGCTGTTTGTTCTGAGATCCACACAAAACACATAAATACAGTCCGTACCGCGCAGTAAACACACTCCGTCTCAGTTATACAAACCAGTCAGTTAATGCTGTACAGTGAAATAATCGCTGTTTATTCTGAGATTCCACACAAAACACATAAATACAGTCCGTACCGCGCAGTAAACACACTCCGTCTCAGTTATACAAACCAGTCAGTTAATGTGTACAGTGAAATAATCGCTGTTTGTTCTGAGATCCACACAAAACACATAAATACAGTCCGTACCGCGCAGTAAACACACCCCGTCTCCGTTATACAAACCAGTCAGTTAATGCTTGTACAGTGAAATAATCGCTGTTTGTTCTGAGATCCACACAAAACACATAAATACAGTCCGTACCGCGCAGTAAACACACGCCGTCTCAGTTACACAAACCAATCAGTTAATGCTGTACAGTGAAATAATCGCTGTTTGTTCTGAGATCCACAAAAAACACATAAATACACTGTTTGGGCAGAACGTAGAATTTGTGAATGTTAAACGTGGTGTGCTTTGAAGGTATAATGACGGACGTAGATGTACTGTTAACCCTTTAAAGACGAAGCACAAACTGTTTCATTTAAAGATCCAGTCCGTACCGCGCAGTAAACACTTTTCATCTCGGTTAAAAAAACAAATCAATTTATGTTATATAAGGCAAAAGTCGCTGTTTGTTGTAATATAAATACAAAACATAAATACAGTGTGGGTAGAATGTAGAATTTTTGAATGTTAAAACTGTTGGCGCATCAAGTAACCATTAGGCTTTAAAAGGTCAACAGACACAGGTTGCCGTGCAACTGAGACGTGATGTTTAATTATTGTTGATTTAGCGACTCTTCAATATTTCAGACTGCAGTCCTAGCGTGGAATAGTGGAATGTGGTGATTGCAGAAATTGGAATGGATGTTTACGGAAGCTATCGTATCCTAATTTGTGGTACTTTTCCAACACTTTGCTGGAGGAACCGAGGCAAATCGCAAATAAGCCAGTGTAATCAGCATCACGGCGGACAGTTGAACCTGGCACCCTCAGAAATCAAGATCAGCTTTCTTCCTATACCAGTTCATTCAGCGAAGAGTAGTGTTCCTTAGAAAAACCACTTATCGGAATTATAAATGTTTAGCACAGCACCTCTTTGTGTATCGAGTTTCGAAGCCAAGCCTCAAACAGCACGAGAGCACCTCGCTTCACCTGTTGTGTAATTCCGTTTAGCTGACCACTTTGCCTCCCAAATCGCATTACAGTCAACCTCATACCAGAACTGTTCACTAAAGCATTAGGGGCCAGTACACTGAATATCACACGGTAGCTTCTGTTCTTCAGGGGTGGGAAGTATATTCACCGCTCGTCAATTTGGGGCCTCAAAATGTGGCGCACAGATAACAGAAGTAGGTTTGGGTTTTTAGAAACACTGACACATACAAGAACGAGGGAGTGGGAAACGTGGCTATTATATATTGAAGTACTTAATTGTAAAACTGGATTTTCCTGTTGTACAAGGATGTATCAAATTAAAACACGCTGCTAAGAAGTAACTTTAATTAGGAAAATTCTGATTATGCACAGGAAGACGGTAGCAGTTTGGGAGTATAAATATATATGGTTAGAGAAAATGATATAAGGAAAGTTTAGGAAAGTTATTTATTCTGGGATGTGACACCATGTAGACTGACAGATCTACCGCCGTTTCGGAAGTGTTTGTTACGTCACCAGGGAAGGTGATGAAAGTAGCGCGTTTTTCTGAAACGTCAGTATACTAACAGACTACACGGCGTCAAATCCCAAGATCCAGGAATCATGAGAGACCCGCAGATATCACAGGAGATTACTAGAAAGCTGAAATACGTTCCTGAAACATACGAGGTTTGCCCAAAAAAAGTTTTGCAACGCTTTCTATACTTCAGTCAAAATCAACAGGAAATGTTTGCAGTTTTTTTTTCTGTGGTTAATTTTGAATGTCCCGCTTGCTACTGCAGCGCCGCGGAACAGTACGTTTTGTCGCGCATGCGCAGAGTGATGTGCGTTTTAAACAGCTGGCTGTTATTGAATACCTTGTGGCACAGAAGGACTTCGGAACGAACATACACAAACCCAGATCGTGCTTCCTCAGATTTGCACCTTATTGGAGCCCTCAAACATGCCATCCGTGGGAAAAGGTCTGGGAGCGTTGACGATGCAACTGAAGAACTGAAGAAGTGGCTATGAGTACAAATTCGAACCGGTACAAGAAGTCGATAGCTGATTTTGTTTCTCGTTGGCGCAAGGCTTTTGAAGTCGATGGAGATTTTGCAGTAAAATGACTTGTGTAACACATCCTTCTATTTATCCTGTATGTCCAAAGAATTATATAATTCCCGACGGTGTCATTGGAATTTTTCATTTACATAATCCTTTCGGTCGCACTATGGCCCTGGGATCGACTCAGCCTCGTAACATAAATGAGTACCTGGGGGTAAGGCGGTCGGTCGTAGGGCTGACAACCTTACCACCTTCATGTGCCGATTGTCTAGAAATCTGGGAGTCTCAACCTCGTGGCACCCTAAAGGCCTGTCCAGGCCTGTAATGGGATAATAAATTACTAGAAACAGAAATATTGTGTCGCAAAACTTTTTGGGCACCTTTCGTATAATGGGGCGACATAGTTAAAGAGAATGCTATGAAGAACGCTACTGGAAAAGTCGACATTTTAACTGAATTAATAGAACTATAATCGGCATTATTCATTTGCCTGTAATTTCATTTAACGACGCTCGCAGTATCGTTTTGTAGCGTCGAGTGGTAGGGCAATTAGAGCGCATTGACTTGGGGAGGACATGGAAGGAGGCGGTCGTAGGATAATTTGAGGGACAGTGCCGGTATTTAACGGAGTGACTGAGGAAAATCACATCAAATATTATTCAGAATAGGCAGTGTAACGACGGAGATTCGAACAACGCTACATTCCGAATGCAAGTCTAGAAACAATACTGTAAGAAACCACAGAATTGATTGTATTTGGACAATAGAAGGCGAACAGATACTGAGATATAAAGGCAAAGCTGAGAGTGTAGAATTTGTGTAAAACAGTGGTGCGCGTTCTGTGGCCCTCGACCCTTTCCTAAAGTGGCACGTGGAGCCTGTAGTTCCTTGAGATTCTAATGAGCTTCAGCCCCATATAAAGTCTATCAGGTATTATTATTATTATTATTATTATTTACTGCAATTGTGTTTTCACCCGGTGGCAGTAGTCCTTCACTAGTACACACAATACAAATGTTTTACCCGGTGGCAGTAGTCCTTACACTAGTACACACAATACAAATGTTTTCACCCGGTGGCAGTAGTCCTTACACTAGTACACACAATACAAATGTTTTCACCCGGTGGCAGTAGTCCTTACACTAGTACACACAATACAAATGTTTTCACCCGGTGGCAGTAGTCCTTACACTAGTACACACAATACAAATGTTTTCACCCGGTGGCAGTAGTCCTTACACTAGTACACACAATACAATGTTTTCACCCGGTGGCAGTAGTCCTTACACTAGTACACACAATACAGATGTTTTCACCCGGTGTCAGTAGTCCTTACACTAGTACACACAATACAAATGTTTTCACCCGGTGGCAGTAGTCCTTACACTAGTACACACAATACAAATGTTTTCACCCGGTGGCAGTAGTCCTTACACTAGTACACACAATACAAATGTTTTCACCCGGTGGCAGTAGTCCTTACACTAGTACACACAATACAAATGTTTTCACCCGGTGGCAGTAGTCCTTACACTAGTACACACAATACAAATGTTTTCACCCGGTGGCAGTAGTCCTTACACTAGTACACACAATACAAATGTTTTCAACGTGGCAGTATCTACACTAGTACACACAATACAAATGTTTTCACCCGTGGCAGTCCTTAACTATACAACTACAAATTTTCACTGCATCATCACTTACACACAATACAAATGTTTCACCCGGTGGCAGTAGTCCTTACACAGTACACACAATACAAAGTTTCACCCGGGGGCAGTAGTCCTACACTGTACACACAATACAAATGTTTTCACCGGGGCAGTAGTCCTACATAGTACACACAATACAAATGTTTCACCGGTGGCAGTAGTCCTTACACTAGTACACACATACAAATGGACATTAATATACATAAAGTAACAATACAAAACAAACTATACACAATTACAAAAAAAACATACAGTAAATACAATTCACACATTAAACACCGTACACACATTACAAAAACATCCACACCTTAACAAAAACACCACACCTTAACAAAAACACCACATCTTACAAAAACACCCACACACAATACCAAAAAACACGCACATTACAAAAACACCCACACACAATACCAAAAAACACGCAATTACAAAAACACCCACACACATACAAAAAACACGCACATTACAAACCCCACACAATCCAAAAAAACCGCACATACAAAAAACCCACCCCAATACAAAAACACGCAATTACAAAAAACACCACACATTAATAATCTCAATACGTTAGATTATCCTCAGTATAAAGTCAGACCAAAGTACATGATACTTTTATCCCCCAATAACTTAATTGACTTCACTTCGAAACAAAAACACTTCATTTCACATCAATTCACGCCCGTTCACTTCACATAACTTCCCTTATTTCCATTTAATCCCCACTTAAAAACCCTTAGCTTGTAATTACATTCTTGGCCCTCTTTCTCTCTCTTTCTAAAAGTGCTTAATTTACTTCTCAATTTCATTTCTTAAAGGAGCTATACAGTTCGCCTTAATTTCATACAAATATAAATTAAATGAATACAATTTGTTTTAGTGTCTTAATATTAGGCCCATATGTTAAAAACCCTTTGTGGAACTTGTCAGATCATTCGTGTCTGAAAGTTCCGCAGTTAATAAAGGTTTTCACTACTGGTCTAAAGAGATACAGGAAAGCAGCGTAAATAGGCAGAGAGAACTGCTAGACACCGAAGAAGAAGGAGATGAGGAAGAAAAGAGAAACATATAGGTTGCACTTAGTTGTCATGCTTTGAAAACGGATTTTGGTAAGATGTTGGTCATCTGGAATTTGACACACCCAAAGTAATTCGGTCACCCTGAAGATGGAGGCAGCTAACCTGTAGGTTTCAAGATAGGTTCTCTCAACAGCATTAAGCGGTTGGTGTTTAAATGGAGAATGGGTGTCTACTGCGAGGTAGGAATTGAATTTCTATAAATTATTTAGATTGAATTCAGGCTTCAGAGGCTTCACACAGCATCCTCGATCGCTTCGTAATAGAATCTCTTGAGAAATGTATATCTACGTCATCGCGCCAAAAAAGAATGGGGAACTGCAGAAAGGGAGAGAGAAAAATGTGCTGTTTTTAATGGCGCGTTCGCTGTGGTCTCGCATCTCACTGCGAGCACTGAAAGAGGTCCGTATTTCGCGTGCTCATATATTTCAGCTTGGCCTTCGTGAGGATAAATTTATTTTGTGTATGGTTTATACAACGCAGCTGTCAGTAGTGAGGCTTGAGTCAATTACGGGATGGTTAATGAAAAATGAGCCGATCCCAGTTGCCGTGCGGTCTAAGGCGTGGGTCTGCGGCCGCTCGCTTGCTGGGATTGTGGGTTCGAATCCCGCCGGGGGCATGGATGTCTGTCTGTTGTGAGTGTTGTTGTGTTGTCTTGCGACGGGCTGGTCACTCGTCCAGAGGAATCCTACCGAGTGTCGCGTGTCTCAAGTGTGATTACGAAGCCTCGAAAAATGAGGCCTAGGCCCCCTAGGGGCTGTTGAGCCATAGGGAAAAAAATTAATGAAAAATGAATTGGAACAGGTTGTGTAGGAAATGGTCGTGGCTTAGTTTAAGGTAGGTTTATTAGGAAGAGTATGAAATATATGAAGGATACACGGTCTCCTAGTCAGTATTTCAACCCGGGACTTCTAGTATTCCAAGCAGACTCAAGGCTGTTAACCGGGTTTTTGCGGTTCGATAATTTCAGTGACCTTCGATATGCGTAACAGTTTGATTTGTAACGAAGTGGAAGTCATGTGACTGTGTCCCTAGGTTAGATCTATTCAAGGACGTTAACTATTTATATCTGTACCTGACTTCTGTTCGCCCACTAATAAATTTATCCCTGCGAATAACGAAATGTAACGGAACCTGTATCGAGTGAATAACATTTAACAGATTTGGGAGGTCCCGAGTTCAAATATCGGCCCCCTATACCGACTGTACTAAGATTTTCCGTGGATTTCCTCAGTTCGTCCAGGAAAGTGCTTCAGATTACTTCCACGACGTCTCTGTTCCGCATCCTTTCACTTTATTGGCCATTGCTCCCTCATTTTGACGCTGTGCGTTCTGAGCCACCCACAGCGTCGTTAAATCAATCGTTGATAAGTAAAACAAATAACGAAGTGCTAATGGTGGCATTTTTTACGTCTTTTGATGCTCGAACCACCTCGACTGTCTCCCAGTCACAATACATCAATGTTGATTTAATTATAGACTTTCATTTATTTTGACCTGGCCATGACCAAAGTTTTGAGTGCATTCGATCTCTTATTGGTCTACCAACAGATTACATCCGATGTCAAGGTCACGAGATTGCGTTTCACCTACTGACACAGAATCCGTAGATGCGATGGAATAAAAATGGATTCCAGACTCCACGCACACTAACAAACTCCATGGAGCAGAGTCCTTCTTGAGAAGCTAAGCAGGTCGTCAGCTAGTCAAGAAATTCCCGCGTTTTGTGGAACCCGAAGGTTCATTACCGCATTCACAAGAGCCTGCCACCTGTCCCTATCCTGAGCCATATCAATCCAGTCCATGCCCCCTCATCCCACTTCTTGAAGATCCATTTTAATATTATCCTCCCATCTACGCCTGGGTCTTCCAAGTGGTCTCCTTCCCCAGGTCTCCCCACCAAAATTCTGTATGCACGTCTCCCCTCACCCATACGTGCTACATGCCCCACCCACCTCATTCTTCTTGATTTGATCACCCGAATAATATTTGGTGGTGAGTACAGATCATTAAGTTCCTCGTTATGTAGTCTTCTCCACTCCCCTGTTACCTCGTCCCTCTTAGGCCCAAATACCACGCACACTACTAAGGAAATTAAAGCACCCCTGATTTAGCTGGAGGCGGTTTATTTGAAGCTGTTAGGGTAAGGGCACGCCTGTTTGGACTTCTTACTGTTGCTGTTTTGTAGCGAGAAAGCTTTCTCGAAAACGATCAAATGAGATTGTACAGGTTTATGTGTCTGGCCTAACCTGTGCGAGGCAGCACTTTCGTCCAATTACAGGCGGCATAGTTGGCAGACATGAACACGCGTTATTCGATTACAAGATGCTCGCTGTGTACATGTGGATGGCTTGTCGTGCTGCTTTATTGTATGCCCTAACAAGCACTTCATAGCAGAAACCATGGGGCCCACTGCCCCTTTCCGTAGATTTTTATTTTTAAAATCTGTCTGTGTGTCTATCAGTCCGTCCGTCTGTCTTATTATTACTATTTATTTATTTGTTAATATTTTCATACAGGGTATTTACAGTTATATACCTGAAACACGCCATGTCTCTAGGGTATATAATTTTACAGCAGTTTTTTAGTTACAATTTATGCTATATGTAATGCTATGTCCCGTCTTCCTCGGTGGACTAGTGGTTAGCGTGCTCGCCACTGGACCCAAGGTTCGCGGGTTCAATCCCGGCCGAGGTCAATGGATTTTTAAGGGTCCGTAGCACAAGTCCCTTCGGAAGGGAAGTAAAGCCGTCGGTCCTATGTCGTAGATTTACGGCATGTAAAAGAACCTTACGGGCATGAATAGAGTTGTTTCGTAAGCAAAATTCAGCGGCCATTTCTCACCCAAGTCTCCTGATTGACTGCTAGATGGCTCTGGCAGTCATATCAGGATGAGTAGATCTTGTGCAGTCAGTGGACTGGTCACTCACTACAGAATACACACCTCCAGACCAAGAAACCTCTGAAAAGAGGCCCTATGCTCCGCAAGGAGCGACAGGAGGAAAACTAAACTAAAAATGCTATGTCCCATGATAAACGTCTTGTACTTTCGCATTAACACTTTCCGGAGTGTGTTCGCAGTGTTCTGTACTTCCTTGATGTTTTCCATTCCCGGTATGTTACTCGGATATTTTCTGAATGATTTTGAGGTGGTTCCAGTTGCCACTATTATTACTGGTATCAATTTTGGTTTTACATTCCACATGCACTGTATTACTATTGTAAGGTCTTTATGTTTCAGAATCATCTGGACTTCTTTCTTGATCATATTTGTATCTCCTGAAATTAAAACATCTATTAACTCACATGTTCGTTTTTTAATTATCACAGATTATGATGTCCGGTTTATTGTTAGGGATAGTTATGTCGGTTTGTACTTGTTGGTTCCATGATAGGTTACCTTATCTTTATGACTTGTTTGTACTAATTTTGGTACATGCTCATACCAGTATTTGTCTAATTTCACGCCGGTTTCCTTGTGTGTGTTAAAGTATGTGAGCACACACCGTATCATGTATTATTATTATTATTATTATTATTATATATATATAATATATTGTATAATAATATATTATATGTATTAATATATATTGTTATTTATGTCTGTATATTGTGCTGTTTCTGTAATTGGCCTTCTGGCTGTTGATTCGGCACATTAATAAACCAGAATTGAATTATTATTATTATTATTATTATATTGTGCTGTTTCTGTAATTGGCCTTCTGGCTGTTGATTCGGCACATTAATAAACCAGAATTGAATTGAATTGAATTGAATTATTATTATTATTATTATTATATTGTGCTGTTTGTGTAATTGGCCTTCTGGCTGTTGATTCGGCACATTAATAAACCAGAATTGAATTGAATTGAATTATTATTATTATTATTATTATTATTATTCAGACTAACACTAAACTGTACCGAAATAATGAGAAGTGTTAAAACTCGCGCAGAACATTCGCCTGTCAGCTGTTCCCTTATCAGTAATTTTAACCATTTGTAAGCGGAATTTCATAAAAAATGTGAAGATTAGTTTTTCCTCCACAGGTGGCACTACGTCTGAATTACAAGGACCAGTTACTTAATGCTTGCCTAGGAAAATAATCGCTGTTTATTGTGACAGTTAAGCGAAACACATAAATACAGTGTGTGGGTGGGTAAAGCACAGAGCTTTTGAACGTTATAGCATGTCGTACCTGCAGTAACGTTTGTGCTTCAGTTGCTAGACAGCTTGAGCTATGCCTTAGTGCAGCTGTGTTGTGTGTGTGTGGTAATAATCTTTTATTGTAATTTTGTTTGTTGAATAATTGTGTGTGACTTCCACTGGGACTTCAGCAAAGCAATAGGGTAAGTTAGGGGTGAATGGGCGAATGATTTCACAGTACTTTTTCTAAAGAAAAAGAAAGTGGTTTGAAGTTCCAAAATGGAAACTTTCTATCCATCTGTGGTATTTATAGTGACCAGTTAATTAAGTGATGTACGTTGCGGTAATTGGAACACTTTGTTGACATTTTCACGAGCAAGAGAGTCTATTAATGCTCTAAATAATACAGAAATCGAACAATATATGTCACGCTTTACCACATTCGGATTTCTTTTTTTAGCTGACAGGCGAAGGGTACTGCACACAAAGATAGAAATATCGGATGTTTATTTTGTTACTACTGTTTACATTGTAACTGATTTTAACCCTTCAACGATGCTGGGGTTTAAATTCCAACTACTGCCCATGACGGAGGGGCTTTAAATTTGTAGTGCCTTTAATTGCATTTACATCCGTATAGAGAACCAAGGCTGGTAGCGTGTGAAGATAAAAGGTCCGTACAGTGCACCAAGGTCGGTATTTTAAGCTGTAAGAGGTATCATAGCTAACGTTGGTTCTGTTGCACCGTGTGGCGTGCGTTTTCTTGTCGATGTTACGGAGTAACTTGCTGCCTCCATCTTCAGGACTGAAGTCGGTAGTTAAGAGGAAATGTTTAGCTTGTAGGCCACTTTGTCACGACTCATTTTGCTCCGGGTTGGTCGCCATCCCCTTGTCTGTCCTCTCTCTCCGAGGCACCGCCTGTTTGTATAGGGTGTTCCGCATACAGTGTGCCACATTTCAGGATGTTGTGTTATGAGTCATTTTGGGTAAAATAAATGCTATAATGTTTATCCAGAATATTTTCCCAAGTCATTCGAGCCTGAAGATAGCGACATAAGATGCATCTGAAACGTCGGCAACAAAGTTCACGTTGTGAGTTTATGTGGTTAGTCCTGTAATGTAATAGAATGGTAGAACAAATTTCATGGAGCACAGTCCTTCTTGAGAAGCTAACAGTTCCTCAGCTAGTCAAGAAATTCCCCGCGTTTTGTGGAACACGAAGGTTCATTACCGCAGTCACAAGAGCCCGCCACCTATCCCTATCCTGAGCCATATCAATCCAGTCCATGTCCCCCCATCCCACTTCTTGAAGATCCATTTTAATATTATCCTCCCATCTACGTCTAGATCTAGGAATAGAATGGTGGTGAATAATGAATTGAAAGGGATAGGGACGGAAGCGATTGTATCTTAATGTAAGATATTTTTCTGGATTTTGCCGGTAGCACTGAGTGAAACCACGAAAAATCTCAGAGCATTCGTTCCGGCAGAGGTTCGAACCTGGTACCCCTGTAATACAGGTCATAAGCTTAATCTCTTCTGCAGATTTTGATTATCTGGAGATGCGTTTTCTTTTGGTGGAGTAGGGGCTGAAGTTTTGACACTTACGCAGGTGACATGAAGACTTCAGTGTTAATTGTTTTCTAATAAATTGAACATCTTAAACGTGTTGTACCTAGTGTAACGCAGAAGTTGGAGCTTTCTGCTCCCTCACAACGCTGATTATGTGCCCACTAGACCTTCTAATTCACCATGTCTTGGGTCACTGATAACTGGGTTATTACTAACAGGTGGAAACTTCCAACAAACATCCTCTGAATTACTTATAATGCAATACGTACTTAGCTTTGCTTGGAGAATTTCATGCATCAGAGCTTCGTTTGTTCCGTGAAGTTGTTTAACGTGGAGATCGTCTGTTTGTTCCGGAGCTAGATAGTGCAACGCTTGACGGACATTATCACGTTTGATGCATGGTTTATTTAACGACAATGCGTCAAGAACTGAGGTTATGTAATCGATGGAAAAAAAATGTCTATGTAAGTAAGGGAAAAGTTTAAAGGTTTTCTGAGGAATGACACAGCTTCTTTGGTAGGTAGCTTCTTCCATTTCACTTTTTCCACCCTGAGGACTGCCGCAGTTTTTCCTCCGTAAAGCAGTTTACGTGGTGACATAAGCCAGAGTTGTATTATTTAATAGATCTGCCTTTACCTCCGGTCCAAATTTTTTTCTTAAACAAGTATGGTAACTATGTTTACCACCCACTTAACATTAAAACATTCCTGCTTTTTGCTCATACATTGTGAGGGTTTTTGGCGTGTTTCGTATAAATCTTACAAAAAGAACTATTACTTTATGCAGTCAGCTGTATTACTTGTATAGAACAAAGAAAACAATTCACTGTCCCTCTTAACACAGCTCTGACACCTTCTGTACAATATTATATAACTGACTACATGTTTCGGCTTAGGCATTCTCAAGTCAAATACCATTCACTATCTGTTGTTAATATATAGATGTCTTGAACGTAATGTCACCTAAGTAATTTCTGACAACGTTGTCTGTATTACGTTTGAAAAAGGATAAAAGGTTAACCAATCGACATCCTTGCAGTAAAGTTACGTTATATACGTCATTATGACAACATAATATCTGGTATTTGACTTGATAATGGCTTATTCAGCCGAAACATGTAGACAGTGATAATATAATAATGTAAAGAAGGTGTCAGTAAATCAGTTGTGTTAAGAGGGATACGAAATTATATTTAAAGAGCTGTTGTTTGTCTAAACAACATTAAACGGTTCGTCTTTAAATGAGACACAGTGTGTTCACTCACTTAACTAACGATTGCACTATTATAATTAATTTATCTCTCACTAGTACCCTACATATGTTTCGGCCTCATTGTGGCCATCATCAGGGGTAACCTATTATATATACACTTCACTTTACGTTGTCCAATTTGGCACTGTTAATTCATTATTGTTTTGTCGGTGTTATTATTTTACACCGAAACAGTGCGAAAATGGACAACGTAAAGTGAAGTGTGCCTCTAACAGAAATGAGTACCAGGAATCTTTCCTGGGGGGTAAAGGCGGCCGGTGCGTAGGGCTAACAACCTTACCACCTTCATGTGCCGATTGTCTAAAAAATCTGGGAGCCTCAACCTCCTGGATTCCAAAGCCCCCTGGGGCCTACCCAGCCTCTTATACAATGGGTACCGGGTCATTCCCGGGGGTAAAGCGGCCGGGGCGTGGTGCTAACCACCCACCCCCAACTAGCGCCGAGGTTAAAGAAAGAGTAGAGCTATACCTCTACTCCCCCTCTGGGCCTTCATGGCCTGTTCTAGGGTGAACTTTACCAAAAGTGAAGTGTATATATAATATGTTACCCCTGATGATGGCCACAATGGTGCCGAAACATAAGTAGGGTACTAGTGAGAGATTAATTAATTATAATAGTGCAATCGTTGGTTAAGTGAGTGAATAGTAATACTAAGATACACGGTGAACAAAAAGTAAAAATGAGACACAGTTTCAGGTAGGTACTGTGTTGTTATATTAACTTAATGCTTCGGAGGGTTTAATATGGAATCGTGCAGTTGCTTTAAGCAAAAAGAGATCCAGGAACTTACACACGTGTAATGGGGGTAAAGAAAGCATCAGGTAGTGTTGCAGGATTGGCAGGCTTAACACATTCAATTTTAGGTTTATTTTTTGTCAGTGATTTTTACAGTTTTCTACGCTGAATGTTGCTGTAAATTGTACCTATAAGTCATTTTAACTGTTCTGTCGTCTAATGGCCGATGCCAAAAAAAAAAAAAAATGGGCGAGTCTGGGATAGGGGTTGATTAATTCCAAACGTTTTCGCGGCTACAGACAAATTATAAAAGGATCAATTTAATTTCACCGTTTGTAGAGTAGATGTAGTTTCCAATTTCACTTCCCCACGTTGAAAACGGGGAAAACATGTATGCATAGTGTAAGAGTTCTCGTTTATTCGCTTACTTTTTGCTCCATTACGTCGAAAATCGCGGGATTGACCGAGAAATACATTGAGCATAAGATTTGCTTATTTTATGTACACAAGATAACTTATTTTCACTTTGAGGGATGGGGACCTGGCTGAGCGTGCTCAAGAATTGAGTGTTGAGGTGTATGGGCTTAGAGGGACGAGGTAACAGGGGAGTGGAGAAGACTACATAACGAGGAGCTTTATGATCTGTACTCCTCACCAAATATTATTCGGATGATTAAATCTAGAAGAATGAGGTAGGCGGAGCTTGTAGAACGTATTGGGACGAGGAGAGGTGCATGCAAGGTTTTGGTGGTGAAACCCGAGGGAAAGAGACCACTTTGAAGACCTAAGCATAGTTGGGAGTATAATATTAAAATGGATCTTGAAGAAATGGGATGTGGGGCATGGTCTAGACCAGTGGTTCCCAAAGTGGGCGGTACCGCCCCCTGGGGGGCGGTGGGATTACCGAGGTGGGCCCTAATAGGTACGAGAGGTGGGAGGGAACGCTTTTAAGAGTATTCGGTGTGTGTGAGAGTACAGACACAACGTGACGCTAAAATATGTTTTTCCAAATGAAATTATGTTGCTCAAAGCTTTCAGTGGCTTGTGTTATTAGATTACTTTTATATGTGTGTGGAAATTGTTAGTAAATAATCGTATCTTTTACAAAAATGATACAGAAATGCAGAAATTTCGTATAATTTTGAAATTTCTTTCTTTTTTCAGGTGAGTTCGTCTACTTGAGGGAAGACGTGGAAATGTGAGTGAAGTTTTGTGTTCAGACTTTTTATATGCATCAGAAACGCTTAAAGACGTCTAACGACTTCCAGGCGTCTACTGTGAGGTTTCTTGATGCTTATGTCCTTTCGAAGGAAGGACGTTGACTGCATTCTTTATTAGAAAATTAACTCCATTACGTATTGGAGTGCATAAACTCGGTTTGTTTCCAGTCAGTTAATTCTGTTAATCACAGTGGTAACAAAGTATACCAACCTCTAACGACTAGAAGATATGAATTTCACCCACAGATTACATTTATGCGTTTCGCATGAGCTTTTGTAATTTTTCCTGTTCTTTTGTATGGGTGTAAAACTTGGCCTCCCATATTAAGGGTAGAACATAGGCTGAGGGTGTTCGAGAATAGGGTGCTGAGGGGGATATTTGGGCCTAAGAGGGACGGGGTGACAGGGGAGTGGAGAAGACTACATAACGAGGAACTTAATGATCTGTACTGATCACCAAATGTTATTAGGGTGATGGTAGATTTAGGAGATTGAGATGGGTGGGGCATGTAGCATTTTGTGGTAGGACAGCAATGCATACAGTGCTGTGGTAGGGACACTCGATGATAAAAAGACCACTCAAATGACCTAGACGTAGATGAGAGTATAATATTAAAGTTTTTTTTTCAATGGCGCAACAGCCCCTAGTGGGGCCTCCTCATCATCGAGGCTTCACGATCACACTCAGACACACCACATTCGGTAGGACTCCTCTGGACAAATGATCAGCCCGTCGCAGAGATTTCTACCTGACAACACACAACACTCACATCAGACAGACATCCATGCCCCGGCGGGATTCGAACCCGCAATCCCAACAATCGAACGGCCGCAGACCCACGCCTTAGACCGCGCGGCCACTGGGATCGGCATAATATTCAAGTAGATGTTAAGAATGATGGGAAGGCGTAGACTGAATTAATCGGGCTCAGGATAGGGACAAATGGTGGGGTTGTGTGAATGTGGCAATGAACCTACGGGTTCAATAAAATTCCTGGAATTTCTTGAGTAGCTGAGGAACTGTTAGCTTCTCAAGAAGTATTCTGCATCTTGGAGTTTGTATGCTTTATAGAATAAGTACGATTTATTTCCCTGTCAGCATTAACCGGTTACGGTTGGTCTTTGTATTAGAGACGCAAGGTGTTTCCTGTGTGGTAGAGTTAGTTTTGCATATTACTTACGTGGTTTTTATGCTTCGGCATGTTGCTAAGCCTACTACAGGTTACTGAGCGGTAACGAGTTTGCGCTTTCTGCAGCGTACGTTATGAATTATCACTCTCTGTGTTCGTTTTGATTTCTGTTCCAGTGTTGCCACTTACTGTCGCAAATCCCTTGAAATTTATTTCAATATATTTTAGACTCTCTTAATCCCTTGAGGCATGAACTTCTTAATGAATACTAAAAAATCTATGTGCTGCCTTACATGCACACAGTACGTGTTCATTATAAAGGCTGATCAGTTACTGTTGAGGAAAATGATCGTTGTTTAATGTGATAATGGTACGAGACACAGAAATTTTCAAAATATGGAATTTTATTTTTGTATAGTATGATTGACTCATTGCTTGGTATACTAAATTATTTTTAACTCTGATTCATCGACGTTAGGTTTTTTTTGTTAGGCTTAGCTACTCTTTCTTTTTGTAGTATGTGTTTTTATTGTTTTGTAAATTGTGTGTTGTGTGTTATTTTTTGTGATGTATGTTATTCTGTGTTATGTGTCTTTTTTTTGTTGGGTTACTACTCTCTGTAGATGGTTTATTAAGGGGGGTATTTTCTGTATGGACTTTATTGCAGTAATACATGCATATAACACTTAGTAATAATATTATATATATTATATATAAATGCATTCTGTGGGAAACCATAGAATTTTTTAATGTTAAGACGGGTGGTCCGTATAGTTGCCAGTGCGTTCTGAAGTGTTATGATGCTGATGATAATGGTAACACGAAATTATGCAGACAAATAACTTTATGTTTCTTCAGATTTTGGACAGTATATCGGCGTTATTTTCCGTTGTTTCGTTTTTGCGGGAACCTTGATTGAGACTGGCCGATCCCTGATCCAGGGAGTCCTATCAAATGTAAAAAAATGTATGTTTTTTATTTACGAGTATTTGTAAATTTTTCCAGGCGGAAGTACTCGTAGCTGTAACAGCTGAATATGACAGCCCAAGGGTGAAGTGGCGTATGCACGCTCTGGCGTGTTTAAAACTGCTTCGCCACTTAATATCCTGTTACTCCAAGACTTGTTTATTATCGTGAAAATGTCTTGGAAGTGTGACATTTCCTAGCTTGGCTCGAGGGAGGCAAGAGAAAATATGATCCTTAATCCGGACGTCTGGTCCAGTGATTTGCCGTCAGCCAGATATCCTAAGGTCATTTTTACACAACTGTTAAATGTCAGTTGTGGCCTGACACAGACCAGAAATATGTATCATTCCGTCTGTCAGACTGCCACTTGTTTCGACTCTAAAAACTGTAAACATTTCACCGCCTAACAGCTAGGAGTTTCACGTATGAGAGGGCAGATAGCGCAGTCGGTATAGCGACTCGCTGCGGGCTCGACTGTCCGGGGATCGAATCCCGGTGTTGGCGACATCGCACCCGTCCACACCGGCCCTGGAGTCCACCCGGCCTCCTATACGATGGGTACCGGGTCAAGGGGCCGAGGCGTGGCGTTAACCACCCACCCCCGTCTAGCGACTAGGTTAAAGAAAGAGTAGAGCTATACCTCTACTCCCCCTCTGGGCCTTCATGGCAGGTTATAAGGTGAAATTTACCTTAATATGAGAGGACAGTTGTACTCATAAGTAGGGAATTTGTGTAGTTTTTCTTTTACAAATAATGTCTCGTAATTCACATACTAGATTCGTATAAATTTGCATGTAAATGCGGTTCCCTTTGTATATTTTTTACGCGTGTTCCGGATTCTGATTATGCAGCTCCCCTTTCTGCGAAGCATACATAGGGCCTTTACAGTATTTTGATATTATTATGAACGATGACACTTCTATAATAGCCTGTATGCTACCACTTGTAGTCAGAAATATATTTTCAGCCATTATTACGGAATATAAACAATTTTCTGAATAACTGTTTTTTACAGCGTGTCTCACTCGTAACACTAAATGGGCCAGCTCTAACCAGCGTCTGTAGTTGATACAGGATTATTGTATAATCCCAGAGCTCGTGTGGAACATTATTTTCTGCGTGTTGAACTCGGTTATAACGTCATGAAATGGACTGAATATTTTGTGTCGTTATAAACGAGTGTTGTTATAACCGAGGAGTATAATGTTATGGTTAACAGTGAGGAATTAATTGGTACACAGAATATATGACGTATAGACGAGGTGTCGTGTAAACCGATGTCGTTATAACCGGGTTCGACTGCACATAGATTTGCACCTGTATGCTTGTGGAACGTATTTAGTCTGTCAAGCACACTGGTCAGTATACTGTACCACTGCATTAACGGTAAACAAGACTGTAAATGGTCTACCTCGTGACGTAGTACACAGAATTTTGCCGGGGCGTTCTTTACTTTAAAAATGTCGCGGTTTCACAGTACAGGCGTAAATCTAATTGTATGTACGGTCATAAGAAAATCGCGGCCTTTCTCTGCGCCTAAATTCAAGAAACTCGTAAATTCTTAACAGCGTTATGTGAAAGATCTCTTATACCAAATTTAATAAAAAAAAAAACCGGGCAATAAATGTGGAAAGTGGGGTTAGAAATTATTTTGCGTACGTCGGTAAAGTGTGGTTTTTTTAGTGCTCTCTGAATTACATGTGACTCTTCATTACTAAATAATTTTCTGTATGCATTTCCTGTACCGAATTTTATCGAAATCGGGCGAGAAATATGATAAAAAATGCGAAATTTCATGTGCATCCATAAAAAAAATGGTTTCACTGCGTATATTTTCATGAAACTGTCACTAGGTCGACGACTTTTCATGTAAATCCGACAGACGGACTGACATATTCTCCATATAAAGCGTACTTATTTATTTCTATCAGTCCGACTTAAACCTAACTTTCCTCGCACACAGTTTGTTTTATGATTCTCGGAATAACTCCGATTACTGTCCTACTTTAGCACCAACCGATCGGTCTTTGTAATGGAATTGCAGCTTGTTTACTATGAGGTGGGGAATTTTGATTAATTTCATTCTGTAAAAGGGTTAAGAGAATTCTTTCTGCAAGCGGTGGTGTTCCATGCCACGTTGCGTGTATTGTAATGCGAGTAGTATGGCCGAAATACCGCAGGGACAAACTCAAATACAGGGTATACACAAAAGAGTGGTGCGGTTTCCCTTTATTCACCATTGAAATCGCACCATTCTTTTGTGTATACCCTGTATAGCTGTTAGTACTACAGGAATTCGTATTAAAATTTACATACTTTCAAATAACTTAATTTGAACCTTATTTAATGGCGGATAAAGTGCTTTGCATATATCACTGCACGTCTGGATACCATCTTGTTTTCCTTGTCTTGTCGGTTTCGTGTGGAAATTTACAGGGATATGAATTTTAATTCGCAGGGAACAAAATTAATTAGGAGGTTGGCACGCCATTCCACAATTCCTCGCCGCTGGATGGAATTTTGTGACAAGGAACTTTGTAGTGAACATGGCGATGAGGTGGTTGACATTCCTGCTTAGTGTTCTGTAGGTACTTGGTTCGAATTTTTGTGCGTGAATCAGACGGATGGGAGTTTTGTCTATATTTCATTTCTGTCCATTCAGGAAAATTGTGTGTTAGCAAAAACTTACCGTAAAACGGGCCGAAATCACACGTTAAAATATTTACCTACATCTTACAATATTAAACAGTCGTGTGAAATACAACACACTAGTGAATATTGTCACATCACAATTGTTTCATTCACGTCATGGTTTGTCTGGAAGCCAAATCATGAAATGACATCATTCGACTAACAAGCAGTCATCATCAGGCCAATCGTGCATTACATTCGTTTTTACTAAGTTTATGTATGCTTTTATGTGTTAAAAAATTCCAGTTTGACACAACTTTTTACTACTGTATTTCAAATATACATAATTAGGTAGACATGTTTCGGCTTGTTCACATTTAGTTCACATGTAGTGTCTGTCATTTGTATTTGACGCAGGCGTAATGACGATTGCTGCAGTTGTCAATAAACACTTGTCGGTTCACGCACATTAAAACTGAAAACTGTGTTTGAATATTCTGCATTATTGTAAACCCATCTTCCCTCTCTTTCAATTTATTTTTATATTCTCATAATTCCCGCAGTTTGTTCACATCCTCTCGTACTCAATTTAATGCTATACACTTTCATGGACTCTTGTTCAGTACAGTTTTGTACATGGCGTGACTCTTCTATGTGAAAAAAATATTTATTTATGATTCATTTAACGACACTGTCAGTCGCTCGGACTGCACAGTATCGAATATTTGGATAATTAGTGAATGGAATGGGAAAGTATGTGAAAGGAAGCGGTCTTGGCCAGATTTCAGTTACTGTCCCTGAATTTGCCTGGAGTGACGGAGTTAAACGACGAAAAACTTGAGTCACCCAATTTTTGTCTTCGCTGAGAATAATATTGATATAATGTATGTACTGAGTGGCTCAAAAAATCACTTGACACTAGAGGCATCATGTTAAATGTAGAGCGTTAAGTGGCTTTTGCCCCATCCTGTATATGATTGGTATATACAGATTATACACAAAAGAATGGTGCGGTTTCAACCGCACCATTCTTTTGTGTATACCCTGTATTAGTGTATGTATACACCGAAATTGCATTGTAAAGTAATCCTTTTTTACGTTTGTGTTGATTCTTCAATAATAACGAAAGAAGGAAGGAAGAAAGAAATAAAGGCGTGGAGCTGGAAAGGAATTATCGTGGCTTTGTGAAAATATTCCTTGTGATTTTTGAGACCAAACTGAGTTTTGTGCAAAGTGCCTCCCTGCTGCTGTCACAGTCACGCGCCATCAGTTTAAGAGCAGTGGATTTTAGAAGGAATTATTTGTCCCACGTGGACCACTGTTTGAAGACCACAAGTATAAAGGTCGAGTCAGGAACCGACGATGTGGAACATGCAAGTGGGTTACCGTGAGAAAGGCTAAGTAAGAGTTTATTAAGGGGACGACAACAGGAAATGGGTCGCTGAAAGATGGCTGAATAGATATAGTACACGAATTACGTTGTGTTTTCTTTTAATATCTCGGTCTAATTCAGAAACCACTTTACCTCCACCCCGCACTCCCACCCCCACCTCAGCCACTGCTAACAATTGATTTTAAATTGTTACAGTCCAGAAAATAGTTTAATGTTCCACCTGGTAATTTTGTTTACGAATCGGTTTTTTTTAATAATGTTAAACAGATGTTGGTAGAACTTACGTTCCTTATCGTCTATAAGCTATATATTAGCAATAAACAGTTTATTAAGGTAGGGCTTCGTCGTTCTCACGCCGTGTCAACGGAAACATGTAGTTTTCACGCACTGACAGAGATGGCAGCACTGTTTTAAAACTGTGCCATCTGGAGGATAAAAATCTAACTTAATTCACTGTTTTAACGTAACACAAATCAGAGTTAGGAGGGAAGGACAAATAAAGGAAGAAACGGTTTCAGGGATGAAGATACGCAACGAATACCTCCAAATTGAATTTTATCGGCTGTTTTACACTAGTATGAGAACAGTATAGAGCCCGACTGTTGCTGGAGGAAGGCATATCGATTCTTGGTAGGTACACGTGTTTTTCAATCGGCATCTTGTCCACTGTCTGTGACAGAATTTCCGTAGGCATTTCTTATCTTCCACATCCATGCTACATGTTCCACTCATAACACCCTTATTTGCATTACTGCTAATTACATGGGGTTAGCTCGAATTATGTAGCTTCTAAATCCATGCAGAAGTCTATTTAAAAAACTAGAGATTTTGCCTGTTCCATGCCAATATATATTTTCATTAATGAACTTCCTCGTTGATAATCAATAAAACTTTCAAACAAATTCATCAATACACAGTATTAACACAAGCAATAAGCACCATCTTCATAGACCAATTGCCAACCTATCATGCTTTCAGAAAAGTGCATTCTATTCTAGTATCAGGATCTTCAATAGCTTACCGTGTAATATCAAAAATCTTAAGAATGAAAAGGCACAATTTAAAGCAGCACTAAGAAGATACTTAAATGCACACTCCTTTTACTCTGTAAATGAATTTCTTATGAGTACTGTTAACCTATAATACTGACGTCTAAGACTGCACATAGAATGTTTAAAGCATTTTGCAATGTACATTTTGTATGATTTTGTATGTTATGACTTATTGCACATCCTCTTGTATTGTGACAAAATTATGGATCCATGGAATGTATATATGTATGTATGTATGTATGTATGTATGTATGTATGTATGTATGTATGTATATATGTATGTATGTATATATATATGTATGTATATATATATGTATGTATGTAATATATATGTATGTATGTATGTATATATGTATATATGTATGTATATATGTATGTATGTATGTATGTATGTGTGTATGTATGCAGCTTCTAATTATTTAGTTGTTCATATCCTCTGAAATTCCTGTCTGTCGCATTCTGAAAAAATACCATCTAAATCTCTTCTTCCATTGCGAAGTTTTATTCCCATGCAAAACATCGGGCGAGGTATAGTGTCTTGTACTTTGTTACATTTTTGTCGTGTACTTTGTTACATTTTTGTCGTGTACTTTGTTACATTTTTGTCGTGTACTTTGTTACATTTTTGTCGTGTACTTTGTTACATTTTTGTCGTGTACTTTGCTACATTTTTGTCGTGTACTTTGTTACATTTTTGTCGTGTACTTTGTTACATTTTTGTCGTGTACTTTGTTACATTTTTGTCGTGTACTTTGCTACATTTTTATACATTTTTTTTAATGACATACGAAGAAATATACAGGGTTATTCAAAATGATTGTCGGGGTTTTAACAACTTGTCATACACAATACATTTGAGATAGCAGTATATGTATGTTTTTATTTAATAGAACACCACTCCAAGTTTTTGTGACATACCTTACAGGTGCTCTATATGTGCACCCTTTGTGATTCTACAAACATCAGCACGATAACCGAGTTCGTTCCAAACTTTTTCTAGCATGTCAGCGGTGATGATTTCAATGGCGGTTCTGATTCGTACCTTCAGTTCCGGGATACTTGCGGGAAGAGGAGGAACATAAACCTGATCCTTGACGTAACCCCATACAAAGAAATCACATGGGGTTGCATCTGGAGAACATTCATGAAATGTAAGCACACAAAACGCCTTCTCACTGCCGTTCGCCGTCATCTTAGTAAACTGCGCTCCAAGCGGAGAAATGCATAACTACTGCACACCACACATCATAAAAAAAAAACTTTGAGAATTTCTTGATCCATCGGTGCAACTATATACTGCTATCTCAAGTGTATTGTTTATGACAAGTTGTTAAAACCTCGACAATCATTTTGAATAACCCTGTATTTATAAAATACGAGTCTTACAGATAGCAGTATGGCATATTATGAGTGCTTTCAGTGTACATCAGTGGCCCCATCTGCAGTACTGCTTGAGTTACGTTTCATTAAACATGTGGATACGAATGTAACTTGTTGTTGCTGTCACCCAGGCCCTGAGCGATTCTCGTTAGTTCGGTTATTCACTGCAGGATATTAATATAATTCTGAATTGTATAATTTGGTAAATTAATTAAATGTTGACCATCTGTTTTCTATTCGTTTCCTGTTTTCCACCATAGATCAAACATTCAACACTCTGTAGTATTACCGATATGTACGGTGTCCATTGCTGTAAAGCGATTTACAAGTATTGCGGCAGAGTTTTTGTATTGTGATTCAAATCCCTCATCCCATGTGATTGTAGACACGTTGGCATCTTTTCACAAAGCGACTTGTTAGCTTCGTCGTGTCTGTATGTTTGTTTGTCCGTCTGCATGGGACAATTTTTATAGGGGTGGCGCCTGATATTTGTGGGCCCTCAGGATGGAACTTCATGTCACCCTTTTGGCGCCTAGAATTTTGATATGGCTTGTACGTTTTTGGAAATTGTGTGTACCCCTTTGTTAATCCGTACCGATATAAATGAAATGTGTTCAACCGATAAGCCGAATATCTATGTCACAATTAGTACAATTTGTGTTAGTTTCCTGCTGGGGCATGTAGTAAATGTTTTCATCCTCGCATAGATCGTCAAGTGTTTGCAGATGGAAGATATGTGACGCTTGTAATGCTAGCTGATGATCAGTATGTTAACGCCGATAGCTACCAGATAATTTGAAAGCGCCGGATATATCCAATCGATCCTACTGTTCCTGTATAGTGACGGTTCTTTCCATTATGCTCCATTATTTCCGGAGAGTGACGCACAAAAAAACAGGAGAGAGCGCTGTGTGCGTTGCCCGTGGCGTCAAGAGGCGAGACACTAGTGTTTTGATAATTGATTATGCGCTATGAAAGTCCCCCCCCCCAAAAAAAAAACAATATTTTCATCGTTAAAATAGCTTTTCTAAAAGTTATGTTAGGAATGCTTGCACCAAGATAAAGCCTATAAACCTGTGTGTGTGTGTGTGTGGGTGGGGTTAGAAGTATCAGCTGGTCTTCCTTGTTTCTGAAATTACTCCCAATATATCACATAAAGTACCCAAACTTAAGGGGTTGGTCTGTGTTGTTGAGTGACGTCAGTAGAAGGCAAACAGCCCAACGCAATTTGATCTTTTTCACATTATTTTCACCGTTCATTTTGATTCAGTTAGCAGTGTTATAACCAACAGATACACTTTTTGTATTTCTGTTACACTTTACCCTACATATGTTTCGACTGTGGTCCAGCCATCTTCACGGTACACTAGTACGTTCACTTCACTGGCACTGGTTCATTTGGTATTATTACGTCATCACAATGTTTTTGTACCTTCTGTTACACTTTACCCTACACATGTTTCGACTGTGGTCCAGCCATCTATCACGGTTACACTAGTAGCGTTCACTTCACTGGCACTGGTTCATTTGGTATTATTACGTCATCACAATGTTTTTGTAGCTTCTGTTACACTTTACCCTACACATGTTTCGACTGTGGTCCAGCCATCATCACGGTACACTAGTAGGTTCACTTCACTGTCACTGGTTCATTTGGTATTATTACGTCATCACAATGTTTTTGTAGCTTCTGTTACACTTTACCCTACACATGTTTCGACTGTGGTCCAGCCATCATCACGGTACTAGTGGTTCACTCATGTCATGGTTCATTGGTATTATTACGTCATCACAATTTTTTGTAGCTTCTGTACACTTACCCTAACATGTTTCGACTGTGGTCAGCATCATCACGGTACACTAGTAGGTTCACTCACTGTCACTGTTCATTTGGTATTATTACGTCATCCATGTTTTGGTATTTTACAAATTTTGTTAAACCAAATGAACATTGTGATGACGTAATAATACCAAATGAACCAGTGACAGTGAGGTGAACCTACTAGTGTACCGTGATGATGGCTGGACCACAGTCGAAACATATGTAGGGTCAAAGTGTAACAGAAATACAAAAAGTGTATTTGTTGGTTATAATACTGCTAATTGATTTATTGGTAAAACAAAACTTTTGTTTTTTTTACAATAAAATCTATATACGTGTTTCGGCCTTTAACAGGTCATCATCAGGTTGTCATAAAAATTTAAGTACAGGGAAGTACTCAAGTTGTACATTTTTCAGTTTATCTGTACTGGTGATGAGGCCTCACATCATACTTTGTTCATTATACAGTATACAGTTGAACCCGCTTATAACGACATCGGTTTATACGACACCTCGTCTATAGCGTCAGATTTTCTGTGGTACGAATTCATTCGGCACTGTTAACCATAACATTATACTTCTCGGTTATAACGACACTCGTTTATAACGACACAAATATTCAGTCCCTTTCATGACGGTATAACCGAGTTCGACTGTGTTAAGTTACACTAACATATGTACGAGTATTGCCGATCCCAGCGGCCGCGCGGTCTAAGGCGTGGGTTTGCGGCCGCTCGCTTACTGGGATTGTGGGTTCGAATCCCGCCGGGGGTATGGATGTCTGTCTGTTGTGAGTGTTGTGTGTTGTCAGGTAGAGGTCTCTGCGACGAGCTGGTCCCTCGTCCAGAGGAGTCCTACCGACTGTGGTGTGTCTGAGTGTGATCGTGAAGCCTCGAAAAATGAGGCGACCTAGGCCCCCAAGGGGCTGTCGAGCCATGGGAAAGAAAAAAAAAACATGTATTGTTTACCAAGAGCCTTATGGTACGAAGTTGGGTTTTATGACTTGGGTTTGTCTTGGGTTATCCATGAGAAGTTAACAGTTGTTCATCTTGTCACAAAATACCCCCAGATTTATGAGAGGCCTCCACTGGACCCTGTAAGTAAGGTTGTTGCTGTGTACGCCTTGAAGAGGAAGTGGAGATATGGGGCAGTCATTATTAACAACGGCACTAGATGGAGGTGAGAGATCAGTTTCACGCCTCAGCCGCTTTACTCCCTTGAGAAGGAGCCCACATTACCCATAGAATAGGAGGTTACATGGGCCCCAAAGCTTGTCTGAACACTATGAAGAAGAGACAAATTTCTTACTTTTTCCGGGAATCGAACCACGATTCACTGGTCGTCCAGTTTGTACCTTAGTCCCAAACCGTGTACCCTGTCCTACGCGGAATGAATTTGTTTTACCGTGTTTTATTTGTTTTAATTTGTTTTAATTTCCCCACTTACATCTCGTTCGTCCTTTACGTCTTCCGACAAATGGAAATTTTTCTACCCTGAAGATGGAAGCAGCAGATTTTTGGGAAATGTCTTTACAGTCGTATTAGTTTACACGGTATCACATCCTACAATACAGTAATCTTCATAAAATTATGTACTGATAAGGCTGAAAGCAGTCAGAATGTCACGCATCCTGAGAAGTCTCAGGATATGTTGCGTAACGCGTTGTGACCCCGCTCTAGTGGAAGCATTCACGCATGATGGACGACGGGAAGTTTCTGCCGGTAATGGATACGAACCGCGCGGGAAGGAGACTTCTGTACTTGGCGGTATGGAGTTCGCATTTTGAAGGTTGCATTGTACTTCAGCACCTGCTGCTTACGTCTACCAGTGGCGGACTCGTCAGGTTGGATATTGCCACCTGCAGGCCTAGGAGAAATAACGTAGGTTTGACTAAGTGACCTTGACTGACCAAGTATGAATATAATATTTTGGAAAACGCCGTGTATTCTGGTAGATGAGTGCCCACGTTTCAGAGGTGCTGCCTCTATGTTTCGAGTTAATCGTCCGTGGAATCAGTAGATTTCTGTGAAACTTTAGTACGTGTTACCAAACTACACGGCGTCACATCCCGGAAGACGGTTATCTCCATAGTGACCGCCATGACGATCTAAAATCTGAAAGATAAGTAAAGGAGTCGGTGGAGCCGAGTCAGGCTCGAGAAGTTGATAGTTCCTCAGCTAATTAAGAAATTACCTTCTTTTAATGGAACCAGAAGGTTCGTTACCGTGTTCACAAAAGCGTGCTGCTGGTCTATGTCCTGAGGTATATGAATCCAGTCCGAATCTCCAACAATTTTTTTTTAAATATCCATTCTAATATTACCATGCCCTCCATGCTAAGGTATTCCATCAGATTTTCCTGTCACACATATATGCGTTTATCATGTGTCCCATGCGTGCTACAGGCCGTGGCCACCTTATCCTCCTCTATTTGATCATCCTAATAAAATGTATCTAGGAACACAAATTATGAAGCATTATTGTACAGCGTCCTGTCATAGGGTCCAGACATTCTCTTCAGCACCCCGTTCTGGAAGGTGCTCCGTCCGATTTCGTCCCTTAGTTTTGGAGATGGAAGTTTCATATTCGCTCAAAACAGGAAGAAAAATTATAGTTTTGTGTGTTAAACTTTACGGTTTTAGATAACAGACGAGGAGGTAGAAGATTCTGAGCCGAGTTGTGGTAAGCATTACCCGAATTTAATATCCTGTTAATTTCTATGTGTGTTGTCAGGTATAGGTCTCTGTGTCAGGCCGATCACTCGTCCAGAGGAATCCTACCGATTGTGGTGTGTCTGAGTGTGATTGTGAAGCGTCGACAATGAGGAGGCCCTGGCCCACTAGGGGCTGTTGCGACATTGGAAAAAATAATTGCGGATAGAATTCTGTTGTTTCCCTGCTGCTAAATGTTTGTACTTAGACGCATTTTCGAATAGATATCTATATTTTCCAAATACGATATCGATTCGTGTCCTTAGGTTATTTTCTGTCTATGTCGGATGTATAATTTGGAGGGGGGGGGGGGTTGGGTTTAGTCTCCGTCTGTGTTGTTCCAGTGTTTAGACGTGTATTGTCATCGTCAAGTTCGGAGGATGGATTTGACCGATGCCAGCGTCATCGTCGACTTCGATAACCGCGAAACCTTAGCAAACAAGCACACTTCCCGTCCCCGTATCAACAGCGAAGCCATCGAAGGACACAAACACCCGCACAACATCAACAGTGAGAACGGATGTAAAATAAATGAGATATGGCTTCAGCTCTTTACGTGGAACGTAACTTTAACTGCATGGCTCCTTCCCATTAAATAGCACTTCCTTGTACCCCCACTGTAACACACACACACGGAGACATTATTTTATCTGACCAACATCGGTTGTCACTTCTGTCGTCTCGCTTTTCGTATAACAGTACCCGTTGTGTGACCCATCCACACGCGCTGGAATAGCAGCGGGAAGGGCCCAACGATATTTGTTAGATAAAATAATGAGTCTGTGTGCGAGGCATGTTGAGGAAGAAAGGTCCCGTAGTTTGCGGCTTTTGTGTTAATCAAGAATGCTGTTTTTGGATAGGTAGCATTTGTACGAGTATTAGGGGTAATATACAGCAGAGGGCGCAAGGAGTCAGTCACTTCGTTGCTGGTCTGTAGCTATTCAGTTTAGCAACAAATGCACAAACATAAAGTACTTTAATAGTTTTATTAGTATTGTTGATTCAAATTACACCACTCCACACAACAACACAAAACAACACGCTTATAATCAACAACAATACAATACCACGATTCTGTGCATCAAGTGACCAACGCTGCTATTTTAAATATTGACTTTAACTTATATGATAAAATTATAAGTTTTACAATTTTACATATTTTACGAATTCAAATGTTTTAAAACTTATTACTAAGACAAGTGTGTGCTCTTTGGGCCTTTTTAACATGCGATGTGAAGTGTAGTAGCTTGTTACCGCCTGAAGATGGTCTACGGACCGAAACACGTGTAGGGGAATACATCGATATTAATAAAACTATAAAAGTAGTTTATGTTTGTGTATTTGTTGGTAAACTGAATAGTGAGTGAAAATGGACGGTGAATGTAATATAAGACTCTGTAGATTAGTTTCCACCTTTATTCTGTTGCAACAATACGTATATCGGCCGGCCACAACCAGGTTTCTCTCGACTTCTTGTTAAACTCCAACTGTTGCCCGTCGCAGGGTCTTTCCTATATTATTACTCCCCTCGCCTTGTCACCAACCTCTCTCCCTACAAACTTAGAGGGTTGGGGATGCCCAAATGGCTCGAACGAATGTTCGGCTACACTCAGTCAGACAGTCAGTCAGGTTTTATTGATGGTACAAGTCAGTGTGCAAATTTAACGATGTTTGAAACTTAACACCACGAAGAATTTGGTAGTGTGATTCGTTTTTTATGGGCAAAAGGTGTTTCCCTCATCGAAATTCCCCATCAGTTGATGGAGGTGTATGATTATAGCGTAATGACAGTGCAGAATGTCAGAAAATGGTGCAGAGAGTTCGAAAATACTCGTATGGACATGACGATGATGAGGATGTCGCCGGTCGACCCACCACACCATATCGAGAGCGGATGTGTACGTAGAACGAGTGGAGGAACTGAATCTGGAAAGCAGGCGAGCCATTTGGGTGGTCGCTAATTCCACGATAGTAAAGAAGTGTAAATGGCTGTTCATGGATAGCTGCGAATGCCAAGGGCCCAGTTTATACCACGACGGAATTTTTTAAAGTCATGTAAAGTTAGGACAAATGCATCAGTGTGCTAGGGGATTATGTTGGAAAAGAAAATAATTATACTTCAGCGCAGTAAGTGAGCTACATTTAACGTTGTAATGGCTTCTCATTTAATTTTTGTGACCTGGGGAACCTTACTTATTGAATATCTTGTGTGTGTATGTGTATATATATATGTGTTAACATTCTTCTTTATACAGGTATACACAAAAGAATGGTGCGGTTTTAATAGTGTTCACTATTAAAACCGCACCATTCTTTTGTGTATGCCCTGTATTATTAAATATCTCCCCGAGGATGACATTTAAGTTTGAAGCACGTAGGACAAATAACGGAAAAAATATCCCATAAAGGTAGAGTTCAACATGTAACATGTCATTATGACCTAGAGGGGGGAGTAGGCGTATAGCTCTACTCTTTTTTTTTTAACCTCGACGCTAGATGGGTGGTTGTGGTCAACGCCACTCCCCGATCGCTTGACCCCTGGGAAAGAACTGGTACCCTTTGTACAGGAGGCTGGGTGGGCCCCAGGGTCAGTCTGGACGGGTGCTGAAAATCTCACCTCCAAACCCCGATCCGTCCAGCCCGTAGCGAGTCGCTATACCGACCCATAAATGTGGCACACTGAAGTTAAGTACAGTCGAACCCGGTTATAACGACATCGGTTTATACGACACCTCGTCTATAGCGTCAGATATTCTGTGGTACAAATTCCTCACTGTTAATAACCGTAACATTATACTCCTCGGTTATAACAACACTCGTTTATAACGACACAAAATATTCTGCCCCTTTCATGACGTTATAACCGAGTTCGACTGTATATTGTGATGGTGTATGAAGTATTTCAAACGACAACATGTTTATGTTTCCTTACGAAATGAGAAATTGGAGACAGGCTTAAATGGGACGGTTGAATGTATAAAAATAGCCAGTCCGACACTGTATCTGCAGCAGGTGGTTGATGGTAGCACCTGACAGTAAGGGATTACTGTCATCTGGTCCTCAAAACTTTGTCTGAGTGGGCGGAAAGAATGAGCTGTTGAGCTGTGATGGAGACGTCAACCCATCACTTTCCATTTCTTTTAGTGCCTTGTGTTCGAACATTTTGAGCAGATGCGTGTCTTAAGAGACTCAGGAATGCTTGTAATGTCGTGTGTATTTTTGTCATCATGAACACTGGCTTGTCCAATGTGCATGTGCACAGAACACGTGACATTATCAAGGAGGGGACCTATGGTAAGAAGCAGGTCTGTAATTCAGATGGTTTTGAGTTCAGTACCCGATAATGTTTGTACGCAAACTGCTTACGTTATAGATTGAAGCCTACGCCTCTGCTGACCATCATGGTCACTTTATTGGGCGGGGGTAGCGGAATAGAATCCACCGCGAGAGACTCCGTCAGAGGAACTAATTTGTGTCGTAGTCAAGGTGAGCGGACGGCAAGGAGGTCAGCATTGTTTGTATGTGGAGTAGTTAAAAATACATGCGTGCTAATTATCACGGTTAATACAGTGCGTACTGATATAATGATTCTTGATTCATGAATTGTTACGGATTATGTAAGAAACTGACTGTTGTGGAGAATATTTGGACGTGAGGAGGACGAAGTGACAGGGTATTGGTGAAAATTGCTCGATGAAGAATTTTATAGTTTTTTTTATCCTACACGAAATACTGTTATGTGTCAGGCATGTCAAGAGGATGGGATGAGTGGGACATGTAACATGCAAGTGAGAGGCGAGAAATGTGTACAGAATTTTTGTCACAAATTTTGAAAGGAAGAGACCAATAAACATAGATGAGCGGATAATATTAAAACAGATGTGAGATGATACGGTCCAGTTACGGGTTCTAGTGCACACGTTATCGAGTTTCTTAAAAGGTTGGGGGTATCTTACGCAGTTGGGCACCTGTCAGCTTCTCAGGAAGGACTCTGCTACGAAAGTTAGTGTTTTTTTTATTTTTTCGCTTGACCGTAACATGCCGCGAACGGCACTGTGAAACTACCGTTGACGTTAAATTAACATACCAAATAAAACATGGCTGACATGCGTACTGATTGCTAATAATTGAACCGCTCATATTGCCTAAATCTGGTATAACGCTTTAATTGCGATGAGCTTAAGTTAGCTATGTTACTGAAACTGTTGTGTGGGGGTCAGCTAGCGAGTCAACCTTCATTTGTTGCAGTGATCGTGCAGCATTTTATGGCTAATTGTTATTGTGTTAAAATTTCTGTGGATAGTTATGAGTACAGAAATTAATTAATTATATATATATATATATACGTAAATAAACTGAATGAAACGTAGCCAACTCTATGGTTGTATCCAGAAGGTTTTGGATAATTCTGATTACAGAATTTAATTAATTATACATATAAGAAACTGAATAAAACTTAGCAGACTGACTGTAGTTGCATGCAGAAGCTTGTCGTTGCAAATCGTGGCCGAGACACCTAGTGTTCTGTCTGATTCTTTTGGTGGTTTTTCTTAGTACCTCCAGGAGAATTCTTGATTGGATGTTTGTTAGGCAACGACCGTTTTTAAGTCCTTTTCTTTTAATCAGTCTCCAATCATAGTAACATTTTACCTTTAATAATGGTGTATTGAAACAAGAAGAGAAGAATAAAATAAATGTATAGGATACAATAACACAACACCGACATTAATCCTACGTAGCCACGACTTGATCCTAATTATTCTCCAGTTTTTCTGCAGATGTCTTTCTCCATGACATTGCTTTAATAATAATAATAATAATAATAAATAATAACCATGGCTCGACAGCCCTATATGGGCTTGGGCCTCCTCTTTCCGAGGTTACTTGGTCTTGTGCATTTATGGCAGTGAATGAGCAGCCCACTGGCCGCGCTGTTCGACTCAATCCTGATGTGACTGCCAGAGCCATCTGGCAGTCAGTCAGGAGACTTGGGTGAGAAATGGCCGCTGAATTTTGCTTACGAGCATTACTAGTTCTATTCATGCCCGTAAGGTTCTTTTACATGTCGTAAATCTACGACATGGGACCGACGGGTTTACTTCCCCTCCGAAGGAAGTGGTGCTCCGGATTTTTATCATTCTTAAAAATCCATCGACCTCGGTCGGGATTGAACCTTGGGTCCAGTGGCGAGCACGCTAACCACTAGTATTAATGATGCATATTATATAGAGACATTACTTTATCTCACTGGTGTCTTTTGTCACTTCCTGCCCACTTATACATAAAATGTAGCTAAGCAGTCCGCTCACACGCGGGTTGGAATAGCAGTGGGAAATGACAAACGATATTGGCCAGATAAAATAATGGCCATATATATATATATACCTAGTAATCGCCGGTGGTTTTTAAATGACCCAATTAAATTTAACCATTTATTTTGTCATTTTCTGTATTGAAGACATGTGTATTGTTCACAGACGTAACGGCGTTAGCCTTGTTGGTGACGTATTGTGTGAATGTAAGGACGTGAGAACGTCTGTCAGTCCACTGACGGTCTGGTCCCTGTTGGTGACATATACAGGGCATACACAAAAGAATGGTGCGGTTTCAAAAGTGAATAAAAAATTGATTTTTCACCTTACACGGGCACAACATACACCGTCAGCGGCGGCAACTGTCCAAGTTTCTCATGCGCTACCAGCAGTTCGCTTCTCATGCTTACTGCGTGGCCGCGGGGCCAGTTTCAAAGATGGCGTTGCAGCAGGAGAAGGCTTTCTGTGTGCTCCGTTTTGAGGTGTCCAGATCTGTGATTACAGTGCAGCGTGAGTTTCGTGCACGGTTTAAAAAAGACGCACTACACAAGAATAACATAAGCAGGCGGTACCGACAGTTTGTAGAAACTGGATGCTTGTGTAAAGGCAAGAGTCCTGGTCGACCTCGTGTCTGATGAAAACATTGAAAGAGTGCGTGAGGCGTTTCAGCGAAGTCCCCGCAAGTCAGTGGCTAAAGGAAGCAGGGAATTGGGCATGCCAAAAATGACGGTGTGGAAGGTGTTGCGTAAGCGGCTATGTTTTAAACCGTACAAGATGCGATTGGTAACCGCACCATTCTTTTGTGTATGCCCTGTAGTGTGGACGGATCTTTTAGAGCACACTGGCTACCATTTTGTACCGCCTGCATTAACATCAAAACCTACGCAGTTCGCATACACAGAGTATTTGTTTGTTATCACTCTCATAACAAACCATGACTGTTTACCTAAACAGCATTAACTCGTAGGTCTTTGTAATGGAGACGTTGTGTGTTTACTGTGAGGTAGTAACTAAATTTTAAAATATAATTGAGATGAATTTCATTGTTTTACAGAATTCAGACGTAAATAGAAGGATAACATTAAGGTATGAATGTTTAAAAAAAAAGGGCGTTTTGTTTAAGCAGAGGTGATCAGAATTTTTGAAATGAAAACTCGAGTAGTTAGTAACTCATAGCTCTTGCCGTGTTTAGTAAACAGCGCATAGATTGATTAGGCGTCGTCGTGAGTAGGAAGTTTACAGTAAGGGTCACTTGCTGATGGTTTGGCGTATCTCATCATTCATTACACTTTTTTTTATATATTCATATATATATATATATATATATATATATACCTTACAGTTAGAAATTAAGAAGCTTGGAACATATCCTCCATAGTATGTGTTTAAATATAGCTTTTGTAAAAATGTTTCGAATAAAAGAGGCAAAATTAGCTACATCTATAATTTATTTAAGATGCCAGTTTCTTGTATGGTAGGGTCTTTTTATTAGGAAACTGGTCAAGTTCAATATTCTTCTTCTTCTTCTTCTTCTTCTTCTTCCTCTCTCTCTCTCTCTCTCTTTTTTTTTTTTTTTTTTTTTAAGTTAAAGCTTTATTTCCTTTGTTAGTGTACATAAATCAGCTATACAGAGTGCAAGTTGTTCCCTACAAGTTCAATATGAATTCTATGTAAAGTGCGGGCGATAGCGGAGCGATATGTACCACAGTTAAACTTAGACATAATCTTATACTAAGATATTCGGGATTATATTCATGGAATTATAAAAAAAAACTTTGTTCAATAAAAACGAGGAATTTCTTGATGAGATAAGAGAGTATGAACTGTCCACAAGACACTGTGTCATGGAAGTTACATCAGTGAATTCTTATTCCTTTAAATCACAGTGGTTGGTTAATACACGTAGCACCTTCCCCTGAAAATGAAAACCATTCATTTTGTCCACAGTGTCTATTTTGTGTTCCGTATTTTTTATGCCGATCCCAGTGGCCGTGCGGTCTAAGGCGTGGGTCTACGGCCGCTCGCTTACTAGGATTGTGGGTTCGAATCCCACCTAGGGCATGTATGTCTGTCTGTTGTGAGTGTTGTGTGTTGTCAGGTAGAGGTCTCTGCGACGGGCTGGTCCCTCGTCCAGAGGAGTCCTACCGACTGTGGTGTGTCTAAAGTGTGTGACCATGAAACCTCGACGAAACGAGGAGGCCCAGGCCCATATAGGGCTGTCGAGCCATTGAAAAAGCGCGATTATTTCTCCGAAACCGCATTAACTTGTTCATCTTTGTAATGGAGACAGTGTGTTTTCTCTGGGATGGAAACTTAACTTTTAGTATTTGTGGATGAACTTGGGGCTTCGAATGGTTGAGACACTTGGTTTTGTTAGCGGTTTGTTTACCGACAAGTGACCTTCGCAGAGTGCAACACATTGGTTAGGAGTGGCGCAGTTTGCAGAAGGGTGGGGTCCTATCTTGTCGCAGTTAACTTGAAAACAAACGCAGTATTTTCCTGTATAGTTTGTGGAACCTCAGAGTTTCTTCACCAGTTCTGCGTATTACTGTAATAACTCTACTTGACAGCGTCACGTGATATGGTGACTCAATCACGCGTTAAACTTTCCCTTGCCTTTTCATCGTAACTCCGTTGAAACCAGCTTGTTACGTCACGTACAAACCAAGCTCTATCGTAACCGTGGAAGCCCGGTGGTTATGGCAATGAACTAAGTGTGACTCACTCAGTCACACACTAAGCGCAGAAGTGGCTCGAGAGGCGATGTTTAAACATGTTGCCTCTAGTGTCACGTGACTTTTGCGTCATTCTGTGTATATCGAGTTTCTGGGTGTGAAGTCAACTCTTTCCGAATTTACTCAGAAGTACAAGACGGGTGTTACCACTTGGAAGCTGAAATTCATGTAAATATTAGTCTAAGAAGGGAGTTTAGAGCACAGCCCAAAACCAGCTTCTCTGTTGCGTTGATGTACAAAAAATACTTATTACATAATTTATTGAAGCTCGATGTTCGGTGTACAGAGAAAGAAGAGTTTGTGACACGTGTTGAATTAGGGGAAATCTTCAAAATGACCGCCATTAACATCTACGCACTCCTGAATTAGAAATATACACTGTCGTAAAAATTTAGAACATTATAATGTTAATTTGGTTGGTAAAGGTAAAGATTTCCTTGTCCACGCCATGAAGACGTATAGGTGGAGTTGATGTATAGCTACATTCACTCTTAACCTTGGCGCTAGCTGGAGGTGAGTAGCCAACATCACGCTCCGGCCGCATTACCCGCGAGAAAGAACCGCCTTACCCGTTGAATAGAAGGCTGGGCGGACCCCAAAGCCGGTTTGGAGGGTTTAGAGTAATGTATCTTACTTCTGCTGGGCTTCAAACCCCGGACCGTCCATCCCGTGGCCTAGCCTCCATACACACTACGCTATCCCGGCTCCATAAATCGGGCGGTACGTATAGTAACCGTTATGCTTTAGAAACCGCGTGCATCAGTTCGCTTGTAAAACATCCCAACTGTAAATTGTGATCCAGTGTTTTTACAGTACGCATAGGTAGACTTTCCGTTATTTAGAAGTGGCTGGCGTCCGTCGCGACGCCGTAGCATGCTTCTGCTACTCGGAACGACGCTATAAATCGCAAACGAGGTCGGACGAGACGAGGCTCAAAGCAGTAAAGTGGGATGGTTACAATGTCTACGAGAACCTCCGTTGAGCCATAATCTTGTTCATGCAGATAGAAAATTAGCGTTGGGTTTATGAACTACCTGGGTTCAAGATAAGTAATGTAGGGTCTAAATGTATACAGCCTCTCAAAAAGGATTCACGCCCTGAAAATTGCCTACGTGTTGTTGTTTTTTTTTAAAGATTCATCGCTGAGGTGTTCAGGTAGTGTTTTAAAATTAGAATGAGTTCGCATAGCACGATGCGAAATTACCAAGAAATACAAATGAATGCCTTGTCTAGGGGATTCTGACACTGGCGGGCTGAGTGGCGAAACATTTATAGCAGTGTTTCCCAAAATTTTTTTGCTCGTGGATCCCTTTTGGCTTCGAAGAATAACCACGGATCCTCACATCCTTGCTCACTTAAATAGACTGTCCGGATGATAGTATCCAAAATCAAAAATATATATCTCAGAACCGATTGTAGATAGCTACGAATACATACTAATATATACCTATCAATCCATTGAGCCGATCCCAGTGGCCGTGCGGTCTAAGGCGTGGGTCTTCGGCCGCTCGCTTGCTGGGATCGTGGGTTCGAATCCCACCGGGGGCATGGATGTTTGTGTTGTGTTTGTTGAAAGGACGGTAGCATGGAACGTAAAGTGACATGAAGGACGAAAGGATTTAAACAGTACAAAAATGGATCAAAGGGGAAAAACCCCGGACAGACAGACAAAAAAAAAAAAGTCCCACCGGGGGCATGGATGTCTGTCTGTTGTGAGTGTTGTGTGTTGTCAGGTAGAGGTCTCTGCGACGAGCTGATCACTCGTCCAGAGGAGTCCTACCGACTGTGGTGTGTCTAATGTGTGTGATCATGAAACCAGGAAATGAGGAGGCCTACGCACCCGAAAAGGGGCTGTTGAGCCATAGAAAAAAAAAATCAATCCATTGCAGGATTTGACCTTAATTAAACTGAATGTCGCTCGCTTTGTGGGTACAGGGTGTTTCTTAATCAGATATTCTAACGATCATACGAATAAACAGATCGCCAATTAAAGAAATCCCGCGATTATTTTTAACATAATATTATTTCTTTAATAAAAAATACATAATCTTCGAAGTAGTCATTACAGATAATAATCGATTGGTATAGATTATTATCGATAATATTCGTTCCTGTTGTGATTTGCATCACTCGTAAGGGTATTATACAGGTGTCCCATTTATCGTGTTCCCGTGGACGATAACTCTATCGCATAGAAAGCCTGGATCCGCCGGGACATGACGTGACATGACATTTGGCATGCTTTTGGATACGGTAAAATGTATACCTTGTTTATACGGAGATATTATTTATTTTAGTTTGTGGCAAGAGCTTACTGCGTAACTGCATATTCTGTATATACAGAGTGGCGCAAAAACCACCTGACGCTGGGACAAGACGTAAAACATCTAGTGTCAAGTGACTTCTGGGCCACCCTTTGCAGTAAATTTATGTGATGTAACTTCAAAAGTTTTACATCGTCGCCATGTTTGTAATTTGTAACTTACGAACACATTTCATACAGCGAGTGTAAGTACGATAGAGTCTATCTCTGTACCAAATTTCATATTCGTAGCTTATGTGGGTCACCATTTACCGCCTTAAAAGCAAAGAATGAAGACAATTTTCGCATTGCCGCCATCTTGTTGTTTTACATTCTACGAAAATATCACCGTAAAACAAACTGCGTATTTACAAGGTCCAGTCGCGAGTTCGTGAGTCCGCCATGTAGGAGATTATAAACCACTGTAGTTCTCTAATATCGTAATTTTCATATCAAATTTCGTGAAAATTGATCAGATTGCTCAAAGGTGGTAGAGGAGTGAACCAACCGTGAAGATGTAGGTGGCAGGTTCTTCAGAGACTGTACTGTGTGTCCTTCAGACTGCGTGGCCTCACATGCCGGAAGTCCAGACAGTCCTTTGTGCGTGTTATCTGACGGAAGTTAACGTTAAAGTGACACCAGGTTTTGAACGCAAAGTTTTCGCTTTTGATATGCTGTTTGGGGTTTCAGCTGTGTTTATCGTGTGTGTGTGTCTTTGCTGTGGAAGATGCGTTACTAACTAACTAACTAACTAACTCCATGGAGCACAGTCCTTCTTGAGAAGCTAACAGGTCGTCAGCTAGTCAAGAAATACCCCGCGTTTTATGGAACCCGAAGGTTCATTACCGCTCTCACAACAGCCCGCCACCTGTCCCTATCCTGAGCCATATCAATCCAGTCCATGCCCCCCATCCCACTTCTTGAAGATCCATTTTAATATTATCCTCCCATCTACGTCTGGGTCTTCCAAGTGGTCTCCTTCCCTCAGGTCTCCCCACCAAAATCCTGTATGCACCTCTCCCCTCACCCATACGTGCTACATGCCCCGCCCACCTCATTCTTCTCGATTTGATCACCCGAATAATAATTGGTGATGAGTACAGATCATTACCAAATATTACCCATACGTGCTACATGCCCCGCCCACCTCATTCTTCTCGATTTGATCACCCGAATAATATTTGGTGATGAGTACAGATCATTACCAAATATTGTTCGGGTGATCGCTCGAACACCCTCAGCCTATGTTCTTCCCTCAGTGTGAGAGACCAAGTTTCACACCCATACAAAACAACAGGCAAAATTATAGTTCTGTATATCTTAATCTTTGTATTTTTGGATAGCAAACTGGAAGACAGAAGATCCTGCGCCGAATGATAGCAAGCATTCCCCGACTTCAATCTGCTCTTAATTTCTTCCTGCATGGAATTTCGATCCTTAGGGTTGTTCCCAAATATTTGAACTGTTCCACCCTTTCAAAGGACTTATTACCTATCTTTATATTGGGATTTATCCTGCATTCTGATCTCAATACATGACCATGTACTTAGTTTTATCAGCATTTACTTCTAGACCAATCTCCTTAGTAGGGCCTAATATAGCTGCTGTGTGAAATACTAACTTAGGGTTGAAAATTCAGAGGTGATGATGACGCTAGTGGTGTTAGTGGTGCTTCTACCCCTCTCATTTTCGTGTTTCCATCGTGCTGTAATTACTGATTGTAAGAGATTCAAAAGTAAGGCGCTCGGATGGCATCCAGTGCGATTATGATCTATCAGATTTCGTGAAAATTTGTGAACCAGTCAGTATGAACTTTGAAATCGGAGAACACGCACTTACTTAGCATGCAGATGCCATAAGCCTACAGTTTCTGTATTCTCTGAAATAAAGTATGCTAATGGACAGACTTTATAACAGTTTCTGCATTCAAACATTGAGGGGATAAGCTGATCTGTTTGTGTTAATTTTACGCGCGATATACAGTGTGTCCACAAAGTCCCTTCGGGGTTTTGAAAAATTGTGGCGCGCAAACAAATTGAGCTAGCCACATGCGGTTTGCGGCAGATTACAGTGAAACTGGAAGTTTTTTACTGACCTTAGTAGACCTCGATGTGGGCTCCCTTGGTAGCACGGAGAACGTCCAGACGATATTCGAGGTCTTTCCATGTTCTGTGGAGCATGTCCGCTGGAATAGCCGAGATCGCATTCGTGATACGGGTCTTCCAGAGTTTCACTGTAATCTGCCGCAAACCTCGTGTGGCTAGCTCAATTTGTTTGCGCGCCACAATTTTTCAAAACCCCGAAGGGACTTTGTGGACACCGCTGGAATATCCGAGATCGCATTCCTGATACGGGTCTTCCAGAGTTTCACTGTAATCTGCAGCAAACCGCATGTGTCAAAAAAAAACTTCCAGAGTTTGCACTGTAATCTGCAGCAAACCTCATGTGTCAAAAAAAAAACTTCCAGAGTTTCACTGTAATCTGCCGCAAACCTCATGTGGCTAGCTCAATTTGTTTGCGCGCCACAATTTTTCAAAACCCCGAAGGGACTTTGTGGACACACTGTACATATATGCATAAACATACTGGTTCATTTTGAATCATTGCCCCTCAGTTTGAGATACAAGCTCTTAGCTTTGTTTGAAACCAAGCAGAGAATTTATCCGTCTGTTATCCCAACGCTTAGCGGGCTCAAAGTAAACAAATTCTGGCCAGCGTAATGTGGAACAAAACAAAAAACCTGTCAAAGAAACTGAAAGCTGGAAGCCGAGTAATAACGGATTATACCCCAGTTACATGTTAAAACCTCATCCTGTGGGTTGAATTAGCGAAGTATAACAACTCTGTAGAAATACAATTCCAATTATAAATGGCACTGAACCGGCTGTTGATAATTTGAACATGTGCAATATTGTAACCAATCTCGTAACATGGAATCTGTTTTGAATTAGTTTCCGCACAGCAGTGCTTACTGTGTGAGTCGGCTGGGCTTTAATACAGTCATTAGTATCCCATAATTTACATTCACATCGGCAGAACACATTTTTATCTTCGTTACAGGGTTTATACCCAATTCGGGGCCCACCTAGACCCCTTTCGAATGGGTACAGGAGTCATCCCCCCAAGGGTAAAGCGGGCGGGTAAGAAAGAGTGGAACTATACCTCCTCAAGGAAGCCAAGAGTGATAGTGGCGTGTGGTGCCAATCCATTGATGTTACCAGTAACGGTTTTGTTCTTTCTTTTTTTTTTCTTTTATCATGTCCGGACCATTAAATTAAATTAAAGATTTTTTGCCCAGTGTTGGGCTACGTCAAATCCTTTTTTATTTGCAAGCCATAAATCCTCGAGGGTGCATTTCTGGGGGCAGTCCTTGCATGATAGGAGATGTCCCATATCTTGTACCTCTCCACAGCCACAAGGCAGTCCCTGCATGACAGGAGATGTCCCACATCTTGTACCTCTCCACAGCCACAAGGCAGTCCCTGCATGACAGGAGATGTCCCATATCTTGTACCTCTCCACAGCCACAAGGCAGTCCCTGCATGACAGGAGATGTCCCATATCTTGTACCTCTCCACAGCCACAAGGCAGTCCCTGCATGACAGGAGATGTCCCATATCTTGTACCTCTCCACAGCCACAAGGCAGTCCCTGCATGACAGGAGATGTCCCACATCTTGTACCTCTCCACAGCCACAAGGCAGTCCTTGCATGACAGGAGATGTCCCACATCTTGTACCTCTCCACAGCCACAAGGCAGTCCCTGCATGACAGGAGATGTCCCATATCTTGTACCTCTCCACAGCCACAAGGCAGTCCCTGCATGACAGGAGATGTCCCATATCTTGTACCTCTCCACAGCCACAAGGCAGTCCCTGCATGACAGGAGATGTCCCATATCTTGTACCTCTCCACAGCCACAAGGCAGTCCCTGCATGACAGGAGATGTCCCATATCTTGTACCTCTCCACAGCCACAAGGCAGTCCCTGCATGACAGGAGATGTCCCATATCTTGTACCTCTCCACAGCCACAAGGCAGTCCCTGCATGACAGGAGATGTCCCATATCTTGTACCTCTCCACAGCCACAAGGCAGTCCCTGCATGACAGGAGATGTCCCATATCTTGTACCTCTCCACAGCCACAAGGCAGTCTCTGCATGACAGGAGATGTCCCATATCTTGTACCTCTCCACAGCCACAAGGCAGTCCCTGCATGACAGGAGATGTCCCATATCTTGTACCTCTCCACAGCCACAAGGCAGTCCCTGCATGACAGGAGATGTCCCATATCTTGTACCTCTCCACAGCCACAATACAGGTCGTCGGAGTTTGTTTTGCCCCATTTCACCATATTTGTTTTTACTGGTGCCACCCCTGTTCTAATGCAGTTAAGAGATTTCCAAGTATTGAAATCAAGGAGGTGGCTACTGGGGCAAATCTGGGTAAGGGGGGAAGTCTTCAGACGGTTTTGTTGATTAAATGTTTAAGCACAGTCGTTGCTGTATGTACCAGCTTATTTGCCAGTAAAGAATTGTATATTTTTACCACAGTACATTTATGTGTTTTGTATGATTCTGAGACTAACCCTGTTACTTTTCCTAAACAGTTTAAAGTGACTGGTCTCTGTAATGGAGACACATTGTGTTTACTGTGAGGTGGGCATTTGTACATGTTATATAGATTAGATATAGCGCAGTTGGTGTAGTGACTGAGCTACGGAGTGGAAGACCGAGTAATTGGGTTGGGATTCCCAACGGAGACAAGAATTTGAAGTAAATGCTGAGATGGTTCCCAGCATACAACCACGCATGATTTTTACGCTGCTCTTCCGATATGAATTCATAAAAATGAAACGTCTGACTGCCGACGCAACCGAATTATCTCTCCAAACCGCACAAATTCACGATTAACCTTACAAGCCCTAAAATGAACCTGAATTATATTTAAAGAGGTAGCTCGTACCGCGCAGTAAACACACTCCGTCTCAGTTATACAAACCAGTCAGTTAATGTTGTACAGTGAAATAATAGCTGTTTGTTCTGATATCCACACAAAACACATAAATACAGTTCGTACCGCGCAGTAAACACACTCCGTCTCTGTTATACAAACCAGTCAGTTAATGTTGTACAGTGAAATAATCGCTGTTTGTTCTGAGATTCACACAAAACACATAAATTCAGTCCGTACCGCGCAGTAAACACACTCCGTCTCAGTTATACAAACCAGTCAGTTAATGTTGTACAGTGAAATAATAGCTGTTTGTTCTGAGATTCACACAAAACACATAAATTCAGTCCGTACCGCGCAGTAAACACACTCCGTCTCAGTTATACAAACCAGTCAGTTAATGTTGTACAGTGAAATAATAGCTGTTTGTTCTGAGATTCACACAAAACACATAAATTCAGTCCGTACCGCGCAGTAAACACACTCCGTCTCAGTTATACAAACCAGTCAGTTAATGTTGTACAGTGAAATAATAGCTGTTTGTTCTGAGATCCACACAAAACACATAAATACAGTCCGTACCGCGCAGTAAACACACTCCGTCTCAGTTATACAAACCAGTCAGTTAATGTTGTACAGTGAAATAATAGCTGTTTGTTCTGAGATTCACACAAAACACATAAATTCAGTCCGTACCGCGCAGTAAACACACTCCGTCTCAGTTATACAAACCAGTCAGTTAATGCTGTACAGTGAAATAATCGCTGTTTGTTCGGAGATCCACACAAAACACATAAATACACTGTGTGGGCAGAACGTAGAATTTGTGAATGTTAAACATGGCGGTACATATAGTAACCACTGGGCTTTAAAGAAACGTCAAAATTCCTCGGCCCGTATCTCAGTCCACTATTTGTGTCGATGAAGACTTTCTTTCGTTCACATATCCACGAAACTTAGCAGTCAGTGTCAGTTAACAGATATGGTCTGTGAACACGCAAGTTACTTAACATGGCTCAGGGTGACTTCCCACGTTTCCACGGACGTGTCAAGAAATCTGCTCGATCCTCCTGTCTTCGTCTGTCTGTGGCTGGAATCTGTTAGAATGTAGTCAGTATGTGTTAGACGGAAATCAGTTACTGTGCCACTTAGCATGGTATTTGTAAACGGTGCTTCAAATGCTGTCTGTAACCAGTCGTGGCTTACGATTTAGCAAGTGTTTGTTTGCACGGTTCCATCGACCAAGTTTCGTGTGTGACCCGGTCGCGGACAACACATCTTGTTTCTTCCAAACGTCCTTCTTGCTTCCTTTTCGTGGCACTTTGATCCTTTCCTATGAGCCAGGGTAGCTTAGTCAGTACAGTGACTAGACAAAGAGCTAGGTCAGAAATGTTTGTACTATACGAAGAGTGCAGACCCTCTCTGGGGCCCACCCAGCCTCCTAGTAATTGGGTACCGGAGCTATTTCGTCATGGTTAGCGCTGGGGCGTGGGGCTTACCACTTATCTGCATGTATTACCGAGGTTATGAATTGGTGGAGGTACCTCCACCCACCCTCACATATTCCTTCATGTTTTGGAGCCTATTAAAGCACAGGAACTCATTTGTCAGAATAAGTCGGCTCAAATGGATTGGTCATGTTAACAGAATGGAGAGTAAAGGAACAGTAAGTCAAGTATTTAATAATAATCCCCAAGGAAGTCGACCAAGAGGACGACCAAGAAATAGATGGTGGAATGTGTACAAACAGATATTAAGAAGTGTAAATTTAACAACTGGAAAGAAGGTAAAAAAAAAAATAGAGTAGACTGGGAGAGGGCCATTAAGGAGGCGAAGGTCCGCATTGGACTGTAGTGCCACCGAAGGTCCGCATTGGACTGTAGTGCCACGAAGGTCCGCATTGGACTGTATCCACCGATATGATCACCGAAGAAGAAGAAGCACAGGAACAATTTCATCTTTCATCTTATCACTGCTTATCAGTAGTGAATACACAGCAACGTAAATGAGGCCACGGGATAAGACGTCTGTTCTTCTAGCGTGTTACGCAGGGTAAATTTGTTAGTTACCGGTGTTTCGGGACAACTTATCGGTCCCATTTTCAAGGGCCAGTTGACACTTGAAGATTGGACCTATAGGTTGTCCCGAAACATCGGTAACTACCAATCTATCCTGCGTAACATCCCAGAGGAGCGAAGATCTCGTTTACACCGCGGCGAAAGCCTGAATTAAGTCATGTCCAGGGATATATCCGGGTGGTGGAGGTGATGCCATGCGCTCGAGGCTTCCATGTCTCCTCGTAAATTTTTATTCCCTTTCAGCCCCGTCTGGCCTATGTCAACCAGCCCAAGTCACCCCAAGTCACTAACGAAGCTTATCACGTAATACTGACTACCAACATTAGTGTGAACAGAATTGTTAGACCTGGAGAGGGGGGAATTACAGGGAAGTATGCCTGTAGGGGAGAGCCTTGTAGGGTGATTTGGAGGGGTTCGATCCATTGGGGGGGGGGGAAGATTCCGTTGATTTTTACAGTGAGTTTTGTAGAAATACCTGTCGTGAAGCGAACTTGATCGGCCCGACTTAAAAAGAGGAGATCCCGACTCTCTCTCTGAATTCCGCGCACAAGAAACAAAGTCTTGTTATGAATTATAAATTTGTCATTTCAAACGAAACAGTGTTTTACCTTAACAGGGGGAATCCACGTGCCTTACAGAGCGGTCCGAGCTGGAAACAAAACACATCCCTTATGTACGTGCATTGTCGTTATGTATGTGCATTGTCGTTATGTACGTGCATTGTCGTTATATAGTACATTGTCGTTATGTATGTGCATTGTCGTTATGTACGTGCATTGTCGTTATGTACGTGCATTGTCGTTATGTAGTACATTGTCGTTATGTATGTGCATTGTCGTTATGTACGTGCATTGTCGTTATGTATGTGCATTGTCGTTATGTACGTGCATTGTCGTTATATAGTACATTGTCGTTATGTATGTGCATTGTCGTTATGTACGTGCATTGTCGTGCAGGACGTCACACTAATGCTGTAATTACTGATGGGTCAAGAAGTCGAAGAAGAAATTTCTTCTTGGACTTCTTGACCCTTGAAGATTGGAACTATATGTTGTCCCGAAACGTCGGTACAGAACTATCACTCAACGCTGCGTAATATCCCGGAAGAGCGCGGATCTCATCTACATCGCGGCGGAAGCCTGAAATCACACTCCAAGACTTTTCCGTACACAGAAATAAGTTAGAACTTGTAACGGTAATGAAACTGCTCTGACAACACCCGGTCCTTGTTTTACGCCTTTTTTGTTTTACGCCTTTTTTGTTTTACGCCTTTTTTTTGTTTTAACGCCCCTTGCCAGTTTACATCAGTTCTTAATTTGCCCTCTCTCATTTTCGGTATATTGCCCTTCGACTGGCTGCGTTCTATTACCCTAACCCCTTATTTCTGATGGGAATGTCATTCTTTATTTACGCCTTTTCGGTTTTTGCCCACTTTTTTTTTCAGTAACGCAACTAAGACGTAAAATAAGGACTGGGCATTTCTTACGGAAGGCGTTGTTATGCGTTTGCTGGTTCGGCTACTCACCACTAGGTGCAGGGGTAGCTGTACCGTATTAGGAACTACCACCAATATTAGCCGACTTTACCCTGTAAGGCAGTGCCTCCCAAATTTCATTTTCCCTGGGAGCAACCCTAAAATAATTTTTCATAACCAGAGGAACCTCCTGCTATGAAAAACGTTTTACAGGCCAGAAAAATGTTGAGAGCAGGAAGAAGAGATGCGGCTGTTCAAGAGGCCTAAACGAAAAGACGCAGTGCAGCTGAATACAGCCTTAAATACTAACTTGGGAGGGTCAGTTGGGAGCCCACGGAGATTACTCAAGTACGGCCAATTGCCCGACAAAAACTCCCGCAATATTTCTAGGGATATGTGGAATGTTTCGCGGTATTTCAAAATGTTTATTCATTAATTCTGTGATTTCTCGCGGAATCCCTGACGATTTTCTGCGGAACCCGGGTTAGGAAACACTGCTGTTAGGTCTCGGCGTACGGGCGGCAGGTTCAGACGCTATTGTAACATAACGCCAGCGAAGTCTTAGATGTTTCCCGAACTTGATAGCGACGTGTTTGCAAAAGCCATTGAACTCTGCGTCAGACGAGACTCGAACCTTCTAATTACCGGATTGTTGGTTATTACCCTGGAGATGCGTCCCGTAGCGGCGAACACTGTTTTGCTCTCAGGCGTCACGGCTCGTTGCCACAAATGAAAGTGCAAGTGCTGCCCCCCAGGCGAGCCGTCTGTTCCCTCTGTTATAATAGTCGCCATTCCCTTTTAGTGTACAGACAATAAGCATTTATTGCGTCTCTTTAAGAGACGACATTCGTGTTAGGTTTTGTAACTATCGCACAGTATTGACCTCTGTTTTTCATTAGCCATTTGCTGCAAAGTGGTAACTATATTTGGAGCCCGAGGCAAAATAAATTTTCATCTATGTGCGCGAGAGAAATTTGATGTGACGGGGTAGTAAAATACGCTACTGGCGTTTCTAGAAACTTAATGATAAAGGAATATTTACATGTGCCTACGTGACTGTGACTGAAGAAAAATCTGTACGTTAGCAGGAAACTTTACTAAGGATTCAGGTCTTCTGAGATGTGTCACTGTGTCGTTTGTTTTGAGTGGTGCCTCCGTGTTTACGTATTCATATCCTTCGAAGCGTTGAGAATCACTCACCAAACTACACGGCGTCACATCCCCAGAAGATTTGACTCCTTAGCAACACCACTTTGAGAACCTGAGATCTCGTACGGAACTTCGTTATCAAGCAGAGAGGGCATAACCACCACCTGCGGTACGTATTTAGTCTGACTAACGTATACTTGCTGGTACTGTCATGTAAAGGTATTATATGCGGAACGAAACTTCTTCAGAATTCCTCTGTGTTTGGCAACGTCGCATTGTGGGCTGTCACCACCACAAGCGCTGTCCTGCAGATTTGCCACGTCTGATGGAACAAGGAGAAGGACTGGCGACCATTTGCACTGCCAGGTTACCTTAAGAGCGGCGTCGCGGCAAATTTATTTGGGGGGTTCTACTAACGCCGATAACTTTCCAAACCTCATTTTTTCCTGCACAGTGTATTTGTATGTTTTTATATTACTCTAACAATAAATGGCTGTTGTTAACCTAACAAGCATTAACCGGTTGGTCTTTATCATGGAGACGGACTCTGTTCTCTGTGAGGTACGAACTGCGTATTTATATAAATGTTATAGGAAAGCCACATCTGAGAGAATTGATAAATTATAACGGTGTTATAGCTACACTGTTTATTTTGTGATAAATTGCTTAAAATTAACATTGTTTTAAATATGAAGTGCATTGTGGGGATTTTTTGTCAAGTGATTATCTTTGGCCGTATTTGAAATGACGTCAAGTTTTAATAACGTTACTGTTTATAGATATTATTGATACTATGCGGTTCTGTGGTTAGCTGCGTGCGTTCGCAGGAACCTTCCTGAAGATGATTTTATGAGGTCGAAACATGTTTGGGCTAGTTGTACATTGCTAGTGAATATATTTTCCATTGCTGGACACTAATACTGGTTTGTAGAACATAATGCAAAGATATGAGCGGTGTTTTTACAGTCTGTCGCTTTCCGTATCTGTCTTAGTTTCTAATCATGGCGCTAGAAACCTGTTCGAAAAAAAAAAAAAAAGAAGAACGCGGATTTCCGTTGTTTGGGGTTTTATTTTTAGATAAGGTGTTCTGTACACGCGCGTGTCATCTGTCGTGCTGTTCCTTGGCCTTTAGCAAGGTAGGTCAGGCGGGGGCTGCAGCAAGAGATAGGATAAGGCAATTAAGGATGCTTCCTGCATGAGTCACTGTACATATATAGAAATGCGCAGTGAATGGCTGTTACAGTGTGTTTGGTGTTGAAATTTATTGACCAGTAATTACAGTCGAACTCGGTTATATCGTCATGAAAGGGACTGAATATTTTGTGTCGTTATAAACGAGTGTCGTTATAACCGAGGAGTATAATGTTATGGTTAACAGTGAGGAATTAATTGGTACCACAGAATATCTGACGTTATAGACGAGATGTCGCATAAACCGATGTCGTTATAACCGGGTTCGACTGTATAATTTTGGCAAGACTGTTTTGTTTCCAGTAGAATGAATAAGATCTGGATTACAGTTGTATGTGGTAGGACGCCGTACAGTTTGGTAGGTAGGTACTGGCGTTTCGTTTGAACCTGTTGCCTTTATCTTCAAGGTGGCAGCTTAGGCCGCTCGGGAAAACACGGTCGGGACGGACCGGTACAAACGAGTGGCCCTTACGAGGGCTGCTTTATTTTTATTTATTGTTTAGGCCTCATTTAATGCCGCTGTCAGTAGCTCGGATCAGGGGTGTACAGATCCCGTGCGACTAAATTTTGTACTGTGGCGACTGATATTTGTGGGTCCTCAGTATGGAATTTGCTTTATATCAGCCATGTGGCGCCTAGAATTTTGAGGTAGCTGCTATATCTTTGAAAAATTTGTGTACTTTTGGGTTGGAGTTTATAGTCGGATGGTAGGATTGTCAGTAGTGATGTAATAGACAGATGTGGAAGGAATCGCTCAGTATAGCTAGTGTCCTGTCTGGGATTCCGACCCGTGAGAATGTCACATACCCCCCCCCCCCCAAAAAAAAATAAACTTTGTTTTGGGGTATTGTTTGAAAAATTATCTACACGTTTGGCGCCAAGTAACCTTCGCACTGCCAGACACTGATTCATCAGATTATAACCACAAAAGCATTTCCTTGTTTCCGGTGGAACATGTTTAGGCAGGTACTTTTGTTTACAGAGTTGGTAAGTGAAAGAAACTGTTAAAGTGTGCACGGAAGTTGGCGACACTGCGTCATATACGTTGTGCCTGCCGTGATGGATAACATTTAGTAACGGAGTTCGCTTATCTTGCGTAGTTCTGGTTTGTCTTGATGCATCCTCGGCTAGCTCGTGACGTGGGTTAAATAAGGAGCTAACTAATTGTGGGGATGAAGACTAATAATTAATGGTTACGATACCCAGAAGACTTGTAAGTCATTTTCTGACATCTAATCTAATTTAGGGTAAATTTCGGACGTCCTGATGCAATGTGTCTTCCTCGCTAACACGTTCAAGACACTGATATGTTGCTGTCTGCTCAACAAAGTGTCTGTTCTGTCGAATTATATAGTATGTCTCGTAAAAGCGAAGAAATATTTTTATGGGTATCTGAATTCATTAGTGACTCTTTAACCCTTTGAAGACTTGATGTTAATCTATATGTTATATAAAGATCCTGTTCGTACCTCACAGAGAACGCGATTTGCTTGCCTAGAAAAAGCAACCAGTTACAGGAAGTATAAGTTTGTTGTAAGGATTATATGGAATGTACATATATATATATATATACTAAGAAACCAACCAATGAACTCAATGGACCAGAGTCATTCTAAGGAACCTGACATTCCTCAGGTAGTCAAATTCCCCGCATTTTATGTAACCCGAAGGTTCATTACCTCATTCACAAAAGCCCGTCACTTCTCCCTATCCTGAGGCAGCTCAATACAGTTCTCGCCCCCATCCTATTTATTGAAGATCAATTTAATATCTTCCCATCTACGTCTAGGTCTTCCAAGTGGACCCTTGGTGTCAGGTTTTCCCCCGCCCCCCACCAAAAACCTGTATGCTCCTCTCCCACATACGTGCCAAATGGCAATACGTGACAATAAACAGGACACAAATGAAACAAACACAACCAAAACAAACAAACAAATAAAAATTACTTAAAGAATTATTAAAAACACCTTAAAATAATACAATAACATGTCACAACTGACGAAGTGTGACAATTTGCCTTCTAGAGACATCCATATGATTCATTTCATTCATTCATTCTGCAGTCTGTCTTACGACAGGTCCGTAGCCTCTTCCAAAGCGAGTTCTCCACAGGGTGCGATCTAGTGCTTCCTCTTTCAATTTCCAGTATCTTTTCTTTTCCTTAAGGTCATCCAGTAGCTGCTTACGTCTTCTCCCTCGTCGTCCCGTCATTTCTATCCTTCCTTCTAACTTTCCTTCAATCACGTGTTTCAGAAGGCAGTTTCTACGCAAGATGTGACCAATCCAGTTAGCCTTTCTTCTTTTTATTGTATGTACGATATTCCTCTCCTCCTTCACTCTGTGTAATACTTCTTAATTTCTCACACGATCGGTCCAACTGATCTTCTCCATTCTTCTCCAGCACCACATTTCAAAACTTTCCAGATACTTCTGATCTACTTTCCGAAGTGTCCACGTTTCAGCACCACACAAAGCTATGCTCCAAATGTAGCACTTTACTAGTTTCTTCCTTAAATTTAAGTCCAGTTTGCTGGTGAAAAGAGTCTTCTTGTTGAATGCTGCTTTTGCCATGGCAATTCTGGATTTAATTTCACGTGTACACCTTGCATCATTTGTTATCATGCTACCCAAATAATTGAAATATTCCACATTCTCCAATTGTTTTTGATCTATCATAATTTTCATTGGGGATGGTTGCCTTGAGATTTTCATTACTTTAGTTTTTCCCACATTCATTTCCATTCCATAGCGTCTTCCAATTTCAATTAGATTACCAATAAAATTTGCCGCAATTACACACCGGCCGGAGGGACAATTTTTATTTATTAAATATATTAAATTCTAATTTATTAATGTGCCGAATCAACAGCCAGATGGGCAATTACAGAAACAGCACAATATAATGATAATAATAATAATTCCATTGAATTTTCGATGAATATTCCACCAGTTTCGATGAATTTCTAGTCTCCCCAGAGTGTAAGCACTATCATAGCTGGGCATTCAGACACGAGCATAAAATAGTGCTAAGAGAAAGGAGCTGTTGTTTCTTACGAGCTGTGCTGTTGTGACATGATATGGCGCGGATGGATACCGTTTCTGGAGAACACTAAATGTAGCTACAATCTATCTGTCAGCTGTCAAGATAGCAGCAGGGATTCATCAGCAGATGCCTTCAGTCCCGCGATCATATCTGCATTTCGTCTGGGCGACTAAAGTTGTCTGGAGTATCGTCGTCACATCTCGGCCTACTGTACCAGTGACATGTAACGGGAGTTCCAAAATATCGGAACCCACAGTAACGTAGGAATTTATATAGCCGAGGTACTTAGTGTCTGGGATATCATAGTCGTGGAGGAAGTTGTGTGTGAGAGGCTGAATAATTAAATGACGTCTAATAATCAAATGATAAGGGGTAGTATAATAGTATAGGGGTGGTTATTTTATCCGGCAGCTATCGTTTGTGCCGCGAGTGTGGGCGGTCGGATGAGCGGACTACATATGATAAACGAGCCAAAGCACGTGGCAAAAGATAATTGTCAGATAAAATAATGACCCTGTAGAACGTCGCACGTTAACACCTGGTGTATATGAATCATATGCTTGATGATTTTATATGCTTGAGCGGATAAGTCAGTGTTACGTATGTTGCGATGACTAGCATAGACCTTAAGTTAACTCAGCATGTCCATTGTATATGGCATTTACCACGAGGTTTGACATCAAAAGTTGTAAACTCTTGCACACAGTATGCCACTGTGTTTCGTACTGTCGCTACAGAGACGGCTATTATTACCCTCTACACCAGCGGTTCCCGAAATTTTTCGGTCCACCGCCTTCTTGGTTCCATACACACACTCACAACGCCCCCCGTACCTTTCTAAAAAACATAAATGCGCTTTTGTCGGGTGATAAAATCGAGAAGAATTAGGTGGGCGGGGCATGTAGCACGTATGGGTGAGGTGGTGCATACAGGGTTTTGGTGGGGAGACCTGAGGGAAGGAGACCACTTGGAAGACCCAGGCGTAGATGGGAGGATAATATTAAAATGGATCTTCAAGAAGTGAGATGGGGGGAATGGACTGGATTGATATGGCTCAGGATAGGGACAGGTGGCGGGCTCGTTGTGAGTGCGGTAATTAACCTTCGGGTTCCATAAAACGCGGGGAATTTCTTGACTAGCTGACGACCTGTTAGCTTCTCAAGAAGGACTTTGCTGCATGGAGTTTAGTTAAGTTAGTTAGTTGGTTGGTTGGTTGGTTGGTTAGTTAGTTGGTTAGTAGGTTAGTTAAATGCGCTTTTGTTTCCACTTTTATTTTATATTTAAAAAATCGTTTAAATAAAATTATAAGAGTTAAACTTAATGTTTTATGTGTTAATTAATAAATTTAAATTTATATTTTTATTATTAACAATAATTCATCTAACAATAGTTTATTAAAAAAATATGTGCTTGAATAAGATTCATAAATTAAAATACTAAGAAATTTAGTTCATTTTTTATTTTTAACACAAAAAATTACTTTATTTGAATTTTATTATAAAAATAAATGCACTACTTGTCTACTAGCGCCCCCTGTGATAATAACAGCGCTCCCTTCCACCTCTCGTACCTATTAGCGCCCACCTCCGTAATCCCACCGCCCCCCAGGGGGCGGTACCGCCCACTTTGGGAACCGCTGATCTAGAACATTAACTGATTAATTTTTAGTCGTTTTGTGGATTCCGTCCATCTGTATGTCCGTCTGTATGTCCAGCTGTATGTCCGTCTGTATGTCCATCTGTATGTCCGTCTGTGATCTATTATCAGCCACCAAACCACTTGTCGTTGTTTCATAAAATTCGGTGAAGGAGTTCTTTGCAAAAATTTGTTGAACTTTCATAAGTTTCGCGATAATCATCGAAGTGAAGTTCATATTTTACTTAGGGAAGAAAATTGAATTTTCCTCGCATTTTGTACATTTTTCTTCCGATATGGATAAAATTCGGTGTAGGGGATGTCCCCACAAAATGTGTTGAGTGATGCAAGTTTCGTCAAATTCCGCTCAGCGAAAAATTTGTGGGTGTAAATTAATTTTTGTCGGCACTTCCAGCATTTACTGTCCGATTTGTGTGAAGTTCTGTATGCATAACGCCGTGCAGGGTTTATGAGTTTCGTGAAAGGCAGCGCAAGGAAGGTCGTACTTTTCTTACGGTCGTAAATGGAGTTTCATTCACGCATTTACCGTGAAATCGTATGACATTTTGAAACTAAAGAACGCCTTGTTAAGTTCTGCTTAACTGCATCTTGAAGTACACCATTTGCAATTTTATTGTAACGGAGACAGAATGTGTTTACTGTGCGTTAGCCCTCCTAACGTGATCAAAATTTTGTCCTAATGCTGCCCTCCTAACGTGATCAAAATTTTGTCCTAATGCTGCCCTCCTAACGTGATCAAAATTTTGTCCTAATGCTGCCCTCCTAACGTGATCAAAATTTGTCTAGCTGCCCTCCTAACGTGATAAAATTTTGTCTAATGCTGCCCTCCAACGTGATCAAATTTTGTCCTAATGCTGCCCTCCTAACGTGATCAAAATTTTGTCCTAATGCTGCCCTCCTAACGTGATCAAAATTTTGTCCTAATGCTGCCCTCCTAACGCGATCAAATTTTTCCTATGCTGCCTCCTAACCATCAAATTTGTCCTATCTGCCCTCCTAACAGATCAATTTTGTCCTAATGCTGCCCTCCTAACGTGATCAAAATTTTGTCCTAATGCTGCCCTCCTAACGCGATCAAAATTTTGTCCTAATGCTGCCCTCCTAACGTGATCAAAATTTTGTCCTAATGCTGCCCTCCTAACCGATCAAAATTTTGTCCTAATGCTGCCCTCCTAACGTGATCAAAATTTTGTCCTAATGCTGCCCTCCTAACGCGATCAAAATTTTGTCCTAATGCTGCCCTCCTAACGTGATCAAAATTTTTTGTCCTAATGGCTGTCCTCCTAACGCGATCAAAATTTTGTCCTAATGCTGCCCTCCTAACGCGATCAAAATTTAATCCTAATGCTGTCCTCCTAACGTGATCAAAATTTTTTTCCTAATGCTGCCCTCCTAACGTGATCAAAATTTTTTTCCTAATGCTGCCCTCCTAACGTGATCAAAATTTTTTTCCTAATGCTGCCCTACTAACGCGATCAAAATTTTGTCCTAATGCTGCCCTCCTAACGCGATCAAAATTTTGTCCTAATGCTGTCCTCCTAACGCGATCAAAATTTTGTCCTAATGCTGCCCTCCTAACGAGATCAAAATTTTGTCCTAATGCTCAACTTCTTCCCTCTGTATATATTCACAGTCCGACAAAATATACAATTCAATCACATTAATTGTGCAATTCCACTGTCCTAAATGTTTCGAACCCTTAATTTGGGTTCATCTTCAGGGACTCATTACACACTATTCTCATCAACTGGTACAATTGTTTACATGAATTCTTTACATCTGTGTATGTCCTTCCCTCTGCTACATGCTCACAACAGTCCACTTCCCATCACTCTACCTTCTTCGGTTTCCAACGTTTTACCTTGTTTCCAGACTGCCTTTTACCAGATGGACGAGCGGGTACTGTCTGGTACCTTGATCAGTGTACTGTTTTCCATTTGACCCGTAATATACATGTAGTGCCTCTCACTGCATCCCCGACTGATTATTCTCTCTCTGTCTGTCTGTCTGTCTGTTTCTTTTATCTTTAAAGTTTTAAGTTTTCATGCATGTCACAAATTAGTATGTAGCTAAAGATGACACAGTATTATTACTTATAAGTGTTGCAAGTATTCGCATATCAAACATACTTTTTTATGCGCTTTGTTCTACGCTTGCTTAACAGAAGGTTGTTGACCTGTGTTTTCACCCACAGTTTGTCGCATAGTTAAAAACGGATTTTGTGTTAGGCCTATATTCGAAGATTTAGCCCCTCTGAAATTTGAAAGAGAGGTTGTTGATCATGAAACCTACTGCGCATGCGTAATATGTTTACAAGGAATTTTGTCAGAGGCATTTATCCTCAATAAGGCAGTTCGTAAATCGCGTTATTGCCAAATATGTGCACGTTTTATGGTCTACGCGTGCGCTGAACACAATACGATATCGGCCACTCAGTTACGCTTTCCAGTGCCATTTATTGCTGCCATTTTCTGATCATATTTATAACTACAGCAAATCTGCGAACTTGAGCAATGATGAGATCTACGCTCTTCTGGGATATTACTAGGCATCGTGTGGTAATTGTTTACCGACGTTTCGGGAAAATGTGTCGGTCCCATCTTCATGGGTCAAGAATCTGAGTAGGAAAGAAAGCCAGCAACCTATAACGTATATTCTGGAAAGTGCGGCGGGGTAGCAATCAGTAGGCGTGATGACAGCCAATAGGGTAGAACCGGGGTGAGAGAGGGGTGGAGGGGTAAAGCTGCTGGGGGGACCGAGAATGCAAACAGCTAAGACAGCTGGAAAAAGTATATTTGGAATAGAATAACAGTACAGGAGGAAAATATAAGGATAAAGCTAGATAAATAAAATACAAATAACCCAACAGTAAAAATTAAAAATACAAATAAATAAATTGGAAGAAGAAAGAATCAAAACAGCGCGAGGGAGGGGGCCGGGGGGGGGGGGGGCGGGGGGGGGAGAGATGGTAGCATTGTCGGTTCGATTCCCGACAGGGGCAAAATATTATTCTCCTCTCCACTGCGTCTAGCCCGGCTCTGGGGCCCACCCAACCTCCAAATTGCCACTCATTTCAGCAGCCCGATAGATGGAATTGACCCTTGGTTTACTGTGTTTCGTATTGGTAGCGTTAACACTGTGAGCGAAGTCACTGCTCGTGTTCAGGTTAGCGTGTGCGTATTACGTCGTGTCCGTCATATGACGGGTCTATTTCTAGAACAAGTCTTATCCATTTCTGTTTCGCATACCATTTTCGTTGCTATTTTAAATTGATATTCGAGGTAAATAAAACAGACATTGGATAGAGGAGGTTCTGATTTGTGTCTGAGGGAACTGAAATCGATTACATGTAGCAGAGTCGTCCTTGAGAAGATAATATTGGTTGTTGTGTAGCCCACCAAGAATTATACCGCTCATCATTTCTCTGCTCGAGTACTTAACGGGCTTACACAAGAACTTCTGACGGTGTTTTTCTTTTGTCGTAATCCTTTTTACTCCCACCTTTAGTTTTCTCTGTTTAAGGGTTTTATTTATGATATATCGAAGTCTCTGACAGAAGCGAAACGTCCATGATGTCTGTAAAACAGCGATTCCCAAACTTTCGTGTGTGTGACCTTGAAGTAACAAAATGGTATGTGACCCGCGACACTACCGTAGAAACGGCAATAGTCAGTGATATTTACTGTAAATGAACTAATACTAATGTTTTTTATCGAACATTACATAATATTGTCACTTATTAAAACAATATTGAATTTTTAATGTTACTTGTCAAATCCAATATTTTTGGGACAATATTAAATACACAAAACACGCAAGAAACAAATCTTTATTTAAATAACTCATACATGTGCTGGTTAGACAAACCATTTGCTTCTAAACAAAAACATGTGAAATACTGAACATATGGAGCTTTACATAACATGAACAGAACGATAATGTCAAACATTTAGTGACTGACAAATTTAATACATGTGTTATTTATTTTAAATAGAGCTTATTATAATGAAATTAAATAAACCAACAAATGCAGTATTTTGACCACTTTAATGTAACCTTTGTCCTATTTAACCCTACACGTGTTTCGGACCTAGGTCCATCTTCGGGGGGTTACAATGTTGTTAAAACTACTGAAATAAGCACATATTAAGACAAATGTACAACACTTTCGAACCACTAATTGTGGTACGATGGTCTGGTTCGAAAGTGTTGTACATTTGTCTTAATATGTGCTTATTTCAGTCGACCTCGGTGGACTAGTGGTTAGCGTGCTCGCCACTGGACCCAAGGTTCGCGGGTTCGATCCCGACCGAGGTCGATGGATTTTTAAGGATGATAAAAATCCGTAGCACCCCTCCTTCGGAGGGGAAGTAAAGCCGTCGGTCCCATGTCGTAGATTTACGGCATGTAAAAGAACCTTACGGGCATGAATAAAAATGTTGCGTAAGCTAAATTGCCTCCATTTCTCATCCAAGTCTCCTGACTTCCTGCCAGATGGCTCTGGCGTGCACATCAGGATCGATAGAACACTAAGCGCGGCTAGCTGGCCGGTCACCAGCTGCCATGAATGCGCATGACTTAGTAACCTCGACAAGAGGAGGCAAGAGGAGGCCCGGGCCCATACAGGGCTGTTGAGCCAAGAATTATTATTATTATTATGTGCTTATTTCAGTAGTTTTAACCCCCCGAAGATGGACCTAGGTCCGAAACACGTGTAGGGTTAAATAGGACAAAGGTTACATTAAATTGGTCAAAATACTGCATTTGTTGGTTTATTTAATTTGATTATAAAATGCACGGTGATAACAGTGTGAGAGCTTATTATGTTACTAACATTGAGTTAATGGAAAAAATAAAATTGAATAAATTTGTAATGTACTCGACATATCGATACTTTAGCATAACATTTGAACATTCTGTTTGAATTTATATGCAAATTTTTATTTATTTTTTTTTTTTATAATTATGGAGTTCTACATAAAACCCTCTCGCCACCCTACGTCAGACCCCCCCCCCCCCCCCCGCGACTCTGATTTGGGTCGCGACCTGTGTTTGGGAACCACTGCTGTAAAACCTATAGCTTCAAGTTTACATATCCCCTTTAATTTCAGAACTGACAACGAGATAGCGCGCCGGACTGTCAACACCAAACCCCTCGTTATTGTCGCCATATTGTCCGCATAGAAGTGGAACAGAGTAACTGAGATAAAGATCCACCATTCATTCCATTGTGTATTCATTCAGTGAAACCTTTTGTAATTTTTTGTAGCCTCGGGCTGCGGTAAAACCTGTACCATTTGTTGATGTGTTGTCTGTCAACCTGGTGAACGACTGCCAGGTGAATGCCCCTTTTCTGCTAATGTAGGCTACGCGTGTTTCACACCGCCATGTTGAGAATTTGCAGTGTCAAGCATTGTTATATTTTGAGTGCGCAATCACTTTGATGTTTGCATGGCACTTTGAAATCCCAGTGGCCGTGCGGTCTAAGGCGTGGGTCTACGGCCGCTCGCTTACTGGGATTGCGGGTTCGAATCCCGCCCGGGGGCATGGATGTCTGTCTGTTGTGAGTGTTGTGTGTTGTCAGGTAGAGGTCTCTGCGACGGGCTGATCACTCGTCCAGAGGAGTCCTACCTACACGACAACCCCTGAAGATGGAACCTTAGAGTTCCGAAACACGTGTAGGGTGAGGGGTAACAGGCCAGAATAAAATTGGTCAATATAGTGCATTAGTCGGTTTTATTATTTGTGCATTACCGTGTTCAGAACACGCTCACTTGTGCCAGTCCTGAACCAGATCAAACCAGTCTGCGCCGTCCAGTATTCTTGAAGGTCCTTTTAAAATTATTCTCCCATCTCTGCCTAGGTCTGGTCCGCTCCCTTTTTCTCCACCTATCACCTATGTGCACTTCTCCCCTATACGTGCCATAAGCACTGCCCATCTAATTCTCCTTGATTTGATCACGCGAGGCGTATCTGGTGAGGGTAATACGTTGAACATCAAATAAATAAATAATAAATAATAATAAATAAATAAATAATAAGTAATAAATAAATAAATAAATAATAAATGAATGAATAAATGTATAAATAAATAATAAATAAATGAATAAATGTATAAATAAATAAATAAATAATAAATAATAATAAATAAATAAAAAATAAACAAAAATAAATAAATAATAAGTAATAAATAAATAAATAATAAATGAATGAATAAATGTATAAATAAATAATAAATAAATGAATAAATGTATAAATAAATAAATAATAAATAAATAATAAGTAATAAATAAATAAATAAATAATAAATGAATGAATAAATGTATACATAAATAATAAATAAATGAATAAATGTATAAATAAATAAATAAATAATGCTGTTGCAACTCGAATTTTGTACAGTTTATCCTGTTGCAGCATTATTTGACAGTACAGCTGCCGCGCTTTATATTTTATGGGCAGGGCGCCGTCTTCAGGTTGCATTTGATTGCTAACTATTTTGCGTCCGATATGGTCGTATTTAATTGGATTGTTATATGAGAACGAGTGACGTCATCGACAAACATCCACGAGTGATATTCGAATTAGCGTTTCCAAGACAACGATCGCAGCTACAGAATTGGAGCATTACCGATGCTGTAGTCAGTGGAGTTTAATCAGCAAACACCGGGTGGTCGACTGGCGGTGTGAGATTGCAGAATGCGTTTGTTTTGTGTGTGATTTTGAGCGTTCAGGATGTCACAAAATGTAGCTTACTTCTGAAAGTAAGCAATACTGTCGCACGAACAACTCGGCTGTCATTGTATGATTTTCATATACACCACGGGTGGCCAAACTTGCTTATCGTAAGAGCCACATACGATAAACTTGAGATGTTTGAGAGCCGCAAGACACGAACAAATAACACACACACGATTTTATTGTTACACGCGCATTTTGTTACAAAAATTCTTAAGTATAAATATATTTAAGAATTTTTGTAACAAAATGTAACAAAAACCGTGAACATTAAACTTACGTTTTAATCCAGCGGACTCTCAGTTTATACCCGGTAAATATTTATAAAGCTTCAAAATTTTTTTGTTAACCGTTTTTATGAATTGTAATGCAAAAAGGAGCTAAGGCAACATATTTCCGCGAGCCGCACATTATATGTCAAAGAGCCGCATGTGGCTCGCGAGCCGCGGTTGGCCACCCCCTGATATACACCAACAAATGCTCAAAATTCATATAAAATCATAAAACATCCATACACGTGAACTCTGCTACATGTTTCGGCGATAAATTACCATAGGCAGGGAGACATGATACAGTGGCGTATACAACCAACATATATAATTTATATATACGAGTACAGTGCTGAAAATAAAATATTAAATATATATATTGGCAGGCATAACGATAAAAGGGTGGATACTGTTGGCAGCCAGCCATATTCTCGAATAAAATTCTTTGATGCATCACTGTTTGTCTTGTATGTGGTCAGGTGCATAGAGACATCTAGTGTCGAAGTGGTCAATCAAAAAACTGATATGTCTCTTGTAGGAGAGTTTTGTTAATGGACATTTCATGATTTTATACAAATTTTATGTATTTGTTGTTGTATGTGTGTGATTATGATCACAATGCACGGAACGAATAACATAGAATTGATTTCTTTATTTGGTGTAAGTTATGAATTAAATTTTTGCAGCAGTAATTTATATACAGGCTGTACACTGAGCTAAAGGCTGCTTTTCAGCGGATCCCAGTGGCCGCCCGGTCTAAGGCGTGGGTCTGCGGCCGATCGCTTGCTGGGATTGCGGGTTCGAATTCCGCCGGTTGCATGGATGTCTGTCTCTTGTGAATGTTGTGTGTTGTCAGGTGGACGTCTCTGTGACGGGCTGATCACTTGTCCAGAGGAGTCCTACCGAGTGTAGTGTGTCTGAGTGTGATCGTGAAGCCTCGATTATGACGAGGCCTTGGCCCACTAGGGGCTGTTGCGTCATTGGAAAAAATGCTGTTTTTCTTTTGTGTGGGTATCATTTAATTAACTAATTTGTAATCTGTACCACGGAATATAATATGCATGACCCTGTAATATAAGGCGGAGCTTAACATAATGATCACCTGCACCGCAGAATGGTGTTCAGTCCTGTCAGGTGCGATACATGTTTGTTACAGTGCACCAAGTTTCGTGCACCAGTTCGTCACATTTGTTGCCATATGTGCCACCTGCTTTAACGTGTACTGGGCACAGGCTTCTTCCAACAAACAGCGACAGACAATCTAAACCAGCGGTATTCAACTTTTTTTGTTCGCGTACCCCCACATATAATTTCTCTTCAACTTTGTACCCCCAAAGTTGTTGGTGCATAATTCAAGTTATACACAGTCTATAATCTACATCTAAAATAAGTTAAATAAATTACATCCAAAATAATGTATTGAATAATAAGTTTTAAATGAGAAAAAGGAGAGTCAAGCTATTAAATAACAAATATATTATTGCTTATAATATAAAAATTAATAAAGGAACAAAGGTATTTTAGCAAAGCAAAATTATATGCACTATGTGGAATAAAATGAAACTAGCCGCCCAGATAAGAATAGCATAAAGGAGAGAGAGAAAAAAATGGCGCTCCCAAATCGTATGTCCTTACGTCCGGGTCTCTTGTGGCTAACCCTAAATCTGGCCCTGATTATTCAGTGTTTACCATGAAATAATATATTTATTTTTTTTAAATTTTACATGCCCCCTAAGATATCTATGCGTACCCCCGGGTGTACGCGTACCCCAGGTTGAATACCACAGCTCTGTTGGTCGATGTCATCCGGACGTAGTGTGTTTAATGCGAGGTACGAACTGATCTTTAAGTACTTGTTTCGTGAATTAACAAGGCCGTGCCATGGCTCAGGCGGTTAGTCGCCAGCCTCTCACCGCGCAGGCGCGGGTTCGATCCTGGGTTTGTGGTGAGCAGAGTGGCACGGGGACAGGTTTTTCTCCTAGTACTTCGGTTTTACCCTGTCAGTATCATTCCACCATTGCTCTTACCAGAAGGACACACGGCCAAAGTTTTGGGAAAGCAGTGCTCTTTAGAAAATCGGAAGGCATTGATAGAAAGACACTTTCATTTTTCAATGCTTCTGAAGCATAATTTAAAGTATTGTTTACATTTTAAGGCATTTATTAATACTTTTAAGCCCGAAATTTATCTTATATCGTTTAATATCAGTTCTTATTCATAGAAAACGCGTTACCATTACCAAGACCAATCCGTTAATGCCAATTAGGGAAGTAATCGCTGTTTATTGTGAGAATTATACAATACGCGGTAATACACTGTGTGGGCAAGATGTTGAGTGTTAAATTTTTAAGCAGCGGGTACATGTAGTTAGCACCGTGCGATGAAAGGTTAACGTTACATGTAGGGGATTAGTCTGATACGCTGTGCTAACTGTTACAAGCTTTAACCCACATGAATATTACCCAGGAAAGCATTAAGTGATTGGTCTTTGTAGTGGACACGCGGGTTACTTTCTGTGAGGTAGGAACTGTCGTTTTAAATGTTTTTACATTAAATTATGCTTCGGAGAGTTAATAAAGGTCTTGTTAAATACGAAATAATGACTTTATTTTTACAATGCTCTGTTTTATAAGGTGGGCCGGGATAGCTCAGTCGGTATAGCGACTACGCTACGAGCTGGACGGTCCGGGGATCGAATCACAGTGGGGGCGAGATTTTCAGCACCCGTCCAGACCGGCCCTGGGGCGTACCCAGCCTCGTGTACAATGTGTACCGGGTCATTCCAGGGGGTAAAGTGGCCGGGGCGTGGCGTTGACCACCCATCCCCATCTAGCGCCGAGGTTAAAGAAAGAGTAGAGCTATACCTCTACTCCCCCTCTGGGCCTTCATGGCCTGTTGTAGGGTGACCTTTACCTTTACCTTTACCTATGTTATAAGAGCATGCAGGACGTAAAACAAACTACTGTTGCTTGTAAGACAACCGTGCTGCCTCTTCCCATACAGTTCCGTAACAGTACTTTATTTATAACGCCCTGTATTTCTTTAGCGTAAAGCATTAGTTCTGAGATAATGAAGATGCTGCTTCTGTAACTCTCGTTACTCCGTTACGCCAAGGACGTATATTGTGTGATAACGCTCTTCGTGTAACATTCTGTACTCGCTTGGCCTAAGACATCAACTCTGTGATGTTTCTCTAACACACTGTACTTCTTTACCCAAAGAATACAGTATAAGCCGTCTGATGATAATGCTACCCTTCTGTAACATCCTGTACTCTCTTGGTTTAGACATCAGCTATCTGGCAACAGTGCTGCTGTTTCTGTAACACACTGTACTCACCACAAGAACATAAATCCTGCTTCCCCAGGTAACAGTCATCTTTGTGGTTTTCGCACGTGTAATGTTTAAATTTTTTTGACACGTTTCGGAGTAAAGTACTGCCTCTGTATTCAGGTCGACTGAATTGGTTTGGGTGGACGCTAAAATGATACGAATAAGCCATCCAAACCAATTCTCCGTCACGCTGCACATGGAGACAGTACGTCACTCCGAAACGTCGTAACATTTAACTACTGCAAGTGATACGAATAAGCCATCCAAACCAATTTTCCGTCACGCTGCACATGGATGCAGTACGTCACTCCGAAACGTCGCAACATTTAACTACTGCAAGTGATACGAATAAGCCATCCAAACCAATTTTCCGTCACGCTGCACATGGAGACAGTACGTCACTCCGAAACGTCGCAACATTTAACTACTGCAAGTGATACGAATAAGCCATCCAAACCAATTTTCCGTCACGCTGCACATGGAGACAGTACGTCACTCCGAAAAGTCGGAACATTTTAACTACTGCAAGTGATACGAATAAGCCATCCAAACCAATTCTCCGTCACGCTGCACATGGAGACAGTACGTCACTCCGAAACGTCGCAACATTTAACTACTGCAAGTGATACGAATAAGCCATCCAAACCAATTCTCCGTCACGCTGCACATGGAGACAGTACGTCACTCCGAAACGTCGTAACATTTAACTACTGCAAGTGATACGAATAAGCCATCCAAACCAATTTTCCGTCACGCTGCACATGGAGACAGTACGTCACTCCGAAACGTCGCAACATTTAACTACTGCAAGTGATACGAATAAGCCATCCAAACCAATTTTCCGTCACGCTGCACATGGAGACAGTACGTCACTCCGAAACGTCGCAACATTTTAACTACTGCAAGTGATACGAATAAGCCATCCAAACCAATTCTCCGTCACGCTGCACATGGAGACAGTACGTCACTCCGAAACGTCGCAACATTTAACTACTGCAAGTGATACGAATAAGCCATCCAAACCAATTCTCCGTCACGCTGCACATGGAGACAGTACGTCACTCCGAAACGTCGTAACATTTAACTACTGCAAGTGATACGAATAAGCCATCCAACCAATTTTCCGTCACGCTGCACATGGAGACAGTACGTCACTCCGAAACGTCGCAACATTTAACTACTTCAAGTGATACGAATAAGCCATCCAAACCAATTTTCCGTCACGCTGCACATGGAGACAGTACGTCACTCCGAAACGTCGCAACATTTAACTACTTCAAGTGATACGAATAAGCCATCCAAACCAATTCTCCGTCACGCTGCACATGGAGACAGTACGTCACTCCGAACGTCGCAACATTTAACTACTGCAAGTGATACGAATAAGCCATCCAAACCAATTTTCCGTCACGCTGCACATGGAGGCAGTACGTCACTCCGAAACGTTGGAACATTTAACTGCTGCGCGTTGCATAAACCCAGAAGGACAGCGTCATCTGATCAACAACCGCTGTGCACACCTACAATCCTACAGCAGTGCTGCTGTTTCTGTAACACCCTACACACTCACTCACACCAACAACCGCTGTGCACACCTACAATCCTACAGCAGTGCTGCTGTTTCTGTAACACCCTACACACTCATCAGCACGTCCTGTGACAACAGCACCTCTTAGACATTAACCGAGCGCACTCAACCTCTTAAACAGAGTGCCACCTCGCTGTGTAATTTTGAGATGGCTGCAGCATCTCTGTGATGTAACCAGCAGTCGCTTGTCGGTCAAGTGGCTCTTCTTCCATGTTTTTGGTTCTTCGAGAATATTTACCCGATCAGAATCCCTTTGAGTCCCCCTTAACCCCATCATTCGTTATAGCAATGCCGTAATTCAGGCAGTTGAAACACTTGGTGCCTCCGTGGAACAAAGGGTTTTGTCTCTGCCGAATTCGTGTTTCGTGATAGACGATGTGAGACTGGAGCAGGTAATTATCAGAAATTCTGCGATTTGTCCGTGCTATGTCGCCATTCCACCATTGCTCCATAACCATCACTGTTGGACAGCCCTGGCAAGGTGACACGTTGTCTTTGAGGGCTTCATCTTTGGCCAGCGCTTGGCTGATCATGCCGTAAGGAAGATACGCTTTATGAAGTGATTGTGATAGATGCGTGAGGTCCGATATAGGCCATGTGATGTGCCTATGTGAACGTTCTAGGAATTTAATGTTGGGTTGTGACGACGTGTAGGATACGTTATAGGTCTGAATACTACTACTCTTTTTTCCTTTTTGCAATTACTTTATAAGGGAAGACGTACTTAATTTTGTATTTCAATGTCTTCCTTCTACTAAGACGTTTCTAATTTCATGTAGGGCGTCCAGTAACCCAGCCCATTTATCTGCCTCATGGTTTTCCTATGCTACTCTTTCCAAGCTCCCTGTGTTTGCATCCTGCTTGTATAGTATAATATCGATAAAATATTCTGAAAATTCAACACACGTTTTAATAATAATAATAATAATAATAATAAAGTAAGTTCACCCTAGAACAGGCATGGAGGCCAAGAGGGGGAGTAGAGTTATAGCTCTACTTTTTCTTTAACCTCGGCACTAGATGGGGGTGGGTGGTCAACGCCACGCCCTGGCTACTTTACCCCCCGGGAATGACCCGGTACCCATTGTACAGGAGGCTGGGTAGGCCCCAGGGCCGGTCTGGATGGGTACTGAAAATCTCGTCTCCCCACCGGGATTCGATCCCCGGACCGTCCAGCTCGTAGCGAGTCGCTATACCGACTGAGCTATCCCGGCCCACGTTTTAATAATAATAGTAATAATATAAAAAATAACGAATTGCTATAATCTCTCAGTTTTCGTGGATTCGTGCTTCGCGGTTTCGCAAACTCGCCAAGTCGCCACAAGAATAAAAGTACATCACTCGGACCCTTCAATGGATAGGAACATCAAAACTATTCGTCAACTCGAGCAGGTCTTGAAGACATACCGCGCGATGTTCAAGGAGCTTAAGAAGAATGGAAAGGGAAACAGTTACCATCACAACGTTTCTGAAAAATAAATGAAAAACACTAGAAATAATAAAACCTAACCCCCGCGAAGAGCGAGGGATGTCTGTATATTTCATTATTGTTTGTGAAATCGTACGACCCAAAAACAGCAAATATCAGTGTAAACTGCTGTACAAGTTTTCTGTTTCATTTCATGTAAACAACTGGTGAAGGAAATTCGTAAAAGTAAGTTACGTTATCCTTTAAAGACTAAGATTAACGTGAATTATATTTAAAGGTTCAGTCCGTACCGCGCAGCAAACACACTCCGTCTCAGTTATACAAACCAGTCAGTTAATGTTGTACAGTGAAAAATCGCTGTTTGTTCTGAGATCCACACAAAACACATAAATACAGTCCGTACCGCGCAGTAAACACACTCCGTCTCAGTTATACAAACCAGTCAGTTAATGTTGTACAGTGAAATAATCGCTGTTTGTTCTGAGATCCACACAAAACACATAAATACAGTCCGTACCGCGCAGTAAACACACTCCGTCTCTGTTATACAAACCAGTCAGTTAATGCTGTACAGTGAAATAATCGCTGTTTGTTCTGAGATCCACACAAAACACATAAATACAGTCCGTACCGCGCAGTAAACACACTCCGTCTCAGTTATACAAACCAGTCAGTTAATGTTGTACAGTGAAATAATCGCTGTTTGTTCTGAGATCCACACAAAACACATAAATACAGTCCGTACCGCGCAGTAAACACACTCCGTCTCAGTTATACAAACCAGTCAGTTAATGTTGTACAGTGAAATTATCGCTGTTTGTTCTGAGATCCACACAAAACACATAAATACAGTCCGTACCGCGCAGTAAACACACTCCGTCTCAGTTATACAAACCAGTCAGTTAATGTTGTACAGTGAAATAATCGCTGTTTGTTCTGAGATCCACACAAAACACATAAATACACTGTGTGGGCAGAACGTAAGATTTATCTTAATTTTAAACCACTGCACTTTAAAGTGTTAACACGACCTAATTTATTTCAAGGCTGACGGTATGTAGAAAGAAATGTTTTTTTTTTAATTTCTGATTAAAATAATACAGTTAATGTACACAGCAGTTTAATTTGATATTTGTTGTTTCACGAGCTAAGACGGTGGTTTGGCGCCGAAACATGCAGTCCACAGTGATGAAATATCGTGACATTATTATTATTAGTAGTAGTAGTAGTAGTAAATTATCCTTCGTTTGTTTGATAATTCTTTGTTTAGTAGTAATAATAATAATATGTTTTATGTACATGATAAAGTTAACATGAAATTTGACAAAAATACATACGTATATAATCAGAAGATGGCCCAATTGTGGTCGAAACACGTTGCCAAAATTACGCATGCTGTACGTGATTGGTAAAGACCAAACGCACAAGCACTTGTTATGTAAGAACGGTATTATTATATATGGGTTTAAAAATTAGATCTTCCTTCCGCCCATGACGTGATACTGTACCTCGCTACTGACACAGCTGCTGTCAAAAGGTTCTCTGAGGCGCATCTTACTGAAGCACACAAAATATGACGCGCCCAGACTTTGAAATCGCATTTGGCGTAGAGAAAGTGATGTGTGGGAACCGACCGGATATTTGATGAAAGCCGGTGGATTGCCTTTCGTATATTCTACAACTTTGCCTCACTGCTTCGTACGACGAGAAAGGTCAAGATCCTGCAGGAATGATGTGAATATCATGCCTCGGGTCGGGTCATGTAGTAACCCTTTCATGTTGCATCCTGAGACCTTCCCCCCCTACTGCACTAACGTCATAACCATCTGCAAATATTTCTGTCTGTCTTTGTCACGTGATGACAAGATCCGGGAAAGGCTAACGTACATTGCTGACACAATGTGGCGGATCAGCTCATGATGGCACCGCGGAAGTACTGTCTGGGATACAAATATGGACAGAAACCTCTCTGTAGCAGCCGGGGTAATTTTCCTGAGGGACATCGACGTTGGTGACGTCATTTGGGAAAGGGGCGGTTAGGGGAACAGGGGATGCTGTAAGCACTCGCATGTCAGAAGTCCTTGTGGAGTGGTAGCACGCCTGTTTCGCATTTGGATTGTCCTGGGTTCGTATTTCACCCCGATCGCCTGTTAAGACAGGATTTTTGTAGTTTTCCTCAGTCAGTCCAGGAAAATTCCTGAATATTACCCCAAATTAGGCCACGTCCGTTTCCTTCCACATCCTTTGCACTTTATTATTAGCTCATTCTTCCGATCATTCGACGCTATACAGGGTGGCGCAGAAGTCACTTGGCTCTGGAGGCAGCATGGTAATTAAAATCTGCGCTCTTGTGGGATATTACGCAGCGTTGAATGGTAGTTCTGTACCGACGTTTCGGGAGAACCTATCGGATCCCATTTTCAGGTGTCAAGAAGATCCTTGAAGATGGGACCGACACGTTGTCCCGAAATGTCGGTACATAACTACCACTAAGCGCTGCGTAATATCCCAGAAGAGCGCAGGTGTCATCTAAATCGCGGCGGAAGCCTGAAATGACGCATGTTAATTGAACTTTACTGACACAACACATACAATTATTCACTGTCTTAAACGTTCAAAGTTTTCGGTTTCTCCATTGACACATTATCTACGTGTTTCCGGAACGATACACACACTGTCTCACAAGGACGGCGAAATTATCGTATGACATCGAGTGTCAGTTGACTTTGGCGACACCCTGTATATTCTGAGTCACTGACAGCGCAGCTAAGTAAAGCATCACGCATAGATAATGCATATGTTGTCTGTTCGTTCACTAAACAGATAATATCGATAATAATTTTGAAACTAACCCAGTTGGTATACGTGTTAAGGAACGAAAAGTGGTAGTGACTGAAGACGGTAAATAATTTGTTTTTTTTTTATAGTGCATGGATAAAATCACGGCATTGATTGATATGGCGATGGGCTGCTCGTGTTTTTCCTGGTCCACCGACCCCCTAAGCCCCTTTATTCGGCATAACGTGGTCGCGATATACAGGGTATACACAAAAGAATGGTGCGGTTTCAATGGTGAATAAAGGGAAACCGCACCATTCTTTGCGGGGCGAAGTTGAATGATCATTTATACATGAATCATTTACCTTGATTTGGGTGTACTTGACTGGAATAAGCGATGCAGTTAAGTAAATTTAATTACCTAACTTAACGTAACTTAATGGAGTTTAGAACTCCAGCAGCTGATAATCCCTCAGCTACTCAAGAACTTGAAAGTTTAATTATGGCGTTCAGAAAGGTCCGCCACACGACGTCACATTCCCTGGCTTTAAGTTCAATTTTAATATTATTCCCCGCATATACGCCTACATTTTCCAGAGCCACACGAAATATAAATGATGACAAATTAATACAGGGCATACACAAAAGAATGGTGCGGTTTCAAAAGTGAATAAAAAATTTATTTCTCACCTTACACGGGCACAACATACACCGTCAGCGGCGGCAACTGTCCAAGTTTCGCATTTAGTAATTACAATCCTTCAATGTGTGCACCCTGGGTCACACGACACACATCCACACAGTAATCAAACTCATCCCAGACCCGGTGTAGCATGTCCGCTGTAATGGCCTGCAGTGCATGCGTTATCCGATCACGAATTTCATGGATGGACGTGGGCAATGGTGGTACATAAACGCTGTCTTTAACGAACCCCCAAAGAAATTTTTAATAAATTTTAAATAAATAAGAGAATAAATTTTTTATTCACTTTTGAAACCGCACCATTCTTTTGTGTATGCCCTGTATTAATTTGTCATCACTTATATTTCGTGTGGCTCTGGAAAATGTAGGCGTATATGCGGGGAATAATATTAAAATTGAACTTAAAGCCAGGGAATGTGACGTCGTGTGGCGGACCTTTCTGAACGCCATAATTAAACTTCCAAGTTCTTGAGTAGCTGAGGGATTATCAGCTGCTGGAGTTCTAAACTCCATTAAGTTACGTTAAGTTAGGTAATTAAATTTACTTAACTGCATCGCTTATTCCAGTCAAGTACACCCAAATCAAGGTAAATGATTCATGTATAAATGATCATTCAACTTCGCCCCGCAAAGAATGGTGCGGTTTCCCTTTATTCACCATTGAAACCGCACCATTCTTTTGTGTATACCCTGTATTGTGACGAAAGTTCAAGGAATTTTATTTGACACTCGTGGTCTTGGTTACGAAATATTCATAGTTATTTTTAACAACTTTATTTGGTCGACACAAAATTTAAAAAAAAATGAGCTTAGCCTTAAAGTAACATTTCATTTTACAAACTTTCTGTCGTAGTTGTACATACAGGAGGGTTACCCCCGCCTCCCCTTCTCTTTCCTAGACCGTGACAGTGAGGTGGGGTAGAGTGGGGTAGGGTGGTGTGGGGGAAAAAAACTAATAAAGCTGTTGTGCACACGTCGTGTTATTATGCACGGGCGGTATATATAATGTACTCTCGCAGCATCATGTTCTGCTGTGGACGACACTGCATTTCCATCATGATTGTATCCATGTCAGTTTTGCCATTATAACTATGTAATGTGTCTCATTCATCCCAAAGAAATGGACATGCCTCTTTAAAAAAAAGGGTACTCAAATGCATGACAAAAGTTACGTAGTTGCAATGCTTTCAAACTTTCCCTGAAGCTGTTATTAATAAAAGGGACAGAACATCGCAAAACACGCTTGAAATAGATTCATATGTTGGCCATAAATATAACGTCAGAATTTTTAATCGACTACGAAGTCGCGCTTTGAGCCGGTGTAGCTCAGGAAGTTTTAGTTACTCGGCTACGGGCTGGGTAGCAAGAGAGAGTTTCATTACCGTCGAGAGCAAATATATTCTGCTTTGACAGAGAACGGCTGTGATGCGCAATGGGTAACGGGGACTTCCAGAGAGACAAAACGACCGGGGCGTGATGCTAAATATTCAACTGAATTTAGGTCTAGGAAGACTGGCGTGCCAGTGCTTGTAGTGAAGTGCGGTGCCAATGCGTACCTTTTTTTTTTGCTACGCATTCGAAAGACTACGCACACAGGCCATGTTTCTGCTCGAATACAGGGATTTTACGAATTGGTAACATTCAGCGCTCAGCACAGCCTTCGTTTGTGATATAACTGCATCATTTTATCTTAGAGCACTGGATTATAGGATGTGTCACTGTGTAGTGTGGTAGAAATTCAGGAAACGTTTCGGAGGAATCTAAAACTTCCATCTTCTGGTGGAACCTGAGTACTGAGGCAGTGTTTCTTATTTAATAGTTACTGCCATTACAGCTTTTAGATGTCGGATTTAAACGGTGTAGTTCTTATAGTTGATCTGGTTTTTCGAATAAAATGAATGTATAATAAGGAGGTCGCGTTTGTCCTGTACGTTTGAATTTGGTATCTTCTGACGGGACTTCTGTGATATCATTCGAATTCATTTCCTCTGGTCTATTAGTCGTAGCCATGAAACCAAAAACAAACACCCGTGATTTCAGACTTACGCCGCGACGTTGATGAGATCTGCGCTCTTCTGGGATATTACGCAGCGTTGAGTGGTAGTTCTGCACCGACGTTTCAGGACAACCTATCGGTCCCATCTTCAAGGGTAAAGAAATCGGGCTTCTTGACCCGTAAAATTGGGAACGGTAGGTTGTCCTGAAACGTCGGTAAAGGATTACCACTCGACGCTGCGTGATATCCCAGAAGAGGGCAGATCTCAAAAACAAATATTTCGCGTGACCGACGTACTATTTACCTTAGTCTACAGAATAATTGCTTTAACGAATGTAATTTTTTTTTTAAGATATTAGAGAATACCACAAAATATTTCAGCGTCTTATGGTAGGAAAATGATGCACGTAGGATCGTCTGCTGTGGCATATTCACGGGCATACAATGCACAAAAGGCATTTATTTTCTTACACAAGGAAGTAGGCTAAATGCGAGAAGCTTCTTTTGTGCTTAACGTGACGTAAATACACTTGCTGTTTGTATTCCTGCCATAAATCGTGTTTAGCCGCTAGAAGCATGAATTTAAACTCGACAATATTTCAAAAACTCTTCCTGACAGACGACACTGTTCGTCTATTTTACAGGCCAGTCAGTTAAAGCTGTTTAAGGTAATAATCGCTGTTGGTTCTGTGAGTCGCACTGAGCACGTAACGAATGCATTATTTGAAAAGAGTTAACGTACGGTGCATATATCCGTGGTTACCACTTTTCTGTAAAGGGTTAAGATATATTTATTTATTTAGTGGGCCGGCATAGCTCAGTCAGTATAGTGACTCGCTACGGACTGGACGGTCCGGGATCGATTCCCGGTGGGGGAAAGATTTTTCGCAGCCGTCAACACCTGCCCTGGGGCCCACACATCCTCCTATACAATGGGTACCGGGTCTTTTTCCCGGGGGTAAAGTGGCCGGGACGTGGAGTTGACTACCCACCCCCAACTAGTGCCAGGGTTAAAGAAAGAGTAAAGCTATACCTCTACTCCCCCTCTGGGCCTTCATGGCCCGTTCTAGGGGACCTTTACCTTTACCTTTTTATTAATTTGTTTCTACTCCATATTAAGTGGCTCCCAGTCATTACGGCATAGCGCTTCCTCAGGTTGCTGATAGAGGAGGAGGTAGCTGGGAATATATCGAATTAGCAGCCTCTGACGGCCGTCAAGGGGTGGTCCTCGAGTTTGGGGTTGGCGAGATGTTAATTAACTCCTCACTGCAAGTTACGAAACGTTACACAGGGCCCGGACATAGGCAGGTTCTTCGGAAGGACCTAAACAGTGGAAGTTGGACATGAGAGTGGCATGTGGAGAGTGTATACAGGGTAGGGTCATCGAAAACAGTTGATTGATGGTTACAGAACAGGATGGAGGGTATGTGGATTGGATTTATATACCCCTCGATCGGGACAAGTGTCGGGTTGTTGTGTACACTGTATTGAACGTTTGGGCTCCATAAAATATGCAGAATTTCGTGACAACCCAAGGAACTTATGAACTTCTCAAGAAGGATGCTGCTCCATGGCCGTCGTTAGTTTGATAATTAATTTATGAGTTAAATGTAATTATACGAAAGACCGAGACCGCTCAGACCGCGGTTAAGAGATGTGAAGCGGATGATTATGTATAGAATAAAGTCTCTGTCCTGCTTTAAAGTGAATGTAACTCAGAAGTTTTGAGTTTTTGTCTGAAACTGACAGCAGTAATTGAGTGTAGTATTCGTTATATTGTGGTGTAAATTTACCTTGCGTGTGCCAAATGACATTATCACGGTTGTAATTACACTGTTTTATATCTAGTTGTATTGCTGTGTGGGAAACGGGAATAACCGGATGGTCTGACGAGCGGAACCAAATGCTGCTTGTTATTGTATGCATTTGATGAGCAAATATGATGAGGTGCCTCATGATTTTGTACTGCTCACCAATTATTATTTGGTAATCAGATGGAGATGTCGACCTCGGTGGACTAGTGGTTAGCGTGCTCGCCACTGGACCCAAGGTTCGCGGGTTCGATCCCGACCGAGGTCGATGGATTTTTAAGGATGATAAAAATCCGGAGCACCACTTCCTTCGGAGGGGAAGTAAAGCCGTCGGTCCCATTTCGTAGATTTACGGCATGTAAAAGAACCTTACGGGCATGAATAAAAATGTTGCGTAAGCCAAATTGCCTCCATTTCTCATCCAAGTCTCGTGACTGCCTGCCAGATGGCTCTGGCGTGCACATCAGGATCGATAGAACACTAAGCGCGGCTAGCTGGCCGGTCACCAACTGCGCAAGACTTAGTAACCTCGACAAGAGGAGGCAGGAGGAGGCCCAGGCCCATACAGGGCTGTTGAGCCAAGAATTATTATTATTATTATTAATCAGATGGAGATGAACATGTGGCACGTAAGGGGGGAAACAACAGTGCGTGCCGGGTTTAAGTGGGCATGCCTGAAGGAAAGAGACTACTTAGAAGAAGAAGGTGTAGATGGGAGGTTGACACTAAGGTGGATGTGAAAGAAATAGGATGGGACTGCGCGGACTGGATTAATCTGGCTCGGGATAGGGACACGTGGTAGGCTGTTGGGAACACGGTAATGAACCTTCAGGTTGAGATCTACGCTGTTACACAGCGTTGAGTGGTAGTTATGTACCGACGTTTCGGGACAACATATCGGTCCCATCTTCAAAGGTCAAGAGGTTTTATAAAATGCGGGGAATTTCTTGAGTTTCTGAGGAGCTGTTAGATTTCCCTTGAAGGCTTTGCTGCATGAAGTCAGTTATTTGAGAAGAAAGTTAAAAGCTCAAAGTATTAGCTCCCTAATTATTATTTCTTATCTGTGCCTTTTTCCCGCGCATTGTGACTGTTGTGTCTCCTGCCATTTGAGATTGAAAGCGATCTTTCTTAAGCAGCAATAACGTTTGTGTCTTTATAATGGAGATGTAATGTGTTTACTAAGAAGTGGAAACTGAATTTGTATGCAGTTTTGTCGAGTTGCATGTTTTGAGGTAGGTCTATCAACTTGCATGTTTTGAGGTAGGTCCGATCAACTTGCATGTTTTGAGGTAGGTCCGATCAACTTGCATGTTTTGAGGTAGGTCGATCAACTTGCATGTTTTGAGGTAGGTCGATCAACTTGCATGTTTTGAGGTAGGTCTAATCAACTTGTATGTTTTGAGGTAGGTCTAATCAACTTGCATGTTTTGAGGTAGGTCTGCTCAACTTGCATGTTTTGAGGTAGGTCCGATCAACTTGCATGTTTTGAGGTAGGTCCGATCAACTTGCATGTTTTGAGGTAGGTCTGCTCAACTTGCTGTTTTGAGGTAGGTCTGCTCAACTTGCCTGTTTTGAGGTAGAGCTGCTCAACTTGCCTGTTTTGAGGTAGAGCTGCTCAACTTGCCTGTTTTGAGGTAGAGCTGCTCAACTTGCTGTTTTGAGGTAGAGCTGCTCAACTTGCTGTTTTGAGGTAGGTCTATCAACTTGCATGTTTTGAGGTAGAGTCGTCAACTTGCCTGTTTTGAGGTAGAGTCGTCAACTTGCCTGTTTTGAGGTAGAGTGCATCAACTTGCATGTTTTGAGGTAGAGTCTGCTCAACTTGCATGTTTTGAGGTAGGCTGTCAACTTGCCTGTTTTGAGGTAGGTCTGACTCAACTTGCATGTTTTGAGGTAGGTCTGACTCAACTTGCTGTTTTGAGGTAGAGCTGCTCAACTTGCCTGTTTTGAGGTAGAGCTGCTCAACTTGCTGTTTTGAGGTAGAGCTGCTCAACTTGCCTGTTTTGAGGTAAGTCTGCTCAACTTGCTGTTTTGAGGTAGGTCTACTCAACTTGCATGTTTTGAGGTAGGTCTGCTCAACTTGCTGTTTTGAGGTAGGTCTGCTCAACTTGCCTGTTTTGAGGTAGAGCTGCTCAACCCGTAGCAGCGTTTTGCTGCCCGCAGAGTAAGATTTGACATGAAAACACGTAAGCTAAACATTTTCCCAGCAAATCCGATCTAGAACGTCCAAGCAATTTTGAAAACATATGAGCTGTTTATTCATGAAGAAGACATATATTACATTATTAATTCATTTGTTAAAAAAATGTGTTGATAATGACACCCTAGCCTGTGTGGTGAATTGCATTTTTAAATCTATATCAGTTTATTTTTATTACACCTGATGTATAGAAACACACAGGTACAGATAATTATTCATCGTTCTGTGTATTGAATTTAGTGTTGCGCGAATGCAGGCCAAATTTTGTCGAAATTGCCCTCACCAAATTAAAGGTTGAGCGGGCCTGCTTTAAAGGTTTATTGTGGGTGATAACGATTATTGCATTACGCGACAGGAAGACTTAGTAAGTCCAATTGTAACATTAGATGTCACTTATGTGTATTATATTCTGTCAATGTCTCACTACCAACTAAATACACAATATTTAAAAAAACCAATATAAGGTTTCTTAAAATCGTCTAAAAGGCCCCTACATATGTTTCGGTTTCTAGAAAACCATCATCAGGGGGGGTCACATAATTGCACTTTTTCAAATTACGTCCATGCGGGTGCTGATAGACGAACGCATGACGTAATTTGAAAAAGTGCAATTATGTGACCCCCCTGATGATGGTTTTCTAGAAACCGAAACATATGTAGGGGCCTTTTAGACGATTTTAAGAAACCTTATATTGGTTTTTTTTAAATATTGTGTATTTAGTTGTTAGTGAGACATTGATTAGTGAAAATGCACATTGAACCTAGAATAAAAATATTCTGTCATATACGGAACGAAGTGAGAGACGTGTTCACTTCAGGTAGCTTGTAAGCGTCACCAAAACTGAGTTACAAATACCGTCACAATAGGATCCTTCTATCATGCTTTGATGTAAGCTAACTATTGACAACATAGCATTTGTCAGACAGTGTTGGCTTCAATCTTCGGAGGGCTGCGGTGAGGAACCGGCGGGCCCAACAGGAACTTAGTTCTAACTCGATTTCTCGTGGTATTGAATCTTTGAATAGGAGCTCGGATGAGACGCATTGCGTTTACGGTAGGCTAGAAACTCGCGTTTTGAGTGTGACGTGGCTTACAATGGAGAAGGAGAGACTTAATCATATGACGTACGCTGCTCCCCTGTCTCCTTCGTGACGGAAAAAGCAGAAGATGGAGATACCAACATATTCTTGGCCGTGCCATGGCTCAGGCGGTTAGTCGCCGGCCTCTCACCACGGAGGCCGGGTTCGATCCCGGGTCAGTTCATGTGAGATTTGTGGTGGACAAAGTGGCACTGGGACAGGTTTTTCTCCGAGTTGTCGGGTTTCCCCTGTCAATTTCATTCCACTGGTGCTCCATTAATTGTAAAACTTTGTAAAAAAAACTGCTCATCTTCATCACAGGGGTTGCACAAGAAGCCTTAAGGCTGCGGTGCGTCCGTAGCATCTGCTGCGGGGCCCTTCACCACGCAAAAAGAAAAACACATTCTTACTTTCTTATCAGCACCCAGACCAGAGCATTTTCTTTTTTTAATTATGAAACCGTATTGTGACTAATTCATGTGCCGTGTCTTACTTTACGACTACAAACTGCAGTCGCTGAAATTGAAGTGATGAATATATGTGACTACCAACCACTGTACTTTCGACGGAGCCTTCGACTCTGGTGGGGCCAGTAACTAGCGCTGTGCCAACTATAACACTATAGCGGGAAATACATGAAGAACCAAGCTACCAACAAACGAACGAAATTTCATTTATATATATTCATGTTTTTTTGTAAATATTTCCTATATGCACATTGCTTCAGCAGGATAAGTACTACAGTAGTCGCTGTTAAGTGTAATGTAATCATCATATAACAGCCACGTACTCCTTATATGACGGGCTGCTAAAATATCACGCGCTGCTCCACGGAATCTTTCTTTGGTCATTTCTTTATTCTTAGAGGAGACTAAGCTTTAATTTCATCTATTGATGTGCTGCAGTCTGGGTGTACTATGGTCTTTGTTTGTAATTGTTACATTCGGACACGGACGGACAGACATGACGAAATTAATGGTCGAATTTAAGTGACACTTCGTTGCGAACGTGATAAATATATAACTCTCGTGAAGCGAGTTTATAACGTGAAATTCTTATGAAGTTAATGTTACCCCGGCGCCTTAGCCCTCTTGTAGAGTTCTGGCAGCAGTCATTCTGTAACACTTTGAAGATTCAAGTGCGTCTGCAATATACAGGGTTGCGCAAAAGTCGACACTGGAAACGTGTTAAACGTAGAGTGTCTAGTGACTTCCGCACCACCCTGTATGTAACAGTTCAGTTCCTACCTTACAGAGAACAATTCATGTCCGTTATAGAATCGAATTTTCCACTGTTGTTTAGGGAAGTAATGTATGTTTATAAGGCCGTGCCATGGCTCAGGCGGTTAGTCGCCGGCCTCTCACCGCGGAGACCCGGGTTGGAATGCGGTCTAAGGCGTGGGTCTACGGCCGCTCGCTTACTAGGATCGTGGGTTCGAATCCCACCGGGGGCATGGATGTTTGTGTTGTGTTGTAAAAAAAAAAGACGGTTGTGGACCGTAAGAGACATGAAAGGACGAAAAAGGACTAATACAGAACAAAAATGGATCAAAGGGGAAAAACCCAGGAATTAGTAAAAAAAGAAAAAAAAAAAAAAAATCCCAGGTCCGTCCATGTGTGATTTGTGGTGGACAAAGTGGCACTGGGACAGGTTTTTCCCCGAGTACGTCGGTTTTTCCCTGTCAGTTTCATTCCACCGGTGTTCCATTACTTGGAAAACAGAAAAACTAATAATAATAATAATAATTACAGGGTTGCACAATAAGCCTCAAGGCTGCGGTGCGTCCGTAGCATCTGCTGCGGGGCCCTTCACCACAAAGAAAAAGGGTACGATATGTTCGGGAAAGCCTAACTTGAGTTACGATATGCGATAATTTGCCACACGTATATAAATGAATGGAAATACAGAAATATTTGACGAACGTTGCCCGTTAAACTCCCCGGCAGGTTTATGAAACGTAATTTGAATAATAACTGAAGATTTCCCCTTCAGGCGCGGCTTGTTTTTCTTCGCCACATTTTAGCCGACTTTTCAGTGTATTATTTTGCTTCGTGATTAATGACTTTGTAGATTAAAATGTTATGATACGAAAATGTAAATTAGTATAAAACCAGTTTAATGGTTAGTATGGGATAACGCTTACCTCCCACATTTTTTCTAATCTTTTTTTTTTTTTTTTCTTATCGAAATTCGGCGGTTATGTTTTGAGGTGTATTCTTTGTTATTATCTTTTAAGTTCTAATTTTTTTTCTTCGATGTTTTGTGTGGTCTCATTTCTGACTATCCGATGTTGTACGGAACCTACAATTGATGTTATTTTCGATCTTTGCGCTGTCGGAATTTGTTTCACCCCTTCCTCTTCCGAACAAGACAAGGTTTTATCTGCGCCATCTTTAACAAGTCGGAAGCAGTTTTATCCCGTCAGGATGACAGTATTATTACTCCGTAAATTAAAGGAATTTACTACACATTCTGAATTGGAAGCTGTTTAGCAGTTTATTGGGTCCTTAAATTAAATTGTTGAACCACTTTTTTCCGCAAAATTAATTTTAATGGCGCCGCTGAAATGCGGTTGATTTCCCAGAGTAGCTGGAAGCGAATTCTTTTATAAAACGTTTGTAGACTCAGAATTTAGACCGCATTAAGTGCGAAGGTTAGCGACTGACAGATGAAAGCTAAACACATGTCCATCAGTAAGTCCACATTTGCGTTCTGTTTTATCTATTTGCTTAACTATTTTGTTCTATTAGGGCGCAAGCCATTTTCATGACTCGAGTGTTTATTTTGTATTTTATGTGATGGAAAAATACGTAACCTTGAGGTAATTAAATGTTCCCGAACTTAGCTGACTTTTATTCCTAAAAGGGAAAACAGTAGGCTTACGAAAACACCGTACAGTCTGTGTAAAGTATGTTCCGTGTGTCCCCAATTGTAATTTTTAAAACCAGGTGACTGATTTACACAAAACAGTGCGCAGTTGGCGTACCTTCCAATTTGATACATATTACTTCCAACAGTATTTAAGAACAACATGGCGTACGCGCGAATTTATGAGGTAGAACGATACTAGCGCTACTTACGACAGACTCCTGAATTGATGTATGGTAATAGATCTTGGAAAAAAATGTGCCACTGTTGTGAGATAATGTATCTGTTTAATATAAAACACAATTCAAGAAACCGTGCGAAAATTATTTTTAGGTTTGGCGGCAATATTGGTAGGCTGAAGGGAATTTATTAATGTAAATATACCTGTTTTATTGTATTTCTTAAGTGATCAAGTACAAACATGGCGACTGTGCGAAACTGTTGAGAGTGTATCCAACAAATTTAAAGAATTACTTCTGTTACAGAAGAAAATAGAACGATCATAATGCAATTCAGGTTATAACAGCAGTGCCCCTGAATAATTGTGTGACGTAATGTAAATTGGTATATCGGTAATATCCCTTGAAGATGGAGGCAGGAAGCTTCTCAGAAGCGTTGCCACGTGTATACAAATCTATATGACGCCGTATCACAGAAGACGAAATTCTGTAGCAATAGTGAGCTAATACTGGTAAATTCTTATGACCATAAATGTGTGCAATAGGGAAATAGTCTTCTGAGGTCTTATAGGAACGCACTGTGTTATGTAACGTTTTGATCATTAATCAACTGTTGCTGTTGATTCAGTTTAGGAAATAATCGCTATTTGTTGTGAGAATCATTCAAAACACATATACTGCGTGGGTAAAAAGAACTGCGTTTTTGAACATTTAAGCAGGTGGTTAATACCTCGCCGTATAGTGTCAATGATAATTAGGAATTCTACTATGTATTCCCCCCCCCCCCGCTTACCCCCCCCCCCCCCCCATAGTATTATACTGTACTATAAAAGGGCGCATGACTTTTAAATAGACGCATTAAAATATTAGTATACTATGATGGGGTTTTTAATCGTACTCAATGCGTAACAACACGCAGATATTTCCGAGTGTAATAATATATATTCCTGTTGTGAATCAGCTGCTGTAATCAATATATACCTTGCACTTTCTGTGGGCTTGAACCTTGCTGTAAATTCCCCATGCTAATGGTTTCTGTAATGAAAGCTAATAGGACCCATTTATTATACATGTGTGCGCCACTGGGACTATTAGATACGTGTCGCCACATTCCATACTCATATATGGCCCTTAACTTTCTAAATAGTTCTGGAGACGGTAAAGTACACTTAGGACAGGGATGCACATATCCCGGGCGCTTGGCGAATAAATTTTGTACGGTGGCCCCTAATATTTGTGGGTTCTCAGTGTGGAAATTGCTTGATGTCACTCTTCTGGCGAAGGGAATTTTGAGGTGGGTTGTAGATTTTTTGAGGATTTGTGCACCCATGACTTTAGGTTGCTTGGTTCCGGAGTTTGTCCGTTCTCTGATATTCTGGGAAGGACACAACGTTATAGTGCATGTTTTGAATTATCTTATATTTGCAAAGTGTGACTTTAGTTGTATATGTGTGTATGTAAATATATTGTCATGGGAAAAGCAGCAGAAGGAATTCATATAGACACAATGATTTTAACATACCAAGAAGCATCCATATATGCTTTGCTTATCTGCCACTAGAGTCTCTATATACATTTTCAATGTTCTACTAACAGTGGCTGACATGGAACAGTAATTACAAACATGACCATGTTATAAAACAAATGATGCAAGATGTACACGTGAAATTAAATCCAGAATTGCCATGGGCAAAGCAGCATTCAACAAGAAGAAGACTCTTTTCACCAGCAAACTGGACTTAAATTTAAGGAAGAAACTAGTAAAGTGCTACATTTGGAGCATAGCTTTGTGTGGTGCTGAAACGTGGACACTTCGGAAAGTGGATCAGAAGTATCTGGAAAGTTTTGAAATGTGGTGCTGGAGAAGAATGGAGAAGATCAGTTGGACCGATCGTGTGAGAAATGAAGAAGTATTACATAGAGTGAAGGAGGAGAGGAATATCGTACATACAATAAAAAGAAGAAAGGCTAACTGGATTGGTCACATCTTGCGTAGAAACTGCCTTCTGAAACACGTGATTGAAGGAAAGTTAGAAGGAAGGAAGGATAGAAATGACGGGAAGGCGAGGAGGAAGGCGTAAGCTGCTACTGGATGACCTTAAGGAAAAGAGAAGATACTGGAAATTGAAAGAGGAAGCACTAGATCGCACCCTATGGAGAAATCGCTTTGGAAGTGGCTATGGACCTGTCGTAAGACAGACTACAGAATGAATGAATATATATATATATATATATGCGTGGAGACCCGATCCCATCTCACTTGCTGGGATTGCGGGTTCGAATCCCGCCGGGGGCGTGGATGTCTGTCTGTTGTGAGTGTTGTGTGTTGTTAGGTAGAGGTCTCTGCGACGGGCTGATCACCCGTCCAGAGGAGTCCGACTGAATGTGTGGTGTGTCTGAGTGTGATCGTGAAGCCTGGATAATCAGGAGGCCCTGGCCCACTAGGGGCTGTCACGCCATGGAAAAAAAAAATGCTTGGAGATAGTTAACTGACATTCATAGCTCTTCTTGGGCCCAAATTAGGATGCGTCTCCCCGCGCTTTTACATAAGCACATAAACAGATATAGTACTCGAAAAGTTGTGTTGTTTTTAGTATCTGACGACGGATTAAGTACAATAAGAGAGTAGAGAACAGGCCATTAATTTCTTAAAGCCTAGTGGTAAGTGTATCATGAGAAACTACATTTTGTCCCACGTAATTTATTTGTTTTTGGATTTCGTGTAATGCTCAGAGCGGACTGCGATTATTTCCCTATACGTTATTAGCCGATTGGTATTTCTGTTGGAAGCAAACTCTGTTCTCTGTGAGGTACGAATTCAGTCTTTATATGTAATGTAGATGAAAGTTTGCCTTCAAAGGATTGAGTCTTTACATTCGCCGTGTTAACGATATGCTTTTGAATGGCCTTTAGATGTGCAAAGGGGGGAAATAAACTCTTGGCTCATCAGATAAATGGAGGCAATTACACTGGGCAGGCATGTATATCCGTTTTAAGGCGCGTTCGCAAAATCGCGAAAAGCGATTAATAGTTTCGTCCCGTCTGTCTTTCTCTCTGCCTGTCCTATTTGTCTGTCTGTACGCATGAAAGAACTCGGCTCCCACTGGACGGATTTTCATGAAATTATATGTACTCATATTTTTGAGAAATCTGTCGAGAAAATTCAAGTTTCATTAAAATCTGACAAGAATAACGGGTACTTTACATGAAGACCTATGTACATTTATGATAATATCTCGCTGAATTCTTCTTAGAATGAGAAATGTTTCAGGCAAAATATGTGGAGAAAATCAAAACACACATTTTATGTTCAATAACTTGTTTCCCAAAATCGTGCCGTTTATGAGATAATGTGGAAAAATATGGTACAGCCAGACAGGCCACAGATGACAATATAATACGGCGCATGCGCTTTGCATGCTGGATAACTAAGGCTACAGACACACTCAGATTATGTAATAATTATTTCTTTTCCACGGCAACAATGGTTACGCGAACGCTCTTCAGTGTTGCGTTATACGTACATTGCCTATCTTGTTCACCCGGGGTACGGTTGGTATCCTTGTCGCTTTCGCTGTATATACTGGCTAAAACTTTAAAGAGGGGTTCACATTCATATGAACATAGTGATGTGTCCGTATCTCCGTCAAAAAGGAACTCAGGCACGACGTTTCGAATCGCGCCAAAAGGACTCTACTACGGTGCTTGAACACCACTTTAACAGTTGCGACTACCGTATATACATATATATAAGTACGTTATGTAAATTTCAGAATATTTCTGTGTTTTATGTTTGATCCGCTGTAAAGAAACAGGACATAACTGTTTCATGTTTACACAAGTTGCAATATGTTAGTCTCCCTATAACGGGAGCGTGTAATTTGTAAAAAAAAACACTCAAATTTCTTCCGGATATTGTCATATTAGCTGCGTTATAATGTTGTTAACGAAATATCAGCTGTTCAGAACATTCTTAATTCTACTCCAACGCAATTCTGATATTTATTTACAGCACCAAATTTACGCACAGTCGCCATGTTTGTAATTACGTACATATGAAAACCGCTTTGTACTCCATTTGTGTACTGACATATATGTTCTCTCTCTCGAATAGTTTGTCATCCCCAACAAACGGAAAGTTTTAGATTGCTTTTGGCTTCCACATTGTACATTCTGTAAAAGTTATTACAACTTATGTTATAAATGAATATTACTGTTCTTTCATTCGACCACAACATTAGAAAGACATGTAAAATTAATCCGACTAAAATAGCGGAATAAAACATTTTTATTATCAACTTTGTAATATTCTGACTGCCGAAGAAACCAGCCATTTAGGTTACGATTGTCTAAATATCTTTTGCCTCTAGGTTTGTATTGTAGCAGTATATATATGGCATTCGAATGTCTTTCACCCTTAAGATACGTTCACAGCAGACGCGATTCCTCTGTTCCTTTTATTACCAAGGTTATTTAACATTCTGAAGCTTCGTGGTTACTATATGTACCACCAGGTATAACATTAAAAATTCTACGTTATTCCCACATGGCGCGTTTATATTCTTTTCTTGTATGGTTCATGAAACAAATTGTGATTATTGCTCTATACAGGATTCACTGATTGCATTTTAGAACGACGCGGTATGTGTTTACTGCGCGGTACGGACTGACTCTTTAAATGTGTTTTTCACGTTTGGCCAACTCTTTAAAGGGTTAAAGTCTGCTTGGATAACTGTAATGCATTTATTATTGGTTAAATTGTAACGAGCTAAGTTACGTAGGAATTTCATCCTTGCCTTCTCTGTTTTCCGTATGTGGGTTCGATTCTTTATCCAGTCTTCATAAACTGTACGTTAAAGTTGGAACAGTTTATTTTAAAGAATTTCAATTGTTTAATTTTATTTTAATCCAACAAATGCACGACACTTTCTTTTATTGGTTTCTTGCCCCTACATATGTTTCGGCACACCTTGTGCCATCCTCATTTTAATTATCTTTTTAATACTTTACACTAAACTATATTATTTTAACATAATTTTAATAAAAACAAAGACACGGAAGAAAGATAAGATAATTACTATGAACAGATAGACAAGTGATATTTAGTGATGGTCACTTAAAAATAATTATGTGTTTGAAAGTGAGTGAAAACAATTGGATGTATTGAAGATTGTGAAGTCTCGACGAACCCCCCTGAGGATGGCACAGGGTGTGTCGAAACATATGTAGGGGCAAGAAATCAATAAAAGGAAAGTGTATTGCATTTGTTGGATTGAAATAAAATTAATTAATTATAAAGAATGCACGGTATGTATAATATAAAATTTCGGTTGTATTTTTAACGCTTTTGATTTAATTTTATTCTAAAATTTTGTTCAAATTTGAATCGGATATTTCCATAACATTCTCTGAAATCTTGTTCGCTTAATGGCAATATGGTCTTCGTAGCAGTATAAAACATGTACCCCATGTAATTAAAGTTATTAATTTGTTAAATAAATAAGTAAATAAATAAATAAGACTTTCAGAGGTTAAAAACTTACAGGGTGTGACAGAAGTCGATACAGTATCATTAGCATGTCCTTTCCTTACTCAGTAACACCTCATTATGCGCATATGCAACAGAAAACTGTAATCTGATACTTCCGGTAGCGTTCCTACAAGTACGTACGGCTTTATGACGTAGGCCTACAGTAGGCATTAACTCCAAAAACGTACCTTTAATGCTTGAAATAATTAAAGTGGAGGGTCGACAATTCTGGCTGGATTGTGCCCGCCATCACGACCACTACATGAAATTGCCAGCACTTGACCTCCTGATGACCAGGTTATACAGTAATGTGACAAGGACTCCTAATTACGCAGTTGCGACTCCAAATGCTCCACGTTGTCTCATCTCTTCTGTTTGTGACAATCATACAGGGTGTTACATTGTACAGGATGTTACGTTGTAAAGGATGTTACATTATACAGAATGAGATCACTAAATTGCTTAGAATGAAACGTTAAGTTGTGCTGTGTTTAATTCTTAACCCTTTGAAGGGTAAGAGTAACCTGGTAGGTATAAAGACTAATTTCGTACCGCGCAGTAAACACACTCCGTCTCAGTTATACAAACCAGTCAGTTAATGTTGTACAGTGAAATAATCGCTGTTTGTTCTGAGATCCACACAAAACACATAAATACAGTCCGTACCGCGCAGTAAACACTCTCCGTCTCAGTTATACAAACCAGTCAGTTAATGTTGTACAGTGAAATAATCGCTGTTTGTTCTGAGATCCACACAAAACACAATAATTACTATGTACCTCGTTATCCGCGCAGTAAACACACTCCATCTCAGTTATACAAACCAGTCAGTTAATGTTGTACAGTGAAATAATCGCTGTTTGTTCTGAGATCCACACAAAACACATAAATACAGTTCGTACCGCGCAGTAAACACACTCCGTCTCAGTTATACAAACCAGTCAGTTAATGTTGTACAGTGAAATAATCGCTGTTTGTTCTGAGATCCACACAAAACACATAAATACAGTCCGTACCGCGCAGTAAACACACTCCGTCTCAGTTATACAAACCAGTCAGTTAATGCTGTACAGTGAAATAATCGCTGTTTGTTCTGAGATCCACACAAAACACATAAATACAGTCCGTACCGCGCAGTAAACACACTCCATCTCAGTTATACAAACCAGTCAGTTAATGTTGTACAGTGAAATAATCGCTGTTTGTTCTGAGATCCACACAAAACACATAAATACAGTCCGTACCGCGCAGTAAACACACTCCGTCTCAGTTATACAAACCAGTCAGTTAATGCTGTACAGTGAAATAATCGCTGTTTGTTCTGAGATCCACACAAAACACATAAATACAGTCCGTACCGCGCAGTAAACACACTACATCTCAGTTATACAAACCAGTCAGTTAATGCTGTACAGTGAAATAATCGCTGTTTGTTCTGAGATCCATACAAAACACATAAATACACTGTGTGGCAGAACGTACAATTTGTGAATGTTAAACATGGCGGTACATTCAGTCCGTACGCGCAGTAAACACAATCCGTCTCAGTTATACAAACCAGTCAGTTAATGCTGTACAGTGAAATAATCGCTGTTTGTTCTGAGATCCACACAAAACACATAAATACACTGTGTGGGCAGAACGTACAATTTGTAATGTTAAACATGGCGGTACATTCAGTCCGTACCGCACAGTAAACACACTCCGTCTCAGTTATAAAAACCAGTCAGTCACTGCTTTAGGGAAATAGTCGCTGTTTGTTCTGAAATCCATACAGAACATGCAAATGCATTCTCTGAGCTAGAATGTAGAATTTTTGAACCTTGAACCCTGTTGTACGTAAAGTTACCAGGCTTTAACGCGCGAAAGCACGAAGGTAACTCGGTTATATCACATGCATGAACACTTGAACTCTTCATGTTGGCTCACACAGTGTATTTGTTTGTTCCATATTATTCTCAGAATAAACGGCTATTGTTTTATTAGATGACAGTCACCGGTTTGTCTGTATTATGGAGGCGGGCTCAGTTGACCGTGCGTTACGAAGGGCATCCTTGCATATTCAGATAAACTGGTGTTAGGGCAAATCCTGATTTGGTAACCAAATGCCTCGTTAATACTGCATGCTCCTCTTGCTGCCTTCTCAGCAGTAACACCCAATTCTTTAATTGGTGCTTCGTGTGCAGTGCTAATATCCAGTACGCAAATGTTTAAATATCTCAGTTGGCGCAACAGAATTTATTAACGCTGTAATGTCCGGTGGTTACTTTATGTACCACCAGGTTTAACAGCACCTATGGGGGAGGGGACAGGTGCATACAGGATTTTGGTGGGGAGACCTGAGGGAAGGAGACCACTTGGAAGACCCAGGCGTAGATGGGAGGATAATATTAAAATGGATTTCAAGAAGTGGGATGGGGGGCATGGACTGGATTGATATGGTTCAGGATAGGTACAGGTGGCGGGCTATTGTGAGTGCGGTAATGAACCTTCTGGTTCCATAAAATGCGGGGAATTTCTTGACTAGCTGAGGAACTGTTAGCTTCTCAAGCACTCTGCTCCATGGAGTTAGTTAGTTACCACCATGTTTAACATTCACAAATTGTACGTTCTGCCCACACAGTGTATTAATGTGTTTTTTGTGGATCTCAGAACAAACAGCGATTATTTCACTGTACAGCATTAACTGACTGAACTGAGACGGAGTGTGTTTACTGCGCGGTACGGACTGTATTTATGTGTTTTGTGAGGATCTCAGAACAAACAGCGATTATTTCACTGTACAGCATTAACTGACTGGTTTGTATAACTGAGACGGAGTGTGTTTACTGTGCGGTACGGACTGTATTTATGTGTTTTGTGTGGATCTCAGAACAAACAGCGATTATTTCACTGTACAGCATTAACTGACTGGTTTGTATAACTGAGACGGAGTGTGTTTACTGCGCGGTACGGACTGTATTTATGTGTTTTGTGTGGATCTCAGAACAAACAGCGATTATTTCACTGTACAGCATTAACTGACTGGTTTGTATAACTGAGACGGAGTGTGCTTACTGCGCGGTACGGACTGTATTTATGTGTTTTGTGTGGATCTCAGAACAAACAGCGATTATTTCACTGTACAACATTAACTGACTGGTTTGTATAACTGAACGGAGTGTGTTTACTGCGCGGTACGGACTGAATGTACCGCCTTGTTTAACATTCACAAATTGTACGTTCTGCCCACACAGTGTATTTATGTGTTTTGTGTGGATCTCAGAATAAACAGCGATTATTTCACTGTACAACATTAACTGATTGGTTTGTATAACTGAGACGGAGTGTGTTTACTGCGCGGTACGGACTGAATGTACCGCCTTGTTTAACATTACAAATTTGTTACGTTCTGCCCACACAGTGTATTTATGTGTTTTGTGTGGATCTCAGAACAAACAGCGATTATTTCACTGTACAACATTAACTGACTGGTTGTTTATAATGGAGACGGGGAGTTTTCACTATGCGGTACGAAATGACTGTTTAATTCAGTTTATTCTTAATCTGCAGAGTGTTAATTAGTTAAATTCGGTCACATGTTTCGGCTCTTTACTGAGAGACCTTCAGGATAATACGAACTGTATTTCAAGCATTCTTTGCAAAACGATTACTTTTTAAAACGCGAAATCCTGTATTTTTTCATCGTATTTATTTTATGGGATCTCCACCTAAATACAATTTGTATTAGCCTGAAGATGGGTCAATATACAGCCGAAACATGTAGCTAGATACTGGTGCGTTTTTATATATTATTGTGTCGAGTGAGGTGTTCTAACATTATATTTACTCAATAGGTCTGTGCCATGGCTTAGGCGGTTAGTCGCCGGCCTCTCAACAGTCAGTCTCAGGTTCAATTCGAGGCCAGGCCGTGTGGGATTTTTGATTGACAAAGTGGCAGTGAGACAGGTTTTCCTCTGAGTAATTTTGTGTTTCCCACGAGTATCATTCCACGAAGGCTCCATTTATGCGTCTTAGAAATTGAGAGCGTCTTAAAATAACACCACTTCCCTTTCTTGAGAAACCGCTATGCTGTTTAAGGTTAACCCACTTATGGACCAACCTGTATAACTCAGTTTCAAAACCAGAGGTCTCTGCAATTAGTGCAGACCACAACGACCTGATTGAGTTGTCGAGACCGGTTGAGTCACCGAAGTAGTAAGGGTGTACGTTCAGTGGTTGGTCTCATGAACAAGTCTTTGGTGGACGCATTCAAACTCGGGGCGTCCAGTCTGGGTAACAGAGGTGCTTAAACGTTTGTACAATTGCCAACATATAGCAGGCGGGTTACTTTTCCGCGGTTTACCGTCTCAGATGCGCCATGGCACTTGTCGTAATGACTAACTAACTCCATGTAGCACAGTCCTTCTTGAGAAGCTAACAGGTCGTCAGCTTGTCAAGAAATTCCCCGCGTTTTATGTAACCCGAAGGTTCATTACCGCACTCACAACAGCCCGCCACCTGTCCCTATCCTGAGCCATATCAATCCAGTCCATGCCCCCCATCCCACTTCTTGAAGATCAATTTTAATATTATCCTCCCATCTACGCTTGCGTCTTCCAAGTGGTCTCCTTCCCTCAGGTCTCCCCACTAAAATCCTGTATGCACCTCTCCCCTCACCCATACATGCTACATGCCCCGCCCACCTCTTTCTTCTCGATTTGATCACCCGAATAATATTTGGTGATGAGTACAGATCATTAAGTTTCTCGTTATGTAGTCTTCTCCACTCCCTTGTTACCCCGTCCCTCTTAGGCCCAAATATCTTTCCTCAGCACCCTATTCTCGAACACCGTCAGCCTATGTTCCTCCCTCAATGTGAGAGACCAAGTTTCACACCCATACAAAACAACAGGCAAATTTATGGTTCTGTATATCTTAATGTTTGTAGTTTTGGATAGCAAACTGTAAGACAGAAGATCCTGCAGTTGTCGTAATAACTGTGTAAGTTAAATATTTAATCACGTTATCATAGAATTAACATCGTCTGCCCGTACTCTGGTCTATTTCTTGGTCGTGGAATTGTACAAGGCAGCAGATTCGAAGTGCATAAGGAAATTCGTAGGTAGGTCTGTGCGGAGATTTTTATAATTTTAATTTCATAACTTTTCGACATCCGAACGTATTCATGTAACTATTTGTAGCGTGAATTTAAATCTTAAGCATTTTCAATATACTCCCTGCCTCACCGTAGACAAACTGAATCGCCTTTACATAGACCAGCCGATTAGGAGAAATAAACTGTGCTTATTCTTTGAATCTTAATAGACACATGAATCGTCAAGGGTTGAGGACTTAATTCTTCTTGGTACCCCTGACATCTTGAAGATCTAACCAAAGCGACACGGCGTCACATCCCGAAATACCTGAATCCTGGACAAAACAGCTGTGGTAACTTCAGAACTCGCATGTAGAATTTAAAGCTGATGGTACAAATAGAACTGAGTTTGGTTACCACTGTTCTTTAAAAGGTTAACTATTACGCACCGTGGTAAGCTTACAGTGTCCTACCAGTTTGATAGACATGTTGTTATGTTGCCTTATGTGATATTATGTGCCAGTAAGATTAAATGTAAGCAGCACTTGCTGATTCGTTGGTCGGTGCTAAGAGACTACTTACTACAGCATTAAGATTTACACCGGTTAGTAGCTTATTCTGTGGATTAGAGACGTTATGGAGAAGCTAATTGTTGCTCATTTAGTCAAGATATTCTCCCCCTTTGTAGAACCCCAAGGTTCATTACCGTGTTCACAAAAGCCCGTCACTGAACCAGTTGAATCCTGTCCGCCCTCCACTCTGATATTTCATCTATGTCTTGGTCTTCCAATTGGTGCCATCCTTTTAGGTATTTCAAACGAAATTTTTGTGTGCATTTCTCGTCTCCCACGATTCCTGTATGTCTCGCCTATCTTGTTATCATCGATTTGATCGTCTTAATTCTGTTGTGTGAGACGAATCTCCTCACATGAAGAATTTTTTCCTCCTATCATGTCCTTTTCTGCTCCAGACATTTTCCTCTGCACCCTATTCTCAGGCACTCTCAAATTATGTTCTTACCAATATTATAAGCAATGTTTCACACCACTGACAACGATAGAACGTGAACTGAAAGCAGTTTTCTCTTCTTGTTTCAGGTATGAATGAATTGGCGTCTGTTACGACTAATGTTCTTTCCCAGTAAGTGTTGGTGGAACATTGCTGTGCCCATGGATCTTTAGTACACCTAGAAGGAATACACACCACTGTGTGTCAGTGGTTAGGTTAACTGTACGTCTTCTGTAAGTACCTAGTTACAGTGTTTAATATCACGTTACTCACATATTAGCCTACGTTCTAAGACACAGTGAACAACGAGATCTGGATTGCTTTCTCACTGGCAAACCGAAGCTGTGATATGTCAATGAAAGTTGTGTTGAAATGGTAGTAGTAAGATAGTAAGGAGCGGTTACATAATAAAGGAAGTTTGTGAGTGTTGAGGTGTGGTGTTATCACAGAAATGTTGCTGAAAATTCAAGTCTTCTTCTCTTCGTTGGACATTCGACCCTCGAAGATGAAACCAATACGTTGTCCCGAAACGTCGGGTACCAATCACCCAGTGACGAGGTGCAGTATCCCTGAAGACGGAAGTCGTCATCTTCATCACCGCGAAAAAAGCGATAATAAATTTGGGGATGTCTAAACTGTGGGAATTTTGAGCAGCTGGGGACTATTAACGTGTCAAAAAAGAGCCCCGAACTGTGGATTTAGTTAGGCAACTTGCCAGTCTTGTATGTCACTTGGTCTCCAGGTACCTGTTTTAGCGAACATGGCTTCAAATCACTGATCAAACGTTAAAGGCAAAGGAAATGTTATCACTATGTTTAAAGATGCACAGTTTCTTATGTTGAACAATGCGACGCGCATTTAAAACAAGCAACAGGGGAACATTGTTCAAATTATGTACAATAATGGGGGCACCAACGTTGTTATATGTTTGTCAGATTTTGGCTTTAATAAAACAGCATGAACGAGGAACCGAGACAGCAGAGATGAATTTGTTTTTGGTCACGTGCAAGTTATGCATTATGTCACCATAAAACAAGCGAAGAAGTAAGATAACTGAATATATGAAATTTAAATAAAATAATTGTGTATGATACAGAGTGGGCCAAATTTCACTCGGTATCTGCTGTAGACGATGGGTACATTCGATCCCGGGCTAGTCCATGTGGGATTTGTGGCGGACAAAGTGGCACTGGGACAGGTTTTTCCCCGAGTACTTAGGTTTTCCCCTGTCAATTTCATTCCACCGGTGCTCCATTAATTGTAAAAATTAAAAAAAAAAACTGATCATCTTTCATCTTCATCACAGTGTTGCACAAGAAGCCTTAAGGCTGCGGTGCGTCCGTAGCTTCTGCTGCGGGGCCCTTCACCACAAAAACAACAACATCCAGAGCATCCCTGTACTGCAGTACAGATACATTTCTGATGCTTAGACGATTTGCAAAAACTGTTGGAAATGGCATCACCGTACGTGCCACAAGTCACGTAGGCCATTATTTTAAGCTCGAGATTGCTTTGGGTTTGTAGTGTACGTGCACAGTGATTATGGCTTACCCTGTATATGCAAGTTGATACAACATTTATTCAACATGAACGTTGCCGCATTCCCAAATTAGTGTATGGTCATGCAACGACCTGCAGAAGATACGTGGGTCGACCATGGAAAAGACGGAGAGACCAAAACCATTAAGACGGAGCAAACCTGGAGTGCCTTTTACCACGTCGCTGCTGATGCTGATTCTAAAGACGTCTGTGGGAGTGTAGGGTTTAGCTGCATGTTGGTAAGCCGTGGGCCCTGACTCTCTGACTCTACTGTGGGTGGGGGGTGCAGGTTCGAGGGAACTGGCTATTCTGACGTAGGTTCTTGGGGGGTCGAGTCTCTCAGGCCATCCACACAGATTCTGGTGTAGTACCTCAATTACCACAAATAATTCCTATTGTTTGACGCTGTATGTCAGTGTTTTCTAAGCTTTATTTCATGGAGGAACCGCTAATATAGTTTTCCGTATCCCGAAGAACCTCTACTTATGTGAGTGATGACAGGCTAGAAAACAAAGAGGCGGATCATAGCTCACGGACATTACTCCAGTATTGCCAATTGCTAGACAAATTCCCGCGATATTTTGAGGGATATTTGGAATTTTTCCGGTATTTTAAAATGTTTATGTGGTGAACTATGATTTTTCGCGGAACCCCTAACGATTTTTCGCGGAACCCTGGTGTAGGAACACTGGTTTGTATTATAATACATTGTCTTTTTTTGTGCTCTATATGCAGATAATCTTCCGGCCGCACTATGGCCCTGGGGTGACTTAGCCACTAATAGAAATGAGTACCAGGGATATCTCCTGGGGGTAAAGGCGGCCGATGTGTAGGGCTGACAACCCAACCACCTTCATTTGTCGATTGTCTGTGAATCTGGGAGCCTCATCCTCCTGGAACCCTAAGGGCCTGTCCAGGCTTGTAGAGGGATTGCTTTACCTTATATATATATGAGTAGTCAGTTTCACGCCCCGGCTGCTTCAACCATTAGAATAAGAGGTCTTGGTGCTCATCGGTAGGAGGAGGCTATGCTGTTCACGGAGACAGTCTGGAGAAGAGAAATATTTACAGTCCCGGTGATCGAACTCCGGTCCTTCGTCCCTTAGCCCACTTACTGTACTAACGGATTTGTCTGGGTCTGTGTGTTACACACCTGAATGCTATTATGTGCACTTTTTAATGAGGTCATAATGGTGTTTGATCGATTTAAATCAACCGAAATACTCATGTTAACACGGTTCGAGACGTTTGAATGTGAAATCCCCTCCCACAACTCTACATTTCCTTGGAATGTCTTTGCACCCTTGTGGGGTGAATGGTTTAGAAATATAACTGTATAGTGGGAGGCTAAACTGAATACCATGGGGTGTATAAAGACTGACACGATTCTGTTTGGAGGAGCAACCGGAGTTTTGAATCTCGTTTCTTATTGCCCCTGGAGCCAGCTGCGTGAAATTGCTCCGAATTTTTTTGTGTTCTTGTCTGCGTTTTCTTTAGAACCTCGGAGACAGAGAAAGAGGGAGACAGTACAAAGAGGATTCAGAGAGAAAAGGACAACGAGTAAATCCCGGAGTTGTGGTTTTGCGTCACGGGACGCTTCCACCTTCCCTGTTTATCCCCTTATTCCGTCGGGAACTGCCGGCGGTAGTGTCGCAGAAAGCTCAATACACTCCGGGTGTTGTGTTGGTGTCTTTATTTTCGACTCTGTTTCTGTTTCGTGGCTTCCCCGTTTTCTTGTACAGTTATAATGTTACCATTTTTCTTTCTCTTTTCTCCTCTTCGGACAAGAAGTAAAGGAAATTCTCTTCAAGCCCAATGGTTACCATATGTACCGCCAATTTTAACATTTTGAAACTGTGATGTGTGAAGTTGTGCGTTTAGTGTGATTCCAAAACCAGGTGTTGGCCTGTGGGTCTGTCAGATTAAGGCACTGCTTCCCAAATTTTTTCCTTCATTACCCAAAACCGCTTATCAGAAAGTCCTTTTTACCCAATGTAGGTAAAACACTAACTGCACAGAAAACATATTTGACAAGTGAAGAGAGATCGGTAAAAAATAGGAAGCAAACATTATGTTTGATGCAATGTCTTTATTTTAAACATCTCTAAACATTTTAGCAGCCACAAACATTATGTTTGATGCAATGTCTTTATTTTAAACATCTCTAAACATTTTAGCAGCCACAAACATTATGTTTGATGCAGTGTCTTTATTTTAAACATCTCTAAACATTTTAGCAGCCACAAACATTATGTTTGATGCAATGTCTTTATTTTAAACATCTCTAAACATTTTAGCAGCCACAAACATTATGTTTGATGCAATGTCTTTATTTTAAACATCTCTAAACATTTTAGCAGCCACAAACATTATGTTTGATGCAATGTCTTTATTTTAAACATCTCTAAACATTTTAGCAGCCACAAACATTATGTTTGATGCAATGTCTTTATTTTAAACATCTCTAAACATTTTAGCAGCCACAAACATTATGTTTGATGCAATGTCTTTATTTTAAACATCTCTAAACATTTTAGCAGCCACAAACATTATGTTTGATGCAATGTCTTTATTTTAAACATCTCTAAACATTTTAGCAGCCACAAACATTATGTTTGATGCAATGTCTTTATTTTAAACATCTCTAAACATTTTAGCAGCCACAAACATTATGTTTGATGCAATGTCTTTATTTTAAACATCTCTAAACATTTTAGCAGCCACAAACATTATGTTTGATGCAATGTCTTTATTTTAAACATCTCTAAACATTTTAGCAGCCACAAACATTATGTTTGATGCAATGTCTTTATTTTAAACATCTCTAAACATTTTAGCAGCCACAAACATTATGTTTGATGCAATGTCTTTATTTTAAACATCTCTAAACATTTTAGCAGCCACAAACATTATGTTTGATGCAATGTCTTTATTTTAAACATCTCTAAACATTTTAGCAGCCACAAACATTATGTTTGATGCAATGTCTTTATTTTAAACATCTCTAAACATTTTAGCAGCCACAAACATTATGTTTGATGCAATGTCTTTATTTTAAACATCTCTAAACATTTTAGCAGCCACAAACATTATGTTTGATGCAATGTCTTTATTTTAAACATCTCTAAACATTTTAGCAGCCACAAACATTATGTTTGATGCAATGTCTTTATTTTAAACATCTCTAAACATTTTAGCAGCCACAAACATTATGTTTGATGCAATGTCTTTATTTTAAACATCTCTAAACATTTTAGCAGCCACAAACATTATGTTTGATGCAATGTCTTTATTTTAAACATCTCCAAACATTTAGCAGCCACAAACAATTCAGTAATTATTCACCATGCATATTTCATCACCCAGGTCCCAGCCAGTCAGTATAATGCCACTGTTAGACTGTTTTACAGTATCGGTGTACACTGACTGGTCACGTTCTTCAGAGCACTTCTTCTTCTACAATTTTACGGTAAATTTTAACGTGTATTCCTAGGTGTGTCGTTACCCAAAGAAAAACCACTTTTACCCAATTTTGTGTAATTTACCGAGGTTTGGGAAGCACTGGATTAAGGGAAGGACATACACTGGGAGCGTCTGGGAACATTGTGGGAGAAGATCACTGCGAGTAACTGATATAATATTCTTTATCCAGACTTTGTCCATTGTCAAATTTTTAATGAACACGACGTTTTGTCTTCCGTCTTCAGGCAAGGAAAGCAGAACCGGCTTCCGAAACGTCGTGCATCATTCAAAATTAGACGATGGCCAAAGTCCAAAAAAAAAAGAGATTTGTCAGTGAGTCATATACCATCCTTAGAGCCCTGTAGACTTGAGGTACAGAGTGACAACAGGATGTGAAGGACATGGGAGGTCCGCTGAGAGCAGGTCGTTGAGGGAAATATTCGTACCTTAGAGGAAGGAAGTTACAGTGCGCTGCAGAAGTTACATGATGAGGAGGTTAATTATTTCTACTCTTCGCCGAATATTATAAAGTGGTCAAATAAAAGAGGTCGAGATGGGAAGGACGAGGGTAAATCGCCTTTTATACCCTGAATATAGAGACAGTGGGTCGCCCTCGGTGGACTAGTGGTTAGCGTGCTCGCCACTGGACCCAAGGTTCGCGGGTTCGATCCCGACCGAGGTCGATGGATTTTTAAGGATGATAAAAATCCGTAGCACAACTTCCTTCGGAGGGGAAGTAAAGCCGTCGGTCCCATTTCGTAGATTTACAGCATGTAAAAGAACCTTACGGGCATGAATAAAAATGTTGCGTAAGCCAAATTGCCTCCATTTCTCATCCAAGTCTCCTGACTGCCTGCCAGATGGCTCTGGCGTGCACATCAGGATCGATAGAACACTAAGCGCGGCTAGCTGGCCGGTCACCAGCTGCCATGAATGCGCATGACTTAGTAACCTCGACAAGAGGAGGCAAGAGGAGGCCCAGGCCCATACAGGGCTGTTGAGCCAAGAATTATTATTATTATTATTATAGAGACAGTGGGTTCCTTCGACATGTTGGTACTTAGCTAGACCTCAGATCTGATATAAAATCTGCAATGAATATGCATCGACCTTGACCTTGAGACACAAAAGGTTTTGGGAGGAAAATGTGTTTGTTTTGAACAGTTAGAAAGGTTGAGGCAGTTCAAGGTTTCTCAATTTTAGTTGGCGTGTGGCTGATAGAGCGACATCACCTGTCAGTTGCTATGGTCACTCGTGCGAGAAGGACCGACATCTGCCAGTGATTGTAGAAGGAGTGAGACGACTAGCTTGAGGTTGTGGCAAATCAGTTGCGTTGTGAAACCATTAACACATGCCTGTAAGCTCTCAGTTCGCTTGAGCGTGTGTTATCTGGCAACGTAGAACTTGGTTTACTGATACTGTGCTTGTCCTATCGGATTAAGTGTTTCTCTGAGCTCATAAATTAAACATCAGTTTCAGTAAGTCGTTCCTACCGTCCATATTCCTGTGTTTACTTCAAAATCTAACATATGAACTCGATAGTTAGGCTCCTTGTTTGTATTCCGAAGGATAAGAGTGGAATAGCGATCGATGCACCTATCAGATTTATCGTGATCCTCTATAGTTTCTTCAGATAAATGTCTTGATAATACAGTACAGCCTCGAGGTTCGTGAATAATTGGTGCCGGTAAGTCCGTCATGTCTAAGGCGTGGGTTTACGGCCTTTCGCTTACTGGGATTGCGGGTTCGAATCCCGCCGGGGTCATGGATGTCTGTATCTTGTGAATGTTGTGTGTTGCGCAGGTCGTCGGGCTGATCACCCACAAGAGACAGATATCCATGCCCCCGGCGGGATTCCAACCCACAATCCCAGCAAGCGAGCGGCCGTAGACCCACGCCTTAGACCGCGCGGCCACTGGGATCGGCTTTACCTTACCTTACCCCCCACAAATCCCACACAGAGTGCCCAAGGATTAAACCCAGGCATCCCTGGTGAGAGGGTGGCAGCTAACCGCCTAAGCCATGACACGGCCTTCGTGGTATTATACTGGGAAGGCGCAGGAGTGGAATATCTTTGTTTCTTTCAATCTATATGCAAATGAATGAAAGTACTTGCACTTGGCCTAAGGGACTCTCGTATTTATCATCTAACATACGCTTCACGTCGAAGTTACGGATTTGTCTGCCTCAGACCTAGCCTTATTGTCATGCCTTAGCGCACACATTGTCCCGAATATTTACGGATTACACGAACATTATGCTTTGGAGGGATGCAGTTGTGTCTGTGTTGAAGTGTAGCGCCTGATGGCTCCATTGTCCATCGGTTTAGTGACAGGTGGATGATTATGGAGCACTGGTGGGTTGATAGCTGGCAGGGAAAAAGTACAGTTTTCGGATATGAATCTGTTCCAGCACCATTTTCTCTGTCATAAATATGACGTGTATAGCTGTGGGATTGAACTCAGAGCCTCGACGTTGTGATTGTGAAATTCTCTTGTCATATTTTACTATATACAGGGTGATTCAAAAGGAATTGAACACTTTCAGAAATTTGTTACTCAGTAGAATCAAGGAGGAGGGGAATATCCTACGTACAATAAAAAGAAGAAAGGCTAACTGGATTGGTCACATCTTGCGTAGGAACTGCGTTCTGAAACATGTGATTGAAGGAAATATAGAGGAAAGGATGGAAGTGACGAGAAGACGAGGAAGAAGACGTAAGGAGCTACTGGATTAACTTAAGGAATAGAGAAGATACTGTAAATTGAAAGAGGAAGCACTAGACCGCGCCCTGTGGAGAAATTGCTTTGGAAGAGGCTATGGACCTGTCGTAAGACAGGTTACAGAATAATGATGATGATGATAATGATAGTGATGATAATAATGATGATGATAATGATGGTGATGATGATAATGACTATGATGATGATGATAATGATGATAATAATAATGATAATGATGATGATGATAGTGATGATGATAATGATGATATATAGTTTTCTAAAGAGAATTATCGGTGTATGCAGCATTTTCTTAATTCGCGCTTAAAAGTACTCCGAAATCGCCCCTAACAATAGCGTGCCCTGTTGTACACTGATGGTCTCCACATTTCTAAATCTGCCAGCACAAACCGTTCAAATCCAGAAACAAGCGATTTCTTTAAGAGGGCTAACACTGCATTATCTTGCTATTGATGTTTTCCCTCCGAATGTGCGCGCAGAGTCGCCCTTTGCCGTCGGTATGTGATTCTGATGAGCTACGTACTTTAGACGCCGTCTTCTGATCGCTCAGATTATCCGGATATTGCAGACTCGAGAACAGCTTCTGCTGTGGATTTGATGTATCTTATATTTATGTATTACGAAATTCCGCTCTTTTTGGAATGGAGTGATAGCTTATATATCGGCAGAAACCAGGATACTGTAGATTGCATTCAGACGAGTTACAGATGCGCTATCCGGTCGATTGGAATGTATACAGTATAAACTGTAGCACCGTGCCATAAGCTTAGGTTCAGTTTTTAGATTGCTGTGTGAGAGATAGGCATGGAGGTGGTTAAACAATTCGTACTTGCTTTCTGTTTCATATTTCTTTGAGATTTTCTTTATAAAGGCAATATGAAAAGATGTCGTCTGTCTTAACCTTACAAACCACTGTACATGACTGTATGTGCTATCTCCTTTAACACTCGAGGGATCTATCCTTTTCATACAATGTGCACTTACGTGTGTCCTATAACGTCCACAATAAATGGTCAGTATTTCCACCAACAGCAGTAATTGATCGGTCTTTGTGACAGACATTGTGAGGTATGAATTGCATTTGAAATAACGTGTAGATGAATTTTGTGTTCTCCACGGCTACTTAAATGACTTGTTATTTGGATGTATGCATGTATGTATGTATGTATGTATGTATGTATGCATGTATTATGTGTCTATGTATGTATGTATGTATTATGTGTCTATGTACATACATACATATGTACATACGCACATACATACAATATATTCATACATACATACATATGTACATACATAGACACAATACATACATGCATGCATACATATATACTATAGTACATAGATATAGACACATAATTACATAATACATACATACATACATACACACATATATTCATACATACATACATACACATACATGCATGTATACATACATAGACACATAATACATGCATACGTACATACATACATACATACATACGTACATAGACATAGACACAATACATACAAAAAACACATATATACATACATAGACACATAATACATACATACATACATACATACACACATACACACATTGACATAAAGCATGCATGTATGTATGTATCTATGTATGTATGTACGTATGCATGTATTATGTGTCTGTATATGTATGTATACATGCATGCATGTATATATGTGTATGTACATATGTATGTATATATGTATGTATGCATGTATTATGTGTCTATGTATGTATACATGCATGTATGTGTATGTATGTATGTATGAATATATGTGTGTATGTATGCACGCATGTACGTATGTCTATATGTATGTATGTATGTATGTATGAATATATGTGTGTATGTATGTGCGTATGTACATATGTATGTATGTACATATGTGTGTATGTACATATGTGTGTATGTATGTAAGCTATTCTTTCCATGACCCTGATACTTCTTGCCACTCAGTATCTTTATGTTGCACACGATACAGGCGCTTTGTTCAGTACAGCATTTCGTAGGAACGTACTGCCTGCTGTTTGTGTCACGTGGCTGCTGAGGTGGGGGATGGGTAAGCCTATAGGAAGGTTTGAGGGGATTTGGGTAGTCAAAGTCACGGAAGGGGCAAGAGGAAGTAGGACGTTTTCCGAACGGATGCGAGCTGAGAATTCCACTTATTACTTCAGCACCCACCTGAACTAATAGTCCACCTGAAAATGGACGCAATATATTCCTCTGAAACGTCGAAACAAAGTACACAACTCAGTTTAAACACCCCAAACAGGGCCATAAATGAGCAACAACCGCTTAGAAATATTGATGACTTGATGTCTCTTTGCAAGGAAGTCTGTCCACAATCAGCAAATGTAGAAGTTGCAGTAGGGGCCAGAAGAAACTGCCAGAGCTGGTACACGGACCTTTAGTTGCGAATCTCACGAGCGATATGCTATATGGATCGATCCTCCTTGTAGATGGATGAATGGATTGATGGATAGAAGATGTTGGTTGCTGCCGACTGGTGTTGAGGGATGGAAAATCCGATATCTGGAAATGGGAATTGCAAAATCAATGACGAGCATTTGGGCAGCGTCTAAAGAAAGGACTTCTGTTGGGATAATGGTTGGACTGCACGCTGCCGAGTGCTGGTGGAGCGAAAGCGACTTGAGATTGTCTGCATACAGATCGACCGTTCGTATCATTTGTACGACTTGACTTCTGCCGGGCCGCCAAGTTTTACATAGAATATCAGATTCCAGTATGGACAAAACTGATTCATTGATGGATTGAGGTCTGATATTAACCGTATCGGAATCAAATGATTCTAAACTGTATTTATGAATTTAGTTTCTGCGTCATATAAGACGAAAAAACTGTTCATTACGAAGTCCAGTCGATTGATGTTGTTCAGGTAAATAATCTGTGTTTATTTGCAAATCATTTTTTTTAAGTCGTCCTCTTCTACCTACTCCGGTTTCCCGTTTAGTGTCGAGGTTGTTAATTCCTTTTGATCACACTTTTTAGACACACCACAGTCGGTAGGACTCCTCTGGACGAGGGATCTGCTCGTCGCAGAGGCCTCTACCTGACAACACACAACACTCACAAGAGACAAACACCCATGCCCCCGGTGGGATTCGAACCCACGATCCTAGCAAGCGAGCGGCCTTAGACCGCACGGCCACTGGGATCGGCATTTGCAAATCATACGAGACATAAATACAGTGTGTGGAGAAAATGCAGAGTTTTTATTGCTAAACCTGGTGGTACGTATAGTAACCACTGGGCTTTATAGGGTAAGCTTTTCGAACAAGGTAAATAAAAGTGTGGATGATCTGATGACAAATTTCTTTATTTAGCTCACATAAAAGATATTCTGAACCAGTCTGGAGCGACATTATATAGCACAGTGGCCATTTGAAGAACTCAAAACCTTGCGCGTGTCGCAAACAACTGCCAACAGTAAAAGTGTTATTTTTTTACAAGATAAAAAATTATTTTATATTAAGCGTTAAAACGGCCGAAATCGCCGTTAATTATTAGCTCTTTGTCACCGTTATTTTTAAAAGATATACACGGAATTCCGTTTCATCAAATTATGACTGAAATAATGCTTTTATTATTGTTAAATTATTAAATTATTATATTATTAAATTATTATATTATTATATTTTAATCAACTTATCGATGTTTTACAGGGTTCAGGGTTTTGCCCCGTAACTTCATTTATATTGCCTTTTTTTTTTCCTGTTGTTGCAGTATTGTTTTTGTTTTGTTTGATGTTTCGTTTTTATGTATTTGTACTGTTTTTGTGTTGTATTTGTGTCCTTGTGCTGACTTTATAATTGGCACTTGTGCTGTTAAGTTTACACGTTAATAAATACATATTTAATAATAATAATAATTAATAATAATAGTAATTATTATTATTATTATTATTAGATCGTACTTTAAACTGACAGACCAAGACGGATGCTGGAGCTCACCACACTGTATTATTCTCTCTCCTCCCACTCTGAAAGTTTTCAACATACAATATTTGCCCATGCAACATGCACGAAGCCCATAACAACTTAGATATTATGCAGTAAATTTAACTGTGCGTTTGAAAGTTACCAAACCACTCGTTTAAAGTTGTCCGTAATTCTGCAAACCACTCGTTTAAAGTTGTCCGTAATTCTGCAAACCACTCGTTTAAAGTTGTCCGTAATTCTGCAAACCACTCGTTTAAAGTTGTCCGTAATTCTGCAAACCACTCGCTTAAAGTTGTCCGTAATTCTGCAAACCACTCGTTTAAAGTTGTCCTAATTCTGCAAACCACTCGTTTAAGTTGTCCGTAATTCTGCAAACCACTCGTTTAAAGTTGTCCGTAATTCTGCAAACCACTCGTTTAAAGTTGTCCGTAATTCTGCAAACCACTCGTTTAAAGTTGTCCGTAATTCTGCAAACCACTCGTTTAAAGTTGTCCGTAATTCTGCAAACCACTCGTTTAAAGTTGTCCGTAATTCTGCAAACCACTCGTTTAAAGTTGTCCGTAATTCTGCAAACCACTCATTTAAAGTTGTCCGTAATTCTGCAAACCACTCGTTTAAAGTTGTCCGTAATTCTGCAAACCATTCATTTAAAGTTGTCCGTAATTCTGCAAACCACTCGTTTAAAGTTGTCCGTAATTCTGACGGACAAGCGTAAGTTGTGGTCGAAAACAGTCGCGGTCCGCAGACATAAGACCGCCGGACCGCAGGTTGCTTCTAAGTATTCTACGCTTTAACATTATTTTTTGGCACGATACGCTAAATTACGCGTCATGTAGGTGTGTGTCACATAGTCGTAACGTTTCACTGTAGATAGTTTCATTATCGTATGTGATACGTAATGAGTAGAACCTGTAAGAAACGGACAGGATTACGATATTGGCTCAGCCAAACCTAACTCAAAATTCTTCAGTTTGTTTGGTCACAGACTGTTTACCCATATATCCAGTGTACTGGAAATGTAACTGGTAATGACTGCGCATCTGACGAAGAAATGGGTTAATGTAAGTTTGTGTCTGATTTGAGATTTTCGCCGCATTGAATTTTAAGATTACTGCATTAGAGGATGCGACTGCGTGTAGCCAAGTACAAAGGTATCAACATTTCAGAGGAACCTGTCTTCATCTCCTACTATGAACATTAAGGCACTAGGTTCTTCCGAAACGTCGGTACCTCTGTCAAACTGCGCCTCGTTACATCCGAAAATATAGTAATACAGAGGGAATTTTTAATTAATTGCCATACTGCTGGCAGTCTTACGTTTACTTTGAAGATAGAGGCGGTATGTGCTACCGAAACGCCTAGTGTAAGTAACTCCATGGTATTGCTAGCCAGGATACTAAAAGCGTGAGTGCTATCAGTATCTTCGTATATGGCACTTGATATTATCGCTGTTATGCCTTGAAAATGGAGGACGTTTATTCTATTAACGCGTTGGTACCAGTATGCCAAACTACACGGCGTCACATCCCAGATTACCACCGCAAATCATCGCCGTAAAGGACTTCCGATTTACATCAAAGCCAAAAAGTTGCTCATGACATTTTTTAAAATTAGAAAAATATTTTGTCCTTTAATTAAGCACAACGCCACAAGGCGTATGAGAGACTGGACGTAAAGCTCCACATATTCTTAACCGCGGCACTATATGTGGTTGAGTTGTCACCTTCACGCGCGGTGCCTATGTCGTGCAAACCTAATAAAGTAGATGATAAACACAAAACATTGTTAAATCGTTAATTAAGTTTTTTATTCCAACAAATGTCCAACGCTGTTTTAGTGTTTACTTGTCCCTACATATGTTTCGGCACTTATAGTGCCATCTTCAGGGGTGTTGTCGAGAGTTCACAATCTTCAATGCATCCAATTAACAAGACACCACAGGACGGTCAAGAACACAGCAAAAGCACACGATCAAATACGATCGCACAACTAATATACAGGGCATACACAAAAGAATGGTGCGGTTTTAATAGTGTTCAATATTAAAACCGCACCAATTTTTTGTGTATGCCCTGTACATAGCGAGCTGTCGAACAAAGTCTTAATAACTTTTAATAATTTACACTACGACTATCTTCATTTATAAAGTTTTAATTATTCAATTTTAATAAAACACCAAAAAAGATAAGCTAACCACCATGAACAAGAAGATAAGTGATATTCAGTGATAGTGAATTATATGTTGTGAAAGTTAATTGTATGTTTCACGTTGTATTCACCGTGCATCGTTATATAACTGATTATCATTCACCAACAAATGCACAAAGATAATTTTTCACTAATTACTTTATTAAAGGATTTCCCCTATACGTATTTCGGCAAACTATATTGCCATCTTCAGGGGGTCATTTTTGGTTTGTACATAGACCAATGTACATGTGTCAATATTGGTTATTATACCATCTATAAAATTGTATAAAAATTGTGTAAAGTTGTATTATAGTACTAAAATAGTACTAAAATAGCGTCAGTATAGTTTGCCGAAACACGTATAGGGGAAATCCTTTAATAAAGTAATTAGTGAAAAATTATCTTTGTGCATTTGTTGGTGAATGATTATCAGTTAATTGTATGTACAGGGTATACACAAAAGAATGGTGCGGTTTCAATAGTGAATACTATTGAAACCGCACCTTTCTTTTGTGTATGCCCTGTATTTGAAAACTGTGAACTCTCGACGACACCCCTGATGATGGCACAAGGAGTGCCGAAACATATGTAGGGACAAAAAAAACTAAAATAGTGTAGTGTGCATTTTTTGGAATAAAACAATTAATTAATTATTGAAATGCACGGTATATATAATATAAAATTGTTAAATCTGTTTGATATTCATAGTACGCCGTGACATATCGGCAACTTCTTCGTCACGCTTGTATAACTGGTTAGCCTATATTCAGGGGGAATATTTGCTGTGTTTATATCATACGTGTCATTGTGCGTTTAACATTTTTTTAAAAATCTTTACGTTGACATTGTCACCACACAGCAGTATTGACGTTTGCAAATTTCAATACCAAATAATGTGTTCGCACCGGTAAGCGTCAAGCAAAAGTATCTCGTGTGGATATTACTGAACGTGGCATCCATTTTTTTTTTGCAGATAAATTCTTAAGGGATTTTGTATTCAACCGATTTTACAGAACTAATCCTGATACAAACAGACGTAATGGATGATGTAAATATGAGCGTGTTCCAGTTTGTTGCATCTGTAAATGTCCTGATATGATAGCACTGGGGGCTCAATCCGATTATCCTGCTTTCGTCTCGTAATAATAAGGAAGGAATAAAAGAGAACAATTATGTGCTGGAGTGTGAGGAGGACAGACTCCATGCAGCATCTGCACTTAAGCTGCGTTTCTGTTTTCTCACGTTTCCCCTCGGCTAGTCGTCTCCCAGCGGATGCTGTGGTAACTACGCTACGCAGAATCGCCACCACCACGCCGCTGGTGTAGTTAACGTCTACTGTGCTGTGTGACTGTAGAAGGGGTGTCCAGTTAATTAACTGAGAACACCTCTCCAAGATTTAAGATAGCGGAAGGTCAAAATATTAGCACTACAGCCCACTATGCGCCTTAGCCCTCTTGTAGAGTTCTGGCAGCAGTCATTCTGTAACTCTTTGAAGATTCAAGTGCGTCTGCAATATACAGGGTTGCGCAAAAGTCGACACTGGAAACGTGTTAAACGTAGTGTCTAGTGATTTCCGCACCACCCTGTATGTAACAGTTCAGTTCTTACCTTACAGAGAACAATTCATGTCCGTTATAGAACCGAATTTTCCACTGTTGTTTAGGGAAGTAATGTATGTTTATAAGGCTGTGCCATGGCTCAGGCGGTTAGTCGCCGGCCTCTCACCGCGGAGGCCCGGGTTCGATCCCGGGTCAGTCCATATGAGATTTGTGGTGGACAAAGTGGCACTGGGACAGGTTTTCTCCGAGTTGTCGGTTTTCCCCTGTCAATTTCATTCCACTGGTGCCCATTAATTTTAAAACTTTGTAAAAGACACTGCTCATCTTCATCACAGGGGTTGCACAAGAAGCCTTAAGGCTGCGGTGCGTCCGTAGCATCTGCTGCGGGGCCCATCACCACGCAAAAAAAGAAATGTATGTTTATTCCGAGAATCGTACGGGACATATAAATACGATTTGTGGGCATAATTTTTAAATTTTTTGAACATTAGGGCAGGTGGTAAATTTAGTTACCACTGGTCTTAAAATACCGATAGGGACAAGAGGTGTTTCTCGTCTCCAGAATGTCCAAGCCGGCTCTGGGTCCCACCCAGTATCTTACTCAGTGGCTACAGGCGGTAAAGCGCCCGGAGCATGAGGTTAATCACTCACTATCGCCGGGATTAAGAGTGGGTGGAGCTATGCCTGTACGCCCCGCTACATATCTTCGTGGTATGACAGGGGCAACTTTACATTTTTTACCTTAAAATAGTTAATCTTCTGTACTAGACTTTGGTTAATGGTTACTTTCAGTTCATGGCCGTTGTATCCTCAGAAACGAGCCCCCCCCCCCCCGGTACTCATTGAATAGAAGACAGGGTGGGTTTCAGAGCCGGGTGTGGACGCTGTGACGAATATAACTTTCTACACTCATCTGAGATGGAACCCCGATTCACTGGTCGTTCTTAGCGTAGTCAGTGTAATGGCCTGAGTTACTCTGCTTACGACGTTAGGTATTAGAGTCGAAATTTAGGTATTCGCTGTTATGTTGGCTTTATGTAATTTATGTACATAAAATGATCGCGTAATTGGAATATATTGTCTCTGTCTGTCACCCTTTTCCATCCCTGTTTAAACTGTATCATCACGTGGCAGTACGGCATCAGACCACATGTATGGTTTCAAAACACCCCGAGTTTCATTTTTGACGGGCAGACATGAATTTACACTTACTAAATTTAAAAAAAAATGGTATCAGTATAATGGATCTCGTGGGATATTAATGGGCCTGAGATTTGGTTGTTTCTAAATTGCTTGAGTACATGTAGTTTGGGAGTCGGGCTTGTTAATTCTGAAGCTGTCTGTCCAATGTACACTGTACGTTTAGTGCTTTATTTTAAACTCAGGGGTAATATCTGAAATTTGTAGAACTCGAGTTACTTGTACAGGGTATTTCACAATGCGATAATGCTAATTGAAAAGCGGAAAATTATATTTTATTCGTAGTAATTGGCCTGCAGTGTAGAGTTAGACGTTGGTAGTTTAAACTTCTCCGACTGGAATATAATCAGGGGGGGCGGTTGTACACTAGCTGCTAGAAAATGGCGCCTTAGGCGACCCTTGCGCTCGACGCCCCTCACGTGACAGGTCGGATTTGAAATAGCATGCATTAGAATATTAATGAATACAAAGTGTTGAAAAATAAACGCAACCTATAGAGAATGCGTGTGTATTACTAAGGTACAAATCGTTCAATTTTTTGCTGTTGTGGTTTGTACATTAGTGTACCCGACGTATCATATTATCATACACTTTTAGTGTCCCATTTTGTATGCCGTACTGTACGATGGATGGTGATATGCAGCTTCTCCAGTGTATGAGGGTGATCTGAATGCTGTGTCTTCTAAAAACTCTTAATAGAAAGAAATTAGGTGGACTGAGGTCCGGAGATCGAGGTGGCCATAATCCTTTATAGTGATATATGCATTATCCATGGTTTGCTTTCTTTTTCAGCACTCTGTATTATTACACGCTTATCATCATTGTGGAATTAAACAATTTTTATTCTTTTAAATTGATGTTTTGCCTCGAATTTGGCGCCTCGCGTTAACTTACGGACGGTTCGGCCTGGAATGTAATGCTGATTTTGATCATAGCATACGTGAACACCAACTTTAATATACTGACTGACTGACAAGCAACCAAGCAGACAGACAGACAGATAAGCAATCTAACATTATGGAACAGAGATCGTCATAACAAGCCCATATTCTCACAAGTATTCAGGAAGTTCCAGTGACGTCTATGAAAGTCAGAAGTTTCATTATCTTGTTCACAAGAATCCACCACATGTTCGTATCCCAAGCCAGATGAATCCATTGTACGCCCCCCAGTCTATTATGACCCATTTTAATATCACTATCCTATTTACTCCCTTCTGGGGACCATCCAGCCTCCTGTTCAATGGGTATCGTGAGTGCAGCAGTCGGAGCGTGAAACTGAGCACTCACCTACATGTAGTGTCGTAGTTAAGAGCGAGGGGAGCTATACGTCTGTTTCCCCAATACGCCTTCATGGCGTGGACAGGGACATGTTTACCTTGACGCGATTACTCCTGGGATGTCCAAGTAGGCTTTTCAAGTTTTTGGACCAAAATTCTGTCCACATTTCTGATATCTTCCATACGTGCTACATTCCAAACTCATCTCATAATTTTTGATCTGATCATCATACTATTTGGTGAAGAATACGTATTATGAAATTTATCATTTTGTAATTTCCTCCGTTCCCCAGTAAATATCTCATTCATCTCCTTAGCACTATATTGTCGAACACACTGTCCTCGCACTGTTTGACCCTGACGATGGAGGCATTACCGTCCTTCGAAACATCGGTAACTTTACCAGTCGAGGCGGTGTACCATCACAGAAGACTTTAATATTCCGTTAGCACCGCCATGTGTGTTCCCTTAATCCGGAAGACCAAATTTTAGCATCGCCGTGTGTGTTCCCTTAATCCGGAAGACCAAATTTTAGCACCGCCGTGTGTGTTCCCTTAATCCGGAAGACCAAATTTTAGCATCGCCGTGTGTGTTCCCTTAATCCGGAAGACCAAATTTTAGCACCGCCATGTGTGTTCCCTTAATCCGGAAGACCAAATTTTAGCATCGCCTTGTGTGTTCCCTTAATCCGGAAGACCAAATTTTAGCATCGCCGTGTGTGTTCCCTTAATCTGGAAGACCAAATTTTAGCACCGCCGTGTGTGTTCCCTTAATCCGGAAGACCAAATTTTAGCATCGCCGTTTGTGTTCCCTTAATCCGGAAGACCAAATTTTAGCACCGCCGTGTGTGTTCCCTTAATCCGGAAGACCAAATTTTAGCATCGCCGTGTGTGTTCCCTTAATCCGGAAGACCAAATTTTAGCACCGCCATGTGTGTTCCCTTAATCCGGAAGACCAAATTTTAGCATCGCCTTGTGTGTTCCCTTAATCCGGAAGACCAAATTTTAGCACCGCCGTGTGTGTTCCCTTAATCCGGAAGACCAAATTTTAGCACCGCCGTGTGTGTTCCCTTAATCCGGAAGACCAAATTTTTGCACCGCCGTGTGTGTTCCTATAATCCGGAAGACCAAATTTTAGCACCGCCGTGTGTGTTCCCTTAATCCGGAAGACCAAATTTTTGCACCACCGTGTGTGTTCCTTTAATCCGGAAGACCAAATTTTAGCACCGCCGTGTGTGTTCTTAATCCGGAAGACCAAATTTTAGCACCGCCGTGTGTGTTCCCTTAATCCGGAAGACCAAATTTTAGCACCGCCGTGTGTGTTCCCTTAATCCGGAAGACCAAATTTTAGCACCGCCGTGTGTGTTCCCTTATTCCGGAAGACCAAATTTCATTGCTTACTGATCAGCAATAGGAAGAAGAAAGTGTAACAGTTTTTATCGTTTTAGTTTTACATTCGTCTGCTTATATCGCAACTGTGAACGTGATGGCTCTGAAAGTTGAAACACAAACTAATTCTACGTAATATGAGGCTATATTTGTCAGGGGAGATACATTTTTACGCATTTTCACAGTCGTAACTAGGTTCCGGCGATCCATTAGCGGTCAACGTACATTCTGTTGACAGCGGACGACGTTAAAAAAAAAAAGAAAATTACGTTCGATTGATCCGCCTGAGTTTTATTACACGTCCAACAGATAGCGCTACGTAACGTCCGGTTTTTCTGTTTAATGCGATTTGCACTCTCGTTTACATATAAACAATACCGTCATCACATAATCCCTTTCAATTAGTTAACATCCAATAAAATTCTCACTCTTAAAAGTGTCATATTCTGTGATTCAAAATAATAACAAACTGTCACGAATTGTGATTGGTCAGAGCAATGTAAACACAACCGCGCTCAATACTAATGTCGATTGGTCGCCCGTCCAAATCGGACCACAACTGACGTTCTTCCGTTCATACATGGTGTGCTGCAGTCATCTGTGTGCTTAATTGACACTATAAGGACTAAAATTAACCTTAATTTTATTTAAAGATTCAGCTCGTACCGCGCAGTAAACACACTCCATCTCAATTATACAGACCAGTCAGTTAATGTTGTACAGTGAAATAATCGCTGTTTGTTCTGAGATCCACACAAAACACATAAATTCAGTCCGTACCGCGCAGTAAACACACTCCGTCTCAGTTATACAAACCAGTCAGTTAATGTTGTACAGTGAAATAATCGCTGTTTGTTCTGAGATCCACACAAAACACATAAATTCAGTCCGTACCGCGCAGTAAACACACTCCGTCTCAGTTATACAAACCAGTCAGTTAATGTTGTACAGTGAAATAATCGCTGTTTGTTCGAGATCCACACAAAACACATAAATACAGTCCGTACCGCGCAGTAAACACACTCCGTCTCAGTTATACAAACCAGTCAGTTAATGTTGTACAGTGAAATAATCGCTGTTTGTTCTGAGATCCACACAAAACACATAAATACACTGTGTGGGCAGAACGTAGAATTTGTGAATGTTAAACATGGCGGTACATTCAGTCCGTACCGCGCAGTGAACACACTCCTTTTCGGTTATAAAAACCAATCAGTTAATGCTTAATACACACGTTCCGTCCAGTTACTTTACATATGTAAGTTTTTTATTACCAACCACTGCACAATAAATTTATTTTTACACTTCTACATGTTTCGGCTGACCATTTCAGCCATCATCAGGGAGTCAACGTACATAGACATTTGCAGTGTATATCGTGTATCTGAATGGTAAATGTCTTAGTGACTGATTTTACAGTTTAAAATACTTATGTTAAAATGCCATGTTATTACATAAAGTCTATATAAAATCTGTCTCCCAACCAATTCCAGGTTTTGTAGGTTGTTTATTTCTTAGGTAATATCTCTGTACTGTGTTGATATATATGATATGATACATATGTATATATATGTACATATATGATATGTTGAAATGCAGTATTATATATATCTCCTAAGAACCAAACAACTGTGTACCACACCAGAGGTCTCCACCCTACAGAACCTGTAATTGGTTGAGAGACAGATGTTTGGAGACAGATTGTATAGACTTTATGTAATAACATTGCATTTTAACATAAGTATTTTAAACTGTAAAATCAGTCACTAAGACATTTACCATTCAGATACACGATGTACACTACAAATGTCTGTGTACGTTGAGTCCTTGATGATGGCTGAAATGGTCAGCCGAAACATGTAGAAGTGTAAAAATAAATTTATTGTGCAGTGGTTGGTAGTAAAAAACTTACAGTCAATGCTGTATAGGGAAATAATCGCTATTCGTAGGACCATACAAAACACATAAATACACTGTGTGGGCAGAACATAGAATTTTTTAGTGTTAAACCTGGTGGTACATATAGTAGCCATTGTGCTTTACAGGGTAATTACCATGCCGTGATATATTGTGGAGTGTAGTTAATAGTTTCACGCATCCTTAATCTCGGCACCAGATGCAGGTACTTCGTGATCTTCACGCACCGGTACCCATTGGATACGAAAGTGTGTGGGCCCCACAGCCAGTATATAGACTCTGTGCGAAACATAAAACCTGTGCCCCTTGCGGGAATCTAGTCCCAAATGTGTTCCCCCTACCCCAGTCACTAAACTGGGCGACCTATCACGTCAGAGGTGTACATTGGGCTTCTGTCAGTACAGTACATAACACCGAGTACGGTAGCTCAATCGGAAACGCTTTAACAGGGTGTGCGGTTCTAATTTCGACCAAGGCGCCGATTATCCTGACAGTTATATCTTTCATCGTCTGACGTTTCGACGTCATAACTGTAATAGGTAGTGGCAGAGTGGATATAAATATGTTTACGTATACAAACAATGCAGTCTATGTAACTACAAAAAAAAAATAGGATAAATCGTAGTCGTTTAGGAATAAGTACAGTGTGTCTCTTTTATCGTGTCCCCGAGCATAGCAAATGTATCGCAGAGGAAGCCTGCATCAGCCGGGACGTCCCGTGACAGCGACTGTGCTGAGGTCAACGATACAAGAGAATATATATATATGTACTTGCATACAGTGTACACAGCTGTTAGTGCAGACAGGTGGACAAATAGCTCCGAATAAATCATGTATTTTATGTACGGAAAATTAAAAATTCCGTTCGTAGCTTACAGTAAACACGCACAGTCTCCAATATGAAGACCAATACAGGGCATACACAAAAGAATGGTGCGGTTTCAATTTATATTATATGAATACCGCACCATTCGTTTGTGTATGCCCTGTATTTTAATGCTGTTTGTTGTGAGACTCATATGGAACATGTAAGTCCGCTCTGTGCACAAAATGCTGAGGTTCTGTTAATGTGAAGTCATGTGGTGTGCATAGCAACCGATTTGCTGTAAGGGTTTGACCACTCCGTATGAAGCAGCAGGAACAGTTACTGCATGTGACAAGTTCTGTAGGGTGAACCCACCTCCAAAAAAAAAAATCCAATCTAATGAATTTTGTGGCGTGACAAAAGCCCGCTGTCGGTTGCTTGATTGCCTACAGCTCCTCCTGATCCATCACTGTCCGGGCTCATCCCATCAGTGGTCGATAATTTTTAACCATGATTCGTTGTTTCGCGTCGTCACTGAACAGCTAAGGGCTCTCTGTAGAAGATAATTCAGTTGCGGTGTTAAATGCGAACGTGTTAATTAATTAATTTATTTATTTATTTGTTTGTTTTCACACTGAGGGAGGAACATAAGCTGAGGATGTTCGAGAATAGGGTGCTGAGGAGGATATTTGGGCCTAAGAGAGACGGGGTAAAGGGGGAGTGGAGAAGACTACATAACGAGGAACTTAATGATCTGTACTCATCACCAAATATTATTCGGCTGATCAAATCGAAAAGAATGAGGTGGGTGGGGCATGTAGCACGTATGGGGAAGGAAGGGGTGCATACAGGATTTTGGTGGGGAGACCTGAGGGAAGGAGACCACTTGGAAGACCCAGGCGTAGATGGGATCTTCAGGAAGTGGGATCGCGGCATCGACTGGATTGATCTGGCTCAGGATAGGGACAGGTGGCGGGCTGTTGTGAGTGCGGTAATGAACCTTCGGGTTCCATAAAAAGGGGGAATTTCTTGACTAGCTGACGACCTGTTAGCTTCTCAAGAAGGACTCTGCTCGATGGAGTTAGTTAGTTAGTTAGTTAATTTATTGTTTATATCGCTGTCAGTGTATGGGACCTGGCATCGATGATAAGATGCCTGTTGAACTGGAAAGGATTTGGGGATGAAGCGGCCGTAGTCAAGTAGCCTACATGCTGCGGAAAGCCACACAATGCCCAGTCGGTGTCGCGGCTGAATTTCGAAACGGACATCTTCCCGAACTAAAATTTTGTATGCACTTAACCCATTGAATCCTGAAGACGAGAGACAGAAATAAATGTACAAAATAACATTGGAAGGGCACATGAAAAGGAAACCCTTTGGCGAAGTCGTGGACAACTTATTTCGAGGAGGTAAAGAATTGCTGCATGAGGTTTCCAAGCTTCGCCCGCTCGTCCTTCGAATAGGGATAATACAAAAGTGAAGATGTTAGAATGGTAAGTAGTGGTTTAAAATAGGGCGGAGGAGGGCGCTTTTTTTTTTTTTTTTTTTTTTTAGTTTTTTTTTTTTTTTTAGTTTCTGGTAAAAATGCGTAATTTGAAAATATAATTTTGTGACGTTCAGAAAGGAGTTGAATTTTGCTGGCTTTATATATGGAGGGCAGCATGGGAGGCTAGCAGTAGCAATCTGTAACCAGGGAAATATCTCAGCATTTGCTGGAAGACTGAGGAAAAGCAAGAAAACTTGTATGGCGGTGGCCGGTCGCGAGACCGTCCGCATACATTAGGACTTCTAACCAGCAGTTCGGCAGACAAAATGTAGATAATTTTTAACGTTTCCGTACCGTACGTTCTGTTATGTTATTGATACTTTAAGTTACATGTGAACCACAGGTTACTGATAATTTTAATTGAATATAAAAGGTACAGTAGTACATTACTATATGTTTCCATGTGTCCTAAGTTTCGTCCGTGTTGTAGTTGAAGTCTTGAATGTGTGAGAATAATATTTAACGAATCATTTCCTATCTCACAGTAAACACACAGTATCTCCATTATAAAGACCAAACACTTAATGCTGTACAGTGAAATAATCGCTGTTTGTTCTGAGATCCACACAAAACACATAAATACAGTCCGTACCGCTCAGTAAACACACTCCGTCTCAGTTATACAAACCAGTCAGTTACTGTTGTACAGTGAAATAATCGCTGTTTGTTCTGAGATCCACACAAAACACATAAATACAGTCCGTACCGCGCAGTAAACACACTCCGTCTCAGTTACACAAACCAGTCAGTTAATGTTGTACAGTGAAATAATCGCTGTTTGTTCTGAGATCCACACAAAACACATAAGTACAGTCCGTACCGCGCAGTAAACACACTCCGTCTCAGTTATACAAACCAGTCAGTTAATGTTGTACAGTGAAATAATCGCTGTTTGTTCTGAGATCCACACAAAACACATAAATACAGTCCGTACCGCGCAGTAAACACACTCCGTCTCAGTTACACAAACCAGTCAGTTAATGTTGTACAGTGAAATAATCGCTGTTTGTTCTGAGATCCACACAAAACACATAAGTACAGTCCGTACCGCGCAGTAAACACACTCCGTCTCAGTTATACAAACCAGTCAGTTAATGTTGTACAGTGAAATAATCGCTGTTTGTTCTGAGATCCACACAAAACACATAAGTACAGTCCGTACCGCGCAGTAAACACACTCCGTCTCAGTTATACAAACCAGTCAGTTAATGTTGTACAGTGAAATAATCGCTGTTTGTTCTGAGATCCACACAAAACACATAAATACAGTCCGTACCGCGCAGTAAACACACTCCGTCTCAGTTATACAAACCAGTCAGTTAATGTTGTACAGTGAAATAATCGCTGTTTGTTCTGAGATCCACACAAAACACATAAATACAGTCCGTACCGCGCAGTAAACACACTCCGTCTCAGTTATACAAACCAGTCAGTTAATGTTGTACAGTGAAATAATCGCTGTTTGTTCTGAGATCCACACAAAACACATAAATACAGCCCGTACCGCGCAGTAAACACACTCCGTCTCAGTTATACAAACCAGTCAGTTAATGTTGTACAGTGAAATAATCGCTGTTTGTTCTGAGATCCACACAAAACACACAAATACCGCGCAGTAAACACACTACGTCTCAGTTATACAAACCAGTCAGTTAATGTTGTACAGTGAAATAATCGCTGTTTGTTCTGAGATCCACACAAAACACATAAATACAGCCCGTACCGCGCAGTAAACACACTCCGTCTCAGTTATACAAACCAGTCAGTTAATGTTGTACAGTGAAATAATCGCTGTTTGTTCTGAGATCCACACAAAACACACAAATACCGCGCCGTAAACACACTACGTCTCAGTTATACAAACCAGTCAGTTAATGTTGTACAGTGAAATAATCGCTGTTTGTTCTGAGATCCACACAAAACACATAAATACAGCCCGTACCGCGCAGTAAACACACTCCGTCTCAGTTATACAAACCAGTCAGTTAATGTTGTACAGTGAAATAATCGCTGTTTGTTCTGAGATCCACACAAAACACATAAATACAGCCCGTACCGCGCAGTAAACACACTCCGTCTCAGTTATACAAACCAGTCAGTTAATGTTGTACAGTGAAATAATCGCTGTTTGTTCTGAGATCCACACAAAACACATAAATACAGCCCGTACCGCGCAGTAAACACACTCCGTCTCAGTTATACAAACCAGTCAGTTAATGTTGTATAGTGAAATAATCGCTGTTTGTTCTGAGATCCACACAAAACACATAAATACAGCCCGTACCGCGCATTAAACACACTCCGTCTCAGTTATACAAACCAGTCAGTTAATGTTGTATAGTGAAATAATCGCTGTTTGTTCTGAGATCCACACAAAACACATAAATACAGCCCGTACCGCGCAGTAAAACACTCCGTCTCAGTTATACAAACCAGTCAGTTAATGTTGTACAGTGAAATAATCGCTGTTTGTTCTGAGATCCACACAAAACACATAAATACGCGTACCGCGCAGTAAACACACTCGTCTCAGTTATACAAACCAGTCAGTTAATGTTGTACAGTGAAATAATCGCTGTTTGTTCTGAGATCCACACAAAACACATAAATACAGTCCGTACGCGCAGTAAACACACTCCGTCTCAGTTATACAAACCAGTCAGTTAATGTTGTACAGTGAAATAATCGCTGTTTGTTCTGAGATCCACACAAAACACATAAATACAGCCCGTACCGCGCAGTAAACACACTCCGTCTCAGTTATACAAACCAGTCAGTTAATGTTGTACAGTGAAATAATCGCTGTTTGTTCTGAGATCCACACAAAACACAAAATACCGCGCAGTAAACACACTCGTCTCAGTTATACAAACCAGTCAGTTATGTTGTTGAGTGAAATAATCGCTGTTTGTTCTGAGATCCACACAAAACACATAAATACAGCCCGTACCGCGCATAAACACATCCGTCTCAGTTATACAAACCAGTCAGTTAATGTTGTACAGTGAAATAATCGCTGTTTGTTCTGAGATCCACACAAAACACATAAATACAGCCCGTACCGCGCAGTAAACACACTCCGTCTCAGTTATACAAACCAGTCAGTTAATGTTGTACAGTGAAATAATCCTGTTTGTTCTGAGATCCACACAAAACACATAAATACAGTCCGTACCGCGCAGTAAACACACTCCGTCTCAGTTATACAAACCAGTCAGTTAATGTTGTACAGTGAAATAATCGCTGTTTGTTCTGAGATCCACACAAAACACATAATACAGTCCGTACCGCGCAGTAAACACACTCCGTCTCAGTTATACAAACCAGTCAGTTAATGCTGTACAGTGAAATAATCGCTGTTTGTTCTGAGATCCACACAAAACACATAAATACAGTCCGTACCGCGCAGTAAACACACTCCGTCTCAGTTATACAAACCAGTCAGTTAATGTTGTACAGTGAAATAATCGCTGTTTGTTCTGAGATCCACACAAAACACATAAATACAGTCCGTACCGCGCAGTAAACACACTCCGTCTCAGTTATACAAACCAGTCAGTTAATGTTGTACAGTGAAATAATCGCTGTTTGTTCTGAGATCCACACAAAACACATAAATACAGTCCGTACCGCGCAGTAAACACACTCCGTCTCAGTTATACAAACCAGTCAGTTAATGTCTGTACAGTGAAATAATCGCTGTTTGTTCTGAGATCCACACAAAACACATAAATACAGTCCGTACCGCCAGTAAACACACTCCGTCTCAGTTATACAAACCAGTCAGTTAATGTTGTACAGTGAAATAATCGCTGTTTGTTCTGAGATCCACACAAAACACATAAATACAGTCCGTACCGCGCAGTAAACACACTCCGTCTCAGTTATACAAACCAGTCAGTTAATGTTGTACAGTGAAATAATCGCTGTTTGTTCTGAGATCCACACAAAACACATAAATACAGTCCGTACCGCGCAGTAAACACACTCCGTCTCAGTTATACAAACCAGTCAGTTAATGTTGTACAGTGAAATAATCGCTGTTTGTTCTGAGATCCACACAAAACACATAAATACAGTCCGTACCGCACAGTAAACACACTCCGTCTCAGTTATACAAACCAGTCAGTTAATGCTGTACAGTGAAATAATCGCTGTTTGTTCTGAGATCCACACAAAACACATAAATACAGTCCGTACCGCACAGTAAACACACTCCTTCTCAGTTATACAAACCAGCCAGTTAATGTTGTACAGTGAAATAATCGCTGTTTGTTCTGAGATCCACACAAAACACATAAATACAGTCCGTACCGCACAGTAAACACACTCCTTCTCAGTTATACAAACCAGCCAGTTAATGTTGTACAGTGAAATAATCGCTGTTTGTTCTGAGATCCACACAAAACACATAAATACAGTCCGTACCGCACAGTAAACACACTCCGTCTCAGTTATACAAACCAGCCAGTTAATGCTGTACAGTGAAATAATCGCTGTTTGTTCTGAGATCCACACAAAACACATAAATACAGTCCGTACCGCACAGTAAACACACTCCGTCTCAGTTATACAAACCAGCCAGTTAATGCTGTACAGTGAAATAATCGCTGTTTGTTCTGAGATCCACACAAAACACATAAATACAGTCCGTACCGCACAGTAAACACACTGTATCTCCATTATAAAGACCAAACACTTCATGCTGTTTAGTGAAATAATCGCTATTTGTCCCGATAATTTTACGGAGTACACAAATACACTGCCGATCCCAGTTGCCGCGCGGTCTAAGGCGTGGGTCTGCGGCCACTTGCTTGCAGTGATTGCGGGTTCGAATCCCGCCGGGGGCATGGATGTCTGTCTATTGTGAGTATTGTGTGTTGTCAGGTAGAAGTCTCTGCGTCAGACTGATCACTCGTCCAGAGGAGTCCTACCGAGTTTGGTGTGTCTGAGAGTGGTCGAGGAACCTGAATGTCTAGGCCCACTAGGGCTGTCGAGCCATGAAAAAAAAAAAAAAAACACACTGTGAGCAAAATGGAGTGTGTTTTATTTTTAAAACAGGTGGTACCTATAGTGAACACTGTACCTTTTAACATATCTTATTGGTTCAGTGTTGTGTAATAATTTAAACTTCAGTTTGTGGTTTTTATATCATCGTTAGTTGGACCAATCCAGTTACGAATTAGCATTATTGTCTGTGGGAGTCTTGGTACATTCACTGTAATCTCCTACTTGCACCTGTTTACTCTGTATTGCCGGGAGGTGAAAGAGAGAGACGCAAGAATGAAGACAGAGACAGAGACGCTACTCAGAAGCTGTTGTCTCGTGTTTACTGATAGTGTTTTGCTGCTCTGCACAGCACAAAAGTAAAGGAAGAACGGCAGGAAATCTTTGCTTCAAATGACGTAGTGAGAGTTAAGAGAGAGAGCTAATAGATAGAACGAAAAGGCAAGGACTGGTGTAATTACAGATGGAGTTTGACTCAATAAAGATCTTAACAGTAAATTGTTCAGTTATATTTCTGAATTAATTTTCATTAATAAATTATATAAAAATAGCTACTTTTCAGCCAATGGAGGGACGGAGGAAAGTTATGAAAATCTGTCAGGTTATTCAGTTTTATGTGCTGAGACTTGAACTCTGCAACTGTCAGATACGAGGCAGGGGTGCGACTTCCTCGACTACGGCGTATAGCTGAAACTACAGAGCCACGTGGCTGTAATGTGCCTTGTCGTGAAAAATTACATTTTTGCAGCATTTTGCTCAGCTTTCTTTTTTCTCAGAAGCGTCTATAATTTCGCCATAACATCTGTTATGGAGCATTGAGTTTCACATTTATTGTAAAACCCATGGAATAATTTTCCACAAACGTTAATTATTACTCTGCTTTTTTTATATATAAATGCAAGTTTTTATTTTAGTTAGTTTGTGTGGGGAGTGGTTTATGTGGTAAGTTGGTTGATTGGATCGATGGAAGAGAGGAAATTGCAGGAACAGGGGTAATATACACGATAGGGGAGTTGAGTTGGGGGGGAGGGAGGTGTAACAGTTGTGGAGTGCACCAGGGGGCGGCAGCGGAGGCTGTGGAGGCGGCGTCTGTGCCGCTGACTGGTAGGATAAATCGATCCTTCCCGTTTACAACATGTGCACTCGTGGGGTCTAGACTCGCACCGGTCGATGCCCAGCCAACCGGCCGTGGTACTACGCAATCCGTGTTGGCATAGTCTCGGGAGTATAACGGGCAAGGCGCTGGATCAAGTTGCTGATGAAACTTCGCTCCAGCTGTACAGGGCATACACAAAAGAATGGTGCGGTTTTAATAGTGAACACTATTAAAACCGCACCATTATTTTGTGTATACCCTGTATATCTGAAATGAGCTGATAATTGAATTGACTTAACTTACGGTTTGAAGACATCATGTCAAGCACGAACATACAGTAAGAGAAGATGGGTATCTGTTCTTGGAATGCTTGATCCTGAATATGACACTAGGTGCTTTCGAAACGTCGGTAAATATTTATCAATCTATACGGTGTAACATGCGCGAAGACTCGGCACAGCTGTGAGAATCTAAAATCTCGCACATTACTTGTTTAACGACGCTGACAGTACCTCAGACCAGGCCTTTGTAACACTAAAGATGACTACTGAACATTGAACGTCGGATTTGGATGAAATTTGGTATCAGGGATCTACACATAATGCTGTTTCGTGAAATTCCGTGCAGGGAAGACCGTACTTTTCTTATGGGCGTAAATGAAACGACATTTACGCTTGTACCGTGAAACCGTGTGGCTTTTTGGAAGTAACGAACGTCTTGGTGAACAGTACATTTGAACTCGGTTATAACGTCATGAAAGGGACTGAATATTTTGTTTTGTTATAAACGAGTGTCGTTATAACCGAGGTGTATAATGTTGTAGTTAATAGCGAGGAATTAATTGGTAACACAGAATATCTGACGCTATAGACGAGGTGTCGTATAAACCGATGTCGTTATAAGCGGGTTTTACTGTATTTTATCCAACAAATTGTACAGTCAAAAATAAATAATCTACTACTATAAGAATACAAAAGAAATATTATACAAGACCAACGCAGCTATGTTGCTTAATGAGATATGTAAAATTAATCAAGGCAAATGAAAATTAACGGTGTGTGTTTTTAATGGAGACTGAATGCTTTCTGTGAGGTAGGAACTGAGTTGTTAAGTGTTAAATGACGTTAAATGTATCGCTAGGTCTGACGTTAGACGCTTCAGGAAATGTTTTAGTTGACTGGTACATGATAAATTAGTTTACAGAAGAGTCATGGTAATTAGTAAGGATAAATCTGAATAGAACTATAAAACGGTTAATAGAAGTAACTTGCATGATTGCACAGTCTGTTAATTATCGTACGATATAATGAGACTTTGATAAGTTGGGAGCAGAATACAGTAGTGTGTTTGAGCGGTATGCCGAGCTCTAACGTAGGGAAACACACGGTATGTATGTATGTATGTATGTATGTATGTATGTATGTATGTATGTATGTATGTATGTATGTATGTGTGTGTGTATGTATGTATATGTGTGTGTGTATGTATGTATGTGTTATGTATGATTATGTGTGATGTATGTATGTATGTATGTGTGTGTGTATGTATGTATGTGTTATGTATGTATGTATGTGTGTATGTATGATGT